>CM060625.1:75000-675000 GCA_030578275.1 Meda fulgida | reverse complement strand
ATTCATCTTTCCCTCAGTGATATAATGTGATGTGATCTTGATTTAATGGTCCTGGCAAATGCTTGTCCAGCAATCACTGGTAACTGTGATTCTGCTGACCTTTTCCAGGTCTGATTTAATTGTTTCTTTTTCTATGTTGTACCAAGCTGGTATCAAATGATTGGACAGATTATCCCTGGAGGGTGGGTTGTATTTGGGATTTAGGGCCTTTGTCAACTCCCTGCAGAGAAAAATGTTCACTTATAATGCTTCACCTACCTAATCATAGTTTACTGTAGTATATAATGTTCTGTTAGCTCTGTTTCTGATTTGCTTTATAACACAGGTGAATATCAAAGAAGGATCAAATCCATTGATATTGCTGTGAAAACGTTTTGCATACCTAAATGAAGGTGACTCAACTGTAGCAAAAGGATGTAACCCCTTCACCACAAATCTTATCACCGCCCTGTGACATTCATCCACTCTCTCCTTGCTCATCTTCCCCTTCATGGCTAAAGTGAATGGAGTCTCTTCAAATAAAGATTGTGTTGATTACATTATTAGACCAATAGGTGGCAGCAAGTGAGTGTTAAATGTATTTTTTTCATTGAATCGTTTATTCAAAAGATTCGTTCAGAAATGGTGAATCATCCATTAACTAAAAAGTATTTATGGAGTATCAAACAAGTATTCATTAAAAAAAAATACATTTAATAGACTCGACTCATATTAATTGTCTTTTGTATTTATTCATGATCTCCATTTTAAACAAAACAACACAACAAGAACAATTTTAAACAGAACTGGTTTTCATTTTATCCAGAATTATGCGGCTCTAGTTCGAAGACGAATATCTGCTCATCTGTGTTTTGTACCTGAGTGTGAGAGACTGCTATTGTTGCTGCTAGTAGCTTTATCTGCTGTGTGGAAACCTGTGGTACTGCTGCTGAGAGATCGCACCGAATCAAATGCGGGGCATTCCTTCAAATTGACCCGTGTTGAAGCAAATGTTTCATCATATTGGAGGTGGTTCCTCCCTTGCATGAAATGTCTTTCTTGCATGTTATACAATTGAAAAGCTTAACCAAACATTTGAACATTTGCCGCGCTCTGCCATCATAAACATAACGTACAGCGCATGTGCGGCAGGCAGGTCCTGGCAGATCAATACAACAGTAAACAAATGCTGAGCCAGCGAGCATCACCAAAGTAAGGAATCGATAAGCGGAATCGAAATGCGCGTGTCTTATCAAATCCCCGGTTTTTGGCATTTTGGAACCGGTTCTAAAATGGAACCGGTTCTCGATACCCAACCCTATGTCAAACACATCAAGCATGTCTTATTTCAAAAAAAGTAACAATTATAAAATTGACCATTATTTACTGTAAAGCAGAAATTGTTGTAATTTCTTTACTTTGGAATGTTCTTTGGAATGTACTTTGGAATGTGCTTTGGTTCAAATGAGGCAACGTCAATGACGTATCACCCGTTCTATCAGATGCCGCCATTGGGCCGATCTAGACGGGCTTACAATGTCTAAGTAGGGATGGGCATTTTTTTTTAAATATTGCATTCAATTATTCGGGCTCATATAAATCGAATATTTGTTTATTTAAATTACGTTTAGCGAAAAACAAGTAATTTAAGTTTTAAGTTTTTTTTTTTTTTTTAGTTTTTGTAACCATTTCTGAACAAGCTTATGAGTAGGCAATATAGCTTGCAACAAGCTTACAATATATCTTAAGTTTTTTTTTTTGTTGAAAACATTAAACAATATGTGACCCTGGACCACAAAAGTAGTCTTATGTGTCCATTTTATAAAATTGAGATCTATACATCACATGAAAGCTGAATAAATAAGCTTTCCATTGATGTATGGTTTGTTTGCATATGACTATATTTGGCCGAGATACAACTATTTGATATCGGGAATCTGAGGGTGCAAAAAAAAATCTAAATATTGAGAAAATAGCCTTTAAAGGTTTCCATTTCTGTTGGTGATTGTGCTGCATCCACTTACAAAAATAAAATTTGGATATATTTAAGGTAGGAAATTGACTAAATATCTTCATGGAACATGATCTTTACTTAATATCCTAATGATTTTTGGCATAAAAGAAAAATCGATAGTTTTGACCAATACAGTGTTTTGTTGGCTATTGCCACAAATATATCCGTGCGACTTAAGACTGGTTTTGTGATCCAGGGTCACATATGTGTCGTGGCATCGTGAGTGGTAGGGTATCACCAAAGTGTGGGTTGGTTCACGAATCGAATCTAGGCAGAGATCAAGTCGCTGGTTTCTTTTAATAAATCAACTCAAAACTTCTAAGCGTTCTTTTTATAACCCAAAAAACTCTTCCAGCTTCACTTTATGCTCTCTAACAAAAAACAGCCAGTCTCTCTGTTCTCAGCTCATTAACAGCTTTTCTCCTTCACTCACAACAGCTGTGTCCCCACCGCTGAGGAACCTGGTGACTGTAGCCAGGGACGAGGTGGCCATCTTGGTTTGTAGTCCCCATGCTGTAACCACCTAGATGGCACATACCTTGCCGCTATGACATACCCTCTCACGATGCCACACACACCCCTTCTCTGCTCTGTTGCTCGTGGTTGCGGGGAGAAGATGTAAAGGGCATCTCGTCGTGAGAGGGCATCAACGTTGCCATGGCAAGGCCGGGTCTGTGAACGACAGGGAAATTAAATGCTTGGAGACTCAGGAACCATCGAGTTACCCTCCTATTGGTCTCTTTATTCCTTGCCATCCACTGTAACGGGGCATGGTCTGTTACCAGGACAAACTTCCGCCCTAGAAGGTAGTACCGAAAGGTCTACAACGCCCATTTGACTCGTAAACATTATTTTTCCAATGTGGAATAATTATTCTCATGCTTTACTAACTTCCTACTTATATACAAAACTGGATGTTCTGCTCCCTCTTGCGTTTGGGATAATACTGGCCCAAGACCCACCTCTGATGCATCCGTGTGTACTATAAAAGACTTCTTAAAATCAGGTGCCACCAGGACAGGATGAGATGTCAGGGCGCTCTTTAGTTGTGCAAACGATTCCTCTGCCTTTTCGGACCATTCCGTGGATGGCCTAGACCAGTCTTGTATGGCTTTGATTTTGGGCTCTTGGGGTTTAACGAGGCCTCGTCCTATGGTGTATCCTAGGTAGTTTATTTCAGAGAAGGCTAGTTTAAACTTTTTAGGGTTAGCAGTGAGGCCTGCCTCTCTTACTGAATCCAACACTTTCTGTACTTGCATTAAGTGGGTTTCCAAATACCGGCTATACACCACCACGTCATCTAAATACGCTGCAGCGTACCTTTGATGAGGCCGGAGGATGCGGTCCATCAGCCTCTGAAAAGTCGTTAGACAAACATAATGGTATAGCCCCTCTGGGGTAGCAAAGGCTGTCTTTTCTTTGGATTTTGGAGAAAGAGGAACCTGCCAATATCCTTTGGTTAAATCAAGGGTGGTAATAAATCTGGCCTTGCCCAGCCGATTAATCAACTCATCTACATGTGGCATTGGATAAGAATCAAACTGTGACACTTCATTTAGTTTCCTAAAGTCATTACAGAATCTTATTGTTCCATCTGGCTTGGGAACCAGCACAATAGGGCTTGACCAGGCACTCTGAGATACTTCAATGACCCCTAGTTTTAGCATTTTTCTTAACTCCTCTTTGATAGCTTCCCGCCGGGCTTCAGGGACTCTGTATGGAGGTTGCTGTATGACTTTGCCAGGTATCGTGCAGATTTCATGTTGGAACGTGGGTGTGACCAGGCTCAGGAGAAAAAAACATCTCTATTCCGCTCTACTAACTCCAATGTTTTCTGTAGCTGTTGTGGTGTCAGGTCTGGACTGACTTGGACTTCTTCTCTTGGACCATTAACCTTCTCTGTGGTTAGGCCTCCACCAAACAATGCATATCTTGCATGCCACTTTTTCAGAAGGTTAACATGGTAAATTTGTTGTAACTTCCTCTTACCTGGCTGATTCACTTTATAATTTACTTCTCCAACTCGCTCTGCTACTTCAAATGGCCCTTGCCAGATAGAGAGGAACTTGCTTTCCGCAGTGGGTATGAGCACCAACACCTTATCTCCTGTTTTGAACTCCCTAGGCTGTGCAGCCCGGTTGTAGGTGGCTTGTTGTTCCCTTTGGGCCTTTCAATGTGCTCTCTGACAATGGGGAACACTGCTGCCATCCTCTCTATCATAGTTTCCACATGTTAGATTAGAGTCCTATGTGGACAGGGCTGTTCTTCCCAAGATTCTTTGGCAATGTCTAAGAGCCCTCTTGGCTTGTGTGGGTAGAGCAATTCAAAAGGTCAGAATCCTGAGGCCTGGGGTACCTCTCTCAGTGAAAACAGAAGGTAGGGTAGAAGCTGGTCCCAGTTTCGTTCATCTTTATTAATCACTTTGCGTAGCATCTGCTTGAGCGTTCTATTGAAGCGCTCTACAAGTCCATCTGTTTGGGGATGGTAAACTGAGGTTCTGAGTTGTTTGATTTTCAACTGGCTACTCATCTCCTTACCAACACTTGACATGAAGGGGGTCCCCTGATCTGTTAGGATCTCTTTTGAGATCCCTACCCTACTACTGAGGAGAAAGAGCTCTTTGGCCACCTGTTTGGCTGTGGCTTTTCGCAGGGGAACAGCTTCAGGATATCGAGTAGCATAATCCAGCATCACTAAAATGTATTGATGTCCCCTAGAACTTTTGGGAAAGGGTTCCACAATATCCATTCCAATTCTATCAAACGGGGTCTCAATTATTGGCAGGGGAAATAGGGGGTTCCGCTCTGTGCGTTTTGGTGCTACTTGTTGACATTCTGGACAGCTGCGGCAGTAGTTTTCTACCTCTTTATTAATGCCGGGCCAAAAAAAAAATGCTGAAGAATCCTCTCTTTAGTTGTATTGACCCCTAAGTGGGCTCCAAGTTGGTGGGTGTGAGATAGATGCAACACTGTTGATCTATGAGACTTAGGAACTAGAAGCTGTTCCTGGATGTCCTCTCCACTTTTGTTTACTCAATAAAGCAGACCGTTTTTTACTGCAAAGTAAGGGTATGTAAGATGTCCCTGTTTCTTATCTACCCCTTCCACCATTCTGACATTTCTCAGTGCATTAGTCAATGTTTGGTCATTTAACTGTGACGTACCATATTGTCCTCTTAATGGCACAGCCTCTGCTTTGATTCCAGTTTCACCCATGCTCTCTTGTGTAATGAGCCCGAGCTCATTAGCGCTAATGTGACCACACCCACGCGTGCAAGCTTGCGCACTTCTCTCAGTCCCCTCTTCAGTTCAGGTGACTGGAGATGTTTGAACTGTAGTAAGTGGGCCCATTACAAAACACGCATCCGCTGTTTTAACAGCGACCCAAATAAAGCACAAAAAGAGCACCTTTCTATCAACCCCCCCCCCCCCTATAACTGCAGTCAATGGGCCCTATAGAAGGCTCCCACCACTGCAGAAAAATGCTGTTTTTACAGTGGCTCAAACTGAGTGAGAACTGAGTCTTTTCCTAACAAGCCCCACCTTTCAGTTTGGCTGAATGGAAATCAGTTACCAGGCCCGTTACAAAGTAAGCCAACTGATAAAAGCTGTCTCTTTAACAAACCCAAACACACTCGAAAAGAATGCTTCTCTAGCTCTCAAAGTTTGGGCGGTCGAGTCCGCGTCACATGGTGGCCCGCCCCCCAGATTTTATTCAACCCGTAGCCACACGGGCCGGGGCCTGGCAAGCCATCTACGAAGTATCAGACTGGGTAATGAAAACAATAAAGCGAGGCTACCCGCTCCAGTTCGCTCGCAGACCCCCGAGCTTTCGCGCAGTAGTCAAGACATCGGTGGGAATCAACGTAGCTCACGTCCTTCGCACTGAAGTGTCAAACCTACTAATGAAAAGAGCTGTTGAGACCGTTCCTCCATCATTAAGAGAGGCAGGCTTTTACAGTCGCTACTTCCTAGTTCCGAAGAAGGACGGCGGCCTCAGGAAAATTCTAGATCTCAGACACCTAAACAAGGCCCTTATGAAACGGCCATTCAGAATACTTACAACCAAACAAATCCTCACGCAAATTCGCCCAAGTGATTGGTTCTTCTCAGTGGATCTGAAAGATGCTTACTTTCATATGCAAATACCCCACCACCATAGGCCATTCTTGAGATTCATCTTCGAGGGGCGGGCTTATCAATATACGGTCCTACCGTTCAAGGGGTCTTTTTCTGGCACCCTGTGCATTCACAAAATGCCTGGACACTGCGCTTATTCCCCTGAAACAACGGGGAGATGATTGGCTCATCCTAGCCCAATCGGAAAGCGAGTTGCTAACCCACAGATCCTCAGCTCCTCAGCCACCTAGAATGCCTGGGTCTCAGGATCAATTTTGCGAAGAGCACAGTTTCCCAGTCAGCATACAGTCTTCCTGGGAACAGTTATAGACTCGAGACAAATGAGAGCGCGGCCCCCGCCAAACTGTGCCCTCACTATTCAGCAGCTAGTGGCGTCTTTCAAAGCAGGCTCCCACATGCCAAGGTTTTTGGGCCTTATGGCCTCCGCATCGTCAGTACTCCAACAAGGCCTACTGTACATGCGTCCCCTGCAACGATGGCTGAAACGCGAAGTGCCAGCTTATGCTCACTTAAGTATCAAGGTGGATCAAGACTGTATCAAAGCCCGGACCCCTTGGAAGCGCACCGACTGGTACTAGTCAGGTGTAGACATGGGGTTGGTCTCAAGAAGGAAAGTGGTTTCAACAGATTCCTCCAACCTGGTTTGGGGTCACTGTGCGAGGACAGGCCAATCTCCTCAGACGGTTCACATGATCTGGAGCACCTTCGGCAAGGCAGAGGCCGACCTTGTCACCTCAGAAGACAATGCTCACTGCCCAATATTATTTTCAAAGAAAAGGAATGCGCTGGCCCACAACTGGCCCAGCCGCCCCCTTTATGCGTTCCCTCCGATTTCGATGCTCCCACTGGTCATCGAGCGGATCAGGGAGAGTAAGTGCTCAGTCCTCCTCATAGCCCCCTTCTGGAGATACAAAACTTGGTTCCCAGACCTGGCGAAGCTGCTGAAGGCATCTCCCTCTCCCATACCGCTGAGGAAGGACCTCCTCACGCAGGTGAATGGGTCAATCTGGCACCCCCGCCCAGATCTGTGGGCCCTACATGTATGGGCCCTTAATGGGTACCCAGGGCCCTCCCAGAAGGATTGGCCCTCCCAATCAAAATACCATGATTGAAGATAGAGCACCGTCGTCTACCAGACGCCTCTATGCCCTCAAATGGTCAGCGTTCGCAAGCAGGTGTGCAGCACGAAACGTAGACCCACACATATGTAAAGTCCCTCTAATACTTTCTTTTCTTCAGGAGCTGCTGGACGCGGGCAAGACCCCCTCCACGCTCAAAGTATATGTGGCAGCCATAGCGGCTTTTCACGCCCCTGTGGCCGGATTCCATGGGGAAAAGTGACCTGTTCATTCATTTCCTCAAGGGGGCCAGGAGGCTCAACCTGCCTCAGCCCCCCCTCTGTCCCCTCCTGGGACCTATCTACAGTCCTCAGGGCCCTTAGGGGACTCCTGTTTGAGCTGCTCCAGACGAATGACCTTAACCCCCTGGGGTCGGCTATCGCGCCGGCGCGATTGTCTTGCTTTTTTCTTATCAGTGCAAAATAGACTCAAATAACTCTGTCTATTTTTGTCATACAGGCAAGTGTTGTACATCATTCAAAACTGTTAAATGTCTTCTTTTATTTGTGTACACTAATAATAAAAACAAAATGTTGGGTTTTTCGTAAAATAAAGAAAATAAACATGATGATCGTTCTCCCGTCTCAGAAAATGTGACAGAAAATGACCTGTAACTCAGCGAATACTTGTCACTGTGACATGAAACATATGGCTTTACAAAGCTTGAAGTCTCCATTTTTAAATGATGTAAATCATATCAAAAACAAATATTCTCTGTTTAAGTAATTCGTATGAAAGCAACGACATGACTCTAAACAAAGAATCAGCGAGTTCAGTCCTGCTCTGCTTTTCATCGAGTTTGGAAGACCGTGTTTGTGCTGTGCTGTTTACCTTGGATTTACCTCAGAAGAATTAGAAGAAAACGAGTTGATTATGAGAACGATTTTTAAGGTAAGACACTAATTGTAGCATGTTATTATTGCATAAACTTTACATTGTAGCTACTAGTTAAACTGGTGCCAGACTAAAATGTACGTTATGAAATGAGATTGGAGTAAAAACATGAAGCCTAATGAAGCCTGGCCTAACGATGCCGCAGTACCATCCTCTACCCCAGATACAGCTCTGACAAGGATTGCAAATACTGGTCTCTTACCACCGCCTATACATCTTGAGAACAGATTCGAAGTATTAATGAATGTAAATGAGGAATCCCCAAACATTATGAATGTGATTGAACACAGACTGAATCAGCCAGTAGCTAACACTGATGCTAACTGGCGCTCGAGGTCAAGCAGACAGCGGCAATCAGCTCAGAGCGCAACCGAGCACGGGACTCTGATAATGGGTGACTCCATAATCAGAAACATTAACAGCAGGGATACAACTACATGCTGCCTTCCACAAGCAACAACCTCTGATGTAAACAGGGAACTTGAGAACATTCTGATGAAACATTAGACTGCAAATTGACTCATCATTCATGTGGGGAAAAATGATATTCATAAAGAGCAGTCAGAACTCCTGAAGAAGGATTTCAATTAACTTTTTGAAACACTTAAAAGACTGAAAAGAGGAACAAACAGGTTTTCACGGTTGCTTGGGCTTAATACATGGCTCCAAAAACCTGCAATTTAAAAGGAGTAAACTTCATTGACAACTTCAGTCTTTTCTGGAGTCAGAGGTAACTGTTTCAACAGGATGGGCACCACCCAAACTTGGTTCAAGAGTCCTAAAGGACAATATCTACTTCTACCTCAATCATCCTTCTGCAGTGTGTGCCAATACACTCAACCTGAATGGCACACACACACCTGGATACAGTATAAATGACCACAGGACTTCACTTCAGCACCTGAATGGACATGCAGTTGACACGTCACACAAGGACAATGATAACACCACTCAGCCACAACAACCTCTGCTCACGGACACAATCTCACTTGAGCCCTGCCCACAGAGCTCACCACAGACAGACTGTGACATACTAGAACTGCTCCAAGATTCAGCACCCAAGGACGGCTTCCTGGAAAACAGCGAGGGAAACCAGGACAGCATATTACAGCCTCAGATAACACCAGAGCAACAGCCCCCCTCACTGTCGCTATTGCTGTTCGATTACATGATAGAAAGTCTAAGGTCTTCAAAAGCCGTACAGCAAACCCATCTAATCTGGTGCCTATTACACGCCAAATTAAAATTGCTGTGGGGACAAAAAGTAAGACTGTTAAGTTAGCACTTAGTAACATCCGCTCACTTAAAAATAAATCACTTCTAGTCAACGACTTAATAACCACATACAACCTGGATTTTATGTTTCTAAATGAAACTTGGCTAGAAGACAGCTGCAGTGCAACAGTCCTCATGAAACATCCCCTCCTAACTTTACTTTTATGAGTGTCTGCAGAGTGGGCAGGAGAGGCATGGGTGTGGCTGCTCTTTTTAAAGATGTCTATCAATGTAAGCAAATATCATTTGGTAATTACCCGTCTTTCGAATATCTGGGTATTGTGTTAAAAGGTGCTCCACGCATTTTACATATCATTGTTTACAGGCCTCCAAAATACTCTCCAGCCTTTGCTGAGGACTTTACAGAGCTGCTATCAACAATTTCCTCAGAGTTTGACTGTTTTGCTATTGCTGGAGATTTTAACATTCACATAGATAATGCAGAAACCAATATGGCAAAAGAAATCAAAACTGTTTTAAAAACTTTTGATCTGACTCAGCATGTACATGGACCGACACACAATCGTGGACACACTCTAGATTTACTAATCAGTAAGGGTCTAAAAATTTCATCGATTGTTATTAAGGACGTAGCACTGTCTGATCATTTCTGTATTTTCTTTGATATATTGATCTCTCCTGCCATTGAAGCTAGATCTGTGTCTGTCAAGAAGAGATGCTTAAATGAGAACACTAGTGCATATATGCTGACTCTGTTGATTCTCTCCTTGATTCTTTTAACTCAAAAGTTAAAGGTGTAATTGATGATATTGCTCCTGTGAAAGTCAGGAAGAGTGGTAAACAGAAAGCACCTTGGAGAAACTCAACAGCAGTGCAAAATATGAAAAGAAAATGCAGAAAAGCAGAACGCATGTGGCGGAAGACAAAACTTGTAGTACATTATAACATCTACACAGACAACATCCATGCTTTCAATATGGAACTAGGCAAAGCTAGACAGACTTTCTTCTCTAATATTATAAACAGCAACTTAAACAACACACGCACTCTTTTTGCTACTGTAGAGAGACTGACGAACCCCCCAAGCCAGATTCCCAATGAATTGCTCTCAGACAGCAAGTGCAGGGAGTTTGCTTCTTTCTTCTCTGGGAAAATCAATAATATCAGAAAGGTGATCAGCACAACATTGAGCCGCACTGGGGTCAGACAGATCAGACCACAAACTGATAAAGTAGTTACTATGTCTGATTTCAAAGAAATTGATGGCAAAATTTTGGAAGAAACCGTACAGCACCTTAAAACATCAACCTGCGCCCTTGACGCACTTCCCACATCTTTCTTAAAAAGTGTGTTAAACAGCTTAGAATCAGATCTTTTAAAAGTGGTTAATGCCTCACTTCTCTCTGGGAGTTTTCCAAACTCCCTGAAAACTGCAGTTGTCAAGCCCCTCCTGAAAAAGAGCAATCTGGATAAGACCATATTAAGCAACTATAGACCGATCTCAAATCTTCCTTTCATAGGCAAGATCATTGAAAAAGTTGTCTTCAATCAGCTGAACAAATTCTTAAGCTCGAATGGATACTTTGACAATTTTCAATCCGGTTTCCGATCGCATCAGAGCACAGAGACAGCGCTCATAAAGACAATGGACGATATTCGCTTAAATACTGCTAAAGTCAAATTATCAGTTCTAGTACTACTAGACCTCAGTGCTACATTTGACACTGTCGATCACAACATACTTCTTGACAGGCTGGAAAACTGGGTGGGGCTTTCTGGGATAGTCCTAAAATGGTTCAGGTCATACTTAGAAGGGAAACGTTATCATGTGAGTATAGGAGAGCATATGTCTGAGTGGACATCCATGACATGCGGAGTTCTTCAAGGCTCAATTCTTGCGCTACTCCTATTTAACCTGTACATGCTCCCAATGAGCCAAATAATGAAAAAGAACTAAATCTCTTACCACAGCTATGCAGACGACGCACAGATCTACTTAGCCCTATCGCCTAACGATTACAGCCCCATTGACTCCCTGTTCCAATGCATTGATGAAGTCAACAGTTGGCTGTGCCAAAACTTTCTTCAGTTAAACAAAGACAAAACTGAGGTCATTGCGTTTGGAATCAAAGATGAAGTTCTCAAGGTGAATACATACCTTCACTCTAGGGGTCAAACAACTAAAAATCAAGTCAGGAATCTTGGTGTGTCTCTAGTCAGACCTTAGTTTCAGTAGTCATATCAAAGCAATAACTAAATCAGCATATTATCATCTGAAAAATATTGCAAGAATTAAATGCTTTGTTTCCAGTCAAGACTTAGAGAAACTTGTGCATGCTTTCATCACTAGCAGGGTGGATTATTGTAACAGACTCCTCACTGGCCTTCCTAAAAAGACCATAAGACAGTTGCAGCTCATACAGAACGCTGCTGCCAGGATTCTGAGCAGAACCAGAAAATATGAACACCAGTCCTCAGGTCTTTTCATTGGCTCCCAGTTACATTTAGGATTGATTTTAAAGTAGTATTACTGGTATATAAATCATTTAATGGCCTAGGACCTCAATACATTGCAGATATGCTCACTCAATATAAACCCAACAGATCACTCAGATCATTAGGATCACATCAGATCGAAATACCAAGGGTTCACTCTAAGCAAGGGGAGTCTGCTTTTAGCTACTATGCCAGCCGTAGCTGGAACCATCTTCCAGAAGAGATCAGATGTGCTCCTACAGTAGTCACTTTCAAATCCAGACTCAAAACACATCTGTTTACCTATGCATTTACTGAATGAGCACTGTGCCACTGCTCGTCCGACTGTTTTTACTGTATTTTATTTAAAAAAAATATTCTAAACTGTTTTAATTCTTATTTCTTTTGATTATTTTAATTTCTTCTATGTAAAGCACTTTGAATTACCATTGTGTATGAAATGTGCTATAGAAATAAACTTGCCTTGCCTTGCCTAGGCCTTTGCTAAATGTATATACATGTACGTTACAAGAATGTTTTTATGTTCGATAATTAAACAGCATGCACGATATAACAGTATGAGTGTTTATTCTAATATGGTGAATATTATAATGTTTAGACCTGTGTTTACTGTTAAATATGGTGTTTGTGGATATCTGCTCACACGTAGATATGTATAATATGATAAGAATAATGTTTCATCGCGCTGTGGGTATATATATATATATATATATATATATATATATATATATATATATATATATATATATATATATATATATATATATATGTGTGTGTGTGTGTGTGTGCGTGTATGTATTTAGTAAAGTTCATCATTTTAACCAGAAATATCTAAAATGTACTCCCAAAAACATACAGCCCGATAGTTTCTCTTGATATCAGCATGGTCACAGGTGTTTTTTTTTATTTTTTTTTTTTTTTATTTTATTTTTTTTATACAGCCAGGGACTAGATGCCACTGATGAGTCCTGTTGACGTCAACATTCACATGAGTCTCTGTACATGACCATGGTAAAGAGAAAAATCAAACACCTGGGAGATGACAGGTATGTAGCCTACTATGTTTTAGGAATGGCACAAAGGTGTGTGACTGTCCAAGTCTCTGTCTTTAAATCAGTGTGTTTACTAATGTGCTTTTTTTGTCATTTGTTGTGTATCTTTGGCTTATGTTGTGTTGTAAATAAATCCAAACAATCTAAAACCCATTCTTTTTAAAATCTCTCCTCATTCTGTGTGCAATGCTCCTCATAATGATAGGCCCTGATAGCACCTTATAGGGCCATTATGGGAGGGTCTTTGTCTTTCTCAGGTGTACAACACTACATATTAATGGGCTGTGCATAAAGCTTTCTTACACAAAACATGTCTTGCAAATTTTAAATCAATATATTGTCTTATCTGAATGAGTAGCCAGGATGATTTTCACATAGTTTTGAAGCAAATATTCTAGGCTACGTGATACAATTTTCAAAAGTCTTGTGAAGAAATAATTAGTATAGATTTTATGACCTTATTTCAGTGACATTTTGTTTTTGTTTTTTCACAAACCACGCATAAACGTCATTATCTCAAAACTAGAAACTTTTACATACATGCTGCTGACATATTACTGTAGCAGAGTTTGTACTGAATACAGTGTAATCAGAGTATCAGAAATAAGCAGAAATGTTAGAGCATGTCAGAACACCTCCAGGACCCAGAAAACACCTCAGACCGCTTTCACTCAAAACCGCACTCCTGCTAGCGCTGGCGTCGGTCAAAAGAGTAAGCGACCTGCAAGGGTTTTCCATAAGCACTGCATGCCTTGAGTGTGAGCCTGGCGACTTCCAGAGTCTTGCTCAGACCGAGGCACGGCTATGTTCCTACGGGGATCTCAACGCCGTTCAGAGCCCAGGTGATAGGTGAGCCCAGGTGAGCCCAGAGCCCAGGTGATTCAAATTATTATCATCTTCCGACGGGGGAAGAGCTGATAGCGATATCAGCTCTTCCCCCGTCGGAAGATGATAATAATTTGAATCTGGTCTGCCCTGTCAGGGCTCTCAGAATCTATCTGGAGCGCTCCGCCACATTCAGACAGTCGTAAGAGCTTTATGTTTTTCGGTGGTCGCACTAAAGGTATGCCGGTCACAAAACAGAGACTTTCAAGATGGATAGTAGACGCTATCTCTCTAGCCTACACCTCCATGGGCTTTCAATGCCCCATAGGTGTTAGAGCTCATTCCACTAGAGGCACGGCCTCCTCATGGGCTTGGTCCAGTGGTGTACCAATCGAAGACATCTGTGCGGTGGCAGGGTGGTCCTCACGTCCACATTTGTGAGATTTTATAACCTAGTGGTCCCTGCTTTCTATCTAAAGCCCTCGGCCCCGAGGGCCCCGAGCCTCTGAAACATTATATCTTAATAAAGTGCCCGACCTTTGTCTGGTCCTGGGGGGAATTGTGACTTTCAAACTTCAATGTTGACCTCAGGCCACCAAGCCCCAGGTAATGGTTCAGGGCGAAGTCACTAGCTAATAGCACAGCGTTTTAAAATGGGCTCCTACTGCGTATAGCTACGTAATACACATTGAACATTCTCGAAAGGGAACTTACTCGGTTACTAACGTAACCTTTGTTCCCTGAGAGTAGGGAACGAGTATTCCGTGCTATTATGCTTGGCTCAGGTGCTGTCGCTTCAGTCGATTTAACCTGATTCTATGGCAAAATGGTCTGCTCATATAGGCATAAGCCACGCCCATTCTGGCGGGTTCTGACGCGCACTGGGCGCAAAGCGACCCGATTGTTTTGCGCGTCCCAGCCATAGTTCCGTGCAGTTGCTGCTGCACAGCCAATGAGCGAGCTAGATGCACTGATGCAGATGCACTGCGTTTTAAAATAATGGCTTCAATATTCTTGAGAAAAGGAGTTTTCCCACTGCGTATAGCTACGCAATACGTTTATAACAGCACTTTGCGTTTTCTGTTCTTAAACCTGTCTCCCTTAACAAAACTTAAAGGAAGCATATGTCTCAAAATTATTTTGCTATATCAGATAAGTTATCATCTCGGATCACTCTGGGTACAGCTCTGCTTACCTGTCCTGAATGCAGTGATGGACAGCTGTCTTTCCTCATTTGACTGGTGTTTGGATTTCATGTGATTTCTCATTGTGGTGGTGATATTATGATAACTCAATTTGATCAAAAGTAATTCCATTTTATTAGATCATTTAGTAAGATCATTTTCATCTAAGTAGCCTAATTCCAAACTTCGCTAGACAGATGACTACATTATGTGATCACACACAAACAACTTGTTAAACACGCTCCACAGCGTCACCCAGTGCATTTAATTATAACTGCGAGTTAGTGCTTGGAATTTCTAATGGATTCACTGCATTTACGGCCAGCAAAGCAACGTAGTAAAATTCGAATAGTATTTTTCGAATAAAAATTGGAGATTGAAAATTCAAAAATTCGTGCATACCCCTAGTAAAAAGAGATGAAACTTGATATGCTGGAAAGAGGAGTCATTTCTGAGACTAATAGCCCATGGGCAGCCCCAGTAGTTATTAGACCATACACCTATTTCCCGATTCTATACTATCACTATACTTGGGTGCCAATACGATATGTATTGTGATTTTTTATGTATTGCGATTCAATATTGCAAAATATAGTTTTTTATTTATTTATTTTTTTACACTAGACCATGGGGAAAAGTTAAATCAAACACTTATACAGACTGTACATGATGTATAAGATAAGTCATATTTACAAAAAATCCATCACATCTTTCTGACTTATTTCAGAAGCACCATACAGCACTTGTGATGATTCTGCCCTCGTGTCCTTGATTTTCTCTGATATTCTACCTGTGAGTACCCTGTCTAGTAAGAAGTCTTGTGTTAGTTTGCATCTTGTATTTACTGTCAGTTAGTGATGGCGAGATGAAGCTTCATAAAGCATTGAAGCGTTCCATCCAATTGCTTCACTCATGTGCCGAAGCTTCATGGTGCTTCATTTGCTCTATTGTGCCATCAAGTGGACAATAAATGTAAAACGTGCAGTGTGATTATAATGACACTATGGCTTTGGTGTCTGAAGCATTGAATGAATTAATCAATGATGCTTATACATAAAGTATAAACTTTTATATGGTGTCTGTCTTTATGATACAATGACAGGGTCAAAATGAAAAGTGTGAAGGGGGAATGCATTGCATTTCGCTGGCCCTTATATTTCAAATAGACCGCCAAACCAGGAACCACTTCCTGAAGCAGTCACGTGGTACAGCCGGCTCGCGAGGCTTCAAACGTCACCACATACGTCAATACGTCATACGTCTACCAGTCACTAGCCCGGTTTTGGTCTCTGCTCCGCGACCCAGAAGAAAGAGGAGAAGGAAGGGAGTTCCCTGTCTTCTGTCGCAGTCTTCCCCTGGGTCCGTGTTGTCTCCCCAACACGCCGCTGTAGAGAGCGCTGCACCCAGGCCTGCCACAGAGAGCGCTGCACCCAAGCCTGCCACAGAGAGCGCTGCTCCCAGGCCTGCCACAGAGAGCGCTGTTCCAACGTCAGCAGCAGAGGTTGCTGTTCCTGAGGCAGCTGCACGGATTGCTCTCTCTGAGTCGGTTACTGAGGACTCTATTCCCGAGTCAGATTTTAGAAGTGCTACTTCCGAGTCGGATGTGAGTAGCTCTGGTTCGACTGCAGAACTCTTTGTCTCCGTTCCAGCTTCTCAGCCTGCTGCAGCATCGCCTCACTCCTCCCACAGCCACCTTCCACACCCCCTGTCATGTTTTCTGCGGTTCCCCCGGTCATCCCCGTCGCTACTCAGGCCCGGACTGTTTCCCCCAAGACCTCTCCTTGTGTGTCCCCGCCCAAGCCTGCCCGGATTCCTCATCCCCAGCCCTCATCCCGTGGACCTAAGACCCCCCAGCACACCTATCCACCCTGGACCATCCCCCATGAACTCTGTGTTTCCTCCGCCTCCTCTTCCTTGTCTATTATTTTTGATATTTCACCCCAACCCTGTTATTGTTTTCTCATGTATGTCTTTATTGTTGTTCGTCATGCTTTGTTAGTTTGTGTCTTTGTCTCAGTCTGTCATGTCCCGTGTTTGATATCCCCTTGAGGAGCGTCTGGAAGCCGCTCCTTAAGGTGGGGGTTTTGTCATGATTCTGCCCTTGTGTCCTTCATTTTCTCTAGTCTTGAGGCAGGATCATGACAGAATCATGTTTTCGGTACATGCGCATGGCCTGTTTGGGCCATGAGCTTGTGTTGTCTTGTTACGTTACTCCGCCCCTTGTTATCCTCTTGTCATTATTGCCTAGTTAGCGTCACCTGTTCCCCTCATTAGTTTCTCCCCATTTAATCCCCTTGTGTTTGCAGTCCTGTGCTGGTTCATTGTCAAACTTTGTGATATTCTACCTGTGAGTACCCTGTCTAGTAAGAAGTCTTGTGTTAATTTGCATCTTGTATTTACTGTCAGTTTATTGTCTTGTTCTTGTCAAGTGAAGTCTAGTTTTGTTTGTTTGCTTCCTCTACCAGTCACTAGCCCGGTTTTGGTCTCTGCTCCGCGACCCAGAAGAAAGAGGAGGAGGAAGGGAGTTTCCTGTCTTCTGTCGCAGTCTTCCCCTGGGTCCGTGTTGTCTCCCCAACACGCCGCTGTAGAGAGCACTGCACCCAGGCCTGCCACAGAGAGCGCTGCTCCCAGGCCTGCCACAGAGAGCGCTGTTCCAACGTCAGCAGCAGAGGTTGCTGTTCCTGGGGCAGCTGCACGGATTGCTCTCTCTGAGTCGGTTACTGAGGACTCTATTCCCGAGTCAGATTTTAGAAGCGCTACTTCCGAGTCGGATGTGAGTAGCTCTGGTTCGACTGCAGAACTTGCATACTGTTTGCGTTTGGGTTCATCTGCTCTCGTCATAACAGCACTACATTCTCTTTAATAAATGATTCGATAACAAATAAATTTAAGTCACTTGTCGCCACCTAGTGGCGAAACAATGTAATCGATAAATGTGTTATTTTAAGCATCAAGTTTCTATCAAAAGATGATTTACTCTATTTTGATCGCTATCATAGATATCAGTGTTTATATTTGAACTTTAAACTTTTATCCCTGTACTTCTATGATAATTTGAACTATTGTATCACAGAAATAATCATACTATGAGGTTGAAAAGCATGTTTGTGAAGCTGTTTCATCTCTGGGTCCGTGGCAGCGCCAACACAGATTTGAATGTTGCGATATGATTTTGTCAAAAGTTTAATAGATAGACGAAATGGAAGCTAAGGTAATGTATTTATAAAGCACAATTAAAAACAACGGGTATTTGACCAATGTGCTGTACAATTTGTAGAAACATGCAAATGTACAGAACATTTATACAGTGTAATACATATATCTAACAACTCTCACAAAGCAAACAAGCTACTAACATAGCAGTTAGAGTTAGACAAAAAAAAAGCCAAAGAAAAAAGATGAGATTTAAAAGATACCACTGTGGAGGCAGTTCTAATATGCAAAGGCAAACTATTCCAGAGTTTCGGAGCCAACACTGAAAAATAACGATCACCCCAAAATTGACGTCTAGACCTTGGGACAGTTAAGAGTTTCTTAGAGATTTAAAACAAACAACAAAATCTTAAAATCAATCCTTTAACAGATTGGCAACCGATGTAATGAAAGCAAAATTGGAGTGATATGGTTCCGCTTTCGAGAACCTGTCAGCAATCTAGCTGCGGCATTTTGAACAATTTGCAAGCGTGTCAATATCGACTGATTAATCCCTGCATACAGGGCATTACAGTAGTCTAGACGTGAGGTCACAAAATGCGTGCATCACTCTCTCTAAATTCTCAAATGACAAAAATGGCTTGACTTTTGTCAAGGTTCTTAAATGAAAGAAGCCTGATCGAACAACAGCGTTAACTTGTTTGTCAAATTTTAGTGAGTTATAAAAAATAACCCCCAAGTTTTTCACCATGGATTTACCATAAATAGATAAAGGGCCTAAATCAACACAGGGGAACTAAGATATATTAGAGGGTGCAAACACAATAATCTCGGTTTTGCATTCATTTAGACGCAGAAAATTAACAGTCAGCCAGGTTTTCAAATCATTCAGACATGCTAAAAGAGGCTCTAATGTATTATCATCCTTTTTTACTGGCATATGTATCTGTGTATCATCTGCATAAAAATGGAATGAGACTCTGTGTTTTTTAAAGATAGTGCCAATTGGAAGCATGTATAACGAAAACAGAAAGGTTTGAGGTTGAGGTATCCCACATTTAAGAGGGGCAGACGAAGATGTAAATTTCCCCATGGCAACTTGTGTTAGTTAAATAGGACTTAAACCAATTTGTAGAATCGCGTTTGAAGAAGATCGCATGGGTCTTTGAATCGAGATCACAGTCTTTTAAAGATGAATCGTTCCGCTCTACTGTCTTATCTCTCTCTCTGCATATGAGTAGCACGAGGGTTTTTCAATGCATTCAGTCTCACGTCGCTTTCACGCGTCCACTTGAAAGAGATATTACGTCGTTCAAACTCAAAGATAACGACACATTTCATCCTCTGTTTAGAAAAAGCAGTATCCTCACAACTGTGTTCCTTTCTTGAAAGAAATGATATCTGCGAGGATTTTCAGTCAGGATTTAGACCGCACCATAGTACTGAGACAGCTCTCATTAGAGTTACAAATGATTTACTTTTATCATCCGATCGTGGTTGTATCTCTCTATTAGTGTTACTTGATCTTAGTGCTGCATTTGACACAATTGACCACAACATTCTTTTAAATAGACTGGAAAACTATGTTGGCATTAGTGGAATTGCACTAGCATGGTTTAAATCATACTTATCTGACCGTTATCAGTTTGTAGCAGTAAATGAAGAGATGTCTTATCGATCACAAGTTCAGTATGGCGTACCACAAGGCTCAGTACTAGGACCGCTGCTGTTCACTCTGTACATGCTACCATTAGGACATATCATTAGGAAACATGGAATTAGCTTTCATTGTTATGCCGATGATACTCAGCTGTATATTTCTTCAAAACCTAACGAAACTTACCAATTCACAAAATTAACGGAATGCATAGCTGATATAAAAAATTGGATGACTAGTAATTTCCTACTACTAAACTCTGAAAAAACAGAGATTCTAATTATTGGACAAAAAACTTCCACACGTAATAACCTAGAATACTGTCTAACACTTGATGGCTGCTCTGTTAAGTCTTCGTCGTCGGTTAGGAACCTGGGTGTGCTCTTTGATAGCAATCTTTCATTTGAAAGTCACGTGTCTAGTATCTGTAAAACCGCATTTTTCCATCTTAAAAATATATCTAAATTACGACATATGCTCTCATTAACAAATGCGGAACAATTATTTCATGCTTTCATGACAACAAGACTAGATTATTGTAATGCTCTACTGGGTGGTTGCCCTGCACGCTTAATAAATAAACTACAGCTGGTCCAAAACGCAGCCGCTCGAGTTCTTACTAGAACCAGGAAATATGACCATATTAGCCCGGTTCTGTCAACACTGCATTGGCTGCCTATTAAACATCGTATAAATTTTAAAATATTGTTGATTACTTACAAAGCACTAAATGGTTTAGCTCCGCAGTACTTGAGCGAGCTCTTAACGCATTATAGTCCTTCACGTCTATTGCGATCTCAAAATTCGGGCCAGTTGATAATACCTAGAATTTCAAAATCGACTGCGGGCGGTAGATCCTTTTCCTATTTAGCACCAAAACTTTGGAACAGTCTTCCTACCATTGTCCGGGAAGCAGACACACTCTGTCAGTTCAAAGCTAGACTAAAAACACATCTCTTTGACCTAGCATACACATAATATATTATAGACTTCTATAATTCAATGTTAGGCTGCATAGATTAGGTCAGCCGGAACTGGGAACACTTCCCTTAAATCCTGATGTACTCGTTACATCATCATAAGAAGAATGGCATCTACGCTAATTTTAGTGTCTTTGTTTATCCCGAGGTTTTCCCGCAGCCGACCGGATCCAGGCCGTATCCAGATCTGACTAGGAGCTTTGACTGGACCCGATGACAACGCAGTGCTGAAGTGCCAACTAGCCTCTCCCTATGGAGGATCCCTTTCCCACTCTACAGATAAAATGTTGTGATTCCGGTTCGCGTACCCACCCCGAAGTGATAAAATAAAACAAAATTCTGTATCAAATTTACAGTTACTGTAAATCCGGCCTCTAGTTCATAAACGCCTGAGGAGAACTGGCCCCCGACTGAGCCTGGGTTCTCCCAAGGTTTTTTTTTCTCCATTAAGTCACCTGATGGAGTTTTAGGACACCAGTAGGTCACTTGATGGAGTTTTTCGGTTCCTTGCCACTGTTGCCTTTGGCTTGTTCAGTTGGGGACATTCAAAATAATTAGCCAAGCATTAATACCATTGATCAGCCCTACCAAACGTGGATGTTTTTTCACTAAGAAACAAACATTATGTTATTTGATTGATATTGTGAAGCTGCTTTGATGCAATTTATATTGTGAAAAGCGCTATATAAATACACTTGACTTGACTTGACTCTGTTGGAACGAAAGTGGCAAACTTCTGTCAATTTTGTCTATAAGCAAGGACAAAAATAAAGCAATTTAATTTGAATTAATATCGATATCGATCGGCCAGCAAAATCCCATCACCACCTCCGCGAGGTGCCGGCCGGAAACCGATGATTAATTTGATCGGGCTAACGGTGAGGGTGGTCAGTGACAGACGGTGTGACGCGTCGGCTGATTGAAACTTCCTGTTGAATCAAAATTGCAATGCTAAAACGACATTTGGATCTGAATGCTAGGGCGTCTCCCATAGGCGACGCGTGCTGTCCAAACGGCGCGAAAAGTAGATGTGGGCTACCTGCCCAAGGACGCAGCTAGCTAAAACGGCTAGCCCAACATCTCCGATTAGCAACCCTCAATATTGGCATGCTTACTGGAAGAACCCGTGAATTGGCTGATTCATTGAGAACCCAGCGTGTCGATATCGCATGCATTCAAGAAACGAAATGGAAAGGTGCCAAAGCGAGAGACATTGGTGAAGGGTACAAGCTCTACTACTATGGAGTGACAAACAACCGAAATGGAGTGGCGACCATAGTCAGTGAGAAGTTGCGCAACAATGTCGTTGAGGTCAACCGCATCTCGGATCGCCTCATGTCAATTATGATCGACACTGGCTCGGTGATCCTGAGGGTGGTCTCCTGCTATGCCCCCAGACCGGATGCACTGAAGCCGAGAAGGAGGAATTCTGGTGTCAGTTCGACGATCATCTTCGATCAATCAACATCAATGAGCATCTCCTGATCGGCGGCGACCTCAATGGCCATGTTGGGACTGCAAGAGAAGGGTACGAGCAGGTACACGGCGGACAAGGCTATGGGACCAGAAATGAAGTGTGTGATCAATTGCGCAAAGGTGCGCGATCTGGTCATTGCCAACACGTTCTTTAAGAAACGTGACTCCCAAATCGCCACCTATACCAGCGGTGGACGATCGACCCAGATTGATTATTGGCTTATCCGACGCCGCGACTTCAAGCTTGTCAGGGATGCCAAGGTATTTCCATCTGAGACAATTGCCTCCCAACACCGGCTACTAGTCCTTGATCTCTGTCTGAACTCTGGCCTCCGACCCCGCACTCGACTTACTGGCCCTGAGAAGATCATGTGGTGGTGCTTGCCTGAGAAGACAACACAACTGGCTGCCGCGCTCAACACACATATCAACACCATTGACGGTTACCAGCCTGTTGAAACATTCTGGGTAAACATGTCCAAGACGATCTGTGAAGTGGCGGAAGAGTGCCTCGGTGACCAAGCCAGGGCGACGATTTGTAGACAAGCAGATTAGGTGGTGGACCAATGAGGTACAGGAAGCTACGAAGGCAAAGAAGGACGCATTCAAGTTATGGCGTGTCTCGCGGGTGGCCGACGATTGGCAGGAGTATAGACGACAGAAGTCGATAGCGAAGAAGGTGGTGGCTGCTGCAAAGGCCCGACACCATGCCGAGCTTTAGGCACAGCTCGACACGCCTGAAGGAGCCAACAGAATCTACAAACTCGCAAATGCCCGCCATCGCTCCACATTGGACATTGGTCAAGTAATAAATATCAAAGACTTTTTGACTCGATCTGCAACATGGAATTCCCGCATCCACTGATCACAAGCAGCGCCCCCATCCCCGGGCCGGTACCGCAGATCAGCCTTGCCGAGGTCGAGTTTGCAGTTAAAAAGATGAAGAAAGGAAAGGCCCCGGGACCTGACAACATTCCCGCTGAGGCGTGGAAGCTACTTGGACACCAAGGCACTGAAGTCCTTACCCGACTGTTTAATAAGATCATTGATGAGGGTACCATCCCCTCAACATGGGCCGCCAGGGTAACGGTCCGATCTGGAAAGGCAAAGGCGACGTCAGCGAATGTAACACCTATCGTCCGATTCGCCTGCTCTGCCATGCCATGAAGATATTTGAACGTGTAATTGACACCCGCCTCTGGAAGATCGCTTCCATCAGTCCAAATCAGTGCGGATTTGTTAGAGGAAGCGGCACTACTGATGCGAATCACAGCGTCAGGCTGCTGCTAGAGAGGCATCGGGAGAAGAACCAGCAAGTACACATGGCCTTCCTCGACCTCGAGAAGGCATTTGACCGTGTGCCCCGAGATCTTATCTGGCATTCCCTCCGCTTTCACGGTGCCCCCGAAGAGTACGTACGATGGATCCAGCTTCTCTATACCAACACCACCAGCGTCGTCCGATGCCCTGCAGGTCTGTCCGAAACATTTCCGACTACCGTGGGCATGCATCAGGGATCCGCCCTCTCCCCACTTCTTTTTATCCTTTGCATGGATACTGCCACGGGGGACATCCAGGTGTCTCAGCCCTGGTCACTGCGCCTTAACATCAAAAAGGCCGAGTATATGGAGTGCGGACCCCTGACCGACGGGACAATCAGAGTTGGAGGGCAGCCATTAAACAAAGTCACTCTCTTCCCGACGCCCGAGTCAACACAGCATGGCTTAAATGGAGCCAAGTCATAGGCATTCTCTGTGATCGTCGAATGCCCATATCACTCAAGGGCAAGATTTATAAAACCGTTGTACGCCCGGTCGCGTTGTACGATTCCGAGTGTTGGCCAGCCACCATCAAACATGAGCAGTCCCTCCATGTTATGGAGATGAAGATGCACCCATGGTCCCTCGGCCTCACGCGAATCGACCGCGTCATGAATGAAGATGTCCGAAGGCGCATGGGCGTGGTGCCCATAGTCCAAAAGATGCGTGAAGCCCGAATTCGCTGGTATGGCCATGTCATCAGAAGTGGCGATGAGACAACGGTGAAAACGGCCTATAATCTATCACCACCCGGACGACTACCGCGTGGCCGGCCGAAGAAGCGGTGGCTTGATCGTCTGGCGGAGGATATGCATGCAGTAAATATCATCACTGAAGATGCCCTGGATCGAGCCAAGTGGCGAAAAGCATGCAAGCAAGCGGACCCTATATAAATATGGGATACACGCTAGGACAGAGATATCGATTCTGTAATAAAAAAAATATTTGAAAATCGTTTTTCAAAAAATCGCGTTACCTAGGTGAATCGATTTTTTTTCTCCCAGTCCTATTAGTTATGGTCAAGAAGAAAGATGTAAGTTGGCCCTTTTGCGTTGACTATAGGAAGTTGAACGAGAGACCCTGACCCCCTTAACTTGAGCCGAATGGTTTAGCACCCTGGATTTGGCCAGTGGTTATTGGCAATTGGAGGTACATCCTGACGATCGTCCAAAGACTGCATTTACAACTCCCTTGGGGCTGTTTGAATTTCAGCGTATGCCATTTGGCCTGTGCAATGGATCAGCTACTTTCCAGAGATTAATGCAGCACTGCTTTAGCGACTACAGTGTAGACTTTCTGTTGGTGTACTTGGATGATGTCATTGTGTATTCCGTAGATTTTGCCACCCACCTTCGTCATTTAGAGCAAGTGTTCCAGCGACTGTCACAGTTTGGACTAAAGTTGAGGCGGGACAAGTGTCAGTTTCTCCAACAACAAGTGAAATTCCTGGGGCATGTAGTGGACAAGACCGGCATAAGCCCAGATCCAGGTAAAACAGCAGCTGTGCAAGAGTGGCGTGTTCCTACCACTGTTCGAGAGGTGAGGGCATTCTTGGGCCTGGCTGGCTACTATAGACGGTTTATAGCCAACTTTGCCCGGATAGCACAGCAATTAAATGCCCTTTTAATAGGAATTCCCACTGACAAGAAGTCAAGCAATCGTAGGATTGAGTGGACCACTGAGTGCCAAGCGGCGTTTGAAAAACTAAAGGTATGCCATGATAATACTAATGCTGACAGTCTGTCGTAGGTTCCCAGTAGACTGAATGACTGCTATCGAGGTATGACAGGTTGAAGCAACAAAAGATGCCTGCCAGTCAGTGATGGACACCCTGGACGTAGACGCGTAGCGTAAGAGCCAAAGTGAAGATGAGAAACTTCAGCAGGTATTGAAGTATGTGGAATCAAGTAGCACACCCACAGCTAAGGAGCGCACCAATATGCCTATGACGGTAAAACGTTTACTTCAACAGAGTTCTAAATTTATGATTCAAGACTGTGTGTTATACAAGAGAAGAGAATGATTGACCCAAGTACTCATAAGTAACATCTACAGACAATTTGTCCGGGCTCAAGACGGGAAGAAGTATGGAGAAGATACCATGAGGCGTCTGCACATGCAGGGGTTGCACGGACACTCTCAAGAGTCAGGCTGGGCGAAGAGGGAGGAGACTGTGAAAGGGTTCCATCTGGGTTGTGTCACCTATAGCCTGCAGAAAGGAAAGGATGATAAGGCCCCTCTTAATCCGATTTTGGTACCATTCCCTTTAGAAGTGGTGTCCCTTGACTTTTTGACGTTAGGGCATCCAGACAATTCTTGTCAAAATATTTTAGTCGTTATGCATGGGCTATTCCAACAAGCGATCAAACTGCTAAGGTGACAGTTAGGGCTTTGTGGAAACATGTTGTCCAGACTTTTGGCTGTCCCTTGCGATTTCACTCTGATAGAGGCCTAGATTTTGAAGTAAGATTAGGGATGTCAACTGTTAATCAATTTTCGATTAATTGTCGACAAGAATTTACTCGATTAAATTAAATTAATTATACGCTCTGAACATTGTCTCAGCAAACAACCCCTCACAAGTCAGTTGGAAATC
The DNA here is from genome assembly GCA_030578275.1 of Meda fulgida. Taxonomy (NCBI): domain Eukaryota; kingdom Metazoa; phylum Chordata; class Actinopteri; order Cypriniformes; family Leuciscidae; genus Meda; species Meda fulgida. The sequence goes on along the minus strand of CM060625.1, from coordinate 648,882 downwards.
AGTTTCTTGCTTTGCACATACTTTAAATCTGTCCGTCAACGATGGATTTGCTGCTGCTGGTGTCAACCGAGTAATTGCAGCTGGTGGCAGGTTGGTCAAACACTTCAACCACAGCACACAAGCCACGAAAGTGCTAGAAGCAGAACAAAAACAAATGCAGCTACCAGCTCACATTCAGTCTGATCAACACGCATCTCAAGATGGCAGATGGAGACAGCAGCAGAGTGGCGGAACTCAAATCTAAAGTGCGCACTTCGTTGGGTGAAAGGATGAAGGTAAGCTATGGCCATTAATTAATTAAAGTCTTAATTGACATATCATTTGAGATATATATATATATATATATATATATATTTATATATTTATTTATATATTAACAGATTATGGGGTGGCTAACTTATCACTGACACATTGTTACAGTGTAAACTGCGTTTTTATGCAGTTGTGCCGTTGTCATGTCACACCTTATTAAATAAAACTCTGATGCTAGCTTTCTCATTTATTTAATTTTAACAGGTTGAGTCTGAAGACCTCACATCAACAACACCAATGATAGCAACGATGCTGGACCCTCGGCATAAGCACCTGGGATTTCTGATCCCAGCAAGCAGGATCTCAGCCCAAACTGCTTGAACTGGCTATGGCAGAACATGTGGGCTCCACATTAACAAATGAAGCCACCACTGGAGATGATGTGCCAGTCCAGGGAGCTGCACTTCAGCTATGACTCTTCTACTGGGTGAAAACTATACCACCAGCAGCAACGATGACATAGAAAAGGAAGTGGACATGTTTCTGAAGGATCCCTCACCACTCCTTGATTCCAGTCCCACAGAATGGTGGAAAGTCAATGAAGGAATATTTCCGAGGCTGGCAAATGTGGCACGACGATATCTGTGCATATCGGGCACGTCTGTCCCATCTGAACGTGTATTCTCACCAGCTGGCCTCACTGTAAACAGGCTGCACACACGACTTGTTCCTGACCATGTTAATATGCTTATTTTCTTGAACAAAAATATAGGGGTCTAGGTCAGGAGCCTATTCAAAACACATTGAGACAGGAATGTTTTGTTTCAGGAGAGGTAGACACTTCATTTGACTGTTCTAAGGGACGCCCTCTAATTTTACTGTCACCTTCCTCAGGGATGATTCAAGTTGTTCAGTTCTATATTTAAATCGCAAGAGGTGAGCCAGTGCACAATTATCTTTTAATGTATTTGAATTTTCTGTGCATAATTTATTCTGTTAAAATACATAAATGCCATTATCTGTCCCAACTGTTATAATCAAACATCTATTGATACCGTGAGAAATTGACATTCTCAGGAAAATAGCCGCTTATCAGTTAATCGTTAATCGATAGATAAGGTTGATCAACTAATGATTAATGAATTAATCGATAATTTGCATCCCTAATCCAGCTTGATGAAAGAGTTTTGCCAATTATATGCTACAGCTGAGAGCTGAACAACCCGTTACAATCCAGCAGGGAATGGTAGAATAGAGAGGGTGACCAAGACCCTACTGGGAAGGCTTTGGAGAGAGATAAGCAAGATATTTGGCCAGAATTGATGCAGGCATATAACAACACCTTCATATTTAATGTTTGGTCGTTCTTTGCGGACACCAGTGGATATGAGTCTTGGAGTGGGGACGGGACAAAATAGAATGAATTTGAAGGGGTGGGTACAGGAGCACCACCAAAAGTTGAGTTGGGCCTATGCATTAGCAAAAGGACCATGGACGCGGCTGCGAAACTATCTATAAAGACCTATGATAGTAGGGCTAAACCCGTACCATTTTTGGCTGGTCAGGGTGTTTGAATTTGTGACAGGAATAGGCAGTGTTTTATGGTGTTGGATCTACTCTCATCTCCTATGTATAGATCATCAGCACCTTCTACCTTATTTTGTTTATAATCTCAGGTAAGGTAAAATATAGGTTAAATTCTATACTAGATAATAAGTATTCAAATTCATACTTACAGTCTAGAAGAAAGACCCCTCCGTGGTTTAGTTCTATATAGATAGCAGAGACTTGTGGCAGGCAATCTTTTTTATAATAATTATAAGTCATTTTATTACATTTAGTTTCTCAAAGTTTCCATACAAAGTAAAAAGTTGAAGTATAATAAAATCAGTTCACAAGTTCCACCAGCAGGTGTCAGGCTTGGATCATCAAACAATGGAGAGGCTGGCTCATCTTCCAGCGTCTAACACATACATGTAATACTGTACTTTTTATAATGCATATTACATATCACACCTCTTCATTACATTTTCAATCTCATATGCACAATTTATCCATACATTTATTCAAAACAAATTTAACTTTTTCTCAGGGTCGATATTGTCCCCCACCACTTTTTGAAACGCTGAGGCACGGATGTAGGCTACCTATTCCTGATTCCTGAACAGCAATCCGTTGAAAATCTATTAAGGGTATTTTTTCCAATGACAGTTAAAACATGAGGTATATGAATATTCTATAATGTAATTTGAGTTTAATTTCCCTTTAAATTTCTTAAAAACTGCCATATGAACATTTAGTCAGCCAGGCTCCCGAAAAAGAATAATTAGAAGTTTCAGTTATGAAGCAAAGGTTTCCTATGATAGGTTTTGCTTCTCAAACTGTTTTTAAATAAATAAACATAAAAGTTGACTCTTAACTCTTTCGAGCGGATTCATGGAGACATACGCATTAAGTGGTTTGTTGTCAAAGTGTAATGTATGGTAACTAGTTAACGTTTTAGAAAGTATTGCTCAACGAATCAGTTCCTCAGTGAAGTATTTTATAAAACATTAATATAACTAAAAAAAACATTTAAATCGAAATATTTAGTAAAATAATGTATTACCGTGTGCTTTATCTCTCTAGAATAGATTGTGAGGTACACATTTTCTGACCGGTATTTTTATATTTCGAAATAAAACAAGACAGAAATCGTCACGTGCCTATAGAACACCCCGTGACGTCACAGAGTAGAACACGCTCAAAGTGCGAGAGAAGTGAGAGTTGACCGAGAGCGATACTAGTACTGACTACCGACTTTAGATACTTTTAGATACTGATTTAGCCTTAGCATTTGTACACAGAGCAGCCAACACACACATTTAACAGCATCAACACACACATTTAACAGCATCATCATAAATAGTGTTATTTATTGAGTGCTGTGAAGTTGAGAGGAGCTGCAGGTGACCAGCTTCACCTCTACTCTCTGATTCTGTCAGCATTGCGGAGTTGACAGCTGAGACCATGGAGAACAGCCCAACAGGTGAGATGGAGACAAAAATGTATAATTAAAAATGAAGTTATTGCAGTATGTGCAGGGCTTGAAATTAACACCCGCCAAATGCAGGTGTAGGCCTATATTTCATCAGTGGCGTGTAATTATAATTTTTTCAATTGCAGTCTTTTAAAAAGATATCTGAAATAATAAACTTAGTGCAATTCTGTGTTATCGATTTTTCGATATAATACTGAAATTGACTATCTGAACGAACGAACAACGAACACAAAAATGTATTTGTTTATCCACAGCAGGAGGGTAAGGTCTTTAGTTCAGAGGAATGAATTAAATTATTCATGAAATGTTATTATTTACTATGAGAAAGGAAATGAAAAAAGTGTATCAGTATTGTTTTAAATACTGATTCATTTTACAAACTTAATTTACAGAAGGTGCCATTTGTTTTGGTGTGCATTTTATGATAACTAAGTGACACTGCAGTGTAATGTGTCTAGCTTAAAATAGTTTTTATGAAACTTTCTTTTGCTCTACTACATAGCAAAGGATAATATCAGACTTTTTCCTCCACTTCATATCAGGGAAACATGCTGTTCCTCGTTATTTTAAAGTGAATAAGTATTTTAAAGATTCTCGAATTTAAGTACAGGATTTGTGTATACCGTCCACTACAGATAAACATTTCATAATGAATTTCTCTTGCCACTGCGGGATGTTGGCTAAAGTTGTCTGCAACTGGATTTGACTGCAAACACCAAAACACAAAATAATGTCAAATGCAGATATTCACGAGTATTCACGTAAATGGTCAATTATGTTTTAAGTGAACATACAGTTGAGAAAGAAAATTAGATGTGCGACAGTATAATGGATCCGTGCGTCAGGTCTTAAAGTGACAGCAGCCTAATATATCGGCTGTCAAATTATGAGATAATATTAAAAATATCTATATGGCAGTTTCCTCCCATTGTAGCGATGTCAAAATTGTGGCCAGTGAAAATGCTGAGTGGCCAGTGACTTTGGAAAACCATAAGCCACTGCGGCTGGTGAGCAAAACAGATAATGTCAAGCCCTGACTGTGACTAATCTTTGTAGTGTTCTTGTAATTGTATATCTTGCACTGGTCCTTCGTGAGTTCATGGCTTAGTGTTTGACTTTTGGCCAAGTCCAGGAATATGAACATTATTTTATCAGATAAAAGCCACTTTTAATTTTCAGGAATATGTTTGGTTTTCATCTGTGGTCATTTGGTTTTATAATAATTTTTCTTTGTTTTAGGAAACCCTACAAAAGGTAACAAGGGGAAAGTAGTTCGTGCTCTCTTTCTGAAAGCATGGACGGCTGTAAAGCCCACTTTCCTTATCCACGAACCGAACAGAGTGGAGTGTCTTAAACCACAGCCGGATCTAGAGGATCCCGAGCTAATGCCTGTTTCAAGTCCAGTTAGGAACACGCCAACACCAGACACAAATCCTGACCTGGTGTGTTTGCCAGGCCAGGTGTGTGTAGGTCTGAAGACCCCGTGTGTGTCAGGTTCCTCCAGGACCGAGCAAACGCCGAACACAGATCCTGTCGTTCCTGAGCTGTCTCCTGTTTCATATCCCTCCAGTTTTGATCTGGATGACAGTGAGTCATTATTACTTTTGTTCATGTTATTTGCCATTTGTTATTTTCTCTGTTCTATTCTTTAATTCTGATTTGACATCGCTTGAGTTAAAAATCTGAAAATTATATTTGTTGTACTATCTTCATCTTTAATCGCATTGATTAGTACTTGCAGCTCTAATGATCATTCACAGAGATGTTTATAATAATTTTGGTAACACTTTACAATAAGGTTCATTAGTTAACATTAGTTACCTTAGTTAACATGAACTAAGAATGAACAATACTTCTACAGTATTTATTAATCTTAGTTAACATTAATTTAAACATTTACTAATACATTATTAAAATCAAAGGTTGTATTTGTTAACATTAGCTAATGCACCGTGAACTAACTTGAACAAACAATGAACAGCTGGATTTTTATTAACTAACATTACAAAAGATTAATAAATACAGTAACAAATGTATTGCTCATTGTTAGTTCATACATTAACTAATGTTAACTAATGAACCTTATTGTAAAGTGTTACCATAATTTTCAATGAATTTTTCTTCATTTTAGAAAAAGCTAAGAAAGGAAGGAAGAGGAGAGCGGTCCGTGCCTTCTTCAGGAGATTACGCAAGGCTGCCAAGCTGCTCTTCCTCTGCTACGACCCAGACAGTGTCCAGCATCTTACACCACAGTCGGACCTGGACAACTCTGAGCTGATGCTCTTCCAGGTTTCATCTGAGATCAAGTCAGTGCCGGAGCCGGGCCAGGTCTGTGAGGATCTTCCGTGGTCAGTGCAAGCGGAGGCAGACGATCCAGAGGCGTTGCCTGTCGGACTGCAATACGGTGAGGCATTATTATCTTTGCTTCGTGATATTTCTGCCCTGTTCTTTCCTACTTGTAATTATTTAGGCTATAATTCTGAAACTCTGACATCAAGTAAAGTGACTTCTTGTAGCTGATTTGCAGTGGATCCGAAATCAAAAGATAGAAGTCTTTTAAGATTCTTCAAATGAATAGATTATTTGAGTTAATATCAGACAATTAAAGGAAACTGCCTCATATATATATATATATAATATGTGTGTTCTTTGTCCTGTGTGTTTTTAGGAACTAGGATGTCTGTTGTTTTTCTAGTGGGAGAAATGATAGGATCAGGAAGTTTTGGCATGGTTTATGAAGGATCCCACATATTTTGTGAGAGAATCAAGGTAGAGCACTCTTATTGAATTCAACCAACATTTTGCTCCTGATGTAGAGATGTGTGTCGTCTCTCTTAATTAAAAAAAAAAAAAAACAGATTGTAGTTGGGCACTTTAATATGCTTGAAAAAAATGGAACAGTTTTTTTTTTGCCATTCACAGGTTGCCATCAAGCACATACGCAAGCGTGAAGAGGACCGTTATCTTGACACTGTAAGTTGACAAACCTAAATAAGATTTCGTTTAGTGACGAGTACTGTCAATTCCTGTTGCTAACATAAAGTAGTAAGTCAAGAAGATATAAATACAATTTACAATTACATAAAAATACAATTAGTTGAGTTTTGCTACTGTGACATTCTCTACTGTGTTTGTTTTTTGTTTATTTGTGTGAATCCTGACATTGTTAAGCACTTTGGTCAACTGTGGGTGTTTTTAAATGTGCTATACAAATAAACTTGAATTTGAACAATCTTCAAATTTTCCATCTAATTAGTTACTACTCAAAGCCAACTAACTGTTTGTTTTTCTCTCTAGCCTGATCATTCCAAACCTGTGCTTGCAGAAGTGGCAATGATGCTGCGTTTGGGACAAGCTCCCTCATGCCCCAACATCATCAAATTACACCACTGGATTGAGGACGAGAGCAGCTTCAATCTCATTATGGAGAAACCTGATCCGTGCCAGAACTTGCGGAATTACATCGTGTATTCAGACGACATTAACGAAGCAAAAGCACGCTGGATGATACGTCAGTTAGTCCAAGCGGTAAAACACTGTGTTGACCGTGGAGTTTTCCATGGTGATATCCACTCGGGGAACATCCTGGTGGTGACGGACGACAGTCTGAAGCTCAAATTGATTGACTTCGGATGTGGTCGTCTAATTAGTAGTGAGGGCTTTAACAGCAGTGAATATCGAGGTGTGTTAGCAGTTTGTGTTAGCATAGCAGAGTTTGGAAATTGCGTGCAGTGACATTGATCACTGTATTATTGACTCTAACAAAGGCTGTCTTTTAGGAGCACACCTGTACACCCCACCTGAGGTCATGAGGGACACTGTGTTCTACGCCGAGCCAGCATACGTCTGGGCTGTAGGTGTTGTGCTGTTTGAAATCCTGCACAAACACCTGCCCTTTAAAAACATGAACGGCATACTGCGTGACTATCTTAACACGAGTCTGACTTTATCCTCAGGTAAACACAACAGACACCTCTGCACAATCTCACCCAGACAGCAACATAGTGTCAGCCCAGATCCGGTCCATATGGACCGTGTGATCCATGTGTACCAGATGTGGGCCGGATCTGGGCCGATACTATTGCTGTGTCTCAATTCGCCTTATACAATGCTCTAAAATTATGTACTCTTTTTGTGAATAAAAAGTAGATACTTTTGAGTGTGTAGCAAAAAATATAACATGGATAACATTAAATAAATATTTTTCTATCAGGTTAAACTTTGATTTGTCTCTCAAACCTTTATCTAAACCTCTCACTGTCGGCCGTGCATATCCGCCATGTTTTGAAGGTTTTTTTTAACACTTTTTTTCTCGTGTTTACTAGATTGTTATTTTAATAATTTGATTCTGGATATTACATAATCAAATTATGAAATTTTATATGGCAAAACATGTTCATAAATCGGGGAGTATGTGGAAATATTTAACGCTATTTCACGTATTTCAACATTAGTGTTCCTCTAAGACCTCTCTGAAAACTTCACAGCATGCCGAGATCTGATTTTCTGGTGTTTGGTGCGTGATCCAGCTGAGCGACTGACGCTAGAGCACCTGGAGAAACACAGGTGGTTTGATGCATGATAAGAAGAACCAGATCCCGTGCATCAGTCAGACGAGAAGAGGTAGTGTATCACAGAGAAGAAGGAAACTACATTTGCAGTGCAAAGCAGTTATTTTTCAATTCTGTATTGTGTAGTGTGACCAGGATGTAGATGATGTACAAAAGACAGAGGACAGCTCCATCAAAAAAACCTGACAGGACTGAAGTGAATGAAAAATGACAGCGTTTACATGCACATGAGAGAAGAGGTGTTAGTGAGGCCAGCAGGGGGCGCTGCTCACCCTGTGCTCTATGTGGGTCCTAACGCCCCAGTGTACTGATGGAGACACATTAGTGACATTTCGGAAATGCCAACAACATTAGTTATAGTATAATATATAATAAATATTTTAACCAAAGCAATGGTCATCTTTATTTATATGTTTAATTCATCCTCTTTAGGGCCAAGTGGCCTCCAGGACCGGAATTAAACATTCACCCACCCCCACAGGAGACGAATCTGGGTGACATCTTATCAGCTACTTCATATTTATATATGATGCATTTTATTCAGGTCACAATACTTTTTTTTTTTTTTTTTTTAAAGTTCAAGGAAGAAAAAAATATTTTCAAACCAATTTTAAAAAGTGTTTAACAAAAAAAATTAGTACATTTTAAAGCAGTGAAATCAATTAAATATACCTTAAAAATTGAATAAATTCAAGTTAAAAAATGAAGTATTAATTAAATTAAATTAATTAAAAAAGTAATTGGGTCTAGTGGGGTGATCGATTTCTCTTGTCTGCCTTGCTGCTGCTATGTATCTCTCAGATGGGGCTCTCAGATCTCAGATGGGGCTCTCAGTATGGGGCTCTCAGATCATTTTGTTATTATGTTCAATGTCACTTGTGCTGGACTCCGTTCTGGTCCTGTGTCAGCTGGCCGTCGAGTGCGGGCTATAAATGCAGCATCTGCCCCTAAGTTTTCTGGCCAGTATAATGCCCTCATGCCAGCTATTGAGAGTAATCCATCTACTCAAGGTATAGACGAGCTGCTATCTGATTTCAATATGGGTTGTAATCATATCTTTGATAGTATTGCACCCTGGAAACAGGTGAAATCAAAAACTGTATCTCAGCCCTGGCTCAATGCTGACAGTCGGCTGCTTAGACAAAAATGGAGGCAGGCAGAGAGGAGATGGAAGAAGGATAGACTGCAGGTCTCTGCTAGACTGCAGGTCATTTATTGTGGATGGTGACTGAAAAATGTGGATGGTGACTGGAGATTTAAAAAAAAAAAAAATTAAACCACCTCTACACACTCCACTGAACACATCACACTAATTTTCAAGTAATTTCAGTGTTTAGTTTGCATAAAAAGGAGTGTCCTCGAAACCACTTTTTGGCGGGAAAAATTGTGTCTTCGCGGACAAAGTGGTTTTTAAGCTTAGCTTTCGAAATATTTTAATGAAACGTGTTTAGCAAGACTCAGTGGTATCCCCTGGAAAAGTTTGGTGGCCCTGGGACCTCGTTCAGGGGCCGAAAGGCCGAAAAAAGAGGCCGCCGTCCGCGAAACCGACATGCCTGCAAATGGACCGTGGGACGGCCCCCGTTCGCAGACGGAGGGTCGTGGCACCTCGGGACTTCAGATTCCGACTCTCCGGGGGCCCCTGACAAGGGAAATTTTGACGACTGCAATTTTTGTCAGGAAGAAGGGTTGCCGGAGGAGGAGGAGGAGGTGCGGGACAACCCGTAGGGACCATGCAGGAAACCCGGCTGCCTTCAGCTCAAGGCCGAGCTGGCTGACCTAAAGAAGAAGGCGGCATCTCTGAAACGGGCCCTAAGGCGTTTCATCAGAATGAGGCGGGCAGAGGAGAGACGCGCCTAAAGACCTCTGTTCCAAGGGAGACCAGTGGCCAGGTTCACAGCCAGAAGCTGGCAGAAGAGGACGCGTCCGCTTTTTTTTTTTTTGATAAAAACTATTTTACTGCACATAGCACCCAGTTTCGTTGCAAAATTCCACTGTCCACGAACCCACTATTTTCTTCCATTGAATAAATGCTCTGTGAGATCTCCATATCTCAGCTCTGGAAGGATCTAGAACCTCCATTTTTGCTCCCAGGTCTAAGTTCCTTCACCCTCTATCAGAATCCAGAGTTTGGAGAAGATCAGAGAAACTTGTTTTCCCCTTAGATTTTTTGGGACGGGAAAAAAAGTTTCTCTGATCTTCTTGAAACTCTGGATTCTGATAGAGGGTGTTGAGACTTAGACCTGAGTGCAAAAATGGAGGTTCTAGACCCTTCCAGAGCTGAGATGTGGAGATCCCACGTAGCATTTATTCAATGGAAAATAATAGTGGGTTCGTGGACAGTGGAATTATGAGATGGCACTTGGTTCTATGGACTCAGGGGAGCCCCCTGAGTGCAGTAAAATAGTTTTTATCAACAAAAAAATGAAAGCTAAGCTTAAAAACCAGGCTTAGCCCACTCAGGTCTAAGTCCCTTCACCCTCTATCAGAATCCAGAGTTTCAAGAAGATCAGAAAAACGTGTTTTCTCGACCCCAAAAAAACGGACAGATTTTTGGGACGGGAATTTTTTTTCTCTGATCTTCTTGAAACTCTGGATTCTGATAGAGGGTGTTGAGACTTAGACCACCAGCCTCCAACCCTAATTCTGACGCTAACCCTAATGCGCGGTCTCTTTTTTTGACCTTTCGGCCCCTGAACGAGGCCCCAGGGCCACCCAGCTTTCCTGCCCGCACCAGGGGGCCGTGGCGAGTCGGAAAGCGGCGCCCCCTAGTCGATCAGCCCTTTCGAAGCGGCGTCCGCGAAACCACTGTGGAAAACCCATTCATTTAATGGGTGAGTGGGATTTTTATAGAAAGGCCCCAGGGGCCCCAAATACGGCAAGGTGAACCCTGGATGGACGTACCGAAAGGGCCCGGGCCTAGGGCCTGAGAAAGTATTTTTTATCATTTTTGATCCATCTCTCTGTCTGCCATTGAGGTCAATGGCAGACACTCAGAAACAGGCCCGTTTTCAGCCCTACACTCGTCCGGACTTTAAATGCTTGGCAAGCGGCTAGGGCCCTCAAACTCGGGGGCCCGACTCGGGGCCACCAGACGACGGAACTCGCCGAGTTTCGGGCTGCTGCGACCTTCCGTCTCCGTACGGTCGGGCGTTCCGTTGGTTTGACCTTTTTGACCCCGTGATGTGTTTTCCACCCTTTTTCGACCTTTCGACCACTGAACGAGGTTCTAGGGCCACCAAACTTTTGGCGAGAAGGAAAACGGCGCTCCCTAGTCGTTCGGACGTTTCGAAGCGGCGTCCACAAAACCACTATGGAAAACCCATTCATTTAATGGGCGAGTGGGATTTTTACGGAAACGTCCCAGGGGCCCCAAATTCGGCACGGTGACCCCTGGGCCCGCCATGAGCGATATATTGACGGCGCAAGGTGATCGGGGCGACCTTTCCGTCGGACGTCAAAAACTGGCCACAGGGGGCGCCGTGGTAGGTCGACGGGTCGCATACATGTGCACCGTGGGTATTTCGTGACCAAAAAAGTGGGTTATTGAACAAATAGTGCTTCCGTGGGACGGGGGCGTGGCCTGGGAGTGGAGGGGGGGGGGTCTACGGGACGTTTGGTAAATATAGTGGGTTATTGGACAAATAGTGGGTTCGTGGGACGGGGGCGTGGCTTGGGAGTGGGTGGAGGGGGGGTCAACGGGACATATGCGCCATTTAGTGGGTTATTGGACAAATAGTGGTTTCGTGGGATGGAGGCGTGGCATGCTCCCTGGCGCCCACTAGAGGTGTCCAAAAAACACCTATCCCGTGGTAAGTAGGTCACGATCCATCAATTGGGGGGTTAAAAAAGTCCCACTCCCCACCAAGATAATGGGCATCTGTCATCCCAAATCACCCTACGATCCCTCCGACCCATTATGCGTCCAATGGCAGCTTTTTAACATGGGCGTTTTTCCACGAAACCACGTTTTGGACTACCTAGATTCCGCCTGATTCTTTTACCTCTGGACAGTTAAGTGTATTTCAGCCGGTAACCATTTCAGAATTGTTTGAAATTGCTAAACATCTCAAGCTAGCTTATTCTTCTCTTGATTTCAATCCACCACGCTTGCTAATTCAGGTCTGGGATGCGGTGGGTCCAACAATATCATCTGTGGTGAATCAGAGTCTTGTAGAGGGGCAAGTGCCATCATATTTCAAGGATGCTCGTGTACAGCCTCTTTAAAAAAAACAGAGTTCTGACCCGGCAACGTTAAACAATTTCGATACTGTGGATCATGGCATTCTCCTTGATTGTCTAAGATTGTGGGGGGGCATTAGGGGGACTGCTTTAAGGTGGTTTACATCGTATTTACAGGGGAGGACCTTTGCGGTGGAAATAGGGAACTCTATTTCCACCACTCCTTCCATCACCTCTGGGGTCCCTCAGGGCTCGTGTCTTGGCCCTGTTCTATTCTCCTTATATATGCTCCCTCTGGGATTAATCTGTCAAAGGTATGGGGTGGTATACCATTGTTATGCAGATGACACCCAGTTGTATCTTCCGATGAAATTGAATGACAGCTCAAAAGGGTCAGCTTTGCTTGATTGTCTTGACGAAATAAAGTGGTGGATAGCATCAAATGTTTTTTAGCTGAACGAATCTAAGTTCGAAGTGTTGATTCTTGGTCCTCCAAAGTCAGTGAATCAGATTGCTTTTGACTTGGGCCCTCTGGCATCGAATGTTAACAATCAAGTGAGGAACCTTGGTGTGATTTTTGATTCTGAACTGAAATTTAATAAACAAGTAAATGCGGTGGTCAAGGGAAGCTTTTTTCAGTTGAGGGGCATTGCCAAATTAAAAGGCTTCCTGTCTTCAAAAGATATGGAAACCGTGATTCGTGCATTCATCACGTCCAGATTGGATTACTGTAATTCTTTCTATTTGGGGCTATCAAAAAAGCTCCTCTCACGGCTGCAACTGGTGCAGAATGCTGCGGCCAGATTGTTGACTGGCACCAGGAAATGCTCTAGCATCTGTCCGGTGTTGGCTTCTCTGCATTGGCTTCCCGTTGAGTATAGAGTGCAATTCAAGGTCCTTTTAATGGTTTTTAAAGGTCTACATGGGCTCGCCCCCGTATGTATTTCGAGTTTGTTATAGCAGCATGTTGTGGCTAGACCACTTAGATCCCTGCAAAACTTCACTCTAAATGTACCAAGAGTTCTGTTAAAAACCAAGGGAGATTGTGCTTTCGAGGTAGCAGCACCGCGTCTTTGTCATTCTCTCCCTGTACACATTAGATCCTGTGATTCCATCGAGTGTTTCAAGTCTAGGTTAAAGACCTATTTTTTCTCGGCTGCTTTTAAGTGTTCTTAGCTATATGTGATTTTTATGTTGTGTTTTTGTTTAAGGTGTTTTTGCCTATTTTGTTTGGTGCAGTTGAGTCTGTAAAGCACTTTGGTCAACTTGTGTTGTTTTTAAAACGTGCTTTAGAAATATATATATGATGAAATATATGATGTATGCTCCGTATAGCTTTCTGTTTTGAATCTCTTTCATTTCTTATATATATTGCTAAATATAACTCACTCATCAACATATATTAGATATTGCCGAAATATTGCCTATAACATTAATCTGACATCTCTAGCTTTTATCTAAATTGTTATCGTTAGCACAACACGCTAGGATCTCGCTTGCCTGTTAACCTGGCATCCATGCTTGCCATCTTTTTTTTTCTCTTGCGCGCTCGCGCCTTTTACAAGTCTATCAAACAACTGGTGAGTAGATCAGTCAACAAACACAGTGAGTTATTTCTTCTCCTGTTATTGTCACTTGCACTTCGTGTCACATGTACAGCATAGCCTTCTCTGTCAGCAGTGAGGACTACACATGTGCTAAATGCAGGGAGACAGTCAGACTGACTGAGAAGATTTCAGAACTAGAGACATGCATCCAAACTTTAATTGAGGATAGTAAGAGTGCAAGGGCTTTAGATACTCCTTTGAATGCGACTAGCTTACCGAACTCTGTACATTGTTCCGTTCCGGTTGTAGAGCGTGTGCATCAGAGCAACTGGGTGACCGTGAGATGCTGTAGTCACGGAAGGCAAGGCAAGTTTATTTATAAAGCACATTTCATACACAATGGCAATTCAAAGTGCTTTACATAGAAGAAATTAAAATAATCAAAAGAAATAAGAATAATTAAAGCAGTTTAGAATAAAGAAATTAAAATAATCAAAAGAAATAAGAATAATTAAAACAGTTTAGAATAAACAAAATTAAATAAAATACAGTAAAAGCAGTCGGACGAGCAGTGGCACAGTGCTCATTCAGTAAATGCATAGGTAAACAGATGTGTTTTGAGTCTGGATTTGGAAGTGACTACTGTAGGAGCACAGCTGATCTCTTCTGGAAGCTGGTTCCAGCTACGGCTGGCATAGTACCTAAAAGCAGACTCAACATGCTTAGAGTGAACCCTTGGTATTTCTATCTGATGTGATCCTATTGATCTGAGTGATCTGTTGGGTTTATATTCAGTGAGCATATCTGCAATGTAGTATTGAGGTCCTAGGCCATTAAATGATTTATATACCAGTAATAATACTTTAAAATCAATCCTAAATGTAACTGGGAGTCGATGTAAAGACCTGAGGACTGGTGTGATGTGTTCATATTTTCTGGTTCTGCTCAGAATCCTGGCAGCAGCGTTCTGTATGAGCTGCAACTGTCTTATGGTCTTTTTAGGAAGGCCAGGAGGAGTCCGTTACAATAATCCACCCTGCTAGTGATGCTAGCATGCACAAGTTTCTCTAAGTCTTGACTAGAAACAAAGCATCTAATTCTTGCAATATTTTTCAGATGATAATATGCTGATTTAGTTATTGCTTTGATATGACTACTGAAACTAAGGTCTGACTCTAGAGACACACCAAGATTCCTGACTTGATTTTTAGTTGTTTGACCCCTGGAGTGAAGGTATGCATTCACCTTGAGAACTTCATCTCTGTTTCCAAACGCAATGACCTCAGTTTTGTCTTTGTTTAACTGAAGAAAGTCTTGGCACAGCCAACTGTTGACTTCATCAATGCATTGGAACAGGGACTCAATGGGGCTGTAATCGTTAGGCGATAGGGCTAAGTAGATCTGTGTGTCGCGGAACAAAACACAGCTCTTCCAATCTGATTACCATAACAAATAGATTCTCCCCACTCAGTGAAACACCCAATGTGAATCCTGTTGATTGTGCCCTAGTCATTGGGGATTCTATTACACGGAACGTGAAAATATATACACCAGCAGCCATAGTCACATGTTTGCCGGGAGCCAGAGCGCCTGACATCAAACCAAATTTAAAAGTGATGGCTAATGCGAATCATAAATTCTCTAAGATTATTATTCACGTCGGCACTAATGATATTCGACTTCGCCAGTCGGAGATCACTAAAATTAACGTTAAAGAGGTGTGTGACGATTACATTACTTTAAATGAGTCAACCCCCCAAGATTACTGTTAAAGGAAAAGGGGGGAGGTGTTGCTGTAATCTATAGTAATATCTTCAGAATTACTAAGCTACTGTATACAGGCCACCAGGGCATCATACAGACTTTATCGAAGAATTTGCAGATTTTTTATCGGAGTAAGTACTGGCTGCAGAAAGTACTAATTGTTGGGAATTTTCATATACATGTAGATAACGAAAAGGATGCATTGGGATTGGCATTTAGAGACATTCTGAACTCTATTGGAGCTATACAACACGTGTCAGGACCCACTCATTGTCATAATCATACTTTCGATTTAATATTATCACATGGAATAGATGTTGATGCCGTTCATATTCTGCAGCAGAGTGATGACATCTCAGATCATCTAGTCTCGTGTATTTAGCCAAGGTTGCAAAGCTGACTCCGTGTTACAAAAAAGTTAGAACTATCACTTCTGCCACTAAAGATTCCTTTATTAATAATCTTCCTGATCAGTTTCATCATCTCAGCATCCCAGTTAGCTTAGAAGAACTTGATATTTCAAAAGAAACTTTTAACTCTCTCTTTTCCAGCACTTAAGACACAGTTGCTCCGTTGCGCTTAAACAAGATTAAAGAAAATAGTCCAACGGCGTGGTACAACGAGCCCTTAAGAGAGCAGCCAGAAAAATGGAGCGCACCTGGAAGAAAACAAAACTAGAGGTATTTCGAATTTCATGGAGAGCATGATTGCATACAGAAAGGCTTTAAAAACTGGTAGATCTGCTTATTCTTCGACTCTCTTAGAAGAAAACAAAAACAACCCTAGGTATTTATTTGATACAGTGTTGTACACTATATTTTTAGAAAGAAATGAAATCTGCAAGGAGTTACCGTAAGGATTTAGACCGTACCATAGTACTGAGACAGCTCTCATTAGAGTCACAAATTATTTGCTTTTATCATTCGATCGTGGTTGTACATCTCTATTAGTGTTACTCGATCTTAGTGCTGCATTTGACACCATTGACCACAACATTCTTTTAAATAGACTCTAAAATTATGTTGGCATTAGTGGAATTGCATGGTTTAAATCATACTTATCTGACCGTTATCAGGTAGTAGCAGTAAATGAAGAGATGTCTTATCTATCACAAGTTCAGTATGGCGTACCACAAGACTCAGTACTAGGACCTTTTCTGTTCATTCTGTGCATGCTACCATTAGGAGATATCATTAGGAAACATGGAATTAGTTTTCACTGTTATGCCTATGATACTCAGCTCTATATCTCTTCGTGCCCTGACGAAACTTGCCAATTCAAGAAATTAACGGAATGAAAAGCTGATATCAAAATTTGGATGACAAGTAATTTCCTACTACTTAATTCTGAAAAAAAAAAAAACAGATTTTCTACTGATTGGACCAAAAATCTTTGCACGTAATAACCTGGAATACTGTCTAACAATTGATGGCTGCTCTCTCAAGTCTTTGTCGTCGGTTAGGAATCTTTAATTTGAAAGCCACGTTTCTAGCATCTGTAAAACCGCACTTTTCCATCTTAAAAATATATCTAAATTACGACATATGCTTTCAATGAAAAATGCGGAACACTTAGTTCACCTCAAGGCTAGATTATTGTAATGCTCTTATGGATGGTTGCCCTGCACGTTTAATAAATAAACTACAGCTGGTCCAAAACGCAGCAGCTTGAGTTCTTACCAGAACCAGGAAGTATGACCATATTAGCCCGGTTCTGTCAACACTGCATTGGCTCCCTATTAAACATCGTATACATTTTAAAATATTGCTGATTACTTACAAAGCACTAAATGGTTTAGCTCCGCAATACTTGAGCGAGCTCTTAACGCATTATAGTCCTTCACGTCTATAGCGATCTCAAAATTCTGGCCAGTTGATAATACCTAGAATATCAAAATCGACTGCTGGCGGTAGATCCTTTTCCTATTTAGCACCAAAACTTTGGAACAGTCTTCCTATCAATGTCCGGTAAGCAGACACACTCTGTCAGTTCAAAGCTAGACTAAAAACACATCTCTTTAACCTGGCATACACATAGAAAATGATACATTTCTATTATTCAAATCAGTTAAATGATTATTAGGCTGCATAAATTAGGTCAGCCGGAACCGGGAACACATCCTATAACACCCGTGACCCAATGTACTCGTTGCATCATAAGAAGAATGTTGCGCTAATGTTAGTCTTTCTGACTAATTCCGAGGTTTACTGTAATCAGCCGGATCTGGGCCGTGTCCAGATTAGATGGTGGACCTGCGCCTAGACACGACCACGACGCATCCCTGAAGTGTCAGCAGAGATTGTGTCAACTAGACTCCCCCCCGCAAGGATCGCCACTGATCCTCAACAAACTCGTCTCCATACCGGCGTGACTAAGATCTTCTGATTGTTCCAAACCAATCTGACTTCTGACCTGTAATGCTGCCTGAATCATAATCATACACTGTTGGTTAATATAATCACCCCCCCCCCCCCCCCCCCCCCCCCCCACGACTGAGTCTGGGTTCGCCCAAGTTTTTTTTTTTTCTCCATTCTGCCACCTGATGGAGTTTTGGTTCCTTGCCACTGTCGCCTTTTCGCCTTTTTTTTACCTTTGTTGTCATTGTCTTTTGGCTTGCTTAGTTGGGGACATTAAATTTAACATTTCATTTTCAACAATAATGTTGATCTGCTTGCATTGACACTATTATACAAGAACTGAGCTGGACGATGACTGTTTTCTCCAGAGCTGCTATATTATAAATTAATTAAACTTTTTTACAACAAAAATGAAACATCACACAACTTACTTAAGCTGGACTATTTTCTTCTAGAAACCAACTTTGTTGCACTATTTTCCTGTTATCTCTGTAAAGCTGCTTTGAAACAATCTGTATTGTAAAAAGCGCTATTTAAACAAATGTGACTTGACTTGACTAGTACATCTGAGTAACTACATTTGGTACCATGACAAATGAAACCAGTAGAGTAGACCCAATGAGTTGAGGTATCTTAAGTATTAACAAAAAAACCTAATTTGAATTTATTTCTAAACCTTTGGAAAATACTCAACCCCTGGTTACATGATAACTTTATTTTCGATGAGTACATGTTTTTAATACAGCTTATTTTATATAATTTTAACATGTATACAATACTGCCTACATTTAAACTCGATTAACAAAAATATTAGAAGTAAAAATTAAACAATAAAAGTAATTAAAGTGTAATGAACCAGTCTCTGTTGTCCCGTTTCCACTCTGAAGTTGCTGGTTCTCGTGCTGGAGCTGGGATCTGCTTCCACTGGAAAATCCTCACCTTCCAGCCGTTCAATGTGTTCGGGGGGGAAACTGACAACTTCAGACCGCTACCCTGCGTTTCAACAATAAGGAGGAGTCATGACAGGTGTGTGGTGCTAATTTAACACAAGAATTAACTGAAGTTTAATATGTCAATATATGTCATAACAAGTTAGATATTTTGACAATTTACACCATGGTTGAATCAGTTATTATTTATTAGCATGCACCATTTCGAGGCTGCATCATCCTGAGGTCGCATTTGTCAGAACTAGGGTTGGGTATCGTTTCAATTTTAACGATTCCGATTCTGCATATCGAATCCGGTTCTAAACGATTCTTGGTTTCGATTCCAATATTTATTGGAGAGAAAAAGGAGAGCAAATACTTGTAAAAATTCTACCTTTTATTCTTGTCACATTTAGGCTATTACCAGTAAAACTGTGACAATGCATCTTAATTTACAATATGTATAACACTTTAAGGAATTAGCATGAAAAACAATTACAAAAATATTTAATTTTAACACAAAAAACAGAACATAACAAAATATGTAACAGATGTAAAGATGTTACATCATCAGATGTGTAGAGTCAGCAATTCTTTTGAAGAAAAATCAGCATGTCTGCCTTCTCTGGAAGTATACGTGATCTCTCTTGGCTAATTGTATCCCCAGCAGTAGAAAAAACCCTTTCGCCGGGGGTAGAAGAGGCCTGTACACAAAGGTATGATTGGGCTAGGTCAGACAGGAAAGGATGTGTGTCTCTCCTGTTCCACCACCAGAGTGCAGGGTCTTCAGAAGTCATTAGAGGCAGCATGTCCCTATACATCTCCAGTTCTTTGGCAGTTTGTTCCTGGATGGACATGGTGCTCTGAATTAGGTTCTCCTTAAGGGCATCATCTTCAGCAAAAAGCTCCTCCAAGGGAGTCATCTTGGTCTTCTTGCACTTTTGAATCTACAATGAACAAAAGAAAAAAAAGGAAAAACTTTAGCCATTTGCATAGTTTATCCCTGCCATTTTATACCATGCTGTGCTCACCACCTGCAGAGTCTCCTCTTCATCCTGATGAACTGTCCCCATGTCCCTCCCTCCATCGCTATGCTCTGTCAGCTGAAAGTGAAATAAGCAATTTGAAGAAACAAAGGATTAACATACCTAGGACATGATGCTGGAAATAAGTATTTGATAACTTAAGGTCTAAATGAATTTCACACTACATTCATGTTCATAATGAATACCTTCTCTGTTTCCATAGGATGTGCTGCTGCCAGTACTTTGTCTTTTATTCGGTGCCAGACTGTCTCATCCTCCACTTTCTGCTTAAACCGAGGATCCAATGCAGTTGCCTCTTCAAGGAAGGCTCTGACATTGGCGCTCTATAAAATGTAGATATAGAATTAGAATAACAAAACATAACACAATTCTTGTTATAAGTAATATTCATTTTAACTATTCTTTTACTATTCTTTTACCTGACCAGACTGTTGTCTTAAGAGTGGACACAAACACTGTATCTCCTTCAAGCACAGTGAAATGTTTTCTTAACTTTTGCAGTATGGGAAGGATCTGGCTGCAGGTTGGACTCTTTTCAGTAGAGACACAGAGTGTGGATGTGTACATAACTCACATGAGTTGGACAAAGTCCTCTGCTTTTTTTAAGTCCTCATCTGTCTGTTTAGGACAAAAAAAGTTAAGAAAATTATGAATTATTCTTCAGTCAGCATTCCAAAAGCTATTATACCTGTCCCTCTCCATTGTTTTTTTTAGCTGTAGATCCAAAGAGGCTGCCTGAATTGCTGCATACTGCTCAAGGAACCTCTCAAACATGAGGTAAAGAGAGTTCCAGCGGGTTCTGACATCAAGAAGGAGAGAGTGCTGGGGAAGATCTACAACAAAAACAGTTCTTAAAACTCTATCTTACTAACACATACACAATAATATCTAATATTAATTAACTAAATGAAGACGAGTAATAATTCTTACTCAGAATGTGTTGCTTCTCCCGGAGCACGGTTTTGCCCATGGTTGACCTCTTCATCCAGACAATCACGTCCCGAATCTTTGCTGTACATTTTGCCACTGAGGTAATTGTGTACACACTTTGGGCCCCAAGATTAAGTGTGTGTGCAAAGTAGCCTATTTTAATGAGGTCAAGCTTTTGTACTGCCACATTCATGTTGGATGCATTATCCACTCTGATAGCTGCAACTTTGCTCCTTTTCCCAAACTCATCTAAAATATCCCCAATTTCTTCTGCTACCACTACCCCTGTTTGTGCTTTGTAGACAGCTTTTGTTTTAAGGACTTTCTGATTCATCTTTCCCTCAGTGATATAATGTGATGTGATCTTGATTTAATGGTCCTGGCAAATGCTTGTCCAGCAATCACTGGTAACTGTGATTCTGCTGACCTTTTCCAGGTCTGATTTAATTGTTTCTTTTTCTATGTTGTACCAAGCTGGTATCAAATGATTGGACAGATTATCCCTGGAGGGTGGGTTGTATTTGGGATTTAGGGCCTTTGTCAACTCCCTGCAGAGAAAAATGTTCACTTATAATGCTTCACCTACCTAATCATAGTTTACTGTAGTATATAATGTTCTGTTAGCTCTGTTTCTGATTTGCTTTAAGACACAGGTGAATATCAAAGAAGGATCAAATCCATTGATATTGCTGTGAAAACGTTTTGCATACCTAAATGAAGGTGACTCAACTGTAGCAAAAGGATGTAACCCCTTCACCACAAATCTTATCACCGCCCTGTGACATTCATCCACTCTCTCCTTGCTCATCTTCCCCTTCATGGCTAAAGTGAATGGAGTCTCTTCAAATAAAGATTGTGTTGATTACATTATTAGACCAATAGGTGGCAGCAAGTGAGTGTTAAATGTATTTTTTTCATTGAATCGTTTATTCAAAAGATTCGTTCAGAAATGGTGAATCATCCATTAACTAAAAAGTATTTATGGAGTATCAAACAAGTATTCATTCAAAAAAAATACATTTAATAGACTCGACTCATATTAATTGTCTGATGTATTTATTCATGATCTCCATTTTAAACAAAACAACACAACAAGAACAATTTTAAACAGAACTGGTTTTCATTTTATCCAGAATTATGCGGCTCTAGTTCGAAGACGAATATCTGCTCATCTGTGTTTTGTACCTGAGTGTGAGAGACTGCTATTGTTGCTGCTAGTAGCTTTATCTGCTGTGTGGAAACCTGTGGTACTGCTGCTGAGAGATCGCACCGAATCAAATGCGGGGCATTCCTTCAAATTGACCCGTGTTGAAGCAAATGTTTCATCATATTGTAGGTGGTTCCTCCCTTGCATGAAATGTCTTTCTTGCATGTTATACAATTGAAAAGCTTAACCAAACATTTGAACATTTGCCGCGCTCTGCCATCATAAACATAACGTACAGCGCATGTGCGGCAGGCAGGTCCTGGCAGATCAATACAACAGTAAACAAATGCTGAGCCAGCGAGCATCACCAAAGTAAGGAATCGATAAGCGGAATCGAAATGCGCGTGTCTTATCAAATCCCCGGTTTTTGGCATTTTGGAACCGGTTCTAAAATGGAACCGGTTCTCGATACCCAACCCTATGTCAAACACATCAAGCATGTCTTATTTCAAAAAAAGTAACAATTATAAAATTGACCATTATTTACTGTAAAGCAGAAATTGTTGTAATTTCTTTACTTTGGAATGTTCTTTGGAATGTACTTTGGAATGTGCTTTGGTTCAAATGAGGCAACGTCAATGACGTATCACCCGTTCTATCAGATGCCGCCATTGGGCCGATCTAGACGGGCTTACAATGTCTAAGTAGGGATGGGCATTTTTTTTTAAATATTGCATTCAATTATTCGGGCTCATATAAATCGAATATTTGTTTATTTAAATTACGTTTAGCGAAAAACAAGTAATTTAAGTTTTAAGTTTTTTTTTTTTTTTTAGTTTTTGTAACCATTTCTGAACAAGCTTATGAGTAGGCAATATAGCTTGCAACAAGCTTACAATATATCTTAAGTTTTTTTTTTTGTTGAAAACATTAAACAATATGTGACCCTGGACCACAAAAGTAGTCTTATGTGTCCATTTTATAAAATTGAGATCTATACATCACATGAAAGCTGAATAAATAAGCTTTCCATTGATGTATGGTTTGTTTGCATATGACTATATTTGGCCGAGATACAACTATTTGATATCGGGAATCTGAGGGTGCAAAAAAAAATCTAAATATTGAGAAAATAGCCTTTAAAGGTTTCCATTTCTGTTGGTGATTGTGCTGCATCCACTTACAAAAATAAAATTTGGATATATTTAAGGTAGGAAATTGACTAAATATCTTCATGGAACATGATCTTTACTTAATATCCTAATGATTTTTGGCATAAAAGAAAAATCGATAGTTTTGACCAATACAGTGTTTTGTTGGCTATTGCCACAAATATATCCGTGCGACTTAAGACTGGTTTTGTGATCCAGGGTCACATATGTGTCGTGGCATCGTGAGTGGTAGGGTATCACCAAAGTGTGGGTTGGTTCACGAATCGAATCTAGGCAGAGATCAAGTCGCTGGTTTCTTTTAATAAATCAACTCAAAACTTCTAAGCGTTCTTTTTATAACCCAAAAAACTCTTCCAGCTTCACTTTATGCTCTCTAACAAAAAACAGCCAGTCTCTCTGTTCTCAGCTCATTAACAGCTTTTCTCCTTCACTCACAACAGCTGTGTCCCCACCGCTGAGGAACCTGGTGACTGTAGCCAGGGACGAGGTGGCCATCTTGGTTTGTAGTCCCCATGCTGTAACCACCTAGATGGCACATACCTTGCCGCTATGACATACCCTCTCACGATGCCACACACACCCCTTCTCTGCTCTGTTGCTCGTGGTTGCGGGGAGAAGATGTAAAGGGCATCTCGTCGTAAGAGGGCATCAACGTTGCCATGGCAAGGCCGGGTCTGTGAACGACAGGGAAATTAAATGCTTGGAGACTCAGGAACCATCGAGTTACCCTCCTATTGGTCTCTTTATTCCTTGCCATCCACTGTAACGGGGCATGGTCTGTTACCAGGACAAACTTCCGCCCTAGAAGGTAGTACCGAAAGGTCTACAACGCCCATTTGACTCGTAAACATTATTTTTCCAATGTGGAATAATTATTCTCATGCTTTACTAACTTCCTACTTATATACAAAACTGGATGTTCTGCTCCCTCTTGCGTTTGGGATAATACTGGCCCAAGACCCACCTCTGATGCATCCGTGTGTACTATAAAAGACTTCTTAAAATCAGGTGCCACCAGGACAGGATGAGATGTCAGGGCGCTCTTTAGTTGTGCAAACGATTCCTCTGCCTTTTCGGACCATTCCGTGGATGGCCTAGACCAGTCTTGTATGGCTTTGATTTTGGGCTCTTGGGGTTTAACGAGGCCTCGTCCTATGGTGTATCCTAGGTAGTTTATTTCAGAGAAGGCTAGTTTAAACTTTTTAGGGTTAGCAGTGAGGCCTGCCTCTCTTACTGAATCCAACACTTTCTGTACTTGCATTAAGTGGGTTTCCAAATACCGGCTATACACCACCACGTCATCTAAATACGCTGCAGCGTACCTTTGATGAGGCCGGAGGATGCGGTCCATCAGCCTCTGAAAAGTCGTTAGACAAACATAATGGTATAGCCCCTCTGGGGTAGCAAAGGCTGTCTTTTCTTTGGATTTTGGAGAAAGAGGAACCTGCCAATATCCTTTGGTTAAATCAAGGGTGGTAATAAATCTGGCCTTGCCCAGCCGATTAATCAACTCATCTACATGTGGCATTGGATAAGAATCAAACTGTGACACTTCATTTAGTTTCCTAAAGTCATTACAGAATCTTATTGTTCCATCTGGCTTGGGAACCAGCACAATAGGGCTTGACCAGGCACTCTGAGATACTTCAATGACCCCTAGTTTTAGCATTTTTCTTAACTCCTCTTTGATAGCTTCCCGCCGGGCTTCAGGGACTCTGTATGGAGGTTGCTGTATGACTTTGCCAGGTATCGTGCAGATTTCATGTTGGAACGTGGGTGTGACCAGGCTCAGGAGAAAAAAACATCTCTATTCCGCTCTACTAACTCCAATGTTTTCATCCGATCGTGGTTGTATCTCTCTATTAGTGTTACTTGATCTTAGTGCTGCATTTGACACAATTGACCACAACATTCTTTTAAATAGACTGGAAAACTATGTTGGCATTAGTGGAATTGCACTAGCATGGTTTAAATCATACTTATCTGACCGTTATCAGTTTGTAGCAGTAAATGAAGAGATGTCTTATCGATCACAAGTTCAGTATGGCGTACCACAAGGCTCAGTACTAGGACCGCTGCTGTTCACTCTGTACATGCTACCATTAGGACATATCATTAGGAAACATGGAATTAGCTTTCATTGTTATGCCGATGATACTCAGCTGTATATTTCTTCAAAACCTAACGAAACTTACCAATTCACAAAATTAACGGAATGCATAGCTGATATAAAAAATTGGATGACTAGTAATTTCCTACTACTAAACTCTGAAAAAACAGAGATTCTAATTATTGGACAAAAAACTTCCACACGTAATAACCTAGAATACTGTCTAACCCTTGATGGCTGCTCTGTTAAGTCTTCGTCGTCGGTTAGGAACCTGGGTGTGCTCTTTGATAGCAATCTTTCATTTGAAAGTCATGTGTCTAGTATCTGTAAAACCGCATTTTTCCATCTTAAAAATATATCTAAATTACGACATATGCTCTCATTAACAAATGCGGAACAATTAGTTCATGCTTTCATGACAACAAGACTAGATTATTGTAATGCTCTACTGGGTGGTTGCCCTGCACGCTTAATAAATAAACTACAGCTGGTCCAAAACGCAGCCGCTCGAGTTCTTACTAGAACCAGGAAATATGACCATATTAGCCCGGTTCTGTCAACACTGCATTGGCTGCCTATTAAACATCGTATAAATTTTAAAATATTGTTGATTACTTACAAAGCACTAAATGGTTTAGCTCCGCAGTACTTGAGCGAGCTCTTAACGCATTATAGTCCTTCACGTCTATTGCGATCTCAAAATTCGGGCCAGTTGATAATACCTAGAATTTCAAAATCGACTGCGGGCGGTAGATCCTTTTCCTATTTAGCACCAAAACTTTGGAACAGTCTTCCTACCATTGTCCGGGAAGCAGACACACTCTGTCAGTTCAAAGCTAGACTAAAAACACATCTCTTTGACCTAGCATACACATAATATATTATAGACTTCTATAATTCAATATTAGGCTGCATAGATTAGGTCAGCCGGAACTGGGAACACTTCCCTTAAATCCTGATGTACTCGTTACATCATCATAAGAAGAATGGCATCTACGCTAATTTTAGTGTCTTTGTTTATCCCGAGGTTTTCCCGCAGCCGACCGGATCCAGGCCGTATCCAGATCTGACTAGGAGCTTTGCCTGGACCCGATGACAACGCAGTGCTGAAGTGCCAACTAGCCTCTCCCTATGGAGGATCCCTTTCCCACTCTACAGATAAAATGTTGTGATTCCGGTTCGCGTACCCACCCCGAAGTGATAAAATAAAACAAAATTCTGTATCAAATTTACAGTTACTGTAAATCCAGGCCTCTAGTTCACAAACGCCAGAGGAGAACTGGCCCCCGACTGAGCCTGGGTTCTCCCAAGGTTTTTTTTTTCTCCATTAGGTCACCTGATGGAGTTTTAGGACACCAGTAGGTCACTTGATGGAGTTTTTCGGTTCCTTGCCACTGTTGCCTTTGGCTTGCTCAGTTGGGGATATTCAAAATAATTAGCCAAGCATTAATACCATTGATCAGCCCTACCAAACGTGGATGTTTTTTCACTAAGAAACAAACATTATGTTATTTGATTGATATTGTGAAGCTGCTTTGATGCAATTTATATTGTGAAAAGCGCTATATAAATACACTTGACTTGACTTGACTTGACTTGTAGCTGTTGTGGTGTCAGGTCTGGACTGACTTGGACTTCTTCTCTTGGACCATTAACCTTCTCTGTGGTTAGGCCTCCACCAAACAATGCATATCTTGCATGCCACTTTTTCAGAAGGTTAACATGGTAAATTTGTTGTAACTTCCTCTTACCTGGCTGATTCACTTTATAATTTACTTCTCCAACTCGCTCTGCTACTTCAAATGGCCCTTGCCAGATAGAGAGGAACTTGCTTTCCGCAGTGGGTATGAGCACCAACACCTTATCTCCTGTTTTGAACTCCCTAGGCTGTGCAGCCCGGTTGTAGGTGGCTTGTTGTTCCCTTTGGGCCTTTCAATGTGCTCTCTGACAATGGGGAACACTGCTGCCATCCTCTCTATCATAGTTTCCACATGTTCGATTAGAGTCCTATGTGGACAGGGCTGTTCTTCCCAAGATTCTTTGGCAATGTCTAAGAGCCCTCTTGGCTTGTGTGGGTAGAGCAATTCAAAAGGTCAGAATCCTGAGGCCTGGGGTACCTCTCTCAGTGAAAACAGAAGGTAGGGTAGAAGCTGGTCCCAGTTTCGTTCATCTTTATTAATCACTTTGCGTAGCATCTGCTTGAGCGTTCTATTGAAGCGCTCTACAAGTCCATCTGTTTGGGGATGGTAAACTGAGGTTCTGAGTTGTTTGATTTTCAACTGGCTACTCATCTCCTTACCAACACTTGACATGAAGGGGGTCCCCTGATCTGTTAGGATCTCTTTTGAGATCCCTACCCTACTACTGAGGAGAAAGAGCTCTTTGGCCACCTGTTTGGCTGTGGCTTTTCGCAGGGGAACAGCTTCAGGATATCGAGTAGCATAATCCAGCATCACTAAAATGTATTGATGTCCCCTAGAACTTTTGGGAAAGGGTTCCACAATATCCATTCCAATTCTATCAAACGGGGTCTCAATTATTGGCAGGGGAAATAGGGGGTTCCGCTCTGTGCGTTTTGGTGCTACTTGTTGACATTCTGGACAGCTGCGGCAGTAGTTTTCTACCTCTTTATTAATGCCGGGCCAAAAAAAAAATGCTGAAGAATCCTCTCTTTAGTTGTATTGACCCCTAAGTGGGCTCCAAGTTGGTGGGTGTGAGATAGATGCAACACTGTTGATCTATGAGACTTAGGAACTAGAAGCTGTTCCTGGATGTCCTCTCCACTTTTGTTTACTCAATAAAGCAGACCGTTTTTTACTGCAAAGTAAGGTTATGTAAGATGTCCCTGTTTCTTATCTACCCCTTCCACCATTCTGACATTTCTCAGTGCATTAGTCAATGTTTGGTCATTTAACTGTGACGTACCATATTGTCCTCTTAATGGCACAGCCTCTGCTTTGATTCCAGTTTCACCCATGCTCTCTTGTGTAATGAGCCCGAGCTCATTAGCGCTAATGTGACCACACCCACGCGTGCAAGCTTGCGCACTTCTCTCAGTCCCCTCTTCAGTTCAGGTGACTGGAGATGTTTGAACTGTAGTAAGTGGGCCCATTACAAAACACGCATCCGCTGTTTTAACAGCGACCCAAATAAAGCACAAAAAGAGCACCTTTCTATCAACCCCCCCCCCCCCCCCCCCCCTATAACTGCAGTCAATGGGCCCTATATAAGGCTCACACCACTGCAGAAAAATGCTGTTTTTACAGTGGCTCAAACTGAGTGAGAACTGAGTCTTTTCCTAACAAGCCCCACCTTTCAGTTTGGCTGAATGGAAATCAGTTACCAGGCCCGTTACAAAGTAAGCCCACTGATAAAAGCTGTCTCTTTAACAAACCCAAACACACTCGAAAAGAATGCTTCTCTAGCTCTCAAAGTTTGGGCGGTCGAGTCCGCGTCACATGGTGGCCCGCCCCCCAGATTTTATTCAACCCGTAGCCACACGGGCCGGGGCCTGGCAAGCCATCTACGAAGTATCAGACTGGGTAATGAAAACAATAAAGCGAGGCTACCCGCTCCAGTTCGCTCGCAGATCCCCGAGCTTTCGCGCAGTAGTCAAGACATCGGTGGGAATCAACGTAGCTCACGTCCTTCGCACTGAAGTGTCAAACCTACTAATGAAAAGAGCTGTTGAGACAGTTCCTCCATCATTAAGAGAGGCAGGCTTTTACAGTCGCTACTTCCTAGTTCCGAAGAAGGACGGCGGCCTCAGGAAAATTCTAGATCTCAGACACCTAAACAAGGCCCTTATGAAACGGCCATTCAGAATACTTACAACCAAACAAATCCTCACGCAAATTCGCCCAAGTGATTGGTTCTTCTCAGTGGATCTGAAAGATGCTTACTTTCATATGCAAATACCCCACCACCATAGGCCATTCTTGAGATTCATCTTCGAGGGGCGGGCTTATCAATATACGGTCCTACCGTTCAGGAGTCTTTTTCTGGCACCCTGTGCATTCACAAAATGCCTGGACACTGCGCTTATTCCCCTGAAACAACGGGGAGATGATTGGCTCATCCTAGCCCAATCGGAAAGCGAGTTGCTAACCCACAGATCCTCAGCTCCTCAGCCACCTAGAATGCCTGGGTCTCAGGATCAATTTTGCGAAGAGCACAGTTTCCCAGTCAGCATACAGTCTTCCTGGGAACAGTTATAGACTCGAGACAAATGAGAGCGCGGCCCCCGCCAAACTGTGCCCTCACTATTCAGCAGCTAGTGGCGTCTTTCAAAGCGGGCTCCCACATGCCAAGGTTTTTGGGCCTTATGGCCTCCGCATCGTCAGTACTCCAACAAGCCCTACTGTACATGCGTCCCCTGCAACGATGGCTGAAACGCGAAGTGCCAGCTTATGCTCACTTAAGTATCAAGGTGGATCAAGACTGTATCAAAGCCCGGACCCCTTGGAAGCGCACCGACTGGTACTAGTCAGGTGTAGACATGGGGTTGGTCTCAAGAAGGAAAGTGGTTTCAACAGATTCCTCCAACCTGGTTTGGGGTCACTGTGCGAGGGCAGGCCAATCTCCTCAGACGGTTCACATGATCTGGAGCACCTTCGGCAAGGCAGAGGCCGACCTTGTCACCTCAGAAGACAATGCTCACTGCCCAATATTATTTTCAAAGAAAAGGAATGCGCTGGCCCACAACTGGCCCAGCCGCCCCCTTTATGCGTTCCCTCCGATTTCGATGCTCCCACTGGTCATCGAGCGGATCAGGGAGAGTAAGTGCTCAGTCCTCCTCATAGCCCCCTTCTGGAGATACAAAACTTGGTTCCCAGACCTGGCGAAGCTGCTGAAGGCATCTCCCTCTCCCATACCGCTGAGGAAGGACCTCCTCACGCAGGTGAATGGGTCAATCTGGCACCCCCGCCCAGATCTGTGGGCCCTACATGTATGGGCCCTTAATGGGTACCCAGGGCCCTCCCAGAAGGATTGGCCCTCCCAATCAAAATACCATGATTGAAGATAGAGCACCGTCGTCTACCAGACGCCTCTATGCCCTCAAATGGTCAGCGTTCGCAAGCAGGTGTGCAGCACGAAACGTAGACCCACACATATGTAAAGTACCTCTAATACTTTCTTTTCTTCAGGAGCTGCTGGACGCGGGCAAGACCCCCTCCACGCTCAAAGTATATGTGGCAGCCATAGCGGCTTTTCACGCCCCTGTGGCCGGATTCCATGGGGAAAAGTGACCTGTTCATTCATTTCCTCAAGGGGGCCAGGAGGCTCAACCTGCCTCAGCCCCCCCTCTGTCCCCTCCTGGGACCTATCTACAGTCCTCAGGGCCCTTAGGGGACTCCTGTTTGAGCTGCTCCAGACGAATGACCTTAACCCCCTGGGGTCGGCTATCGCGCCGGCGCGATTGTCTTGCTTTTTTCTTATCAGTGCAAAATAGACTCAAATAACTCTGTCTATTTTTGTCATACAGGCAAGTGTTGTACATCATTCAAAACTGTTAAATGTCTTCTTTTATTTGTGTACACTAATAATAAAAACAAAATGTTGGGTTTTTCGTAAAATAAAGAAAATAAACATGATGATCGTTCTCCCGTCTCAGAAAATGCGACAGAAAATGACCTGTAACTCAGCGAATACTTGTCACTGGGACATGAAACATATGGCTTTACAAAGCTTGAAGTCTCCATTTTTAAATGATGTAAATCATATCAAAAACAAATATTCTCTGTTTAAGTAATTCGTATGAAAGCAACGACATGACTCTAAACAAAGAATCAGCGAGTTCAGTCCTGCTCTGCTTTTCATCGAGTTTGGAAGACCGTGTTTGTGCTGTGCTGTTTACCTTGGATTTACCTCAGAAGAATTAGAAGAAAACGAGTTGATTATGAGAACGATTTTTAAGGTAAGACACTAATTGTAGCATGTTATTATTGCATAAACTTTACATTGTAGCTACTAGTTAAACTGGTGCCAGACTAAAATGTACGTTATGAAATGAGATTGGAGTAAAAACATGAAGCCTAATGAAGCCTGGCCTAACGATGCCGCAGTACCATCCTCTACCCCAGATACAGCTCTGACAAGGATTGCAAATACTGGTCTCTTACCACCGCCTATACATCTTGAGAACAGATTCGAAGTATTAATGAATGTAAATGAGGAATCCCCAAACATTATGAATGTGATTGAACACAGACTGAATCAGCCAGTAGCTAACACTGATGCTAACTGGCGCTCGAGGTCAAGCAGACAGCGGCAATCAGCTCAGAGCGCAACCGAGCACGGGACTCTGATAATGGGTGACTCCATAATCAGAAACATTAACAGCAGGGATACAACTACATGCTGCCTTCCACAAGCAACAACCTCTGATGTAAACAGGGAACTTGAGAACATTCTGATGAAACATTAGACTGCAAATTGACTCATCATTCATGTGGGGAAAAATGATATTCATAAAGAGCAGTCAGAACTCCTTAAGAAGGATTTCAATTAACTTTTTGAAACACTTAAAAGACTGAAAAGAGGAACAAACAGGTTTTCACGGTTGCTTGGGCTTAATACATGGCTCCAAAAACCTGCAATTTAAAAGGAGTAAACTTCATTGACAACTTCAGTCTTTTCTGGAGTCAGAGGTAACTGTTTCAACAGGATGGGCACCACCCAAACTTGGTTCAAGAGTCCTAAAGGACAATATCTACTTCTCCCTCAATCATCCTTCTGCAGTGTGTGCCAATACACTCAACCTGAATGGCACACACACACCTGGATACAGTATAAATGACCACAGGACTTCACTTCAGCACCTGAATGGACATGCAGTTGACACGTCACACAAGGACAATGATAACACCACTCAGCCACAACAACCTCTGCTCACGGACACAATCTCACTTGAGCCCTGCCCACAGAGCTCACCACAGACAGACTGTGACATACTAGAACTGCTCCAAGATTCAGCACCCAAGGACGGCTTCCTGGAAAACAGCGAGGGAAACCAGGACAGCATATTACAGCCTCAGATAACACCAGAGCAACAGCCCCCCTCACTGTCGCTATTGCTGTTCGATTACATGATAGAAAGTCTAAGGTCTTCAAAAGCCGTACAGCAAACCCATCTAATCTGGTGCCTATTACACGCCAAATTAAAATTGCTGTGGGGACAAAAAGTAAGACTGTTAAGTTAGCACTTAGTAACATCCGCTCACTTAAAAATAAATCACTTCTAGTCAACGACTTAATAACCACATACAACCTGGATTTTATGTTTCTAAATGAAACTTGGCTAGAAGACAGCTGCAGTGCAACAGTCCTCATGAAACATCCCCTCCTAACTTTACTTTTATGAGTGTCTGCAGAGTGGGCAGGAGAGGCATGGGTGTGGCTGCTCTTTTTAAAGATGTCTATCAATGTAAGCAAATATCATTTGGTAATTACCCGTCTTTCGAATATCTGGGTATTGTGTTAAAAGGTGCTCCACGCATTTTACATATCATTGTTTACAGGCCTCCAAAATACTCTCCAGCCTTTGCTGAGGACTTTACAGAGCTGCTATCAACAATTTCCTCATAGTTTGACTGTTTTGCTATTGCTGGAGATTTTAACATTCACATAGATAATGCAGAAACCAATATGGCAAAAGAAATCAAAACTGTTTTAAAAACTTTTGATCTGACTCAGCATGTACATGGACCGACACACAATCGTGGACACACTCTAGATTTACTAATCAGTAAGGGTCTAAAAATTTCATCGATTGTTATTAAGGACGTAGCACTGTCTGATCATTTCTGTATTTTCTTTGATATATTGATCTCTCCTGCCATTGAAGCTAGATCTGTGTCTGTCAAGAAGAGATGCTTAAATGAGAACACTAGTGCATATATGCTGACTCTGTTGATTCTCTCCTTGATTCTTTTAACTCAAAAGTTAAAGGTGTAATTGATGATATTGCTCCTGTGAAAGTCAGGAAGAGTGGTAAACAGAAAGCACCTTGGAGAAACTCAACAGCAGTGCAAAATATGAAAAGAAAATGCAGAAAAGCAGAACGCATGTGGCGGAAGACAAAACTTGTAGTACATTATAACATCTACACAGACAACATCCATGCTTTCAATATGGAACTAGGCAAAGCTAGACAGACTTTCTTCTCTAATATTATAAACAGCAACTTAAACAACACACGCACTCTTTTTGCTACTGTAGAGAGACTGACGAACCCCCCAAGCCAGATTCCCAATGAATTGCTCTCAGACAGCAAGTGCAGGGAGTTTGCTTCTTTCTTCTCTGGGAAAATCAATAATATCAGAAAGGTGATCAGCACAACATTGAGCCGCACTGGGGTCAGACAGATCAGACCACAAACTGATAAAGTAGTTACTATGTCTGATTTCAAAGAAATTGATGGCAAAATTTTGGAAGAAACCGTACAGCACCTTAAAACATCAACCTGCGCCCTTGACGCACTTCCCACATCTTTCTTAAAAAGTGTGTTAAACAGCTTAGAATCAGATCTTTTAAAAGTGGTTAATGCCTCACTTCTCTCTGGGAGTTTTCCAAACTCCCTGAAAACTGCAGTTGTCAAGCCCCTCCTGAAAAAGAGCAATCTGGATAAGACCATATTAAGCAACTATAGACCGATCTCAAATCTTCCTTTCATAGGCAAGATCATTGAAAAAGTTGTCTTCAATCAGCTGAACAAATTCTTAAGCTCGAATGGATACTTTGACAATTTTCAATCCGGTTTCCGATCGCATCAGAGCACAGAGACAGCGCTCATAAAGACAATGGACGATATTCGCTTAAATACTGCTAAAGTCAAATTATCAGTTCTAGTACTACTAGACCTCAGTGCTACATTTGACACTGTCGATCACAACATACTTCTTGACAGGCTGGAAAACTGGGTGGGGCTTTCTGGGATAGTCCTAAAATGGTTCAGGTCATACTTAGAAGGGAAACGTTATCATGTGAGTATAGGAGAGCATATGTCTGAGTGGACATCCATGACATGCGGAGTTCTTCAAGGCTCAATTCTTGCGCTACTCCTATTTAACCTGTACATGCTCCCAATGAGCCAAATAATGAAAAAGAACTAAATCTCTTACCACAGCTATGCAGACGACGCACAGATCTACTTAGCCCTATCGCCTAACGATTACAGCCCCATTGACTCCCTGTTCCAATGCATTGATGAAGTCAACAGTTGGCTGTGCCAAAACTTTCTTCAGTTAAACAAAGGCAAAACTGAGGTCATTGCGTTTGGAATCAAAGATGAAGTTCTCAAGGTGAATACATACCTTCACTCTAGGGGTCAAACAACTAAAAATCAAGTCAGGAATCTTGGTGTGTCTCTAGTCAGACCTTAGTTTCAGTAGTCATATCAAAGCAATAACTAAATCAGCATATTATCATCTGAAAAATATTGCAAGAATTAAATGCTTTGTTTCCAGTCAAGACTTAGAGAAACTTGTGCATGCTTTCATCACTAGCAGGGTGGATTATTGTAACAGACTCCTCACTGGCCTTCCTAAAAAGACCATAAGACAGTTGCAGCTCATACAGAACGCTGCTGCCAGGATTCTGAGCAGAACCAGAAAATATGAACACCAGTCCTCAGGTCTTTTCATTGGCTCCCAGTTACATTTAGGATTGATTTTAAAGTAGTATTACTGGTATATAAATCATTTAATGGCCTAGGACCTCAATACATTGCAGATATGCTCACTCAATATAAACCCAACAGATCACTCAGATCATTAGGATCACATCAGATAGAAATACCAAGGGTTCACTCTAAGCAAGGGGAGTCTGCTTTTAGCTACTATGCCAGCCGTAGCTGGAACCATCTTCCAGAAGAGATCAGATGTGCTCCTACAGTAGTCACTTTCAAATCCAGACTCAAAACACATCTGTTTACCTATGCATTTACTGAATGAGCACTGTGCCACTGCTCGTCCGACTGTTTTTACTGTATTTTATTTAAAAAAAATATTCTAAACTGTTTTAATTCTTATTTCTTTTGATTATTTTAATTTCTTCTATGTAAAGCACTTTGAATTACCATTGTGTATGAAATGTGCTATAGAAATAAACTTGCCTTGCCTTGCCTAGGCCTTTGCTAAATGTATATACATGTACGTTACAAGAATGTTTTTATGTTCGATAATTAAACAGCATGCACGATATAACAGTATGAGTGTTTATTCTAATATGGTGAATATTATAATGTTTAGACCTGTGTTTACTGTTAAATATGGTGTTTGTGGATATCTGCTCACACGTAGATATGTATAATATGATAAGAATAATGTTTCATCGCGCTGTGGGTATATATATATATATATATATATATATATATATATATATATATATATATATATATATGTGTGTGTGTGTGTGTGCGTGTATGTATTTAGTAAAGTTCATCATTTTAACCAGAAATATCTAAAATGTACTCCCAAAAACATACAGCCCGATAGTTTCTCTTGATATCAGCATGGTCACAGGTGTTTTTTTTTTTTTTTTTTTTTTTTTTTTTTTTTTTTTTTATACAGCCAGGGACTAGATGCCACTGATGAGTCCTGTTGACGTCAACATTCACATGAGTCTCTGTACATGACCATGGTAAAGAGAAAAATCAAACACCTGGCAGATGACAGGTATGTAGCCTACTATGTTTTAGGAATGGCACAAAGGTGTGTGACTGTCCAAGTCTCTGTCTTTAAATCAGTGTGTTTACTAATGTGCTTTTTTTGTCATTTGTTGTGTATCTTTGGCTTATGTTGTGTTGTAAATAAATCCAAACAATCTAAAACCCATTCTTTTTAAAATCTCTCCTCATTCTGTGTGCAATGCTCCTCATAATGATAGGCCCTGATAGCACCTTATAGGGCCATTATGGGAGGGTCTTTGTCTTTCTCAGGTGTACAACACTACATATTAATGGGCTGTGCATAAAGCTTTTTTACACAAAACATGTCTTGCAAATTTTAAATCAATATATTGTCTTATCTGAATGAGTAGCCAGGATGATTTTCACATAGTTTTGAAGCAAATATTCTAGGCTACGTGATACAATTTTCAAAAGTCTTGTGAAGAAATAATTAGTATAGATTTTATGACCTTATTTCAGTGACATTTTGTTTTTGTTTTTTCACAAACCACGCATAAACGTCATTATCTCAAAACTAGAAACTTTTACATACATGCTGCTGACATATTACTGTAGCAGAGTTTGTACTGAATACAGTGTAATCAGAGTATCAGAAATAAGCAGAAATGTTAGAGCATGTCAGAACACCTCCAGGACCCAGAAAACACCTCAGACCGCTTTCACTCAAAACCGCACTCCTGCTAGCGCTGGCGTCGGTCAAAAGAGTAAGCGACCTGCAAGGGTTTTCCATAAGCACTGCATGCCTTGAGTGTGAGCCTGGCGACTTCCAGAGTCTTGCTCAGACCGAGGCACGGCTATGTTCCTACGGGGATCTCAACGCCGTTCAGAGCCCAGGTGATAGGTGAGCCCAGGTGAGCCCAGAGCCCAGGTGATTCAAATTATTATCATCTTCCGACGGGGGAAGAGCTGATAGCGATATCAGCTCTTCCCCCGTCGGAAGATGATAATAATTTGAATCTGGTCGCACTAAAGGTATGCCGGTCACAAAACAGAGACTTTCAAGATGGATAGTAGACGCTATCTCTCTAGCCTACACCTCCATGGGCTTTCAATGCCCCATAGGTGTTAGAGCTCATTCCACTAGAGGCACGGCCTCCTCATGGGCTTGGTCCAGTGGTGTACCAATCGAAGACATCTGTGCGGTGGCAGGGTGGTCCTCACGTCCACATTTGTGAGATTTTATAACCTAGTGGTCCCTGCTTTCTATCTAAAGCCCTCGGCCCCGAGGGCCCCGAGCCTCTGAAACATTATATCTTAATAAAGTGCCCGACCTTTGTCTGGTCCTGGGGGGAATTGTGACTTTCAAACTTCAATGTTGACCTCAGGCCACCAAGCCCCAGGTAATGGTTCAGGGCGAAGTCACTAGCTAATAGCACAGCGTTTTACAATGGGCTCCTACTGCGTATAGCTACGTAATACACATTGAACATTCTCGAAAGGGAACTTACTCGGTTACTAACGTAACCTTTGTTCCCTGAGAGTAGGGAACGAGTATTCCGTGCTATTATGCTTGGCTCAGGTGCTGTCGCTTCAGTCGATTTAACCTGATTCTATGGCAAAATGGTCTGCTCATATAGGCATAAGCCACGCCCATTCTGGCGGGTTCTGACGCGCACTGGGCGCAAAGCGACCCGATTGTTTTGCGCGTCCCAGCCATAGTTCCGTACAGTTGCTGCTGCACAGCCAATGAGCGAGCTAGATGCACTGATGCAGATGCACTGCGTTTTAAAATAATGGCTTCAATATTCTTGAGAAAAGGAGTTTTCCCACTGCGTATAGCTACGCAATACGTTTATAACAGCACTTTGCGTTTTCTGTTCTTAAACCTGTCTCCCTTAACAAAACTCAAAGGAAGCATATGTCTCAAAATTATTTTGCTATATCAGATAAGTTATCATCTCGGATCACTCTGGGTACAGCTCTGCTTACCTGTCCTGAATGCAGTGATGGACAGCTGTCTTTCCTCATTTGACTGGTGTTTGGATTTCATGTGATTTCTCATTGTGGTGGTGATATTATGATAACTCAATTTGATCAAAAGTAATTCCATTTTATAAGATCATTTAGTAAGATCATTTTCATCTAAGTAGCCTAATTCCAAACTTCGCTAGACAGATGACTACATTATGTGATCACACACAAACAACTTGTTAAACACGCTCCACAGCGTCACCCAGTGCATTTAATTATAACTGCGAGTTAGTGCTTGGAATTTCTAATGGATTCACTGCATTTACGGCCAGCAAAGCAACGTAGTAAAATTCGAATAGTATTTTTCGAATAAAAATTGGAGATTGAAAATTCAAAAATTCGTGCATACCCCTAGTAAAAAGAGATGAAACTTGATATGCTGGAAAGAGGAGTCATTTCTGAGACTAATAGCCCATGGGCAGCCCCAGTAGTTATTAGACGATACACCTATTTCCCGATTCTATACTATCACTATACTTGGGTGCCAATACGATATGTATTGTGATTTTTTATGTATTGCGATTCAATATTGCAAAATATAGTTTTTTATTTATTTATTTTTTTACACTAGACCATGGGGAAAAGTTAAATCAAACACTTATACAGACTGTACATGATGTATAAGATAAGTCATATTTACAAAAAATCCATCACATCTTTCTGACTTATTTCAGAAGCACCATACAGCACTTGTGATGATTCTGCCCTCGTGTCCTTGATTTTCTCTGATATTCTACCTGTGAGTACCCTGTCTAGTAAGAAGTCTTGTGTTAGTTTGCATCTTGTATTTACTGTCAGTTAGTGATGGCGAGATGAAGCTTCATAAAGCATTGAAGCGTTCCATCCAATTGCTTCACTCATGTGCCGAAGCTTCATGGTGCTTCATTTGCTCTATTGTGCCATCAAGTGGACAATAAATGTAAAACGTGCAGTGTGATTATAATGACACTATGGCTTTGGTGTCTGAAGCATTGAATGAATTAATCAATGATGCTTATACATAAAGTATAAACTTTTATATGGTGTCTGTCTTTATGATACAATGACAGGGTCAAAATGAAAAGTGTGAAGGGGGAATGCATTGCATTTCGCTGGCCCTTATATTTCAAATAGACCGCCAAACCAGGAACCACTTCCTGAAGCAGTCACATGGTACAGCCGGCTCGCGAGGCTTCAAACGTCACCACATACGTCAATACGTCATACGTCTACCAGTCACTAGCCCGGTTTTGGTCTCTGCTCCGCGACCCAGAAGAAAGAGGAGAAGGAAGGGAGTTCCCTGTCTTCTGTCGCAGTCTTCCCCTGGGTCCGTGTTGTCTCCCCAACACGCCGCTGTAGAGAGCGCTGCACCCAGGCCTGCCACAGAGAGCGCTGCACCCAAGCCTGCCACAGAGAGCGCTGCTCCCAGGCCTGCCACAGAGAGCGCTGTTCCAACGTCAGCAGCAGAGGTTGCTGTTCCTGAGGCAGCTGCACGGATTGCTCTCTCTGAGTCGGTTACTGAGGACTCTATTCCCGAGTCAGATTTTAGAAGTGCTACTTCCGAGTCGGATGTGAGTAGCTCTGGTTCGACTGCAGAACTCTTTGTCTCCGTTCCAGCTTCTCAGCCTGCTGCAGCATCGCCTCACTCCTCCCACAGCCACCTTCCACACCCCCTGTCATGTTTTCTGCGGTTCCCCCGGTCATCCCCGTCGCTTCTCAGGCCCGGACTGTTTCCCCCAAGACCTCTCCTTGTGTGTCCCCGCCCAAGCCTGCCCGGATTCCTCATCCCCAGCCCTCATCCCGTGGACCTAAGACCCCCCAGCACACCTATCCACCCTGGACCATCCCCCATGAACTCTGTGTTTCCTCCGCCTCCTCTTCCTTGTCTATTATTTTTGATATTTCACCCCAACCCTGTTATTGTTTTCTCATGTATGTCTTTATTGTTGTTCGTCATGCTTTGTTAGTTTGTGTCTTTGTCTCAGTCTGTCATGTCCCGTGTTTGATATCCCCTTGAGGAGCGTCTGGAAGCCGCTCCTTAAGGTGGGGGTTTTGTCATGATTCTGCCCTTGTGTCCTTCATTTTCTCTAGTCTTGAGGCAGGATCATGACAGAATCATGTTTTCGGTACATGCGCATGGCCTGTTTGGGCCATGAGCTTGTGTTGTCTCGTTACGTTACTCCGCCCCTTGTTATCCTCTTGTCATTATTGCCTAGTTAGCGTCACCTGTTCCCCTCATTAGTTTCTCCCCATTTAATCCCCTTGTGTTTGCAGTCCTGTGCTGGTTCATTGTCAAACTTTGTGATATTCTACCTGTGAGTACCCTGTCTAGTAAGAAGTCTTGTGTTAATTTGCATCTTGTATTTACTGTCAGTTTATTGTCTTGTTCTTGTCAAGTGAAGTCTAGTTTTGTTTGTTTGCTTCCTCTACCAGTCACTAGCCCGGTTTTGGTCTCTGCTCCGCGACCCAGAAGAAAGAGGAGGAGGAAGGGAGTTTCCTGTCTTCTGTCGCAGTCTTCCCCTGGGTCCGTGTTGTCTCCCCAACACGCCGCTGTAGAGAGCACTGCACCCAGGCCTGCCACAGAGAGCGCTGCTCCCAGGCCTGCCACAGAGAGCGCTGTTCCAACGTCAGCAGCAGAGGTTGCTGTTCCTGGGGCAGCTGCACGGATTGCTCTCTCTGAGTCAGTTACTGAGGACTCTATTCCCGAGTCAGATTTTAGAAGCGCTACTTCCGGGTCGGATGTGAGTAGCTCTGGTTCGACTGCAGAACTTGCATACTGTTTGCGTTTGGGTTCATCTGCTCTCGTCATAACAGCACTACATTCTCTTTAATAAATGATTCGATAACAAATAAATTTAAGTCACTTGTCGCCACCTAGTGGCGAAACAATGTAATCGATAAATGTGTTATTTTAAGCATCAAGTTTCTATCAAAAGATGATTTACTCTATTTTGA
This sequence comes from Meda fulgida, assembly GCA_030578275.1. Lineage (NCBI taxonomy): Eukaryota > Metazoa > Chordata > Actinopteri > Cypriniformes > Leuciscidae > Meda > Meda fulgida. The sequence goes on along the minus strand of CM060625.1, from coordinate 608,243 downwards.
TCGCTATCATAGATATCAGTGTTTATATTTGAACTTTAAACTTTTATCCCTGTACTTCTATGATAATTTGAACTATTGTATCACAGAAATAATCATACTATGAGGTTGAAAAGCATGTTTGTGAAGCTGTTTCATCTCTGGGTCCGTGGCAGCGCCAACACAGATTTGAATGTTGCGATATGATTTTGTCAAAAGTTTAATAGATAGACGAAATGGAAGCTAAGGTAATGTATTTATAAAGCACAATTAAAAACAACGGGTATTTGACCAATGTGCTGTACAATTTGTAGAAACATGCAAATGTACAGAACATTTATACAGTGTAATACATATATCTAACAACTCTCACAAAGCAAACAAGCTACTAACATAGCAGTTAGAGTTAGACAAAAAAAAAGCCAAAGAAAAAAGATGAGATTTAAAAGATACCACTGTGGAGGCAGTTCTAATATGCAAAGGCAAACTATTCCAGAGTTTCGGAGCCAACACTGAAAAATAACGATCACCCCAAAATTGACGTCTAGACCTTGGGACAGTTAAGAGTTTCTTAGAGATTTAAAACAAACAACAAAATCTTAAAATCAATCCTTTAACAGATTGGCAACCGATGTAATGAAAGCAAAATTGGAGTGATATGGTTCCGCTTTCGAGAACCTGTCAGCAATCTAGCTGCGGCATTTTGAACAATTTGCAAGCGTGTCAATATCGACTGATTAATCCCTGCATACAGGGCATTACAGTAGTCTAGACGTGAGGTCACAAAATGCGTGCATCACTCTCTCTAAATTCTCAAATGACAAAAATGGCTTGACTTTTGTCAAGGTTCTTAAATGAAAGAAGCCTGATCGAACAACAGCGTTAACTTGTTTGTCAAATTTTAGTGAGTTATAAAAAATAACCCCCAAGTTTTTCACCATGGATTTACCATAAATAGATAAAGGGCCTAAATCAACACAGGGGAACTCAGATATATTAGAGGGTGCAAACACAATAATCTCGGTTTTGCATTCATTTAGACGCAGAAAATTAACAGTCAGCCAGGTTTTCAAATCATTCAGACATGCTAAAAGAGGCTCTAATGTATTATCATCCTTTTTTACTGGCATATGTATCTGTGTATCATCTGCATAAAAATGGAATGAGACTCTGTGTTTTTTAAAGATAGTGCCAATTGGAAGCATGTATAACGAAAACAGAAAGGTTTGAGGTTGAGGTATCCCACATTTAAGAGGGGCAGACGAAGATGTAAATTTCCCCATGGCGACTGAAAAACGTCTGTTAGTTAAATAGGACTTAAACCAATTTGTAGAATCGCGTTTGAAGAAGATCGCATGGGTCTTTGAATCGAGATCACAGTCTTTTAAAGATGAATCGTTCCGCTCTACTGTCTTATCTCTCTCTCTGCATATGAGTAGCACGAGGGTTTTTCAATGCATTCAGTCTCACGTCGCTTTCACGCGTCCACTTGAAAGAGATATTACGTCGTTCAAACTCAAAGATAACGACACATTTCATCCTCTGTTGGAACGAAAGTGGCAAACTTCTGTCAATTTTGTCTATAAGCAAGGACAAAAATAAAGCAATTTAATTTGAATTAATATCGATATCGATCGGCCAGCAAAATCCCATCACCACCTCCGCGAGGTGCCGGCCGGAAACCGATGATTAATTTGATCGGGCTAACGGTGAGGGTGGTCAGTGACAGACGGTGTGACGCGTCGGCTGATTGAAACTTCCTGTTGAATCAAAATTGCAATGCTAAAACGACATTTGGATCTGAATGCTAGGGCGTCTCCCATAGGCGACGCGTGCTGTCCAAACGGCGCGAAAAGTAGATGTGGGCTACCTGCCCAAGGACGCAGCTAGCTAAAACGGCTAGCCCAACATCTCCGATTAGCAACCCTCAATATTGGCATGCTTACTGGAAGAACCCGTGAATTGGCTGATTCATTGAGAACCCAGCGTGTCGATATCGCATGCATTCAAGAAACGAAATGGAAAGGTGCCAAAGCGAGAGACATTGGTGAAGGGTACAAGCTCTACTACTATGGAGTGACAAACAACCGAAATGGAGTGGCGACCATAGTCAGTGAGAAGTTGCGCAACAATGTCGTTGAGGTCAACCGCATCTCGGATCGCCTCATGTCAATTATGATCGACACTGGCTCGGTGATCCTGAGGGTGGTCTCCTGCTATGCCCCCAGACCGGATGCACTGAAGCCGAGAAGGAGGAATTCTGGTGTCAGTTCGACGATCATCTTCGATCAATCAACATCAATGAGCATCTCCTGATCGGCGGCGACCTCAATGGCCATGTTGGGACTGCAAGAGAAGGGTACGAGCAGGTACACGGCGGACAAGGCTATGGGACCAGAAATGAAGTGTGTGATCAATTGCGCAAAGGCGCGCGATCTGGTCATTGCCAACACGTTCTTTAAGAAACGTGACTCCCAAATCGCCACCTATACCAGCGGTGGACGATCGACCCAGATTGATTATTGGCTTATCCGACGCCGCGACTTCAAGCTTGTCAGGGATGCCAAGGTATTTCCATCTGAGACAATTGCCTCCCAACACCGGCTACTAGTCCTTGATCTCTGTCTGAACTCTGGCCTCCGACCCCGCACTCGACTTACTGGCCCTGAGAAGATCATGTGGTGGCGCTTGCCTGAGAAGACAACACAACTGGCTGCCGCGCTCAACACACATATCAACACCATTGACGGTTACCAGCCTGTTGAAACATTCTGGGTAAACATGTCCAAGACGATCTGTGAAGTGGCGGAAGAGTGCCTCGGTGACCAAGCCAGGGCGACGATTTGTAGACAAGCAGATTAGGTGGTGGACCAATGAGGTACAGGAAGCTACGAAGGCAAAGAAGGACGCATTCAAGTTATGGCGTGTCTCGCGGGTGGCCGACGATTGGCAGGAGTATAGACGACAGAAGTCGATAGCGAAGAAGGTGGTGGCTGCTGCAAAGGCCCGACACCATGCCGAGCTTTAGGCACAGCTCGACACGCCTGAAGGAGCCAACAGAATCTACAAACTCGCAAATGCCCGCCATCGCTCCACATTGGACATTGGTCAAGTAATAAATATCAAAGACTTTTTGACTCGATCTGCAACATGGAATTCCCGCATCCACTGATCACAAGCAGCGCCCCCATCCCCGGGCCGGTACCGCAGATCAGCCATGCCGAGGTCGAGTTTGCAGTTAAAAAGATGAAGAAAGGAAAGGCCCCGGGACCTGACAACATTCCCGCTGAGGCGTGGAAGCTACTTGGACACCAAGGCACTGAAGTCCTTACCCGACTGTTTAATAAGATCATTGATGAGGGTACCATCCCCTCAACATGGGCCGCCAGGGTAACGGTCCGATCTGGAAAGGCAAAGGCAACGTCAGCGAATGTAACACCTATCGTCCGATTCGCCTGCTCTGCCATGCCATGAAGATATTTGAACGTGTAATTGACACCCGCCTCTGGAAGATCGTTTCCATCAGTCCAAATCAGTGCGGATTTGTTAGAGGAAGCGGCACTACTGATGCGAATCACAGCGTCAGGCTGCTGCTAGAGAGGCATCGGGAGAAGAACCAGCAAGTACACATGGCCTTCCTCGACCTCGAGAAGGCATTTGACCGTGTGCCCCGAGATCTTATCTGGCATTCCCTCCGCTTTCACGGTGCCCCCGAAGAGTACGTACGATGGATCCAGCTTCTCTATACCAACACCACCAGCGTCGTCCGATGCCCTGCAGGTCTGTCCGAAACATTTCCGACTACCGTGGGCATGCATCAGGGATCCGCCCTCTCCCCACTTATTTTTATCCTTTGCATGGATACTGCCACGGGGGACATCCAGGTGTCTCAGCCCTGGTCACTGCGCCTTAACATCAAAAAGGCCGAGTATATGGAGTGCGGACCCCTGACCGACGGGACAATCAGAGTTGGAGGGCAGCCATTAAACAAAGTCACTCTCTTCCCAACGCCCGAGTCAACACAGCATGGCTTAAATGGAGCCAAGTCATAGGCATTCTCTGTGATCGTCGAATGCCCATATCACTCAAGGGCAAGATTTATAAAACCGTTGTACGCCCGGTCGCGTTGTACGATTCCGAGTGTTGGCCAGCCACCATCAAACATGAGCAGTCCCTCCATGTTATGGAGATGAAGATGCACCCATGGTCCCTCGGCCTCACGCGAATCGACCGCGTCATGAATGAAGATGTCCGAAGGCGCATGGGCGTGGTGCCCATAGTCCAAAAGATGCGTGAAGCCCGAATTCGCTGGTATGGCCATGTCATCAGAAGTGGCGATGAGACAACGGTGAAAACGGCCTATAATCTATCACCACCCGGACGACTACCGCGTGGCCGGCCGAAGAAGCGGTGGCTTGATCGTCTGGCGGAGGATATGCATGCAGTAAATATCATCACTGAAGATGCCCTGGATCGAGCCAAGTGGCGAAAAGCATGCAAGCAAGCGGACCCTATATAAATATGGGATACACGCTAGGACAGAGATATCGATTCTGTAATAAAAAAAATATTTGAAAATCGTTTTTCAAAAAATCGCGTTACCTAGGTGAATCGATTTTTTTTCTCCCAGTCCTATTAGTTATGGTCAAGAAGAAAGATGTAAGTTGGCCCTTTTGCGTTGACTATAGGAAGTTGAACGAGAGACCCTGACCCCCTTAACTTGAGCCGAATGGTTTAGCACCCTGGATTTGGCCAGTGGTTATTGGCAATTGGAGGTACATCCTGACGATCGTCCAAAGACTGCATTTACAACTCCCTTGGGGCTGTTTGAATTTCAGCGTATGCCATTTGGCCTGTGCAATGGATCAGCTACTTTCCAGAGATTAATGCAGCACTGCTTTAGCGACTACAGTGTAGACTTTCTGTTGGTGTACTTGGATGATGTCATTGTGTATTCCGTAGATTTTGCCACCCACCTTCGTCATTTAGAGCAAGTGTTCCAGCGACTGTCACAGTTTGGACTAAAGTTGAGGCGGGACAAGTGTCAGTTTCTCCAACAACAAGTGAAATTCCTGGGGCATGTAGTGGACAAGACCGGCATAAGCCCAGATCCAGGTAAAACAGCAGCTGTGCAAGAGTGGCGTGTTCCTACCACTGTTCGAGAGGTGAGGGCATTCTTGGGCCTGGCTGGCTACTATAGACGGTTTATAGCCAACTTTGCCCGGATAGCACAGCAATTAAATGCCCTTTTAATAGGAATTCCCACTGACAAGAAGTCAAGCAATCGTAGGATTGAGTGGACCACTGAGTGCCAAGCGGCGTTTGAAAAACTAAAGGTATGCCATGATAATACTAATGCTGACAGTCTGTCGTAGGTTCCCAGTAGACTGAATGACTGCTATCGAGGTATGACAGGTTGAAGCAACAAAAGATGCCTGCCAGTCAGTGATGGACACCCTGGACGTAGACGCGTAGCGTAAGAGCCAAAGTGAAGATGAGAAACTTCAGCAGGTATTGAAGTATGTGGAATCAAGTAGCATACCCACAGCTAAGGAGCGCACCAATATGCCTATGACGGTAAAACGTTTACTTCAACAGAGTTCTAAATTTATGATTCAAGACTGTGTGTTATACAAGAGAAGAGAATGATTGACCCAAGTACTCATAAGTAACATCTACAGACAATTTGTCCGGGCTCAAGACGGGAAGAAGTATGGAGAAGATACCATGAGGCGTCTGCACATGCAGGGGTTGCACGGACACTCTCAAGAGTCAGGCTGGGCGAAGAGGGAGGAGACTGTGAAAGGGTTCCATCTGGGTTGTGTCACCTATAGCCTGCAGAAAGGAAAGGATGATAAGGCCCCTCTTAATCCGATTTTGGTACCATTCCCTTTAGAAGTGGTGTCCCTTGACTTTTTGACGTTAGGGCATCCAGACAATTCTTGTCAAAATATTTTAGTCGTTATGCATGGGCTATTCCAACAAGCGATCAAACTGCTAAGGTGACAGTTAGGGCTTTGTGGAAACATGTTGTCCAGACTTTTGGCTGTCCCTTGCGATTTCACTCTGATAGAGGCCTAGATTTTGAATTAAGATTAGGGATGTCAACTGTTAATCAATTTTCGATTAATTGTCGACAAGAATTTACTCGATTAAATTAAATTAATTATACGCTCTGAACATTGTCTCAGCAAACAACCCCGCACAAGTCAGTTGGAAATCAGTTTCTTGCTTTGCACATACTTTAAATCTGTCCGTCAACGATGGATTTGCTGCTGCTGGTGTCAACCGAGTAATTGCAGCTGGTGGCAGGTTGGTCAAACACTTCAACCACAGCACACAAGCCACGAAAGTGCTAGAAGCAGAACAAAAACAAATGCAGCTACCAGCTCACATTCAGTCTGATCAACACGCATCTCAAGATGGCAGATGGAGACAGCAGCAGAGTGGCGGAACTCAAATCTAAAGTGCGCACTTCGTTGGGTGAACGGATGAAGGTAAGCTATGGCCATTAATTAATTAAAGTCTTAATTGACATCTCATTTGAGATATATATATATATATATATATATATATATATATATATATATATATATATATATATATTTATATATTTATTTATATATTAACAGATTATGGGGTGGCTAACTTATCACTGACACATTGTTACAGTGTAAACTGCGTTTTTATGCAGTTGTGCCGTTGTCATGTCACACCTTATTAAATAAAACTCTGATGCTAGCTTTCTCATTTATTTAATTTTAACAGGTTGAGTCTGAAGACCTCACATCAACAACACCAATGATAGCAACGATGCTGGACCCTCGGCATAAGCACCTGGGATTTCTGATCCCAGCAAGCAGGATCTCAGCCCAAACTGCTTGAACTGGCTATGGCAGAACATGTGGGCTCCACATTAACAAATGAAGCCACCACTGGAGATGATGTGCCAGTCCAGGGAGCTACACTTCAGCTATGACTCTTCTACTGGGTGAAAACTATACCACCAGCAGCAACGATGACATAGAAAAGGAAGTGGACATGTTTCTGAAGGATCCCTCACCACTCCTTGATTCCAGTCCCACAGAATGGTGGAAAGTCAATGAAGGAATATTTCCGAGGCTGGCAAATGTGGCACGACGATATCTGTGCATATCGGGCACGTCTGTCCCATCTGAACGTGTATTCTCACCAGCTGGCCTCACTGTAAACAGGCTGCACACACGACTTGTTCCTGACCATGTTAATATGCTTATTTTCTTGAACAAAAATATAGGGGTCTAGGTCAGGAGCCTATTCAAAACACATTGAGACAGGAATGTTTTGTTTCAGGAGAGGTAGACACTTCATTTGACTGTTCTAAGGGACGCCCTCTAATTTTACTGTCACCTTCCTCAGGGATGATTCAAGTTGTTCAGTTCTATATTTAAATCGCAAGAGGTGAGCCAGTGCACAATTATCTTTTAATGTATTTGAATTTTCTGTGCATAATTTATTCTGTTAAAATACATAAATGCCATTATCTGTCCCAACTGTTATAATCAAACATCTATTGATACCGTGAGAAATTGACATTCTCAGGAAAATAGCCGCTTATCAGTTAATCGTTAATCGATAGATAAGGTTGATCAACTAATGATTAATGAATTAATCGATAATTTGCATCCCTAATCCAGCTTGATGAAAGAGTTTTGCCAATTATATGCTACAGCTGAGAGCTGAACAACCCGTTACAATCCAGCAGGGAATGGTAGAGTAGAGAGGGTGACCAAGACCCTACTGGGAAGGCTTTGGAGAGAGATAAGCAAGATATTTGGCCAGAATTGATGCAGGCATATAACAACACCTTCATATTTAATGTTTGGTCATTCTTTGCAGACACCAGTGGATATGAGTCTTGGAGTGGGGACGGGACAAAATAGAATGAATTTGAAGGGGTGGGTACAGGAGCACCACCAAAAGTTGAGTTGGGCCTATGCATTAGCAAAAGGACCATGGACGCGGCTGCGAAACTATCTATAAAGACCTATGATAGTAGGGCTAAACCCGTACCATTTTTGGCTGGTCAGGGTGTTTGAATTTGTGACAGGAATAGGCAGTGTTTTATGGTGTTGGATCTACTCTCATCTCCTATGTATAGATCATCAGCACCTTCTACCTTATTTTGTTTATAATCTCAGGTAAGGTAAAATATAGGTTAAATTCTATACTAGATAATAAGTATTCAAATTCATACTTACAGTCTAGAAGAAAGACCCCTCCGTGGTTTAGTTCTATATAGATAGCAGAGACTTGTGGCAGGCAATCTTTTTTATAATAATTATAAGTCATTTTATTACATTTAGTTTCTCAAAGTTTCCATACAAAGTAAAAAGTTGAAGTATAATAAAATCAGTTCACAAGTTTCACCAGCAGGTGTCAGGCTTGGATCATCAAACAATGGAGAGGCTGGCTCATCTTCCAGCGTCTAACACATACATGTAATACTGTACTTTTTATAATGCATATTACATATCACACCTCTTCATTACATATTCAATCTCATATGCACAATTTATCCATACATTTATTCAAAACAAATTTAATTACACTTTTTCTCAGGGTCGATATTGTCCCCCACCACTTTTTGAAACGCTGAGGCACGGATGTAGGCTACCTATTCCTGATTCCTGAACAGCAATCCGTTGAAAATCTATTAAGGGTATTTTTTCCAATGACAGTTAAAACATGAGGTATATGAATATTCTATAATGTAATTTGAGTTTAATTTCCCTTTAAATTTCTTAAAAACTGCCATATGAACATTTAGTCAGCCAGGCTCCCAAAAAAGAATAATTAGAAGTTTCAGTTATGAAGCAAAGGTTTCCTATGATAGGTTTTGCTTCTCAAACTGTTTTTAAATAAATAAACATAAAAGTTGACTCTTAACTCTTTCGAGCGGATTCATGGAGACATACGCATTAAGTGGTTTGTTGTCAAAGTGTAATGTATGGTAACTAGTTAACGTTTTAGAAAGTATTGCTCAACGAATCAGTTCCTCAGTGAAGTATTTTATAAAACATTAATATAACTAAAAAAAACATTTAAATCGAAATATTTAGTAAAATAATGTATTACCGTGTGCTTTATCTCTCTAGAATAGATTGTGAGGTACACATTTTCTGACCGGTATTTTTATATTTCGAAATAAAACAAGACAGAAATCGTCACGTGCCTATAGAACACCCCGTGACGTCACAGAGTAGAACACGCTCAAAGTGCGAGAGAAGTGAGAGTTGACCGAGAGCGATACTAGTACTGACTACCGACTTTAGATACTTTTAGATACTGATTTAGCCTTAGCATTTGTACACAGAGCAGCCAACACACACATTTAACAGCATCAACACACACATTTAACAGCATCATCATAAATAGTGTTATTTATTGAGTGCTGTGAAGTTGAGAGGAGCTGCAGGTGACCAGCTTCACCTCTACTCTCTGATTCTGTCAGCATTGCGGAGTTGACAGCTGAGACCATGGAGAACAGCCCAACAGGTGAGATGGAGACAAAAATGTATAATTAAAAATGAAGTTATTGCTATGTGCAGGGCTTGAAATTAACACCCGCCAAATGCAGGTGTAGGCCTATATTTCATCAGTGGCGTGTAATTATAATTTTTTCAATTGCAGTCTTTTAAAAAGATATCTGAAATAATAAACTTAGTGCAATTCTGTGTTATCGATTTTTCGATATAATACTGAAATTGACTATCTGAACGAACGAACAACGAACACAAAAATGTATTTGTTTATCCACAGCAGGAGGGTAAGGTCTTTAGTTCAGAGGAATGAATTAAATTATTCATGAAATGTTATTATTTACTATGAGAAAGGAAATGAAAAAAGTGTATCAGTATTGTTTTAAATACTGATTCATTTTACAAACTTAATTTACAGAAGGTGCCATTTGTTTTGGTGTGCATTTTATGATAACTAAGTGACACTGCAGTGTAATGTGTCTAGCTTAAAATAGTTTTTATGAAACTTTCTTTTGCTCTACTACATAGCAAAGGATAATATCAGACTTTTTCCTCCACTTCATATCAGGGAAACATGCTGTTCCTCGTTATTTTAAAGTGAATAAGTATTTTAAAGATTCTCGAATTTAAGTACAGGATTTGTGTATACCGTCCACTACAGATAAACATTTCATAATGAATTTCTCTTGCCACTGCGGGATGTTGGCTAAAGTTGTCTGCAACTGGATTTGACTGCAAACACCAAAACACAAAATAATGTCAAATGCAGATATTCACGAGTATTCACGTAAATGGTCAATTATGTTTTAAGTGAACATACAGTTGAGAAAGAAAATTAGATGTGCGACAGTATAATGGATCCGTGCGTCAGGTCTTAAAGTGACAGCAGCCTAATATACCGGCTGTCAAATTATGAGATAATATTAAAAATATCTATATGGCAGTTTCCTCCCATTGTAGCGATGTCAAAATTGTGGCCAGTGAAAATGCTGAGTGGCCAGTGACTTTGGAAAACCATAAGCCACTGCGGCTGGTGAGCAAAACAGATAATGTCAAGCCCTGACTGTGACTAATCTTTGTAGTGTTCTTGTAATTTTATATCTTGCACTGGTCCTTCGTGAGTTCATGGCTTAGTGTTTGACTTTTGGCCAAGTCCAGGAATATGAACATTATTTTATCAGATAAAAGCCACTTTTAATTTTCAGGAATATGTTTGGTTTTCATCTGTGGTCATTTGGTTTTATAATCATTTTTCTTTGTTTTAGGAAACCCTACAAAAGGTAACAAGGGGAAAGTAGTTCGTGCTCTCTTTCTGAAAGCATGGACGGCTGTAAAGCCCACTTTCCTTATCCACGAACCGAACAGAGTGGAGTATCTTAAACCACAGCCGGATCTAGAGGATCCCGAGCTAATGCCTGTTTCAAGTCCAGTTAGGAACACGCCAACACCAGACACAAATCCTGACCTGGTGTGTTTGCCAGGCCAGGTGTGTGTAGGTCTGAAGACCCCGTGTGTGTCAGGTTCCTCCAGGACCGAGCAAACGCCGAACACAGATCCTGTCGTTCCTGAGCTGTCTCCTGTTTCATATCCCTCCAGTTTTGATCTGGATGACAGTGAGTCATTATTACTTTTGTTCATGTTATTTGCCATTTGTTATTTTCTCTGTTCTATTCTTTAATTCTGATTTGACATCGCTTGAGTTAAAAATCTGAAAATTATATTTGTTGTACTATCTTCATCTTTAATCGCATTGATTAGTACTTGCAGCTCTAATGATCATTCACAGAGATGTTTATAATAATTTTGGTAACACTTTACAATAAGGTTCATTAGTTAGCATTAGTTACCTTAGTTAACATGAACTAAGAATGAACAATACTTCTACAGTATTTATTAATCTTAGTTAACATTAATTTCAACATTTACTAATACATTATTAAAATCAAAGGTTGTATTTGTTAACATTAGCTAATGCACCGTGAACTAACTTGAACAAACAATGAACAGCTGGATTTTTATTAACTAACATTACAAAAGATTAATAAATACAGTAACAAATGTATTGCTCATTGTTAGTTCATACATTAAGTAATGTTAACTAATGAACCTTATTGTAAAGTGTTACCATAATTTTCAATGAATTTTTCTTCATTTTAGAAAAAGCTAAGAAAGGAAGGAAGAGGAGAGCGGTCCGTGCCTTCTTCAGGAGATTACGCAAGGCTGCCAAGCTGCTCTTCCTCTGCTACGACCCAGACAGTGTCCAGCATCTTACACCACAGTCGGACCTGGACAACTCTGAGCTGATGCTCTTCCAGGTTTCATCTGAGCTCAAGTCAGTGCCGGAGCCGGGCCAGGTCTGTGAGGATCTTCCGTGGTCAGTGCAAGCGGAGGCAGACGATCCAGAGGCGTTGCCTGTCGGACTGCAATACGGTGAGGCATTATTATCTTTGCTTCATGATATTTCTGCCCTGTTCTTTCCTACTTGTAATTATTTAGGCTATAATTCTGAAACTCTGACATCAAGTAAAGTGACTTCTTGTAGCTGATTTGCAGTGGATCCGAAATCAAAAGATAGAAGTCTTTTAAGATTCTTCAAATGAATAGATTATTTGAGTTAATATCAGACAATTAAAGGAAACTGCCTCATATATATATATATATATATATATATATATATATATATATATATATATATATATATATATATATATATAATATGTGTGTGTGTTCTTTGTCCTGTGTGTTTTTAGGAACTAGGATGTCTGTTGTTTTTCTAGTGGGAGAAATTATAGGATCAGGAAGTTTTGGCATGGTTTATGAAGGATCCCACATATTTTGTGAGAGAATCAAGGTAGAGCACTCTTATTGAATTCAACCAACATTTTGCTCCTGATGTAGAGATGTGTGTCGTCTCTCTTAATTAAAAAAAAAAAAACAGATTGTAGTTGGGCACTTTAATATGCTTGAAAAAAATGGAAGTTTTTTTTTTTGCCATTCACAGGTTGCCATCAAGCACATACGCAAGCGTGAAGAGGACCGTTATCTTGACACTGTAAGTTGACAAACCTAAATAAGATTTCGTTTAGTGACGAGTACTGTCAATTCCTGTTGCTAACATAAAGCAGTAAGTCAAGAAGATATAAATACAATTTACAATTACATAAAAATACAATTAGTTGAGTTTTGCTACTGTGACATTCTCTACTGTGTTTGTTTTTTGTTTATTTGTGTGAATCCTGACATTGTTAAGCACTTTGGTCAACTGTGGGTGTTTTTAAATGTGCTATACAAATAAACTTGAATTTGAACAATCTTCAAATTTTCCATCTAATTAGTTATTACTCAAACCCAATTAACTGTTTGTTTTTCTCTCTAGCCTGATCATTCCAAACCTGTGCTTGCAGAAGTGGCAATGATGCTGCGTTTGGGACAAGCTCCCTCATGCCCCAACATCATCAAATTACACCACTGGATTGAGGACGAGAGCAGCTTCAATCTCATTATGGAGAAACCTGATCCGTGCCAGAACTTGCGGAATTACATCGTGTATTCAGACGACATTAACGAAGCAAAAGCACGCTGGATGATACGTCAGTTAGTCCAAGCGGTAAAACACTGTGTTGACCGTGGAGTTTTCCATGGTGATATCCACTCGGGGAACATCCTGGTGGTGACGGACGACAGTCTGAAGCTCAAATTGATTGACTTCGGATGTGGTCGTCTAATTAGTAGTGAGGGCTTTAACAGCAGTGAATATCGAGGTGTGTTAGCAGTTTGTGTTAGCATAGCAGAGTTTGGAAATTGCGTGCAGTGACATTGATCACTGTATTATTGACTCTAACAAAGGCTGTCTTTTAGGAGCATACCTGTACACCCCACCTGAGGTCATGAGGGACACTGTGTTCTACGCCGAGCCAGCATACGTCTGGGCTGTAGGTGTTGTGCTGTTTGAAATCCTGCACAAACACCTGCCCTTTAAAAACATGAACGGCATACTGCGTGACTATCTTAACACGAGTCTGACTTTATCCTCAGGTAAACACAACAGACACCTCTGCACAATCTCACCCAGACAGCAACATAGTGTCAGCCCAGATCCATGTGTGATCCATGTGTACCAGATGTGGGCCGGATCTGGGCCGACACTATTGCTGTGTCTCAATTCGCCTTATACTACGCTCTAAAATGATGTACTCTTTTTGTGAAGAAAAAGTAGATACTTTTGAGTGTGTAGCAAAAAATATAACATGGATAACATTAAATAAATATTTTTTTATCAGGTTAAACTTTGATTTGTCTCTCAAACCTTTATCTAAACCTCTCACTGTCGGCCGTGCATATCCGCCATGTTTTGAAGGTTTTTTTTAACACTTTTTTTCTCGTGTTTACTAGATTGTTATTTTAATAATTTGATTCTAATCAATCAAATTATGAAATTTTATATGGCAAAACATGTTCATAAACCGGGAGTATGTGGAAATATTTAACGCTATTTCACGTATTTCAACATTAGTGTTCCTCTAAGACCTCTCTGAAAACTTCACAGCATGCCGAGATCTGATTTTCTGGTGTTTGGTGCGTGATCCAGCTGAGCGACTGACGCTAGAGCACCTGGAGAAACACAGGTGGTTTGATGCATGATAAGAAGAACCAGATCCCGTGCATCAGTCAGACGAGAAGAGGTAGTGTAACACAGAGAAGAAGGAAACTACATTTGCAGTGCAAAGCAGTTATTTTTCAATTCTGTATTGTGTAGTGTGACCAGGATGTAGATGATGTACAAAAGACAGAGGACAGCTCCATCAAAAAAACCTGACAGGCCTGAAGTGAATGAAAAATGACAGCGTTTACATGCACATGAGAGAAGAGGTGTTAGTGAGGCCAGCAGGGGGCGCTGCTCACCCTGTGCTCTATGTGGATCCTAACGCCCCAGTGTACTGATGGAGACACATTAGTGACATTTCGGAAATGGCAACAACATTAGTTATAGTATAATATATAATAAATATTTTAACCAAAGCAATGGTCATCTTTATTTATATGTTTAATTCATCCTCTTTAGGGCCAAGTGGCCTCCAGGACCGGAATTAAACATTCACCCACCCCCACAGGAGACGAATCTCAGTGACCTCTTATCAGCTACTTCATATTTACAAATGATGCATTTTATTCAGCTCACAATCCTTTTTTTCTTTGTTTTTCTTTATTTAAAGTTCAAGGAAGAAAAAAAATATTAAAAAAAATATTTTTTTAAAAGTTTTAAAAAGTTAAAAGTGTTTAACAAAAAAAATAGAGTACATTTTAAAGCAGTGAAATCAATTAAATATACCTTAAGAATATGTAATTGTAAGTAGTACTTCTGAGGAACTACATTTGGTACCATGACAAATGAAACCAGTAGAGTAGACCCAATGAGTTAAGTATCTTAAGTATTTGAACCGTAACTTCGGTTCCCAGAGAGTAGGGAACGAGAATTGCGTAGCTTATACGCAGTGGGAAAACTCCTTTTCTCAGAATATTGAAGCCATTATTTTTTATTCAGAACCCGCCAGAATGGGCGTGGCTTATGCCTATATAAGCAGACCATTTCGCCATAGAATCAGGTTAAATCGATTGAAGCGACAGCACCTGAGCCAAGCATAATAGCACGGCAGGCTACGCAATACTCGTTCCCTACTCTCAGGGAACCAAGTTTACGTTAGTAACCGAATAAGTTCCCTTACGAGAATGTTCACTTTGTATTGCGTAGCTATATGCAGTGGAAAAACATTTTAAAACGCTGTGCTATTAAACCATTATCTGAGGCTAAGGTCAACAGTAAAGTTTGAAAGTCACAATTCCCCCCAGGACCAGACAAAGGTTGGACCCTTTATTAAGGTATAATGTTTCAGAGGCTCGGGGCCCTCGGGGCCGAGGCCTTTAGATAGAAAGTACCCGTACCTGCAGAGCAGGGACCTCTAGGTTATAAAATCTCACAAATGTGGACGGTGAGGACCAGCCTGCCGCCGCACAGATGTCTTCGATTGGTACACCACTGGACGAAGCCCATCAGAAGGCCGTGCCTCTAGTGGAATGAGCTCTAACACCTATGGGGCATTGAAACACACCTGATTCAACTGATCAGCTCATTATCACATGTGATAATGAGCTGATGAGTTGAATCAGGTGTGTTTGATTAGGGAGACAAAGAAAGTTGGGTGTCCTTTAGGAGCAGGGTTGGGAAACACTGCAACACAAGCTTGGGTCGGGGGGCCCTGACGTGCTGGGAACAGGTAGTGCTTTGCAGGGCGGGGCTTAGAAGTCGGCGGCGCGGGATTGGCTGGCTGAGGGGGCAACGCTTTCTTGGGGCGCCCTGTAGCCAAACTCGAACGTTTGGGCAGAAAATGTCTCGTGGCCTGCGACGATTTCTGCCGGTGTTGGAGATTCTGTCCGCGTCCTTGATCTCTCTAAGGTTCAGCCAGAGATGGCGCTCCAGATGGCGCACAAGTCCCCAAAGGCCTCAGGGTCTGGGCCAGTCTCATCCACAGAGCGGAGGAGCTTGGCCTGAAACATTTGAAGTATTGCCATAGTGTGCAAAGCCGGTGTAAGCACGACCGGCGAGGGCAGATGTCGTTCTGCAGGGATTGGATGGGTGGATCGCCTTGGTTCTCCATCCGCTAGAGGTGGGTTGGCATGAGATGTGCGGCCACAGCTTCCTCTAGGGGGAGCAACGTGTTGTAGCCCTTCTCCTCAGCGCCGTCAATAGTTGAGAGCGTTGCGGAGGCTGAAGTCTTTAAGCGCGCCGAGTAAAGGGTGCGCCATAATTTAGTCAGCTCTTTGATGAGGGGTCTGCTGACTCCCCGGCAGAAATCACCTGTCGAGAGGGCTTCTGGTGGGCTCCTGAGGCGGAGTCCACTCAATGATGAGGCCCTTGACGGCTTTCGTGAGGACGCAAATAAGTTCAGCGTCCCCGCTCGCTCTAACGCCCTCTCTGCTGGCCTGGGATTGAGGGGCGGGGTCAATTGTCGAGATGCAGCCAGGGACAGGCTGTCGTCGCCATCTTTCTCAGATGCGCCAAACAAAACGATTCCTGCCGGCATAGATCCGTTTGCGAGAAAAAGCACCGGTGAGGGGGTCTCGCGAGGAGAGAGCGAGGCACACGGGGACTGGGCCGGCGTGGGCTCGATGGGTTCAGGCGTCCTTTGACCTCGTCGCTTCTTCCGTCGTGGCTCGAGGAGGGAAGGAAGCGCGGAAGCATGAGGGGCGGGGTCGCTGTCCAAGAGGAGAGCTAGTCGCGAGCGCAGGATGGCGATGGGCATGCTCTCGCAGTGCAGGCAGCCGCCATTGTTGAGTGCGAGTTCCAGTCATGGAGAGCCCTCACTGTGTCCGTCAGTTTCATGCAGAGCCTCTCTGTGCATCCGGAACGCGGGATTTGACACCACGCCGTTTAGAACATTTGCTCTTTCAGCTTCTAAAGTGTCGTGACAGCGAACACACAGAAGTAGCCGAAAAGGATATATGGCTTCTCTCCCGCTGGATGGCCGCAGGTTAACGGTGATTCAGGGGAAGGTGGCGCCAAGTTGAAGGTACTGCGTCCGCTGATTCAGGTCTGATTCATGAGGTTCATTCTGATGCGCCCTGGGCATGAAATGACCCGATTGATTTGCGCGTCTCAGCCACCTCGCCATAGGTTTGTGCAGTTGCTGCAGCACAGCCAATGAGCGAGCTAGACGCTCTGCTCTGTGCTCGCTGTGCAGCTGCACTGCGTTTTAAAATAATGGCTTCAATATTCTCGAGAAAAGGAGTTTTCCCACTGCGTATAGCTACACAATACCAAGTGAACGTTCTCGAAAGGGAACTAATTTGAACTTATTTCTAAACCTTTGTAAAATATTCAACCCCTGATTACATGATAACTTTATTTTGATGAGTACAGTTTTTAATACAGCATATTTTATATCATTTTAACATGTATACAATACTGCCTATATTTACACTCGATTAACAAAAATATTAGAAGTAAAAATTAAACAATTAAAGTAATTCAAGTGTAATCAACCAATCTCTGTTGTGTCTTTTCCAAGTTGTGTCTTTTCCTCTGAAGTTGCTGGTTCTCGTGCTGGAGCTAGGCTCTGCTGAAAATCCTCACCTTCCAGCCATTTTGCGCAGCTTTGGTTGCCAGTTCCGAGTGTTCGGGGAGGAAACTGCCAACTTCAGACCACTACCCTGCGTTTCAACGATCAGGAGGAGTCATGACAGGTGTGTGGTGCTAATTTAACACAACAATTAACTGAAGGTTAATATGTCAATATTTGTCACAACTAGTTAGATAATGTGATCATTGGTTGAATCAGTTATTATTTATTATCATTAAGGCTGCATCATCCTGAGGTTGCATTTGTCAGACACATCAAGCATGTCTTATTTCAGAAAAGTAACAATTATAAAATTGACCATTATTTACTGTAAAGCATAAATTATTGTAATTTCTTTACTTTGGAACGTAATGGTTCAAATGAGGCAACGTCTATGGCTGCGTTCACACTGCAGGGGCTTAATGCTCAATTCCGATTTTTTGAAAAAATTAGATTTTTTTGCAAGGCCGTTCACATTTCCAATTAAATGCGACCTTTTGTGATCTCCTGTGTGAACGTGAAATGACCCAGAAGTGACCCGCATGCGCAGAAGAGTACTCAACGGTCAACAATGTCACTTGTTGTTTGCGGAAGTAGCTAAACATGGATGTCAACAGTGGAGCTTGTTTAGCAATATTACAATTATTTTCCCAATAGAGCCAGCACAATTACAATCTTCTTGTTTTAAGAAGAAAATGAAAAAGGAGGAGAGCAAGGTTTTTGGCTATGGCGTTTTGTGGAGCAGTGGTAGCAACTTCGGTACAGAGAAACGTGTGGGTGCGGAGTCGCAGCCAGGAGTGGTGGGATACTGATGTGAGTTTCTTCACTGATACAGAATTCATCAGTAACTTCCGAATGACCAGATCCACCTTCGATTATGTTTGTGAGTGCCTTCGATTAAGGAAGAGACACGTCTGCGGCGGCCCATAACAGTGCAGAAACACGTTGGAGTGTATTGGCTAGCTACAGGTGCGTGCTATCGTACAATAGCTAACTTGTTCGGCATAGCCAAGTCTACTGTCTGCTCTATTGTACACGAGTTCTGTGAAGCAGTTCGCCGTGTCCTCATGCCCCATTACATAAAACTGCCCAAAGGTGATGACCTGCAAGAGGTCCGTGAAGGCTTCCACCAGAGATGGGGTTTCCCGCAGTGTGGAGGAGCTATTGATGGGAGTCATATCCCCATTATTGCTCCAGAGGATATTAACCGCAAAGGGGGGCAATCGGTTCTGCTCCAGGGTGTTGTGGATCATTGGTTTTGGTAACATATAGATATTGTTATTTTAATAGTTTAAAAGTACTGTACTTGCCTCACTTTTTTTTTGGTACAACCATACATCTGCAAGAATATTATCCTTGAAAATACATAAATTCTACCATGGCATATTCAGTAATTTAACACTGACTTCCAACAGCTTCACCAACATCTATGCTGGATGGCCAAGTAGTGTGGCCCTAACCCTAACCTCATGATGCGAGGGTACTCCGGGATTCCCATGTGTACTCACTCGCAGAGAGAGGGGACCTTTTTCCACTAGTGAGTAATCTAGTAAAAGTGATTCATAACGTATACAATCTGTCTTTATTTAGATTTTTTTGTGCTTTTAAATCTTAAGGACACTGAGGAGATAATGGGCGTTCAAGTGCCAATCATGCTGCTCGGCGACCCGGCTTATCCCCTTCGAAGCTGGCTGTTAAAAGGATACTGTGACACAGTCAGGGACCCTGACAGTTGAGCAGAAGTATTTCAATGAGCGCCACAGCAGAGGCAGGATGACTGTGGAGTGTGCATTCGGCCGACTGAAGGCCCGGTGGAGGTGCCTTGCATTTTAAATGTTTAAGTACTTTTCAGCTTTACTGTCATCCTTTGGCTTTAGAGTTAGTTTCTGTGTCATTACAAGGTCTTCAATATAATTTATCGCAATATTTTAATGGCTCAATATATTGAATTCTGTTATCTTGACAGGCCTAACCACAAATTAGTTATTTGTTTTGTGCCGCTTTGCTGAATTGTTTTCATAGCTGCAATAAGTTTATAAATAACATTTTCAATACTGTTATTGCTGTTTCCTTTTTATTAAGAGAAAATAGTGTGGCTATAATAGTGCAAATTTTACCCACGTTTTAACACCGCAGAACAATAAAACTGACAGGAAAATTCACAGTGTATTAGCAAACAAATACAATACAACATATTCAATGTAGCGTCAAGTATTTTCCATCAACAAATCAAAATAACCTTGCATATCAATAACCTTCACACTTCAACCTGAACATTGTGCACAACTGCATTATTAACGTTTTAGAACCATTCATAACATTGTAAAGTGGGTTTCATGTTCTTCAGACTGGAAAGGTGGCTGATGATCCTGAGTATTTGCCGGTGGCTGGAAAAATGACTGAGTGAGACGGGGATGTGGATGAGTATTATTGAAGGGCAGTGGTTGATTTAAATCTTGAAAAAAGGGCAGAGGCTGGGTGGGAGATGGAGAGGAAGCCACAGGAAACCGCGAGGAATGATGAGTAGGAGGATGAATTGGGTTGTAAAGCTGAGAGGGCTGAAATGGTGCCTGGTAGAAAGGTGGCTGTGGAGGCTGGGTTGATCTCTCCATAAACTGAGATATCATGGCGAACATTTTACGATCATGTTCATGCTGAGCTGCTTGCATCTTCAACAAAAGATCTGTGTAGTCATCTTTAAGCGCACTGGTAATCTTGTCAGCAAACACCTCCAGCGTTGCCTCCATCTTTGATTTTCTTTTTGTCTTCTTGGCTGTAGTAGCTGTAAAAAGAAAAAAAGAACAGATCAAAAATAAGGATTACAATGTTTATTTGTATAACAGTAAAAGCGGCAAGCATTCCAGTTTATATCTAGTAATAATTATGATTATGTATGGCCATTTATAATCAATACTAAGCTGTTCAGGAGTGGAAGCCAGTTCAACGTTCAATTCAAAAACATTAATTTTACATCACATGTTTTCGGTCGAAGGTTGCCAAGACTTATATCAAGTGAGTTGGAAAACGATCAAAATACAGCCAAGAACTTTCTTAAAAGCAGTGGGTGTGGAAGATGCATGGCTGTTCACAGATGTATCTTCACTTGCTGCAGAACTTTCTTCGGAGGTAGAGGCAGACGGCGAAAGAGCTACAAGGGTCCCATCACCTGTGTATGCATTTAACAAACTGTCACACATCGTATTTCAATGTTATAAAGTTAAGTCACAGGTAGGCAGGGCCGTCGCCAGAACATATAGAATGGGGGGGGGCATTTCATTTTCATGGGGGGGCACACTTTTTTATGATCTACAAAACAGACAGTTACCAAAACAATAACATCCCGTATTTAGCCTAATATTACTGAAATAGACCACATTCTATATTAGAACAACACCAAAACACAAAAGATGAAGTTTCTGATCATAGGCAAAGGGTGAACCAACACCATGAGGATATTATGCGCTTCCCCTTTAAAACGTTTACAAGGCTATATGCAGGATTTGGCATGGCAGAAAACTCGCAAAGAGCACTCATTTTATTATCATTAAAAAACGGTTATACAACTTCATCGCGATCTCACAAAGTTCCATTAGGCTATCAGTAAAGCTGAAGCACAATAATGTCTTATTAACATAGCCTAACTGCTTATTATAACGAGAAGATATGTGTGCGCGTAGAACTGATCCAATCACCGCTAAAAACACCCAGTTTCGCCAATATTCTTCTATTACGGAGAAAACTGATCCTAGACCAGCATTTATGGACAGCTTTTCCCTCTAAAAGCAATCAGAAGCATATATATGGAAGCTTGTTTTTGCCAAGGAAAAAAAAAATTTTAAAAGATAATTGCGACCTTTTTATCTCAAATTCTGACATAGATTTATCACAATAACGAGTTTCTCACAATTTTGACTTATAACTTTTTTTTTTACATGGAAACAGTAGGCTATTTTTAGCAGGCAAATATGTAACTTCGACAAGCGTGGCCAGGGGAAGATAAGCCTTGCACAGAGCCTTACACACGCTCCGACTAATTTCCGATTCATATTTCTGAAGACAATGTGTTTTTTAAAGTTACAGAGATTAGTGCTCCTGTGAGCTAAATGCTGCTGAAGACGTTTCGTTATGAAATACGTTATTTTGCTCTCAATAGTAAGTTTACTGTATGATTAGGGGGGCACGTTGTGTCATCTGGGGGGGCACTGCCCCCTAATGCCCCCCCTTGGCGACGGGCAGCTGTCTAACAGTTCTAGTGGCTGAACGCTGGGCTTATCCCCCATAAGGCGGTCCAGCTCTTTGTAAAATTGACATGTGACACGTTGACGGCCACTTCGTTTGTTCCAGTCTTTAACCTCCTTGTATTTGGCTTGGAGGCTTTTTATTTTTTGCTGGCATTGGAGCCAGGATCGTCTGTAACCACGCTCGGCCATTTCGCTGGAAATGTTTTCATAAACCGCCCGGTTCCGACAAGAGCCCTCGAGTTTGGCCTGAATAGAGCTGTCCCCCCAAATATTAATCAAATCAGAAACCTTGCTTCCCTTCCATTGACTGGTCTCAGCATTGTCCGCCATAGTTGTTGTTTATCTTCTCATTTCCACCTACTTCAACGCAGAATTATGATGTTTGTCGCATATCAATGACGTGCGGGTCGGATACATGTGACCTGGCCGTTCAAATTGAAGCCGCATTTCAAAAGAACGGATACATATCGAATTTGGACCACATACCCAAATGTGGCCTGGGTCGCATTTGAAAAGATCGGATCTGTGTCGTTCAGACTGTCATGAAAAGATCAGATAAAGGTTGCATAGGGGCAAAAACAATCGGAATTGGGTCGTTTCAGCCTGCAGTGTGAACGTAGCCAATGATCTCTGCAGGACACAGCCTTTGAAATGAATAATAATAATAGGTTTATTTTATATTGCGCATTAACAAACTCAAGGTCGCTTTACAATAGGATGAAGAAGAAAAAAACTGTAGACATACAGACAGGCATTGAATGTAGAGAAACAAAACAGATAAACATAACATACATTACACTAGGGATGAGAAAAACACAAGGTGAAAAGGTATGTTTTAAGGTGGGTTTCGAAGTAGTGTATGGATGTGAGGTTATGAAGATGCTTGGGAATAGATTTCCATTGTGTGGGCGCAGTGGCAGAGAAGGTCCTGTCACCAAACGATGCTAGTTTGTGGTGCGGGACCAGCAATAGACCAGATTCAGAGGACCTAAGTGTACAGGCAGGGGTGTAGGTATGAATGAGGTCAGATATATATGGGAAGGCAAGACCATGGAGGGTTTTGAATGTGATAAGAAGTATCTTGTATTGAATTTGGAACCGAATGGGCAGCCAATGTAGTCTGTGCGAAACACGAATTATGTGGGAGGATTTCTTGGTGTGTGTGAGGACTCTTGCCACAGGAGTTCTGAATGTATTAAAGCTTACTGAGTTTTGTAGTTGGTAAACCGAAAAAGAGAGAATTACAGTAATGAATGCGTGATGTAATGAATGCATGAAGCATTCATGTCAAGTCAAGTCATCTTCATTTATATAGCGTTTTTAACAATATAGACTGTTCCAAAGTGGCTTTACAGTGATAATAGGAAATGAAAGTAACAGAGATTGTTTTGGCTTTACAG
Organism: Meda fulgida; assembly: GCA_030578275.1. Lineage (NCBI taxonomy): Eukaryota > Metazoa > Chordata > Actinopteri > Cypriniformes > Leuciscidae > Meda > Meda fulgida. The sequence goes on along the minus strand of CM060625.1, from coordinate 584,991 downwards.
CAGCTCTAGAATAAAGTTATTGTCCAGCTAAAGTTAGTTATGATTGATTCACTTCCGTCGCAACGATCATTAGTTATTAACTTAGGGGGTGCCGTTTTAACAGAAAACTCTTAAGTTCTCTCTACGCAAACTTTAAAAACGCAAATCTGTGAGAACACTGATGGCGTGCACATGCGTATTAAGAGTTCATTCTATAGGTATGAGCGTTTGAATATATGTGCTCAGGCATGTAGTCCTTCCCTAAAAAACAACCCTCAACAAACAACTTGTCTGGCCTTAAAATTTATAATACAGAATTGTATCATTTCGGCGTAGCCACGTGAACCGGAATTATCCCAACAACGCTTTATGTGTAGAGAGGTAAGTGAAGGGAAGGAGGCCTTCACAGGGGAGGCACTAGTTGACACTTCAGGACTGCGTTGTCGTCGTGTCCAGGCGCAGGTCCTTCATAAGATCGGCCTGGATCCGTTGGACTGCGGTAAACCTTGGGATAAACAGAGAGACTAATATTAGCGTAGATGCCATTCTTCTTATGATGTAATGAGTACACCAGGATTTATGGGAAGTGTTCCCGGTTCCGGCTGACCTAATCTATGCAGCCTAACATTGAATTATAGAAGTCTATAGTGTGTTGTGTATGCTAGATCAAAGAGATGCATTTTTAGTCTAGCTATGAAATGACAGACTGTGTCTGCTTCCCGGACAATGTTAGGAAGACTGTTCCAAAGTTTTGGTGCTAAATAGGAAAAGGATTTACCGCCAGCTGTTGATTTTGATATTCTAGGTATTATCAACTGGCCGGAATTTTGAGATCGCAATAGACGTGAAGGACTATAATGCGTTAAGAGCTCGCTCAAGTACTGCGGAGCTAAACCATTTAGTGCTTTGTAAGTAATCAACAATATTTTAAAATGTATACGATGTTTAATAGGCAGCCAATGCAGTGTTGACAGAACCGGGCTAATATGGTCATATTTCCTGGTTCTGGTAAGAACTCGAGCTGCAGCGTTTTGGACCAGCTGTAGTTTATTTATTTAGCGTGCAGGGCAACCAACCAGTAGAGCACTACAATAATCTAGTCTTGATGTCATGAAAGCATGAACTAATTGTTCCGCATTTGTTAATGAGAGCATATGTCGTAATTTAGATATATTTTTAAGATGGAAAAATGCGGTTTTACAGATACTAGACACGTGACTTTCAAATGAAAGATTGCTATCAAAGAGCACACCCAGGTTCCTAACCGACGACGAAGACTTAATAGAGCAGCCATCAAGTGTTAGACAGTATTCTAGGTTATTACGTGTGGAAGTTTTTTGTCCAATAATTAGAATCTCTGTTTTTTCATAGTTTAGTAGTAGGAAATTACTAGTCATCAAATTTTTTATATCAGCTATTCCGTTAATTTTGTGAATTGGTAAGTTTCGTCAGGGCGTGAAGAAATATAGAGCTGAGTTTTATCAGCATAACAGTGAAAACTAATGCCATGCTTCCTAATGATATCTCCTAAGGGTAGCATGTACAGAGTGAACAGCAACGGTCCTAGTACTGAGCCTTGTGGTACGCCATACTGAACTTGTGATCTCTCTGCTCAACTCCGTAAAGAATAGGTAACGTCTGCATATAAGGCATACTTGAATTTATATTTTAAATGTTGTGGTTTTTCATTTACATTTGTCTGACCCTGTATTTTAATTGATGTTGATGTTGTCGTCCTTGTTGTCATGTACTGTATGTTAATTTCCTTGGTACTGCAGCAAAACTAATCGCCCCTTGGGGACAAATAAAGGTCTTGAATTGAATTGAATTGATCGAGAAGACATCTCTTCATTTACAGCTACAAACTGATAACGGTCTGATAAGTATGATTTAAACCATGCTAATGCTAATTCCACTAATGCCAGCATAATTTTTGAGTCTATTTAAAAGATTGTTGTGGTCAATTGTGTCAAATGCAGCACTAAGATCGATTAACACTAATAGAGAGATACAACCACGATCGGATGATAAGAGCAAATCATTTGTAACTCTAATGAGAGCTGTCTCAGTACTATGGTGCGGTCTAAATCCTGACTGAAAATCCTCGCAGATATAATTTCTTTCAAGAAAGGAACACAGTTGTGAGGATACGGCTTTTTCTAATATCTTTGACAGAAAAGGCAGATTTGAGGTCGGCCGGTAATTGACTAATTCTGAGGATCAAGTTGCGTTTTTTTAACAAGCGGTTTTATCATAGCCAGCTTAAAGGTTTTTGGTACATATCCTAGAGACAAAGATGAATTAGGCTAATGATATTAGAAGAGGATCTATGATCTCTGGAAGCATCTCTTTCAGTAGCTTAGTCGGTATCGGGTCTAACATACACTACCGTTCAAAACTTTGGTGTCAATTTGTTTTTGTTTTTTAAAGAAATTAATACTTTTCTTCAGAAAGGACGCATGAAATTGATATAAAGTGACAGTAAAGACATTTATAATAATGCAAAATATTTATTTTTTAATGAAATGCTTTTCTCTTGAACTTTCAAAGAATTCTGAAAAAAATTTATCACTGTTTGCACAAAAATATGAAGCAGCACAACTGTTGTCAACTGTGATAATAATCATAAATGTTTCTTGAGCATCAAATAATCATATTAGAGTGATTTCTGAAGGATCATGTGACACTGAAGACTGGACTAATGATGCTGAAAATTCAGCTTTGATAACAGGATTAAATTACATTTTAAAATATATTCACATAGAAAACAGCTGTTTTACATTGAAATAATATTTAACAATATTACTGGGTTTGTTTTGTATTTTTAATCAAATAAATGCAGCCTTGGTGAGCGGAAGAGACTTCTTTTAAAAACATAAAAAATCTTACCGACCCCAAACTTTTGAACGGTAGTGTATGTATGTGATAGAGACCCGAGTGGTCACAAGGACAAGGTTTTTAAAGGTCGTTCCAAAATAAATTGAATATTTTAAAGGCAAGGAAGTGCAAAAGATCCATATAAACAATGGATAAGATAACAAATAAATGACAAAAACAGTCTAAAAACTAGAAGTGTTGAGGTACTAAGACTAGCACCAAATTCTTTCACTAACTGTTGGAGACCAAAGTTTCTCATGCTCAAGCAGAATTAACAACCTTTGCATTAAGCGCCAAACCCACTCTGTTCCCCTGCCTCACTTCTCAACACTGAGAATTAGTTAATTCCCCCATCAGCAAATCACTGTGGTCATAGTTAGTAAGCGTGATAACATCATCCATAGCTACGAGGTCAAGGCCATCTTTTTCTCTTAGCTTAAGACTTCTCTCTGTTCCTCAGTAAAAGTTGCTCTCAGCAAGAGTAGCCAGAGTAAACTCTTACCTAAGAACTTTTACTGCCATTTAGGAGAACTCTTAGTGGTCAGATCAAATGTTCAGTACAGCTTCAGCACGAAGGCTTGCAGTATGAAAGCAGCAGTGGGCTTCCTTACTCTTAGCTGTAACCTTTGGAAGGTCGCAGGCCATTACAGAAAACAGTAGAACATTGTCAGAGGAGAAAAGCCAGTGATTCCTGAGGACAGATCTGCTAGAGGACCTGCCGATATCCCTTCAGAGGGTCTAGCTTGATAACATATTGAGCCGACTCTATCAACACACTCCTCTATTCTATAGGAAAGGAGTCTGTTTTGGTGATGTTATGAATAGATGAGGTTATATAATATATTAATATAAATTATACATTTAGTCTCAACTATATGTTTATGCTGTTTTGGGGGATATTATGGCTTTTTTACCTATTTATCACGAAATTACTCCACTACACCATTAGTTTGCTTAGGAAATATTACAAAATATGAAAAAAAACTTTAAAGGTGATCAAAATAAATGCATGAGTTTTTAAATATGAGTTGTTTCTGGAACTGATCTAGGTGCTTACAGGAATTACAGTTCCTACAGTGTAATGACCATATACACCCAGCAGAGGCCCACAGAGATCCATTCATTATTCTGGATGTGGATGTGTGTGTGTGTGTATATATATATATATATATAAAATGGTGCTGATTTACAGAGAGGCACCACTTACAACGGTGTTGTAAAAAATGCAAGTAAAGTTTAACAGATCTTTATTTATTTTTTTACACTTTGCACTTTAACGTAAACTTCTAAATGTCTGTCCCTTTGTAAAATGACAATTTGATTGTGGTGCCTAATTAGGAGATAAAAAACAGTTGTAAACATTTTACAAGATACATATATTCATCTGTGCAACACTTTGTTTTATTCAATGTACAGTAATATGCAATCCACTCTATTACACTGATCCTCAACAAACTCTTCTCCAAACGCGCGTAGCTCCGATCTTCAACCAGACGAACTGCATAATATAATGTTCCGATCCAATCTGACCTCTGACCTGTAAGGCTACCTGAATCATAATCATACACTGTTTGTTCATTGACCAGAGGAGAATATGTGTACAGTGTGACTATATAAAGCAGGGCCCCAAATATTGTGAAAATCAGCCACAAGGTAGCACAATTATTACATAACTCAATTGTTTTGTATATTGAAATATACCACATTTAGATGACGAATGTGTTCTGTTCTGCACAATTTGGATATTTCTTCCATTTCGCTTGGGCTCCGATTACTGTAGGCTACTATCTAATTGTTTTTGAACTTTTATAGAAACACCTTTAAGTTTACGAGACTTAGTGCATATAAACATTTATCAGATAAATATAGAGCAGATACAAACGTTTTTGGAACTGTGATGGTACAAAGTGCACAAAAAAGTACAATCAGTAGCGACTGTTCATCAGTAGGCACCAAATACATATTGGGAGAAAAATATACATGTACACAACAAATTGGAGACATTTTAAAACACACAAAAGAAATAGCAATAAATCAAACTGTAAATGACCGTTCAGGAAATCACCCTAACAAATTTAGGGCTGAAGTCTATAGGCAATAAATCAGACAATAGGATTAAAACTGGCCACAGGTCTACAGAAACATGTCACTTTCAAGAAATGGATACAACTGTATGCAAACCTGATGCTCCCATTCTTGATAACGACTCTGTAACAGTAAATAATAAAAAAAAATCTACTTCCAACGAAGAAGCTTCTGCTTTTTGGTAAAGGTGTTAATCTATATGGATATTTGACAGTTTAGAGAGAAAATCAGCTGATTTGAGTAACTTGTACCATGATCCAGCACATTTAGATGAGAGGTAGTTTGATGTGTTCATACACCACACTTTAAAATACAGCAACTCTTAATAAACAGAAAGGGAAGAGACACAAACACACTAAACTAACGCGTTCCACTGGTTACAGAGTCCAGGACAATCCAGCTAGGTCATCCATCATCAAATATCTACAAATCCACATAATCTAAAGCTACAGAATGATCTTTGTTGACAGCCTGTAATTGCATCATTAGCCGCGTTTCCACTGCCGGGCCACTCCGGCTTACTCAGGGCCAACGGCCAGGATTTCTGGACCGTCGAATACCTTGGGCCAAAGCGGGCCAGCTCGGGCTAGAGGCGTGCTCAAGGTAAAAGGCGGAGTTTATCGGAGTTATGGAACGTTATGATCTGAAGCAAGATGCACATTTCACTTTTTTATATCGCGAAAAATAATCGCTGCAAAGCTCTTCTGAGCATTTGGGCAGAAGAAAGGGTACAACGTCAATTTGACGGCGTGTGAAGAAACGAGGACGTTATAAAATACATCGATGCTGAACTTTCTAAACTAAGAATGCAGCGATCAACGCTTCTAGTTCAGGAAAACAAAGTTGCAGGCCCAGTTTTGTTCAAGGCGATTAAAACGCACAACGGACAAAGCGGAGCTCAGAAAAGGAACTTTCCATGGTTCGACTTGATGGACGTGTGCTGGGTCACCGTCCCTCTGTTAGTGACAACTCGCGAGACAATCGGGACACTATTGCAGCCACGGCCGGTGAGTTAATATACCTGCTATTTTCCTAACTTTTGATCCAGAAAGGCGTGTTAGGGGCGGGGTTTAGGCAGAGTATTTATATAGAGACATGCCACTTACTCAATCCTCAATACAACTATATAGTGAAACCCCGTAACGCCAAAGATGGCGGTTGTATGCACATGCCCCGCCCCTCCCGCTGGAAAGCCAATCGTCTGCTTTTAACAGTCAAGCCGGGAAACATTTAAGCCTATACGTTACTGTTTGAAAAGGCGGCAGATTTGATATGCAGTGTATGTGTTTGTTGTGTAAATATCAGACATCCCAAGTGTCTACCGCATATTGATAGCAGCTCCCTGATGCCCACAAATTAGTTCAAATCTCCCAGAATCTAGAGCGAGCGAGCGAGAGCTCACACATACTGTGTTTCAAACCGTGCCGCGCGCACGTCAGAGAGGGAGAGAACCCTTGCGCATGCGTAGTGAAGTATAACCTGTGGGGGGAAAGGCGTTTTAAACCTTATTTTGGGGCAAAGTCATCAAACTTTTTCAGCGATTTTTATCATATTTTACTGCTGTTTCTATACATGCAGTTTTTATGTCCCGGTGACCAGTGAAAGTGCAGTTCTGACTCTGCCCATTCATTTAGATAGGAGCCTGGTCTTGTTAGTCTGAAATAGCTGCCCGGAGGCGTTGCCAAGATGGCGGCCGAGTGGCATGACTTGCCTAAAAGGACTTTGGTTTAGGGCAGCGCTGCGGGGCTACTGGCCCGGCAGTGGAAACGCAAGCCTGGTGCTTAATGCCCGTTTCACACATACTCCGTGTCCAGTGCGTATGCGGCGCAGGAGCAGCAAGTGCTATTGTGCTTTCACATATGTTCCGTTTGCAGTGCGCAACTGATCCACGGCTGTACCACAACATTCATTCACAATTTTTGTTATTTTAATCACTATATCTATCAGCATCTTTTATAAACTAATATAAAAATTGTTTCAGCATTTCGATTTTGTACACAGTTAGTTATGTCACTCTTTCACAGACATGTTCAAGTTTAAACTAAATAGATTTAAAACACGTAGGCTATCCCTAGTATTCAATGCATTAATTTTAGGCTAGATACATTATAAAACATTTAAACATGTACTTATGTTAACATCGCAAACATTTTAAATTAAAACTTAACATTGACAAAAACAAAAACATACATTTTCTTTTGCATAATTTAAATATGTATACAATAAATCTTGCATATCACAAATAACTTGTTTTTCCACCTCCACGAATGAGTCGAGTGTCGTTCGCCTATGTCCTTGTTGAAGTAGGTTTCCTTACTTTACCCCGGTAAAAAAACTGATCTAATTAAATGATGTAATTAAATGCATTTATGGTGAGATTACTACATTCTATTTAATTAAATGCATTTATGGTGAAATGACTACATTTTCATGTCAATCTGTGTTCATTTTGACCACGAACCATGCGCTGTCACTTTAATTCAGCGTTTGCGGCACTACAAAAATAGACTCGGTGCGGAAACGATCTCTGCACTGCTGTATACGCACCGCACCTGGAACGGATCGCCGGACCGCATCCGCATGCAGTGTGAAAGCTCTAACCTGTTAACATGGGTACGGAAAAAAATACGCACCGCAAACGCACTGCAAACGGAGTATGTGTGAAACGGGCGTGAGGCCCGAGGCCACTGGCTCGGCTCGCTGTTAGCCCTGGCCCGGCGCTAGCCCGGCAGTGGAAACGCGGCTATAGAACAGCACTGATTATACTCTATACATACAGAGCATGTATTTACAGTAACATAAAACACCTATTTGCCAGCCGTGCTGCATTCTTAGTGGCATTTCTTTATTTCGATCATCATCATCTTGATATAAACACCAATTCACTAATGACAGATCTTGTGCTCTCATACAACAGACATCTAAAAATACATTCAGATTGTGTGACTTTAGCCTAAATTACGCATGTCAAATACAACGAACAGCCTGTGAGAGGTGCTGTTTCGAATATTTGAGAGAACTGTTCCAGTGTGTGTGTTGGTCAGGAGTGTGTTCAGACCTTTGACAGCAGGCCTGACTCTGGAGCGCTGGCTTTGATGATGTTCTGGATCTCCTTGAACTTGGGGTGCTCTTTATCGGCCACGAGCTGCAGCAGAACAGCCTCACTGGTGGAGATGATGGTCCCAGTGCGCGCCAGACGCTGGGGAACACCACACACTGTGTTACCTCTCTGCCACACAGGTTATACTGTTCTAGAGGTCAAGCAGCAATATTTCTGCAGCGGGACCCCGGATATATGAAGCATGAAGTGTGTTGGAATAGATTACTGATGCACTGAAACTTTGTCACGGAAGCCTATTTTTTTTATTTACTCTAAAACTAAAAGTTTTTTTAATAATCAACGTTCAAATAATGAGTTCCTTTTTAATGATATAATTGTTTCATCTACAATCCTTTGTTTTTGGACCTCTTCACTAGCAGAGCTGCAGTCATTTGTGGAGGACTTTAGTCCCCGAGACACGCCATGAAGACAACAGCCGCCTCGAGCAGTTTCATTAAACACTTAAGAGTGCACATGAATTTAGAAAAATTATGTGCACAGATAAATCATAATTAATCAATTAATCATTAAATCATGATTTTAAAAAAAAGAATGGTCTATGTTGATTTCATGGTGACTAAACGGTGGCTGTTATAAAAACATGTTTTCATGATAGATTTATTCACACAAACATTAGCCTAAATAATTTAAGGTTATCAATAACTATGGTTGAATATAATAACTATGTAATATAGTGCAGCTTTATATATCAACATGCTCCTCTTTAGACTCGAGTTATGGACACTTCTCTGAGGTAAATGTAATGTTACATCACATATTGTTTACGAGCAGTTTTATTGACGTATTTCCGTGGTTGAAACACTGATTGAGTGAATACATTAGAAATCAATATTGTGATGTTTACCAGATGTAGTTTATCCACATTGTGTGCAGGAAACAGACACAAGCAACGTTTCCATTACCCTTGAAATTGGCAATTGAAAATAATACACCCAATGGAAACACGTCAATTTCGCATAAACTCCCATTTATCGCAAAAACGTTTTTACGCTCGCATGAGGTGGTTTTTCAAAAAAAAGGAATTTTTGGCAAAACTAATGGTCAGCCGACGTAGATGATGCAATGTGTTTGTCTTTTATGAGTTTAATGAAGAACTCTCTTGTCTTCTGTCCAAAAGAATTATGGGAATACTGGATTCTAAGAAAATGCCACAATTGATCAAGAGCTTGAAACAGAAAACTTTCATTGATATATGTTTGTGAACAGGATGAATGCATGTGTGGGTATCTGGGGAGGTGGCTGGGTGTGACACTTTAGGAACATATGGGACAGGACCTCCGACCATTGATGGTCTTAAGATAAACAGGAGCCTCCGTGACAGCGGGTCTCTTATCTGTGAAGAAATCTTATCTGTGACCGGCTGAAGAAAGACCTTGAAAATGGTGTAAAGGCTGCCCATCTCTTCCTATCTGTGTCTCACTCACTCCACAGGGTAACTGCTGTGTTGGCGACTGGGCGTATTCTTGCAAGAATAAATACTTTTTAAAAGACTATTTGACTCAGTGTCTCTTACGCAGTGATGATGGTAGAGAAATGTTTGCCACAACATGAGGTACACAACATGAGTTCTCGCGAGAGCACAATTTGAATTTGCTCAGGGAGTCACTCTGGCATTGAGTAATGATTCTCATTAACTATGCCCTTGTAGCCGAGCTGCACCAATCACATCGGGTTATCTGATAGAGTCGGGCCAGAGGCGAGCTAAACGGATGAGGACAGCGTTGCGACGTCAAAGTCATTAGTACACATTGCACATAAGATGGCTATGGATGAACACCAGTTGTTTGAAATGGCTTTGGCCGCTACAATGAACGAGTTAGACTTGGACTTTTTATCTAAAAGAGGAACAGAAGACGGCGCTCGAATCTTGCCTTTGCAAGAAGGACGTTTTTGCCGTTTTGCCGACTGGACACGGCAAGAGTCTAATCTACCAGTAAGCTCCACTGGTAGCTAAGTGGCGCTCGAATTTGGGTTTTCGCTAAGCCCCATACGCTTAGCGAAAACACACTAGTGGTTGTGGTCTCGCCGTTGATTGGTCCAATTGACCTATGGCTAAGCCACGCCCCCTCCACTCACTCGGACAAACAGTCAACATCCGGTGACAGGCGCTATTGACACTGTATTTAAATAGTTTGAATATTTAGTTATGTTGAAGAGTGAGAAGGCTACATGTTTTGCTAAAAAAAATAAAACAAAGGTCCCCAGTGTGTTTGGTAGAAAGTTGTCAAATATGTTGTGCTTCTTTAATATGTAATTAATGGTTCATGATCAAATTAGATATGTACAGGTCTAAGTTGCATACGTTTCCAGGACAAGCCTTTTTACTATCTTCACCAAGACTACCTCTCCGCTAGTTTAGTGCAACAGTATTTACATGAATCATTCAGCTCAACATTGCTAACATTTGTTATCTCCGTTATTTACAGATACGTTAATGAAGCTAAGTGTCATGATGTACAACGCAGCTAGAAGCTAACGTTAACATTTTCTAATGTTAGGCTAACGTTAGCCTAACGTACGTTAGAGATGATAACGTTCAAATACGAATCTTAGAACAGATGTAGACATCCTTGTTTAATGTATCCACGTTTAGTTGGTGTTGTGGTCTACCGCATAACTTAATCCAGAGCAGACACTTATCTCGCTTGAGATGTGGCTTGGGAAAGGTAAAATTTCAATAATCATTAAAAAAAAAGAAAAAAAAAAGAAAAAAATACGCGGGTAGAAAATACACACAGTCGCCCAGCCTCTCGGGATACCTAGTGTCGGAGTTGCATGTCCCACATGCACACCGTTTGACCATTTTAAACTTAAAATGACAAGAAAAAACATATAAAAACGAATGAAAACTGACTAACTGCAATGCATTTCAATGGACGTGGAAGCAGAGAATGTCCGCGTGTATTGCGCCGTAAGCTATGCGCACTGTGATTGGCTCATCGCGTTTGGGGGCATGGCTTAGCCATAGGTCAATTGCGTGCAGTGAGATTTTGAAATGCATGCTTGGTGCCGCCTCTTGGTTGAGCGATTTTCATTACTCAATGCCAGACCCTTAATCTTTCGGATTTGCGTATGGATTTCCAGGCTAGTCGCATAAAATCAGTTGATGGAAACGCAGTCATTTCCCAATCGTTTTTATCAACATTTAGAAAATATTGCAAAAGTTTTGTGCAAATCTGTATTGGAAATACGGCTACAGTCCAAACATGCCGTCAGAGAAGCGCTAATTAAACATTGTTTCAGCCGAAACCGAAATAGTTTTGTTTGCTGAAATTTCTGTGCATCACTGGAATATATGTTTATGATTTCTGCCCCAACAAATTTTCACACAACATGAAAGAAAGAGGTGAAATGATATTCAATACATCCAGACCTGCGGGTGTTCAGGGATTATTAAATTAACTTTCCTCTCTATGCACCATTTTTAACCGTGTCTAAAGATTACACATAAGCAGACAACTATCATATGTTGTACATTTCAAAACCGTGCGCACAGATATCATGATGAATAATATGAGTTCATCATGCATTAAGTTGCACACATGTGGTCAACACTTTCCAATTGATATTTGCTCATTTGATAAGCTGGCTTTCACTTCCCAGGATTGTTCAGTGCAGCGTCACTGACCCGGTTATCCATCTCACCTCCAGTGCAAACATCCGGTCCATCATGCTTCTGGAGGACGTGGCATCCGCAACAATGTGCACTTCAAAACCTCTTCCGATGAGATCCAGAGCGGTCTGCTGAATACACACGTGCGTCTGCAAGAGACAAATCACTCATTCAGAGTCTCCCTCAGCCAGTTTGGGTTTTCTGCTCAATGTCACTGCAGAAAGAGTGTCCATGTCCATTATCACACAGATCTTGTTTGCTCTGAGACGCCAGTACTGACCTCGACCCCGAACAGCACGACACTGCGGACTCCTGGAGTCTCCGCCAGGACGGCCTCCACCTCAGGAAGCACCATGGAGAACTTGGTCTTGGGAAACACTAGTTTGGCCCCAGTGAGGTCCAGTTCCTGCACGGTGCTGCCCAGGCCTTTGGGATACTGCTCCGACACCACCACGGGAACACCCAGAATACGAGCCGCCTGCAGCTGCGCAACCGCAGACCCACAGATGTTGAGACACGTCATGAAGCGGACACTGAGCTGACTCTCTCAAGGTCGATTTGTCAAGTCACCTTTATTTATATAGCGCTTTATTTTTACAAAGCACCTTTACAGAGAGAACAGGAAAATACTGCAACAAAGTTTGTTTCCAGAAGAAAATAGTGTCACAATCCAGCTTAAGTTGTAATAAGTAAGCAAGTAGAGAAAGACTACACGCCTGCGCACATATATATTCAAACGCACATACCTATAGTCGAAACACGTAATACGCATACACGGCGTCAGCGTTTTCACAGGTTCGCGTTTTTGAAGTTTGCACAGAGAACTTTTCAAAACTTTTCAAGGCTTACCTTGGAACCTATTTCATGTTTGTGTTCTCGGGCCCCAGGCACTGCTGTGTGCGAGTGAGCGGCCGGAGCGCGTTAAGGGTTTTCTGTTAGAGCGGTGTCGTGTTAGCGACCCCTAAGTTAATAACTAATGATCTTTGTGACGGAAGTGAATCAATCAAAACTAACTTTATCTGGACAATAACTTTATTCTAGAGCTGCTGTAAAGCCAAAACAATCTCTGTTACTTTAAATTCCTATTATCACTGTAAAGCTGAAGCTATATGCTTCATTACAATGAAGGTGACTTGACTCTTCTAGAGTTGAGTTATGGGTATTCAGAGATCATGTGCTCATCTGAAAGATCAGCAGTATTACCAGCCTCTGGCCCACGCTGATGATGTCACCGAAGTACTTGATGGCGGGTCTGAATCTCTCCTGCATGTCACAGCAGAAGAACAGCGTGGAGGCCGGCGAGAGGTTTCCCAGCGCCGTGATCTGTGGAGAAGACAGCAACAGTGGAGGTATTATCACAACTCTCATGACCCATCCGAGACCAATCAGCACGGACACACTTCCAAATCATTTCTGCCGTGGCTTAAAAACAAGGACAGCAATGAAATCGCTAGCATAATGGAAAAAAGTACTTTTTTCAGTAATACGTCTAAGATGATCATTGTGGATGATTGGGAAACACTGGGATAATGGCCAGTTCATCAAAAGGTCAGTCAGATTGATCTAACCAGGACAAGACTGTGAGAATATGTACATACCCCGACTCACATAATTACTATTGAGAATGAGGATTAAACACTCAAGAGTTTAATCCTTATTTTCAATAGGATTTAGGAAAACGAGTAAAACGTCCAGATGTATCAAATTAATATATACATTGTTTAGACAGAGCATAAAAAACAAATGGGGGGGGGGGTATTTTTTATTCACATGCTATGCTATGTCCTCTGTAGTGACAACAGGAGCTGTTTAAAAATAAAAAGACATGAAATGACGTGTATAGGCAAAAACAATGGGATTTTTTCCCATTCACCAATACATTTTTAGGTTTCAGGATTTTTTTAAACCAGACTTTGTATAAAGATGATTCTAAACTTTGTTATGAAATGTATAATGGAATGAATTGATAAACCATTTTACTTTATGCAATATGTGGGTAAAATGGCCATAAATGTGTTCTACAATACAATGTAACTATGAACTGTATCTATCTTGCATATTAATGTGTTCTTGGGGAAACATGTAATGAAAAAAGAAGTGTAATAATGGGGAGTTATAATTAAATAAATGAATGGGCAATATAATAATAGTTAATATTTCATAGGAATATTGATCTATAATTTAACTTGTTGTGTCTCTGGTAAACCTGCTGTAAGTCCTGGTGTCTACAGTGGACATTTATGAAATCAAGGCATATTTGATTAGAAAGTCCATAACAGACAACCATCAACCAAGAGATGTTGATTTATGACAAGCAATTTGAAAATTAGTCAGAATTAAATGATAATCATATTTCCATAAGAGTGCTACAGTTGGTGTCTCTGAAAAGCCCTGAATCTGCTCTTCACAGGACATCCAGACTCAGAACTGAGGCATGTGTGCTGTCAGAGAAATACACTAATATAGTGTCAACTACAGAGGACACAAGTCTATTCCTGCCAGGAGTTGCCACCCGTCCCTTAAAATACGGAATTGTCCCGTATTTGTGAAATAAACACAATGTTTTAACAATAACATTGTTATGTTATTTGATTGATACTGTGAAGCTGCTTTGATGCAATTTATATTGTGAAAAGCGCTATATAAATACACTTGACTAAACAGCGCGTCCCGTTTTGAATAAATATGGGACGCTGTTTGTCCCGTATTTCCGAGTTGTCTTAAACGCAACATCCTCCAATGCAAATCATTCCACCCGCATTCTGTGAAGACTCGTCCTATTCTACCCTTGATTGGGTAATACTCGCTCCCATTGTTGGTTTGATTGGTTTGTTTAATACCATCGGGTTCAGGGCCAATCAGAGTCAGAGGAGGGCGGGTCTATTGGCAGAGAGTTGAGACTCCTAAGACCCCCCGCGTCCACCTCTGAAACGAAAGCGGATGCAAAAGTACCAATGAGAGTGGGAGGAAACAAACACTTGGCTGGAAAGTGTCAGTGGCAATGACTATCAAGCCAACGGCACAATGTTTCGGCGAGTGTTCTCTGTGGCGCACGGCGGCTTGTCAGACGGACAGCATGCCTCGGGAGAGCAACATTCGCGCAATGCTAGAGCTCAGAGAAATAAACATCTCCCGAAGCAGTAATGACAGTTTTTTAATCAGCTCAATAATGTTCTGATTGATTACGTTTTCATATACTGCCTATGCATAGTTTATTATTTCATTGTTTATTATGCCGTAATAAACAAATCATACCATAATGTAGGGATATAATTCATTTACATTGTGACATTATGTCTTAACAAATGTTAAGAAATAATGTTACAATGTAAATTGTATCAACAATTTGTATCAAATTGATACAACAAATTGTATCAACAAATAGTATTAAAAAATATTCAACGCATTTGTTTAATTTATAGTGAATAAGTTATCTGTTAATTTAATAGTTAATAAAGTATGGTTAACATCACATACATCGACGAAAGGCAATTTTTTTGTGGTCTCATTGTCACACTTTATTAACCTTGTTTCTGATAGAGAGTGATTGCATCTATTCACACTGATTTCAATAGCAGATAGCTTATTAAAATGTCCATTGGTACTGATCTTATTACTTTCCTGAAAATATGTTTTGAGTTATGATATACCACCATTGGCATAGGCTACCGTCGGGCCTGTGGTCATTGTGGCCCCAAGGGCTTTGGCCCCCGCTGCGGCAGGCGTCCCTTATTTTTTTGTATTGAAGGTGGCAACCCTTAAGGGTCTCAGGAAAGAGCTTCAGTTCGCGGTGTGTTTTGAGACTGTATAAACACGGTCAGTGTAAATCATTGAAACAACACAGGCCTTTCTTACACACAAATAACAAACGACAGATCCCAGTAGGCTATATAAGAGAAAATCCCTCTTAGTCTATATAATATCCATGCACATAATGTTTATATCACATCACTCGAGTTTTCTGAAACATTACTTTAATTGTAGCTACTGGCCAACAAGAATCACATTAGACATGGTTGGTTGTGTTAATACGACACATAAATATAATAAACAAACAAATGCATGACGCAACAGCCACACGATATCATGAGAAAAATGAAAGTGTTTTGTTTAAACGTCAAGCTCATCCAACAAAGTTTGACAAACTGAATCATTTCCGCCCATAAGCGCTAACGTTACATGTCGATATGAAATTTTCACAGAACAACACGTAACATAATAAAAGGATATTATTCATAGGCCTACATGAATTAAATATGAGCTTACATCCATCTGCAGAGGTACTAATCTCAGCCGACATTTCTCTGAGACCACGAATCCCTTCGGCAAATCAATGTACTGACCCCATTCCTCCGAGAAATACTGAAGCACCAGTTTACGGTGAACATCGATCTGACGCCCGTAGATGGACAGAAACTTCTGGATGAGCACTTCATATCCTGAGCCCACGGGCACAGACGAGGGCCGAGAGGACACAGAGAAGGAGAATAACACCGAGACCTGCTGGTTATTGTTGCTGTGTGTGTCCGCCATGATCCTATGAATCAAGACAAAAGAGTCATATCCGACTCACAAATGCATTGTTCTTAAGAACCGATTCATAAGAACCGAGCTCTTATGGTTGTAAACTGGTCTTATGTAGGTTTTAAAATTTAAATGTTTTTGTTTGGCATAGTTGGATATAAATAAAAATAAACATGTTAGGCTACTAAAGATGCAAAGACAATATCTGCTTGTGTCTGCTCCATTCATCTGTATTTTTCAGTTTGTGAATTGAACACAGGGAATTGGCACAGGAGACCTGTGATGGTTGTAGCATGTTAGAAGAAGCGATTTGTTCAAATGACTCAACATTCCCATGCTATGAAATGAAAGCGGCATCTCTTTTAAAATCACCCTTGCTTAAACAATCATTACTTCCTGCTTGACCTTTAAATGTCGCATTTATCAAACTTGTTGTCATCCCACAAAAAGTAAGTGTGTTATAATTCTCTTCAGAGTGTGTAAAACCTGGACTGGAGCAATCAAAGACCCTCTGTGGTGAAAAGCAAGTTTTGCATATTGTTTATATGCCTACATTGTGTTTTTAATGTGCTTTAAGACAAACCATGTGCAAATTCATCAGTCAGCACTATTGCTGAGTATTTTATTTTCTGTTAAATCTGCAGTGAACCTGCAGTCTCAAAGTGAAAGCTTTTGAGGCACTTAGTGAACATGAATATCTGGCAATGGTCTCTGGCCTCTCTGAGTGATGGAATGGAACTCCACATGATACAACGTATAATTTATTATCAATTTTATTATGAAGTGAAATGCTTACAAACATAGTCAATCTTAAAATTACAGACAATATATTCCCGACATGGCTTGCTTTCTCAGTATCATGGCATCATTATAACACAGCTTCACATGAAGAACAGGAATTGATTGTTTCCAGTCACAGTCAACTAAAGAGGTAGCATGTGTTGAAGGACTCGGACTTCAAATTCAGTCCTACTTTTCTCTTGATAAAGAAATGTGAGCAAAAACATTTCACGTTTGAAATGAGTGAAGCTTTGCTGTCTGTTTCTTGCATTGGTATCTGACATGCTTTTCACCATACAGTGAAAACATTAATGCATGTAAACAAAATTGTAATTTATTATAACATAATTAGGTAAATAAAATTTACATCATTGCATATATTTTTCACTTCAGTAAGTGAAGAAAAAATCTTTTTAAATATAATTCACAGTGAATCTCAGATGTTTCAAGTGCCCTGTTTAACAAGACCAAAACAAAATAATAATCAACTAAAAAGAAGAAAATCTTCACTTTCTATGATGCTCAGAACTATAGCAAAAAAAAAAAAAAAAACTGTTCGAGTCACAGTCAGACTTAGTCTGTGTATTTGAAGTATTCACAGTGCATGTGTATGTATTACACATAATTATAACCTTACACATGAACATATACAAAGATGGCCGGTTTTATTAAAATAAGTCAAATACACACAGCCACTCAAGACTGATGTCAGAACAGTGTAAGACTGAGTGACTGGCTTTCTAAATCAGCAGGAAGACCCTACACAATTATAAGTGCTGAATTTGGTTTGGAATTCCTTTTTACACAAGTTACTGTATACAAAATTTAATTGACTGTAAATTCAACTGTAACCATTTAAATTTCACTGGGATTGAGTTGCATTGTGGGACGTTAAAGCTTGATGTGCTCATATGACACACACTAAAGCAATATGTGAAAGTGTCTGTTTTTAACAATCTTTACAGTCACCAAATATAAAAGCTTTTCCTTCACTCACACACACTCACTCACTATACTATATTAGCCAGATGGCCTGTTCCCCGTCTCAAGGTCTTTGTGCACTTCCTTTGTCGATATCAGCACACACACACAACTGTTCGCTCATTTCCACTCAGAGCATATCATCATTACGCTCTTATATATCTACTAACTCTACATTCACTGAATGAAACGGTCTGCAGCTCTGATCAATAATTCACTACGGAAGCTGATCAAATATACAGCGCTACAAGCGAGCCGGCGAGTCCCTTAGCGTCAGCACGGCTAAATCACTTCTCAAAGGTATCGTGGTGCTGTCAAAGGCTCGCGCTAGACTTTCTTCTGAGCGTTTAATATGCTATCATAGACAGAGCTGTTGAGGGGAATGTAGCTCTTCTCAGTGTAGTCCAGGAAGAAGAGCGGGTCGCTGATGCAGGACGGGTTGAAGCCGCTCTCCACCAGACCGAACTTCTGCTGCTTGAACGTGCTGGTCATCTCCATAGACTCCTACAGACGCAAACCACATGACACACTGAGCATGAGAAAGCCTCGGTCCTGAAGGCAGAGGGTGGACATGATTGTGATGAAGTGCAGCTACATAATGAAACTGATTGGGCACATGAGAAAGTCCAGAAGTCCCAATCTAGACGTCTAAAAGGCACATTTCCACCTGGTATTAAAGGGTCATGAAACTTTTAATACAGTTCAGTGTACTATAGGTGTAAGAAAACAATCTTTTCCCTTCAAATCTACCTTCATACCTTTGTTTTAATGTAAATAAGTGTGTTTTATTATGTTTTAATAAACATACTTTACAAAAATATGATGACACTTGATGACACTGATTATCACACAGTCAAACTCACACAGTCATACTCGTAGTCATAGCAAGTGTTTTTTTGCTAGTTTCAGCCTGACGCAGATTTTATTTTCACGTCCTGCCCCACGTTGTTTGAATAGCAAATGCATGTGCGCCTTTTTGTGCGCTCATAGGCTGCTGGTCTGAAAACCAGGTGTGTGTTCGGGCGCATTGTTGGAGCGTTGCTATTTTGAGGCAACTGAAATAGACTGAGCCATTGACCAACTGAAACCTGGTCTAAAGTCAATGGCGAAATATTTTTTGTTATTTAAAGAGCGCATTAGTAATATGTGCCTATAGGTGGGTCATTTGAAATTCAGGTGTCTAGTATCTGTAAAACCGCATTTTTCCATCTTAAAAATATATCTAAATTACGACATATGCTCTCATTGACAAATGCGGAACAATTAGTTCATGCTTTCATGACATCAAGACTAGATTATTGTAATGCTCTACTGGGTGGTTGCCCTGCACGCTTAATAAATAAACTACAGCTGGTCCAAAACGCAGCAGCTCGAGTTCTTACCAGAACCAGGAAGTATGATCATATTAGCCCGGTTCTGTCAACACTGCATTGGCTGCCTATTAAACATCGTATACATTTTTAAATATTGCCGATTACTTACAAAGCACTAAATGGTTTAGCTCCGCAGTACTTGAGCGAGCTCTTAACGCATTATAGTCCTTCATATCTATAGCATTCTCAAAATTCGGGCCAGTTGATAATACTTAGAATATCAAAATCGACGGTAGATCCTTTTCCTATTTAGCACCAAAACTTTGGAACAATCTTCCTAACATTGTCCGGGAAGCAGACACACTCTAGACTAGACTAAAAACACATCTCTTAAAAAATTATGTAGTGTAAATTTTTAAGGCCAGACAAGTAGTTTGTTGAGGGTTGGTTTGTAGAGAAAGACTACACGCCTGCGCACATATATATTCAAACGTGCATAGCTATAGTCTAAACACGTAATACGCATACACGGCGTCAGCGTTTTCACAGGTTCGCGTTTTTGAAGTTTGCACAGAGAAAACTTTTTTCAAAACTTTTCAAGGCTTACCTTGGAACCTATTTCATGGTTTGTGTTCTCGGGCCCCAGGCACTGCTGTGTGCGAGTGAGCGGCCGGAGCGCGTTAAGGGTTTTCTGTTAGAGCGGTGTCGTGTTAGCGACCCCTAAGTTAATAACTAATGATCTTTGTGACGGAAGTGAATCAATCAAAACTAACTTTAGCTGGACAATAACTTTATTCTAGAGCTGCTGTAAAGCCAAAACAATCTCTGTTACTTTAATTTCCTATTATCACTGTAAAGCTGCTTTGAAACATTCTACATTGTTAAAAGCGCTATATAAATGAAGGTGACTTGATTCACAGTCGCATAATCAGACTCACACTCACAGTCATACTCACACACTCACAGTCACACTCACACACTCACAGTCACACTCACAGTCACACTCACACTGTCAGACTCACACACTTCATGCTTTCATGACATCAAGACTAGATTATTGTAATGCTCTACTGGGTGGTT
The DNA here is from genome assembly GCA_030578275.1 of Meda fulgida. Classification (NCBI taxonomy): domain Eukaryota; kingdom Metazoa; phylum Chordata; class Actinopteri; order Cypriniformes; family Leuciscidae; genus Meda; species Meda fulgida. Next base: position 564,638 of record CM060625.1, on the reverse strand, counting down.
GCCCTGCACGCTTAATAAATAAACTACAACTAGTTAAAAAAGCAGCAGCTTGAGTTCTTACTAGAACCAGGAAATATGACCATATTAGCCCGGTTCTGTCAACACTACACTGGCTCCCTATTTAACATCGTATAAATTTTAAAATATTGTTGATTACTTACAAAGCACTAAATGGTTTAGCTCCGCAGTACTTGAGCGAGCTCTTAACGCATTATAGTCCTTCACGTCTATTGCGATCTCAAAATTGCCAGTTGATAATACCTAGAATATCAAAATCGACTACTGGCGGTAGATCCTTTTCCTATTTAGCACCAAAACTTTGGAACAGTCTTCCTACCATTGTCCGGGAAGCAGACACACTCTGTCAGTTCAAAGCTAGACTAAAAACGCATCTCTTTGACCTAGCATACACAATATATTATAGACTTCTATAATTCAATGTTAGGCTGCATAGATTAGGTCAGCCGGAACTTTGGATCATAAGAAGAATGGCATCTACGCTAATTTTAGTGTCTTTGTTTATCCCGAGGTTTTCCCGCAGCCTGTCGGATCCAGGCCGTATCCAGATCGGACTAAGAGCTTTGCCTGGACCTGATGACAACGCAGTGCTGAAGTGCCAACTAGCCTCTCCCTATGGAGGATCCCTTTCCCACTCTACAGATAAAGCATTGTGATTCCGGTTCGCGTACCTAACCCGAAGTGATAAAATAAAACAAAATTCTGTATCAAATTACAGTTACTGTAAATCCGGCCTCTAGTTCATAAACGCCAGAGAAGAACTGGCCCCCGACTGAGCCTGGGTTCTCCCAAGGTTTTTTTTCTCTCCATTAAGTCACCTGATGGAGTTTTAGGACACCAGTAGGTCACTTGATGGAGTTTTTCGGTTCCTTGCCACTGTCGCCTTTGGCTTGCTCAGTTGGGGATATTCAAACTCATACTCACACACTCACTCACACACTCATACTCACCTCACCTCACTCACACTCACTCACCTCACCTCACTCTCACACTCACTCACCTCACCTCACTCACACACTCATACTCACCTCACCTCACTCATACTCACCTCACCTCACCTCACTCACACTCACTCACCTCACCTCACTCACACACACACTCACACTCACTCACTCACTCACTCACACACTCACTCACACACTCACTCACACACTCACTCACACACTCACTCATACTCACCTCACCTCACTCACACTCACACACTCATACTCACCTCACCTCACTCACACTCACTCACCTCACCTCACTCTCACACTCACTCACCTCACCTCACTCACACACTCATACTCACCTCACCTCACTCATACTCACCTCACCTCACTCACACTCACTCACCTCACCTCACTCACACACACACTCACACTCACTCACCTCACCTCACTCACACACTCATACTCACTCACCTCACCTCACTCACACTCACTCACCTCACCTCACTCTCACACTCACTCACCTCACCTCACTCACACTCACTCACCTCACCTCACTCACACTCACTCACCTCACTCTCACACTCACTCACCTCACCTCACTCACACACTCATACTCACCTCACCTCACTCATACTCACCTCACCTCACTCACACTCACTCACCTCACCTCACTCACACACTCATACTCACTCACCTCACCTCACTCACCTCACCTCACCTCACTCACACACCTCACCTCACTCACACACTCATACTCACCTCACCTCACCTCACTCATACTCACCTCACCTCACTCACCTCACCTCACCTCACTCACACACTCATACTCACTCACCTCACCTCACCTCACTCATACTCACTCACCTCACTCACTCACTCACTCACTCACTCACTCACTCACTCACTCACTCACTCACTCACTCACTCACTCACTCACTCACTCACTCACTCACTCACTCACTCACTCACTCACCTCACCTCACCTCACCTCACCTCACTCACCTCACCTCACTCACACTCACTCACCTCACCTCACTCACACTCACTCACCTCACCTCACTCACACCCTCATACTCACTCACCTCACCTCACCTCACTCACACACTCATACTCACTCACCTCACCTCACCTCACTCACACACCTCACCTCACCTCACTCACACACCTCACCTCACTCACACACTCATACTCACCTCACCTCACCTCACTCACCTCACCTCACCTCACTCACACACCTCACCTCACTCACACACTCATACTCACCTCACCTCACCTCACCTCACCTCACACCTCACACCTCACACCTCACTCACTCACTCACTCACTCACTCACCTCACACTCACACACTCACTCACTCACTCACTCACACACACTCACTCATACACACTCACTCACTCACTCACTCACACACACTCACTCATACACACTCACTCACTCATACACACTCACTCACTCACTCATACTCACTCACTCACTCATACTCACTCACTCACTCATACTCACTCACACACACTCACTCACACACACTCACTCACACACACTCACTCACTCACACACACTCACTCACTCACTCACACACTCAGACTCACACAGTCAGACTCACACAGTCACACAGTCACACTCACACAGTCAGACTCACACAGTCACACAGTCAGACTCACACAGTCACACAGTCAGACTCACACAGTCACACAGTCAGACTCACACAGTCACACAGTCAGACTCACACAGTCACACAGTCACACTCACACAGTCAGACTCACACAGTCACACAGTCAGACTCACACAGTCACACAGTCAGACTCACACAGTCACACAGTCAGACTCACACAGTCACACAGTCAGGCTCACACAGTCAGGCTCACAAAGTCAGACTCACAAAGTCAGACTCACAAAGTCAGACTCACAAAGTCAGGCTCACACAGTCAGACTCACACAGTCAGACTCACACAGTCAGACTCACACAGTCACACAGTCAGACTCACAGTCAGACACACAGTCAGACTCACAGTCAGACACACAGTCAGACACACAGTCAGACTCACACAGTCAGACTCACACAGTCAGACTCACAGTCAGACTCACACAGTCACACTCACACAGTCACACTCACACAGTCACACTCACACAGTCACACTCACACAGTCACACAGTCAGACTCACAAAGTCAGGCTCACAAAGTCAGACTCACACAGTCACACAGTCACACAGTCAGACTCACACAGTCACGCTCACACAGTCACGCTCACACAGTCACACAGTCAGACTCACAAAGTCAGGCTCACAAAGTCAGACTCACACAGTCACACAGTCAGACTCACAGTCACACAGTCAGACTCACACAGTCACAAAGTCACTCACTCAGTCACACAGTCAGACTCACACAGTCACACAGTCACACAGTAAGACTCACACAGTCACACAGTCAGACTCACAAAGTCACACAGTCAGACTCACACAGTCACACAGTCAGACTCACACAGTCACACAGTCACACAGTCAGACTCACAGACTCACAGTCAGACTCACAGTCAGACTCACACAGTCAGACTCACACAGTCACACAGTCAGACTCACACAGTCACACAGTCAGACTCACACAGTCACACAGTCAGACTCACACAGTCAGACTCACACAGTCAGACTCACACAGTCACACAGTCAGACTCACACAGTCACACAGTCAGACTCACACAGTCACACAGTCACACAGTCAGACTCACACAGTCACACAGTCAGACTCACACAGTCACACAGTCACACAGTCAGAGTCACAGTCACACAGTCAGACTCACACAGTCACACTCACACAGTCACACAGTCAGACTCACAAAGTCAGGCTCACAAAGTCAGACTCACACAGTCAGACTCACACAGTCACACAGTCAGACTCACACAGTCAGACTCACACAGTCAGACTCACTCAGTCACACAGTCAGACTCACACAGTCACACAGTCAGACTCACACAGTCACACAGTCAGACTCACACAGTCACACAGTCAGACTCACACACTCACACTCACACAGTCACACAGTCACACAGTCAGAGTCACAGTCACACAGTCAGACTCACACAGTCACACTCACACAGTCACACAGTCAGACTCACACAGTCAGACTCACAAAGTCAGACTCACACAGTCACACAGTCAGACTCACACAGTCACACTCAGACTCACACAGTCACACTCACACAGTCAGACTCACACAGTCACACAGTCAGACTCACAAAGTCAGGCTCACAAAGTCAGACTCACACAGTCACACAGTCAGACTCACAGTCACACAGTCAGACTCACACAGTCACACAGTCAGACTCACAAAGTCAGGCTCACAAAGTCAGACTCACACAGTCACACAGTCAGACTCACAGTCACACAGTCAGACTCACAGTCACACAGTCAGACTCACACAGTCACACAGTCAGACTCACACAGTCACACAGTCAGACTCACACAGTCAGACTCACACAGTCACACAGTCAGACTCACAGTCACACAGTAAGACTCACACAGTCACACAGTCACACAGTCAGACTCACAGTCACACAGTCAGACTCACACAGTCAGACTCACTCACACAGTCAGACTCACACAGTCACACAGTCAGACTCACACAGTCAGACTCACACAGTCACACTCACACAGTCACACTCACACAGTCACACAGTCAGACTCACACAGTCACACTCACACAGTCACACTCACACAGTCACACTCACACAGTCACACTCACACAGTCACACTCACTCAGTCACACTCACTCAGTCACACTCACTCAGTCACACTCAGTCAGACTCACACAGTCACACTCAGTCAGACTCACACAGTCAGACTCACACAGTCACACAGTCAGACTCACACAGTCACACAGTCAGACTCACAGTCACACAGTCAGACTCACAGTCACACAGTCAGACTCACACAGTCAGACTCACTCACACAGTCACACAGTCAGACTCACACAGTCAGACTCACACAGTCAGACTCACACAGTCAGACTCACACAGTCAGACTCACACAGTCACACTCACACAGTCACACTCACACAGTCACACTCACACAGTCACAGTCACACAGTCAGACTCACACAGTCACACTCACACAGTCACACTCACACAGTCACACTCACTCAGTCACACTCACTCAGTCACACTCACTCAGTCACACTCACTCAGTCACACTCAGTCACACTCAGTCAGACTCACACAGTCACACAGTCAGACTCACACAGTCACACAGTCAGACTCACACAGTCAGACTCACACAGTCACACAGTCAGACTCACACAGTCAGACTCACAGTCACACAGTCAGACTCACACAGTCACACTCACACAGTCACACTCAGTCACACAGTCAGACTCACACAGTCAGACTCACACAGTCAGACTCACACAGTCAGACTCACACAGTCAGACTCACACAGTCAGACTCACACAGTCAGACTCACAGTCACACAGTCAGACTCACAGTCACACAGTCAGACTCACAGTCACACAGTCAGACTCACAGTCACACAGTCAGACTCACAGTCACACAGTCAGACTCAAACAGTCACACAGTCAGACTCACACAGTCAGACTCACACAGTCAGACTCACACAGTCAGACTCACACAGTCAGACTCAGTCAGACTCACACAGTCAGACTCACAGTCAGACTCACAGTCACACAGTCAGACTCAGTCACACAGTCAGACTCACAGTCACACAGTCAGACTCAGTCACACAGTCAGACTCAGTCACACAGTCAGACTCAGTCACACAGTCAGACTCAGTCACACAGTCAGACTCAGTCACACAGTCAGACTCACAGTCAGACTCACACAGTCAGACTCACACAGTCAGACTCACACAGTCAGACTCACACAGTCAGACTCAGTCAGACTCACACAGTCAGACTCACAGTCACACAGTCAGACTCAGTCACACAGTCAGACTCAGTCACACAGTCAGACTCAGTCACACAGTCAGACTCAGTCACACAGTCAGACTCACACAGTCAGACTCACAGTCAGACTCACAGTCAGACTCAAACAGTCACACAGTCAGACTCAAACAGTCACACAGTCAGACTCAAACAGTCACACAGTCAGACTCACAGTCACACAGTCAGACTCACAGTCACACAGTCAGACTCAGTCACACAGTCAGACTCACAGTCACACAGTCAGACTCAAACAGTCACACAGTCACACAGTCACACAGTCACACAGTCACACAGTCACACAGTCAGACTCACACAGTCAGACTCACACAGTCAGACTCACACAGTCAGACTCACACAGTCAGACTCACACAGTCAGACTCACACAGTCAGACTCACACAGTCAGACTCACACAGTCAGACTCACACAGTCAGACTCACACAGTCAGACTCACACAGTCAGACTCACACAGTCAGACTCACACAGTCAGACTCACACAGTCAGACTCACAGTCAGACTCACACAGTCACAGTCACACAGTCACACTCACACAGTCACACTCACACAGTCACACTCACACAGTCACACTCACACAGTCACACTCACACAGGCACACTCACACAGGCACACTCAGTCAGACTCACACAGTCACACAGTCAGACTCACACAGTCACACTCACACAGTCACACAGTCAGACTCACAGTCAGACTCACACAGTCAGACTCACACAGTCACACAGTCACACAGTCAGAGTCACACAGTCACACTCACAGTCACACAGTCAGACTCAGTCACACAGTCACACTCACAGTCACACAGTCAGACTCACAGTCACACAGTCAGACTCACACAGTCACAGTCACACAGTCACACTCACACAGTCACACTCACACAGTCACACTCACACAGGCACACTCACACAGGCACACTCACACAGGCACACTCAGTCAGACTCACACAGTCACACAGTCAGACTCACACAGTCACACAGTCAGACTCACACAGTCACACAGTCAGACTCACAGTCAGACTCACACAGTCAGACTCACACAGTCACACAGTCACACAGTCAGAGTCACACAGTCACACTCACAGTCACACAGTCAGACTCAGTCACACAGTCACACTCACAGTCACACAGTCAGACTCACAGTCACACTCACAGTCACACAGTCACACTCACAGTCACACAGTCACACAGTCACACTCACAGTCACACAGTCACACTCACAGTCACACAGTCACACTCACAGTCACACAGTCACACTCACAGTCAGACTCACACACAGTCAGACTCACACACAGTCAGACTCACACACAGTCAGACTCACACACAGTCAGACTCACACACAGTCAGACTCACACACAGTCAGACTCAGATACACATTGCACATACTGTACAAACTGTATATTTTCTCCTCTTACACTAACCCTACCCATTTTGTACCTGCAGTCGAATGAAGAGAGGTCTAGCATATGATGGCAGCTCTTTGAGGACAACATTGAAAAGTTTCTTTCCGTCAAACGTGCACTCGGGCCTCACAATCACTGCAGCCATTCCAGCACGGCCCTCATTTCCTGCACACAGAAACCCAGATGCTTTTTATCTTCCGGTTTACTCTTTCATCAGCCAATCACAAAAAGATGCTACTATGAGTTCATGGCAAGATTAAACAGAGTCAAAGCTTGTAAAAAATAAATATACAATCTAACAGACATTCGCATTCTAATGTTTCAGTATGGCTGAGTGATATAGTTTAAAAATGCACTTGCAATATTTATATATTAATTCCAAAAGAGTGTTTTTTTCCCAATCATACAAAGCATTTTAACAAAAGATTTGTAGTAGTCAAGTATATTAAACATGTAATAGCTAAAATAAGGGTTTTTGTCTCATGTGAGTCTACAGTACCTGGCACCTGGACTCCATACACATTGACTTCCTGAATAAAATCTACCAGTCCCAGTATCTCTGTCACCTCAGTGGTCGCCACATTTTCACCCTTCCATCTGCAAACAAGGGCAGCGTGCACAATTTATATTTTCATTTCATCAATAAGACCATGCTCATATGCATACATGCTTAATCACAAATATTTTATCATGGTGACGACGGCCTTCGAGGTCGTGTGCTCCTCTGTACCTGAAAGTGTCTCCCACTCTGTCTTTGAAGCAGATGAAGTTGTCCTCGTCCTCAGCCATGAGGTCTCCAGTGTTGAAGTAAGCATCTCCTTTGACAAACACGTTTCGCAGGATCTTCTTCTCTGTCAGCTGTTTGTTTCCAGCGTATCCGAAGAACGGACTCTGACTGCAGATCTTCGACAGCAGCAGCCCCGTCTCACCTGATCATCAACATACAAACACTGCATTAGCAGAGAACAGCAACACAGAAAAATTCAAGTCATCGGTTGTTTATTTACTGAAGTATTATACATTTTTCAGTGATTATGTGATCATGTCTAGTGAGCCAGTCAACATTGCAAAATAACCCGGCTTTTATTTAAAATACAAAAAATAATGAAAACTTGTTCTCAAACCTACCCTGGAGACTCTTTGATAACTTTACAAATATAATAGGGAAAAAAGGTTCGGTCTTAAAGGATCTCTATCTCTGACATATATTCTGACCCGAACACCTGCAATTTAGCTCAGGTGCATCTCTGAGATGTTTCTACACTTAGACTGGACTCTACTGGGGCAAATTCAATTGACTGGATATGATTTGGAAAGGCATTAAGGTGCGTTCACATTTACCATTGTTCTGCAAATTATCAGAACAACGCTGGACCTCTCTCACTGAATCATTTAGAGTGCTGAAACCATTTAGTCAAGTCAAGTAAAGTGTATTTATATAACGCTTTTCACAATATAAATTGCATCAAAGCAGCTTCACAATATCAATCAAATAACATAACAATGTTTGTTTCTTCGTGAAAAAACATCCACGTTTGGTAGGGCTGATCAATGGTATTAATGCTTGGTTAATTATTTTGAATTTACATTTTATTCATTTAGCAGACTTTTTTACAGATTTTATCCAAAGTGACTGACACCATCAGCTGTCAATGCAGTTCCTTCCTTCACAAATCTTCATTCCTTTACATTGATAAGGAAACGTTTGTGTAAACAGTTGGCAATAGTTTTCTGCAAACTCTGTTTTTTAGAAGTTCAAGTTCCTAAGAGATTTATGTGACTGTTAAATTACACCTGTTGGTAACCCAGGAAAGTTTAATACTCCTGGCAAGTATGTGTTTTTCTCTTTTGTTCGTGTGCTGAGGCAGTTCCTGCCGTGATGAAGCTTGGGTTGTTGTTCAGTTTTCTAAACTGACTGTTGCATGCAATCCTAAAATACAGTATATCGTGAAAATGTATGTGTTGTGAGAGCGGGTTCGGGTCAGGTTTGGTCTTAAAACTTAACAGCAGTAGGCTCGGGTCAAATGATCTTGGTATGGGTAAAGCAAAAATAATGTTTTGTAAGTAAATTATACTGGCTGGGCTGAATCTTTCTTCGAACGTTTCAGATGCTCTCACCTTTCTGAACATGCTGGCAGAATCCATTGTGGTCTCTCGCAGGCTCGTCTCTGATCAGGTCATACTTCACCAGATCATACTTAAAAATCAACTGCAAAAACAAACAAAAAACACTGCGTTTCAGATAGTGTGATCCTATGGAGAAATATCAGCTGGATGACATCATCATTCAAACAGATGAGACTGATATGAACAAACACAAAACACAACCTGAAAAAATATTTCAAATTTAAGGACTAAATTCTGTGCAGATCTCATATCTTTAAGAACATTTCTGAGATATATGTTTATTAATTATTTCTTCCCGATTAAATTTAATGAGCTTGATATGTAGTTATCTTCATTGATTATAATTAGTGGTCGACCGATATTTATGATAACACTGTTTCGTTTAAAAGACAGTATGTCACACATGCATAACACATGCACAATATTGCTTAAATAATATTATTTATTTGACATAATATTAACTCCAATAGTTTGAATTTGATAATCCTAAAAACCGATTTAAACATCTTGATTCTGTTGCATATGCATACAAAAAATTCTCGAATAAAGACGAGGTAATAATTATAATTACACAACATACAATTACACATACATGTCCAGTCACCTTTATTGTTGGTTGATCCTGACTCTTACACCTGTATAAGAATTATACAAGTACTGTATGTGTGTGACATGCATCACACTAACATTATTTTAAGAATAGTATTTCGGATCTTGCATGTGCTCACATGACTGCTGTAAGCCATATTTTGGGAGATGTTTTGTAATCTGAAGCATCTAAGAATAGCACGATGACAATGAGTCAATGCTTTTCCGCTCACACTGATCATGTTTTATGGCTAACAGAATCATGATTAAGCAACAAGTTGACAATATGCCAAAAAAGAGCATCACAGACAGGGAGCATCTCTCTGTGATGAGTGTCAGTGCTATCATTTTCTCTAGGGTACAAATAGTGTTTTGTTTATCTAGTTCTGGTATATTTGTTCACACACACACACACACACACACACACACACACACACACACTTTACGATATTCCATGCTCAACTGTAATTGGTTTAATTAGTATTTATTGGAAAGTGGAAGATTTTAAGAACAGCAGCAACTTGGCCATGAAGTGAAGGATCATGTGAAGTCACAGCCTGAACCTGTCATCGAGTGCTGAGGTGCATAGTGCGTAAAAATCGGCAACCATTCCATTGACTTCCACTGGCATTAATAATATCAGCACAAAGACTGTGCGGCGGGAGCTTCATGGAGTGGGTTTCCATGGCCGAGCAGCTGCATGCAAGCCTCACATCACCAAGATGGAGTGGTGTGAAGCTCCACATTTTTATATCGCGATATCTCAAAATAACAATGAATCGTTAAACCCCTACTACCAACGCAATGTTGTTGACATAGAAACCAATGCAGATATACCGGAAAACAAAAGAGCACCAGTTTTTGGCGTATGCCTACCAACACAGTGTCATTGTCATAGGAACCAATGCAGCACCGAGACAGACAAATCAGATCTGAAAAGTTGCGATACACAGTGTGGACAGTCGATAATTTAGATCAGATTCCAATCGGATACACAAATAATCAGATTTGGACTGACTGTGTGTACATAGCCTAAATGCTTCAACATACCAAGACATTTTGGACAATGCTATGCTTCCAACTTTGTGGGACCAATTAGGGGAAGGCACTTTTCTATTCAAGCATGACGGGGGACCAGTGCACAAAGCAAAGTGAATAAAGACATGGTTAGGTGAGTTTGGTGTGGAAGAACCTGACTGACCCACACAGAGCCCTGACATCAACCCCATCCAGCACCTTTGGGATGAACTGAAATGGAGATTGCGAGCCAGGCCTTTTCATCCAACATCAATGTCGGACCTTACTAATGGTCTACTGGATGACAGGAAAAAAATTCCCACAGAAACACTAAAAACTTGTGGAAAGCTTTCACAGAAGAGTAGAAGCTGTTATAACTGAAAAGGGGGACCAACTACATGTTAATGTCTATGCAACTAGAATGTGATGTCATTACAGTCCCTGTTGGTGTAATGATCAGGTGTCCCAGTACTTATATAGTGTATACTATACAGTGGTGCTTGAATGTTTGTAAACCCTTTAGAATTTTCTGTATTTCTGCATAAATATGACCTAAAACATCATCAGATGTTCACGAAAGTCCTAAAAGTAGACAAAGAGAACCCATTCAAACAAATGAGATAAAAATATATACTTTGTCCACAAATTTTTTTTCCCAACCAGCCCTCTGGCTTGTCCTCTTGATCTTTAGCAAACTGCAGACAGACAGCAATGTCCTTTTTGAAGATGTTGCAACTCTGCCATGCACACGATGTTCTCCTGATGGTAAACTCATGATCATCAACATCAGCCAACATGAGGGAGGATCCTTGGTGACCTCACAGTGACCTCACAGACTATTACACGTCTCGCTTTTGGAGTGATCTTTGCTGGTCGATCACTCCAGGGTAAGGGAACAATTGTCTTAAATTTCCTCCATTTGAACACAACCCAGTGTCGACTGTGGATTTGTGGAGTCCAAACTCTTTAGAGATGGTTTTATAACCTTTTCTAGTCTGATGAGCAACAACAACAACACTTTTTCTGAGGTTCTCAGAAATCTTTGTGAATTGCGTGGGTTAAATTTTTTAATTGAATTGAAAATAAGTTGAACTCCAAGATTTCGAATAGATTTCTTGTACATTAGCAACCCAATACCATTAGTATTCAGGGTATCTGCAGTGCAGAGTTTTGAAAATCAAATTTAAGAAATTTTTAAGACCTGCACATATAAAATGAATACTGTATGTCCATACAGAACAAGAGTATCTCTTGGGTATCTCTTGACCCCCTCACACAAAGCACTCATCAACATGGGTGTCTATTTTTGTTGCATCTCCAGTAATTAATTTTTGTTCAGTCTCATCTGTTTTTAACTGTGCAAAAGCGTGCTAAAAACTTAAGCTGAGCACTCTAAGCAGAGTACTCTTGTTTAGAATAATTGGACTGCGCACGTGTGCACTGTACCATACACTAGCGTATATGTAAAAACCTATACTTTGAGCTTAATTTAGGAAACACTTCAGACAGAAACCTTTATTTTCAGCCTGAACCAGCACATAGCATTACAACAAATAAACCAACTCAACAGGAACATCTTAAACACACAACACGGATTATATCTCTGCTCTGGTGGTCATTGACCCTGGGTCTTTGACATCAAAGCAAAGAGATGCAAGAAATGAATTATGGCGCAATCCCATGTTTGATGTTGAGACGCACCCCTATAGATCTAGTTTAAATATTTGACTAAAGACTTGCTTATCTTTTTGTTGCCCTTTAAACTTGACACTCATAAGCCCAAGGTGAATTGAAGAGTTTCTGAACTGACCTTATAAAAGAAATTGGAGCGGCCGACGGCTCCGATCTTGCCGACGTGGTTCATGAAGCAGAGGTTTCCTTCGGTGGAGCCATAGATCTCACACATGCGGATATCCCCGAAACGCCGGAGGAACTCTCTCCAAACATCCTGCCGGAGACCGTTCCCAACACCCATGAGCACCCTGTGATCCTTCTCATTCTCTGCCTAACAGACACACACAAAAGCACAAAGCACATTAAGACGAAGCTTTTCACGTTCAATTAATTTCTAATTCACATTTATTTGTATAGCGCTTTTCACAATACTCATCGTTTCAAAGCAGCTTTACAGAGTCCACATTATAATTTAGAGTGATCTGTTATCAGAGGTAACAGTCCAAGTTATGCATTTCAGAAATGTACATATACAAATCACAGTTAGCTAAAAATGTATTAATTTAAACAATACAATAATTTAAGGCACACAGATCACACAGACTCTGCATATTGAAAGATTCATGTTGGAGACTTCAGAGATGCCTTGGATGCCCTGAGAGAATGCTTGAGGATTGAGTACAGTGTGTAATTAATGTGGAAAAAAAGTTAAAAAGAAAATGTGAATAGTGTTTGACCATGCAGAACTCACTACCACAAAACTAGGGTGATCTGGGAGGTTTCTTATGTGAGCTGACTCTCTGGCTCGGGTCACTCCTTCGATGCAAGTCCAAGTGATTTTTTTCTGCAGTGCTGCATTTCTCAGTAAGACCATGTGTGTGGGTGAACAATGCGAGCCAGTCAGACCAGCAGAACCACTCCATATTCACAACAGCCTCGTGGATGTGTGTGCTGTCAGTTAAAGCTCATCAATGGACTGACTAACATTTCCTGCTCTTACACGAGACATGTCCCGTTTTGAAAACTCAATACTATATGCGGATGTTCCTGCGGCAGAATGTTTACTCCTGGTCTTACGTGCCTGTCACTGTAATGTTTTGTGTGTTTGCTTAGCTAGCACATCGGTGTACGGACTGTCCGGGCCGATAAAGGACGGGCACAAAGAGATCTTTGACAGACTCTGGGACACACTGAACCGTGAATGAGAAACATTAACAAAAGACCCGTCTGTCAGTTAGCCATGAAAACGCTACACAACACCACACAAACCGAAAAGTTCATTTTCATGGATTCGCAGAGCACATAGATACTTTCATTGCAGAGTTTGTCTGCGTGACCAAAGACACACACGCTCTGCAGAGAGCTTCTGCGAACGGACCCTTCTGGCGTCCTGGGTCCATGATTAAAGTAATGAGGCATGACGCATAATGAAGACATTAATGTGAAACGAACAGGACCGTGGTGGGTCTTATTGTTATGAGATTATGTAATATATGCGCTTTCATTTACACAAACTAAAACCAAGCATTTATGTCAAAATGAACGACCTGAAACTAGACAGCATCAAAAACAACACAAAGGGTCATACATGCATAGGAGTCATGCTCAGAAAACACAGCAGGAAAGGGTCATTCGTCCAAAAGTAAACATTACGTCATTATTGACTCACACTCATAATACAACTTTTGTTGAAATTATCAGGCAAAATGGCAGCATTTTCTGAGAATGACCCACATCCTGCATATACCCACACAGATTTACATGAGAAAACATTGAAATGAGGTACTGTACCACAGGCTGGTTGCACAGATATCGGCAAAGCTCTCCTATATACTGAAATATGGTGACATTGTGTTTCCTGCAGTCATTCCAGAACTGAGAGGCTGAAAACTTCTTCTTCAGGACACAGGTGGCACCTAAATGACAAAAGCACAGAGACAGATATGAAACTGAACATTCATTCTGATGTGCCTAATAAGGCTGTTTTTGGCGATGAACATTACACAAGCATGTTCCATACAGCTTATTAACATGCGAACTCTGTTTGGTTTTTGTGAAAGGGCAGAAAAATATTTTAGCAGGATTGGACAGCTCTTGTACTCAAAGAATCGTCTGTATTTAAAAGGCTGAATTAATGAATGAAGGAATTAAGGAATCACCACACAAAGTCACATAAGCTTTGTCATTTATCCAAGGTTAAAAGAAAGCATTTCCATAATCATCTGAGGTAAAATGTACACGAATGAAAAGAACGATAACTTATAAAGATAAATGCACGAAGTCATTCTGTTTATTATAAGCATGCTGCAGTTTTGTCGTCTGTTGCTGTAAATGCTCGAGCTCTGTAAGCAGGATGGATTCTGATTGGCTGTCAATGTTTTCATCAGCTGGAAAAAAATTATAACTACACTACTGTGCAATAGTCTTAGGCATGTTAGTATTTTTCACCAAAAAAACTGGTTAAGACAGTTGTTTATATATTTTTGCTGTAGTGTCAGTAGGAAATATCAGTTTACATTTCCAAAAATTCCTTTTGCCATTCATGTAATAATCCAGTGATATTTTTGTATGCACAAGGAGTCTGACAACAGCCGGTCTGATCTGATCTCACCATCATCGAGTCTGTGATTACATGAAGAAACAGAAACAACTGAGGCAGACTAAATCCAGAAGAATTGTGGAAACGTCTCCAAGATACTTGAAGAAACCTTCCTGCAAACTACAGTACTGTGAAAAGTTTTAGGCACTTGTGTAAAAATGATGTAAAGTGAGGATGCTTTCAAAAATAATGTAATAAATAGATTTTATTTACCAATTAACTTCTATAACTAAATCAAATCAATATTTTTAGCTTTACAGGAAGGTTTTCTTGGAGACGTTGCCACAGTTCTTCTGGATTTAGGCACAGGAGAATCGTTGTCATTCAGAAATAAGATCGGGTGGGTGTTTGAATCTTTTAATGATTCATTTACTGAGACATTTTTCTAAATATCTTCTTTTGTGTTCCACATTAGAAAGAAATGCATACAGGTTTAGAATGACATGACATGATAATTTTTGGGTGATCCTTGAGGAGCAAGTCATAAACATTCTTTGACCCAATCTGTGTTTGGATTAGATGAAATGGATGGCATTAATTACCACAAGAAAGCATCAAGGTTTGCGATCACCTAAAGGCTGTTCATTAAATGGTTTGATTAAGAGAATTACCCAATTCAATGGTCCCTCCAATGCCTACGAGTGAGGCTGCACTATGATACAGGGGGAGTGGCGTGTAGATGACATCACTTCCTGTCCCGCCGTACGCCCAAAACCCAGCTGCCGCTTTCAGGGACTGCAAGTGTGTGATGACTGCAGCTTTGGGCAGCCCTGCAACACACAACACACCATGACAATACAGAAGAATCTGGTACCTACAGGCAGAAGATATAGTAATAACAACATAATCCACACTCTAAGAACATGAATCTTCTTGAATTTCCAGTCAGAATCCAAAGTGCAGATCCATACACACTCACACAAATGATTTGCTCTTATCATACAATCGAGGTTGCCTCTCTATTAGTGTTACTCGATCTAAGTGCTGCATTTGATACCATCGAACACAGCATTCTTTTGAATAGACTCTAAAATTGTTGGCATTAGTGGAATTGCATTAGCATGGTTTAAATCATAATTATCTGACCGTTATCAGTTTGTAGCAGTAAATGAAGAGATGTCTTATCGATCACAAGTTCAGTATGGAGTACCACAAGGCTCAGTACTGGGACTGCTGCTGTTCACTCTGTACATGCTTCCCTTGGGAGATATCATTAGGAAGCATGGTATTCGTTTTCACAGAAACAGTATTTGGGACAAATGTGGGCTAAATAATTTTTATTAATTTTTTTAAAAATTCTTTCCTTAATCTGAGCGGTACAAGACTTGGCTACTTTTCCTAAGTTACCCACCTGAACACACACACATTTATTTGACTTGATTCTACAATGTTAAGTGGTTGAAAAAAAAAATCTGTAATTCAGAGCTTTTTTTTCTTTTGTCTAATAAAAAATAATAGATCCAACACAATACATATCATACATACACACAAATGAAGGGGTGAGCCAGCACAACATTCTAAATTTTGCAAACACTCACACAGACACACACACACACACACACACACACAAACACAGACACACACACACACAAAAACAAAGCATTCAATTAGCCTATGACAGCTTTTTATTTTATTTATTTTTTTAAATAAAAAGTCACTCACACATACAAAAACAAAGAATTGAATGAGCCAATGACTGACCTCTTTTTTTTTAAATTTTGTTTCAAACAACCACCTGTGCACGCACACACAAACACACAAATGCGCACAAGTGCATGTAAACATTATAATTATGATTATTGTTTGTTCTTACCTGTTTATTTTTACCTTACACTTACTTTTTTGAGTTATTGTTATGTTTATTCTTACCTGCTGGTACAAATTAGTTTTTTGAGTTATTGAAATATGTTGTTTTTTGTTTGAAATAAATTTGATAAATGATAAATGATCTACTACTTTGCCTTTTCCTTACAGCATGGTCATAATTGTCTAAGCATATTTTGGCATATTTTTATAGTCTCACCTAACACAGATATATATATTTTTTTTTAATTACAATTTTAACTTGTGATAAAGTCAAAAACTTAAGAGGTTAAATTCGTTATAACAGCTAGAGTTCAGCCTCTATGCAGCCATTTAGTACTATAGCCATCTAGTGGCTATTGATATTATTGCTTTTCTTTTAATTTTATACCAACATGAGACACCAGATGACGCCAAAGTCACCACATTTTTAGGTTTTGGCTATCTGAACATACTGGAATGATTTTTTTTTCACTGAAGTTAAAGAAATATTAAATATAACATAAAAATAAGCATAAATTACATCAAAAAATATGGTACTCTAAGAGGTAAATAAATAAAAAAAAATACCCCCAAAATAAATTTAAAAAATACCATAAATTGATAGATTTTATTTTATCGAAGAGATTGATGTAACATTTATTTAAAAAACATTTTTGGATCACACCAGAGACCTCTGTGCCCACATTTGTCCACAATTAGGGAATTAAGGGCTGTAATGTGAATACGGTTTGAGGGTTAAGCCGATGATACTCAGCTGTATATTTCTTCACACCCCGACAAAACTCACCAATTCACAAAATTAACGGAATGGATAGCTGATATAAAAAAAATTGCATGACTAGTAATTTCCTACTACTTAATTCGGAAAAAAACAGAGCATCTAATTATTAGACAGAAAACTTCCTCATGTAATAACCTAGAATACTGTCTAACACTTGATGGCTGCTCTGTTAAGTCTTCGTCGTCGGTTAGGAACCTGGGTGTGCTCTTTGATACCAATCTTTCATTTGAAAGTCACGTTTCTAGTATCTGTAAAACCGTATTCTTCCATCTTAAAAATGTATCTAAATTACGTCATATGCTCTCAATGACAAATGCTGAACAATTAGTTCATGCGTTCATGACCTCAAAACTAGATTATTGTAATACTATTATGGGTGGTTGCCCTGCACGCATAATAAACAAACTACAGCTGGTCCAAAACGCAGCAGCTTGAGTTCTTACCAGAACCAGGAAGTATGACCATATTAGCCCGGTTCTGTCAAAACTGCATTGGCTCCCTATTAAACATCATATACATTTTGAAATATTGCTGATTACTTACAAAGCACTAAATGGTTTAGCTCCCCAGTACTTGAGCGAGCTCTTAACGCATTATAGTCCTTCACATCTATTGCGATCTCAAAATTCTGGCCAGTTGATAATACCATGACTATCAAAATCGACTGCTGGCGGTAGATCCTTTTCCTATTTAGCACCAAAACTCTGGAACAATCTTCCTAACATTTTCCGGGAAGCAGACACACTCTGTCAGTTTAAATATTTACTAAAAAGTAAAGATCTAGACTAGAAGTCTTCTTCCCCTGTCGCCGCTCTGAGATTTGCCTTCGAGGGGCAGGCTTACCAGTACACAGTTCTGCCATTTGGCCTGTCTCCGGCACCCCGTATGTTTACGAAGTGCATGGACCGGCGAATCTCAAGAATGGCCTGTGAGGGGGGGCTATCTGAATGTGAAAGTAAGCGTCTTTCAGATCCACAGCAAAAAAAACAATCCCCAGGGCGAACTTGCGCAAGGATTTGTTTGATAGTCAACATTTTGAATGGCCGTCCATGCACTCTCTCCCCCCTGAGGCTTCAGGGGGTGCACGTGCTGAATTATCTTGACGATTGGCTGATTCTAGCTCAGTCGAGAGCCGGACTATTACATCACAGATCTTTGATTCTCAGCCATTTGCAATGTCTGGGTCTCAAAATCAATATATCCAAGAGCAAACTGAGTCCCAGCCAGAGTGTGATCTTTCTGGGCAAAGTTATCGACTCTATCTATGAGAGAGCGCCTCACGGCAAAGCACGCTCTCTCTATTCAACAGCTCGCAGCTTCCTTCAAGGCAGGCGCTCACGCTTGAAAAAGTTTAAGAGACTTCTAGATCTCATGGCAGCCACATCGTCAATACTCAATATGAGATTACTGCGCATGCGCCCACTGCAGCACTGGCTCAAGCGCCGTGTGCCAGCCCGTGCGGGCGTTTTAAGAGGGCAAGCCTGTCTCCGGCCTCTGGTCGAGTGCGGAGCAGAGCTTACATATCAACTGCCTGGAAATGAAAGCAGTGTGTCTGGCCCTCAAAGCGTTTCTGCCAAACATCAGGGGACACCAGGTGTTAGTCCGGACGGACAACATATCCGTGATGTCATACATAAACTGCCAGGGCGGTGTCAGGTCGGGCAGCCTGTACGCCCTGGCGAGAGACCTCCTTATTTGGGCACAAGTCAATCTGAACTCTCTGAGAGCAACACACATCCTGAACACAGGTGCGGATATGCGGTCACGGGGCAGCACTCCCCTAGGCGCAGGGGTAAAAGCGGAACTGCGTTCCGGCACCTCAGATAAATTAATAATAAATACATTCATTAATCTCAACGAATCTCTCTGGTCCCGAGATGGGCCGACCGACCGACCAACCAACCATCCTTCCTCCCCGCTGAACGCGAGCAATTACAAATGCACGTGAAATGCACTCATGGTGGTTGAGCTCGGTACATTAGGTTTGATATTTCGCCGGACATTTGTTTTCCCTTGTCACTGTTCTATAGGGTCAGCAGTCTTACAAAGATATCAATAGCAGGATTAGTTTTAACATTATGTAACCATTGTATATATTGACATTAAATATTTGTTCAAAATAACGTTCATTAAAGCTGCATATTTTAGGGATGCACCGAATCCAGATTTGTGGGGTTCAGCCGAATACCGAATCCACTGGTTAAGATTCTGCAAAATCCGAAACCGAATACCGAATCCTACTCTCATCCTCACTCCATTAACACAGTAAACACATTAATGAAGTAAACAAGGTGGATTTTTTTCATTTTATTTTAACTGTAAAAAAAAAAGAAAAAAAAAGAATAAGCAACAATGCATTTTAACAGCGGCGATGTGGTATATTGTTTAGAGTCCTTGCCACCACGAGACAAATCGGCATTGCAAATTGAACATGTAGCTCGACTTGAATTGCTCACGAGTTCCATTTTCACTTTCTCACAGCATACTGCATTCGAACGGTCCACCTACTGTAACGAGTGGAAATAAGGCGTGGCCATTCACTGATCGGTCTGTGCGCCGGTTCAAGTCGAACAAGCCTAACGCAAACACCTTCCCATAATCAACAGCGGTGTGACGTCGACGTAGCGCGCGTAGTGCAAGCCTAGGGTTCGGTTCGGTGGAAACAAATTCTAAGGTTCGGCAGAAACTGAAACCCGTCAAAAAGCCCAATATTCCACTGAATCTGAATCCTGGATTCGGTGCATCCCTAGCATATTTATACCTGAGAATGCTTTGACGTGTTTCCACAATGCATGATGCCTACGGAAACGTCTGCCAATTCCACCAACTGCGTTAAATGTAGCCTATAATTTGTATTTAAAATTACTTTTCAAATTCCAAAGCTTGTAGAAGGTTCCTATTGGAAATACTGACCTGGTAGCCTTGAGTGAATTAACTTAACTAAGAAAATTATTCATAAAACATATAAATATCAGTTGAGCCTATTACTTTCTTCACTGACAAGGACGAAAATGAAAAGACTATCAGTCAAAGTTCAGCATTAGGAGGGAAGAAATAGCGCAGGATAAGGAGACAAAGAAAGATGTAGATGAGGAGAGAGCAGGTATTTACAAATAATCTAATACCCACTGACATGGTTTTAAAGCTATTTATTATCCATTTTTTTGGCCTTCAAAAGTCTTAAAATGCACATATGCAGGTCAGAGAAATCAAACTTTTCTTTTCTTTCCCCCGAACGCCCCTAACTACCTCACATTTAAATGCACATGTCTGTGGGTGGGGCTGTTTGGGGTGATAATGTGGGCTGGTGCGGCTACAGTGCCAAGGCTCAATTTTTGTCCCAGTGTTTAGCAATTTTAACATAGTTTCGTCATCATATCAGTGTAGACGGACCAAAATAAAACGATCAAGTAAATAAGTATTGTGATACTTGGTGCCACAGTGACACTCTTGTCCCAAAAAGTATTGCTATACTACGATACTCAATACGGTGTCCCACGGCGAGTCATTTTTCCCTGTTGCACCTACACAAAATTTGAGGGTTCCCCCACCTGCCAAATCCCACTTTAACCACTGCCTAGGCGAGTGGTCCCTGAATCCTCAGACGGTGCGCCTGATATGGAGAGTGTTTGGCAAGGCTGAAGTTGACTTCTTCGCCTCAAGGAACAACACTCATTGCGCAGTGTTCTTCTCGAAGGGCAGGAATGCGTTGGCCCATCGTTGGCCCAACCTTCCCCTCTATGCATTTCCCCGTCTCATTGATACCCCAGGTTATAAAAAGGGTCAGGGAGAGCGGATGCCCAGTCCTCCTAGAAATCCTCCTTATCATGCTCCGGTGGGCTGGCCGATCGTTAGGAAGAAATTACTTGGTGGTACGGTTTCTGAAAGGAGCCAGGAGGATGAACCCCTCCAGACCTCCGTCTGTTCCATCTTGGGGCCTCTCCACGGTCCTTCGGGCCCTGAAGGGTCCGCCATTTGAAATGCTCCAGTCGGTTGATCTCAAACTACTCTAGCTAAAGACTGCTCTCCTGCTGGCACTGGCATCTATCAAGCGGTTTGGAGGCGCTCTCTGTGAGCCCCTCTTGTTTGGAGTTTGGTGTCGGCGACTCAAAGGTCGTTCTCAAACCCAGACACGGCTATGTGCCTAAAGTGCTTTCAACACCGTTTAGAGCACAGGTTATCACTTTATTGGCTCTTCTCCCTTCCACGGAGGATGGGGGAGGTTAATCTACTCTGTCCTGTCAGAGCACTGAGAATATTTTGTGAGCATTCTGCGTCTTTTAGACATTCAGAGCAGCTCTTTGTCTGCTTTGGTGGTCGGTCCAAAGGGTTTCCTGTCACAAAGCAGAGAACATCCAGATGGATAGTAGATGCTATTTCTCTAGCATTTACCTCAGTGGGTCAGGTTTGCCCTATTGGGACTAGAGCTCATTCGACTAGAGGCATGGCCTCGTCTTGGGCTTGGTCTTCTGGGTTTCCCATTCAGGATATTTGTGCGGCGGCGGCTGGTTCTCGCCTTCTACGTTTGTGAAATTCTATAACATGGAGGTACCTTCCCAGCAGGCAAGGGTCCTTTCTGTATGATTTAGACCCAACATGTGTCCGGTCTTATCAACATATTAGGTCAATGTCATAAGCACACATTTATTTCATTATAAAACTCGCCTCTGGCCGGTTACGATATCCCTTATACATAAAAGACCCGACGGTGTTTGGTCTTGTTAGTATATTAGGTTGAATATGGATGTATGGGCATTACATATTTATATGTATATATTATGAGGCCCTACGGTGTTCTTTAATATATATTGGTTTTCTGGCTGGTTCTGTGGGCACAGTTCTCGAGCCGCAGTTGCAACCAGTTACTTGGTGCGGCGTTTTACAAATGGCATTCCCACTGCGTATAGCTACGCAATACAAAGTGACCGTTCTCGAAAGGGAACGTACTTGGTTACTATCGTAACCTCGGTTCCCTGAGAGTTAGGAAAAGAGTATTGGGTAGCCAGCCGCACTGAGTAACATGACAGTATGTCGCTTCAGTCGATGTAACCTGATATAATGGCTATTTTGGGGGCTATTATGGGCTCGGGTCACGCCCCCTTGGCGGGCTCTGACGTGTATGACGTAATGCTAGCTCATTGGCGCACACGTTGGAGGCACCCGCGCCATTGGATGTGCAGTTGCCGCAGCACAGCCAATGAGTGAGCAGACACTCACTGTGCTAGCTGTGCAGCTGCAAAATGCGTTTTACATTTAAAGCTTCAGAATTTTGAGGAAAAGGAGTTTCCCCACTGCATATAGTTGCGCAATACTCGTTCAGTAACTCTCAAGGAACCGAGGTCACGATACTAACCTAGTACGTTATTTCAGTCTGGTTTTCGCCAAAACCACAGTACTGAAACTGCATTAGCAAGGGTTATCAACGACCTTTTACTCTATTTCCATTTACTCTCCTTTTATTACTCGACCTCAGATCAGCTTTTGATACTATCTGTCATAAATTCCTACTCATGCGCCTCTCAGAGATTGGTATCTCAGGAGCCGCGTCATCCTGGTTTTCCTCCTATCTGACAGACAGAAAATACTATATCACCATGCACAATTATAAATCTCCCACTGTCTTCCACAGGGATCAGTTCTCGGCCCATTACTATTTATTATCTACATTTTGCCTCTCGGACAAATTATTCGCCACCATGGTTTTCAATACCACTGTTATGCCGACGATATCCAGATATATGCTGCTTGCCGACCGGACTCTATTCACCAGACTACATCACTATTATCATGTATTAATGAATTAAAGACCTGGCTCAACTGCAATTTTCTCAGTTTGAATCTGACTAAAACAGAAATCTTAATTACTGCTCCACCTTCTCTAACAAAAAATATAACTAATACTCCCAGACTTGAC
Source organism: Meda fulgida (assembly GCA_030578275.1). Taxonomy (NCBI): domain Eukaryota; kingdom Metazoa; phylum Chordata; class Actinopteri; order Cypriniformes; family Leuciscidae; genus Meda; species Meda fulgida. The sequence goes on along the minus strand of CM060625.1, from coordinate 540,838 downwards.
CTTGAGGCTACATCAATTATTCCATCTGCCACTGTCATAAACTTGGGTATCACTCTTGACCCTTCATTGACCTTCAACGCTTATATTAGTCAACTCAGTAAAGCTTTTTTCAACTCCGCCGTATTCCCAAACTCCGGCCCTATGTCAGCCCAAAAGACGCTTAATGGCTGGTACATGCGTTCATCACATCTCACCTCGACTACTATAATGTTCTTTTTTCTGGACTACCAGCACACTTTATCTCCCCTGTGCAATATATTCAAAACTCTGCCGCGAGATTACTAACTTACACTAAACAATCTGCTCATATCACTCCAAAGCCCCTTTCACACAGAGATTCCGGAAAATACACGGATAGAGTGACCAGGGATTTGACCCGGGTTCGTTTGATTTTGGATCATTCCCACTGCCAGTGATTTTCCTGGAATCGGGAGAGCGCGTTCACACACAACCCGTAAAAATCCCGTAAAGACACATGATGTCGATGTGACAATGTCTCAGCAGCGTCTTAAGTTTACTTATGAGCTGCGATTTCTCTCTCTCGAGAAACCACGCTTGTGCATTTTTTTTCTCTGATTCGATCATAAACAAGCGCATTACATACCGTTTCACTACTGGCGAACGATCCCGGCTTCAGCGTCAGCATTACGACACGGCATTGATCATGGCCTTTGTTCACACAGCGCACGTTCCGGGACTGAACACGGCAATGTTACTTGGTCCCTAACCCGGCATCCATCCCGGCATCGGTCCCGGGTCGTGTTTGCGTTCATACAGAAGGCGTTCTGGCAATTTCCCGGGATCAACGCGCTGTGTGAAAGGGGCTCAATTCTGTTCAAACTCCACTGGCTACCCGTGTTATCCCGTATTACTTACAAAAATGTTCTGCTTACCTTTAAGTCACTCAATGGTCTTGCTCCTTCCTATATCTCTGACTTACTTTCTCCTTATATTCCCCCTCGAACTCTCCGATCTTCTGGCAGTGAACTCCTCTGTGAGCCGAGATTTCGTCTTTCATCTACAGGTGGCAGGTCTTTCTCCGTTATAGCCCCTAAGCTATGGGACTCTCTTCCCCTGGCTCTTAGGACAACAACCAAGCCGCATGAATTTAAGTCTAAACTCAAAACCCATTTGTTTAAACAGCATTATCAGTCATGACATGTTTTTCCTAAACATTTTTTATTACTCTGTATTACAGTCATAATGGTAACTTAGGTACCATTAGTCTTTTGCATCTTTACTTCAACTGCCCACCTTCCATGCTGTCTGTAAATAGTGTTGTTTTTTTGTTTCTGTTTTTGTTTTTGTCTGTATTCCAAATGTAATGCGATATGCAACTGCAATCGCTCATTTTCTTGGACTGGGCAAATGTCTTTTGTCCATTTATGTGTGAACTGATTGTTTGTTCTTTACTGTTATTGTGAAGCATCCTTGAGCGTGGGAAAGGCGCTATATAAATTAAACTTAATAATAATAATAATATTATTATTATTATTCCAAGGTTTACTGTAGTCAGCCGGATCCGGGCCGGATCAGATCAGACGGAGGACCTGCACCTACACACGACCACAACGCATTCCCTGAAGTGTCAGCAGAGATTGTCTCAACTAGACTCTCCCCTGTAAGGCCTCATCGACACGACAGCCATCGGCCCTGATCCTCAACAAACTCGTCTCCATACACGCCTGACTCCAATATTCAATCAGATGGAACTGGATAATATTCTGATTGTTCCGATCCAATCTGACCTCTGACCTGTAATGCTGCCTGAATCATAATCACACACTGTTTGTTCGTTGGCCAGAGGAGAATTGGCCCCCGACTGAGTCTGGTTTCTCCCAAGGTTTCTTTCTCCATTCTGCCACTGATGGAGTTTTGGTTCCTTGCCACTGTCACCTAGGCTTTTGGCTTGCTTAGTTGGAGACATTTAATATTCAACTTTCCTCTAGAAACAAACTTTGTTGTATTATTTTCATGTTATCACTGTGAAGCTGCTTTGATACAATATGTATTGTAAAAAGCGCTATATAAATAAAGGTGACTTGACTTGACACTCTAATGGCTAATATTGCCCACAACCCATCGTTCGTTGGACGAAGATTCGATTAGAACTACAAACACGAGTAAAAAGTGTTAAAAAAAACTACAGACATGGTGGATGTGCGACTCCGGTGTTTATGTAGAGAAGTTTAGATAAAGGGTTTAATACACAGTGATTAATTATCAGTAACTAACCTGACGAAAATGTAGCAGCAGCTACATCTGCATTGCAAACTTTTGTAAAGATATGTTTAGCCATTAACTTCTAAATGTATAATTATATTCAAATTGCAAACACATGAGGAGAGTCTCCGCATGAAAGACCCGCAACGGGCAGATCAACGTGCTACAACATTTCTCTCCAAAACGGTAGGAAATTAAATTAGATTGAATGGAGTATTTTAACTGTGACAAGATGATTGACAGGTGACAGGATGCACGTAACTAAGTGAAAGAGAGCAATCGTTAAAGATGACGAAGTAGTATGTCCCAAAGCTTGCCTACTCTTCAGCTTAACACTCAAAAGTATCTTTCACGCAGTACCGGTCTCTTTCAGGCACATGCAAAGGGCTTTGGGAACACTGAACCTGTTCATCAGGGTCTTTGGGATCTCCTGAAACACAGGGCTGTAGAACGGAGATGTCCTGACACACTGGAGTCCACTGAGCTGAAGAGAAATTCATCACATACCGGTAGTGCCTGAGGTGAAGATGTAGAGCGTGGGGGTTTTGAGACAGGTGACGGAGCGGCGCTCGGCTGGGACGGGCTCGTGTGAAGCGCTCTCGATCTCATCCAGCAGACTGTGAACATCAGGACGAGCGCTCGCTGCACTCAAACCCCACACTGACACACCGTCCTCCCGGAGACCTGGGAGAATCTCCTCCAGAGTGCCTAGAAGATCTGCAAGCACAATCACTACCAGTGAAAATCTGTATTTGAAACTATTAAAAGAAGAAAGAAACACATAAATAAAATATACAAATGAGCAAAAAAAAAGAAAATATATAAAATATACAAACGAGCAACAAAAACCTAATACGACACAATATTATAAATGATAAATGCTTACCCAATTATAGATATCTTTTTACCTTTATTGTTTCACTATATACATTGTATATCTTTAAATAGTATAATAAAACAAGGTTAAACTTTATCTTAAGGTGTCTGTGTTTGTGTTATTATACATTTAAGTACTGAATAATAATAATAAACTACATTTAGGTCTACTTACTATTGGGTTAGGAATAGAGGTTGGTTTATGGTTAGTTGCATTTAATTGTTACTGGGTACAATTACTTATGAAAGATAGACTATAATAGATTACAATGTGAATATTTTGACATTGAGAATGTGTGTAATGCACAGCTCGAGCAAAGCCTACTCAAACAAAACAGCCCAGCACCTGCAGACAGGTTACCAGGGTAGTAGGTCAAGAATTAGAGGGTCAAAGGTCAATCTGGGGTTGTCAATCTGTCATCATTCGTTCTTTAAATTAAAACCGCAATTAGCCATTTCGCGGGTATGTTTTTGTTAATCCACTGTTATGTTTTCCAATTTATATTTATACATTAGGTAAAAACAAAGAAAAAAACTCACCTGTTTTAATGGTCTTTCGCCTGTGTTAATAAGAGATCTAGTTATCTCGTTCGCTTACATAAGTAACACATTTTCGAGCACTGTCGTGTGGTTGTAGTGTCAGGAATGAGTTTACCTGCTCCGACCACCAGTAGTTTGGCTCCACAGCAGTTCAAACAGTGCAGCAGTGATCTGGGCTTGATGTTCGTGTTGAGGAACGCCACGGCACAGCCCAGTTTGCAGAAGCCGAACCAAACCGCGATGAAGTCGGGCTCGTTGCTCATGAGGAGCGCCACCGTGTCTCCCGTGCTCACCGCGTCCTGGAACACGCGCGCGACCCTATTGCTGCGCGCATCGAGCTCTCCATAGGTATACGTTACTCCTTCATAAACCACAAAGGCTTTCTCAGGGATCCGCTTGGCTTGTTGAACAAACCTGTCTATGACCGTCACGACCTGCGAGGATCTTTTGTAGATCTCCAGACGCGCTCCGTACCGTACGACTTTCATTAAATACACGGCGTCTTTCCAGAAGTGTGGAAAACACAAGCGCTGTGCGAAATGTGCGGAGAGGATTCCCGTCAGCAGAGCCGCGATCCATGACAACATGTCTGACACATAAACTGACTCGGTCAAAGTGGTTTAACCGTTAACATTGTCCAACTGCTTCGGGTTGGGTTGTTTAATGGTTGTTATAAAACGCCGCAACAGCGATGTCATCCTAATTTATGCAACGCTCATGGTGTCACGTGACTATTGTTGTACAACCGTGGGCGTGTCGTCGGGGCCACGCGCTCGGCCCTGATTATTAAGCTTACTACTATCATTGGAGTTACCATAGCAACAGGGCGTGGCTCACAGACTAGTAGTGCCGCGCCCATAACAGTGACTCGGATGTATTGTGGAATGTGTTCAAGAGCGTGACGTAGAGCCTTAAACGCGACTTTTGTTAGTTAATTGTAAACTAATAAGTGTGTGAACTTAAGTCACATTTGTCACATCTCATACACAGTAGCAATGTATACACAAAAAAATATACATTTCTCTCAATTTAGTCAGATTCGTGGACACTGTTCAGGTCAAATGACAGTTTTCTGATTGAGTTTCCTCTCTGTGTCAGTATGTGCGTTACTTTGGACCATTCAGTCCTTTATGAAAGGCATTTTGTTCTCATCCAAATGTGTTTTGTGTAACACTGGCCCAGGACACTGCAGATCAGAGGAAGCATCTGTCAATGAGTCAACCGTGGATTTGAAATCGTTCAAAATGGAGTTCATCTTGAAGTTTAGCGCCATCATGTGGTGTCTTCATTATTTCTGCATTACACGTGTAAGTGTTTTTAAACACAAAAGCCAATTGTTGTTTTTGTTTTCCATAGGACGAAGTAACTTGCACAGAGTATCTTAAATTATATCCGTGCTATTGCTTTGTCTCAAGATTTAAACCAGTGAGTTTTTTCTAAGGCACATTTATAAAAGCATCTTAAATGCTCTGTTCTAAAGCCTAATCCTGGCTTAATCTAAGCCTTGTGTGTGAAACCAGGGGCATGGTGGTGAACAAACTCAGGGTTGCAGGATGAGTTTCGAGTTGACAAAACCAAACCAATCCAACCAGGCCTTGTTGGTACCATGACACTGATCATCAGGGCTGCGTTCATCCCCGACAAAACGTTGCACAACGTTTTGAACTTGAACGTGCCCCAGGTGGAGCGTTAGTTATGGCGATGAACACTGGTAAAAGCCTAACCACTTCCATGGTGCCTAACCCAGGGTTAGCGCAAACTAAACTGAAACACACCTGGCTAGCCACCTAAACCGGCGTCATGGTACAGGCCCCAGGACTGCATGTTTCTGAAAGACGTCTCTTCTGCTCACTAAGGCTGCATTTAGGCTATTTGATCAGTAATATTATGAAATATTACAAAATAAATAACTGCTTTCTATGTGAATATATAGTAAAGTGTATAATGTATTCCTGTGACCAAAGCTGAATCTTAAGCATCATTACTAAGTCTTCAGTGTCACATGATCCTTCAGAAATCATTCTGAAATGAGGATTTGATGATCAAGAAACATTTCTGATTATTATCAATTTTGAAAACAAAAGTTGAAATGTTGTGGAAAACGTGATGCACTAGCATTCAAAAGTTTTGGGTTAGTGAGATTTAAAAAATGTTATACATTTATACTGCAAAGATGCATTAAATTTAACAAAAGATACAATAAAGACATTTGTAATGTTACAAAAGATTTCTATCAAAATGCTGTTCATGAAATTTCTGTTCATCAAAGAATCCTGAATCACGTTTCCACAAAAATATTAAGCAGCAAACTTAGTTTTCAACATAAACCACCAGCACCAATAATAACTAATCAGACTCTGAAGACTGGAATGGTGACTGCACAAATAATGAGATATGCATGTATTCAAAAAGAAAGCAGATATTGTACATTATAATTATATTTTACAATATTAATGTTTTACTGTATTCTAGATTAAATAAATGCAGGCTTACGAAACTTAGACATATTTAAAAAAATTACAACTTGTTTTGATCAATGGTGTAAATGTACAAAAAAGCACAAAGTGCTTATTTAAAGCTAGCCTACTTATTTTATGTATATTAACTGAATTGTTAGTCAGTAAAACATTAACATTTATGATTTAAATAAAAAACTTATTGTTTGTACATATTTCCATACTTTTATAATTGTATAAGAGAAACAATTGGGCATGTTTTATGTTAATGTGTCTATCGTAGTTATGATTTGAGAATGAGTTACTGCCTTTACTTTCTATCATGAATTATTCAACAGTAATACTTTTATATAGAGAGATATCTTAATAAAGATTGCATCCATCAAAAAAAGAAAGTAGATTCTGTGTTTCTGTATAAAATTGCAGTCTCACACCCAAGTGAAATCAATAGCCTACCTATCAATGCACTTTTGGGCTTATAGGCTACTTTACTTATACAGCAGTAGGCTATATTGGATTATGAGAGGTTTGGACTTAAACCAAACTTCCTAAGGATATTTGCAATTATTTGTTTCCTGAAGTAGGAGAGAAGCGAATTTCCTGCTGGGCGTGGAGGATGCAGGCCTACTTAGTTTCATGATAACGAATATAATGAATGGTTCAAAGTGATTGGGGTTGAAAGTCCAGTCTTGCGCATGCGCAGTAGCGTCTGAGGATATTTAAATATGGGGTGAAGATTCCAGCAGCTCCACAAACACAAGGTTCTTCTTCTCCTCATGATCAGTGTGTGTGAGAGAGTTAGCTACACATCACGATGAGCTGGGCCATCGGCACTCTGGCTGTCGGGATCGCCACTCTTCTGCTCGTCCAGAGGAAGTTTTACCCGTACTTCTGGGAAGACTTGCTGTATTACGCGAGGGTTCGGCGCGTGGGGAAGGCGATGATGGCGAGAATGAAGCGCGGAGTTGTCACATATCTCCAGTGCTTTGAGCTTCAAGCCAGAAACATCCCTCAGAAGCCGTTCATCGTGTTCGAGGATCAGGTCCTCTCGTACAGGGACGCAGATGTGCGCAGTAACAGATTCGCGAACGTGTTGAGGTCTCGCTGCGGGCTGAAACACGGGGATATCGTGGCGCTCCTCATGAACAACGAGCCGGACTTCATCTGCGTCTGGTTCGGGCTCTGTAAGCTGGGCTGTGAGGTCGCGTTTCTCAACTTTAACATCAAATCTCAGTCTCTGCAGCACTGTCTGCACAGCTGTGGTGCTAAAGCGCTCGTCGTCGGCTCAGGTAAGCGTCACAGACCTCGATTCGAGAGCTCGGGATCGGGTATAAGCAACATAACTGACTGTAAATGGAGCCCAGCAGCACTATTATGTTATTATCACGCTAAGTTATATAACTCCTATATATATATAGGAAACTAAGGAAAAAGGCTAATGAAATAAGGCAACGACGGAGGGGTAAAGGTATATATATATAGACCTTTACCCCTCCGTCGTTGCCTTATTTCATTAGCCTTTTTCCCATCAAGCTGAAGTGAAGATGATCATGTTTGATCCTGTAAGAATTAATGTGACGTAACGTTAGAGGAGTTACTTTACTAATTTACAGCTCTTATGTCATGCTAGCCTTCATGCTAGTTGTTTTGGTTGCTTATTTTGTATTGTTTGATTTTAAAACAATTTACAAACAACAAGAAAAGTTTGACCAAAGAAACCTATGTTTTGATAAAGCCAAGCCTCGCTGAACATTGGTAAAAAACCAAACCAATCAAACAAACTGAAGGCTGTTTAGGCTGGTATTGTTTTTCTTCTTCTTCAGTTTCCCTTTCAAGAGAAATCTGGGGTCTGAAAACTAGGCTGAATTATCTGGGTGGTTGCTGGAGTACTGATTGGCAGTTATTAGAAGGGACGACAAAACAAAAACAAATCCGGGTAGATTACTTACAAATTGCATTACACATTTATAGTAATATATTCGGACTACTTTTTGATTACTTTTAGTTTATTTTTGACCTACCTCATTTATCAAATTGATTTTTTTGAATAGGATAATCTTGTACCATGTTAATACAAAAAAAAGAAAAACAAAGATAAAGAACATTAAAAAAAATATTGTATTTGTTTACCTGCATGTTATGTGACCATTAACCGATATTGGAAAACCGTGAACTTCTATTCTATTATTGGACTTTATTTAAACATAGACCTAATAACTTAAAATCTCAGTGGATACTTCAATTAAATACACTGAACAAAATTATAAACACAACACTTTTGTTTTTGTCCCCATTTTTAATGAGCACGAATTCTATGTACACAAAAGGCCTATTTCTCTCTAATATTGTTCACAAATCTGTCTAAATCTGTGTTAGTGAGCACTTCTCCTTTGAGATAATCCATCCACCTCACAAGTGTGGCATATCAAGATGCTGATTAGATTGTTGCACATATGATTATTGCACAGGTGTGCCTTAGGCTGGCCACAATAAAAGGCCACTGTAAAATGACGAGTTTTATCACACAGAACAATGCCACAAACGTTGCAAGTTTTAAGGCAGCGTGCAATTGGCATGCTGACAGCAGGAATGTCCATAAGCCGTCTCCAAAGGCGTTTCGGAGAATTTGGCAGTACATCCAACCGGCCTTACAACCGCAGACCACGTGTAACCACACCAGCCCAGGACCTCTACATCAGCATCTTCACCTACAGCTGCTGCAACAATCATTTGCATAACCAAATAATTTCTGCAAAAACTGTCAGAAACCATCTCAGGGAAGCTCATCTGAATGCTCGTCGTCCTCATCGGGTCTCGACCTGACTGCAGTTCGTCGTCGTAACCGACTTGAGTGGGCAAATGCTCACATTCGATGGCGTCTGGCACTTTGGAGAGGTGTTCTCTTCACGGATGAATCTGGTTTTCACTGTACAGGGCAGATGGCAGACAGCGTGTGTGGCGTCGTGTGAGTGGTTTCCTGATGCCGACATTGTGGATCGAGTGGCCCATGGTGGCGGTGGGGTTATGGTATGGGCAGGCGTATGTTATGGACAACGAACACAGGTACACTTTATTGATGGCATTTTGAATGCACAGATACCGTGACGAGATCCTGAGGCCCATTGTTGTGCCATTCATCCACGACCATCCCCTCATGTTGCAGCATGATAATGCACGGCCCCATGTTGCAAGGATCTGTACTCAATTCCTGGAAGCTGAAAACATCCCAGTTCTTGCATGGCCAGCATACTCACTGGACACGTCACCCATTGAGCATGTTTGGGACATGTTTGGCACAGCGTGTTCCATGCCGGCCAATATCTAGCAATTTCGCACAGCCATTGAAGAGGAGTGGACCAACTTTCCACAGGCCACAATCGACAACCTGATTAAACTCTATGCGAAGGAGATGTTGCACTGTGTGAGGCAAATGGTAGTCACACCAGATACTGACTGGTGTTTTTTTTTGTGTAAACAGAAAAAGTCTTTGATCTTTTGGCTCGTTTCCACTGAGCGGTACGGTACGGTACAGTTCGGTACGGTACGCCATTATGTGTTTCCACTGTCAAAAGTTGTGAATGGTACCAAAAAGCCGAACCGTACCATACCACTTTTTGGGTACCCTTCCGTTGGGGTACCTAGCACAGTGGTACGGTACTAAAAGGTGGAGCTAGACTCACTGCAGAACGGTGATTGGTTGACGGAGGATCGTCACTTGCGCGTGCTACATTTTTAATATACAGTTGAAAGATAATACCTCTGTTATTGTGTCACAAAATGTAGTTTTAAGAGTTTTTCAGGTGAGAATGTAGTTTTTTAAAGCTCAAATCTGTGGTTTATTTAGAGATGATAATTTGACTGAGATCCATTCCAAGCAATGACCAGACGCTCGTCGCTCGTGCACCCCACCTGGAACAGCCTTTCCTCGGCTAGTCATTCTGATGTTTGCTGCTGACTCTGACGTCTCTGTAGTGGTTAAACATGAGATATAATTCGTCTTGTAGCCTAGACCTAACAGCAGGGCCGGATTAACCATTAGGGTAACTGGTCACTTGCCCAGGGGCACAGGACATCTAAGGGGCCCTGGGCACCGTCAAATATTATGTTAGATCACGTTATAAGCGCAGTCCTCGCTTTCCCAATTATATGCAGATTTTTGCAACCCGTTCGATCAAAATATAATTTTAAATCACGACGAAAACAGTGTCTGTCTTCCTGCGCAGCTGGCGAGGGCGAGCTGTCACTTCGCTCCGAAATTTGAAATCGGTGGGAAAATGGAGAAGCAGTTGAGCGGAAACAGAAAATAAATTGTAATTAGTTGACAATTTGAAACATATTCCAAAAATAGCCAATTTTTTTTTAAATTCAAATCAGTGCTCTCTGAGAAAAGGCGATGATAACAGAACAAGAATAAAAATATAACTATAAACAAACCTAAACGAAATAATTTAAAGCGAAAGTAAGCGGCCTTGGGCTCGGGTATCTCATTACAATCAAAATGTTTCAACATTGGCCATGTAGTGGATGGTAAACTATTCTTTATTATAGGCTTTTGTTTTACTTCACTCACGTTCCAATATCGACGGAAAAAATCATCTTACATGCGCAAAAATGTGCTTGGAATAGGCTACAGTGCTTACGCTGAATGGTATAAATTGTAAGTGACTATTTAAACAGAGCAGTGCAATTTTTATATATTAGGTTGACTATTTTATTATTATATTTTACTACGGCTATAATGAGCAGGCTGCGATGTCAAGATTGCAATGCTGATGTGTGTGTGTGAGGCGCGGGTGCGATTGAACAGTGGAAATACTACGAGTTATTCACATAATCATGAATGCCAGTGTGTTGTTAGGCTCACCTTTCACCCAAAGATAATAATTAATTGATAATTAAAAACTTTGTATGAGTTCAGTCTTGAAATGAGGCCAATTATAAGGCCCATTTGATAAAATAAAATAAGAATATATATTTTATTTTAACTGGTGGCAGGCTAATTTCAGATTATAGCATTTTTTAAATAATTTCCAGTTAACTGTCTGCTTTATTACACTGTTGCAGTCAAAATATAATTGATTGGCTATATTGAAACATTTAATAATTACTCTGTAGCCGTTGAAAGATTCATTGTAAAAAATTATGTTTAACATTTTTGCATCTGTTCTGTCTCTTGAATGCACTTTATGCTGAGGCTACATGCATACATCTCCACTTCCATGCAGAAGCCTGATTTGTTAATGTAGAAGTATAGGCTATGCTCTTGCTGATAGCGACTTTGCGATTGTTGCTGGGGGTGGGGGTGGGGGTGGGGGTGGGGGCCCTTGAGTCTTGTTGCCCAGGGCACAGGAAATTGTTAATTGTTAACTCTAGATCTAATATTATCACATGGAATAGATGTTGATGCCGTTGAAATTCTGCAGCAGAGCGATGACATCTCAGACCATTATCTAGTTTCATGTAAATTACATTTAGCCAAGGCTGCAAAGCCGACTCCGTGTTATAAATATGTTAGACCTATAACTTCTGCCACTAAAGATTGCTTTATCAATAATCTTCCTAATCAGTTTCATCATCTCAGCATCCCGGATAGCTTAGAAGAATTTGATATTGCAACAGAAACTTTTAACTCTCTCTTTTCCACCACTTTAGACGCAGTTGCTCCGTTGCGCTTAAAGAAGATTAAAGAAAATAGTCCAACGCCGTGGTACAACGAGCACACTCAGGCCCTTAAGAGAACAGCCAGAAAAATGGAGCGCCACTGGAAGAAAACAAAACTAGAGGTATTTCGGATTTCATGGAAAGAGAGCTCGATTGCTTACAGAGAGGCTTTAAAAAGCTGCTAGATCTGCTTATTTTTCAACCCTATTAGAAGAAAATAAACACAATCCTAGGTATTTATTTGAAACAGTGTCTAAACTAACGAAAAAGAAAGCTTCAAGCACAGAACTGACTTTATGAACTTCTTCACTTAAAAGATTGATAATATCAGGGACAAAATTATAACTATGCAACCGTCTACTACAGTATCGCATCAGGGAGTGCATTGTAGTCTCCCTGAGGAAAAATTTTATTCATTTGTTGCTATAGGAGAGGAAGAATTCTGCAAACTCGTTAATTCATCTAAATCGACAACTTGTACGTTAGACCCTATACCGACTAAGCTATTGAAAGAGATTCTTCCAGAGATCATAGATCCTCTTCTTAATATCATTAATTCGTCTTTGTGTCTAGGATATGTACCAAAAACCTTTAAGCTGGCTATGGTCAAGTCAAGTGTATTTATATAGTGCTTTTCACAATATAAATTGCATCAAAGCAGCTTCACAATATCAATGAAATAACATAACAATGTTTGTTTCTTAGTGGAAAAAAAAACATCCACGTTTGGTAGGGCTGATCAATGGTATTAATGCTTGGTTAATTAATTTGAATATCCCCAACTGAGCAAGCCAAAGCTGATAAAACCGCTTGTTGAAAAAACGCAACTTGATCCTTCAGAATTAGTCAATTACAGGCCGATCTCAAATCTGCCTTTTCTGTCAAAGATATTAGAAAAAGCAGTATCCTCACAACTGTTCCTTTCTTGAAAGAAATGATATCTGCGAGGATTTTCAGTCAGGATTTAGACTGCACCATAGTACTGAGACAGCTCTCATTAGAGTTACAAATGATTTACTTTTATCATCCGATCGTGGTTGTATCTCTCTATTAGTGTTACTTGATCTTAGTGCTGCATTTGACACAATTGACCACAACATTATTTTAAATAGACTAGAAAACTATGTTGACATTAGTGGAATTGCACTAGCATGATTTAAATCATACTTATCTGACTGTTATCAGTTTGTAGCAGTAAATGAAGAGATGTCTTATCGACCCCAATTTCAGTATGGCGTACCACAAGGCTCAGTACTAGGACCGCTGCTGTTCACTCTGTACATACTACCATTAGGAGATAGCATTAGGAAACATGGAATTAGCTTTCACTGTTATGCCGATGATACTCAGCTGTATATTTCTTCAAAACCTAACGAAACTTACCAATTCACAAAATTAACTGAATCCATAGCTGATTTTAAAAATTGGATGACTAGTAATTTCCTACTACTAAACTCTGAAAAAACAGAGATTCTAATTATTGGACAAAAAACTTCCACACGTAATAACCTAGAATACTGTCTAACACTTGATGGCTGCTCTATTAAGTCTTCGTCGTCGGTTAGGAACCTGGGTGTGCTCTTTGATAGCAATCTTTCATTTGAAAGTCACGTGTCTAGTATCTGTAAAACCGCATTTTTCCATCTTAAAAATATATTGACATGCTCTCATTAACAAATGCGGAACAATTAGTTCATGCTTTCATGACATCAAGAGTAGATTATTGTAATGCTCTACTGGGTGGTTGCCCTGCACGCTTAATAAATAAACTACAGCTGGTCCAAAACGCTGCAGCTCGAGTTCTTACTAGAACCAGAAAATATGACAATATTAGCCCGGTTCTGTCAACACTGCATTGGCTGCCTATTAAACATCGAATAATTTTTAAAATATTGTTGATTACTTACAAAGCACTAAATGGTTTAGCTCCGCAGTACTTGAGCGAACTCTTAACGCATTATAGTTCTTCACGTCTATTGCCATCTCAAAATTCGGGCCAGTTGATCATACCTAGAATATCAAAATCGACTGCTGGCGGTAGATCCTTTTCCTATTTAGCACTAAAACTTTGGAACAGTCTTCCTACCATTGTCCGGGAAGCAGACACACTCTGTTAGTTCAAAGCTAGACTAGCTTGACCTAGCATACACAATACATTATAGACTTCTATAATTCAATGTTAGGCTGCATAGATTAGGTCAGCCGGAACTGGGAACACTTCCCTTAAATCCTGATGTACTCATTACATCATAAGAAGAATGGCATCTACACTAATTTTAGTGTCTTTGTTTATCCTGAGGTTTTCCCGCAGCCTACTGTATCCAGGCCGTATCCAGATCTGACTAGGAGCTTTGCCTGGACCTGATGACAACGCAGTGCTGAAGTGCCAACTAGCCTCTCCCTATGGATGATCCCTTTCCCACTCTACAGATAAAACGTTGTGATTCCGGTTCGCGTACCCAACCCGAAGTGATAAAATAAAACAAAATTCTGTATCAAATTACAGTTACTGTAAATCCGGCCTCTACATAAACGCCAGAGGAGAACTGGCCCCCGACTGAGCCTGGGTTCTCCCAGAGTTTTTATCTCTCCATTAAGTCACTTGATGGAGTTTTAGGACACCAGTAGGTCACTTGATGGAGTTTTTCGGTTCCTTGCCACTGTTGCCTTTGGCTTGCTCAGTTGGGGATATTCAAATTAATTAACCAAGCATTAATACCATTGTTCAGCCCTATCAAATGTAGATGTTTTTTCCACTAAGAAACAAACATTATGTTATTTGATTGATACTGTGAAGCTGCTTTGATGCAACTTATATTGTGAAAAGCGCTATATAAATACACTTGACTTGACTTAATCCGGCCCTGCCTAACAGGCGATCTTTTGTCTCGTTAATCTATAATTCGCTCCCTGGTCAATAGTTTTGGCAGAAGGCTAAGTGAAGTTTCATACATTTGAGCGCTGAATTTGTAAATTTGACTGAATTGTTTGCTTTATGTTATTAAAGCTTAACTGTATAGCTTTTTGTACCTTTTACTTATACTTTTAATGACACAATTAATGATACAACTGAAATTCAACAAAAAGAGATGGTTTTGTCATTTATTTTATTTGATTACAAGATCATCTGTTTTGTTGTTTATTGCAACATTTGTACCAATGCAATATGCAATACATTACATATTGCCTGGAATATGTTTGATATTTTTAAATGTAAATGAAAAGAGGCTGGATTGTGTTTTATATTTAGTTTTGTTATAAATATATACGGTACATATATGAAGTGAATAATCAATAGGCTTTGTGTTGCCTGAACCACATTTGTGTGCTTATAAGTTTTAAAATGTATTTAAATGAAATCGAAAAGAAGCAGAGTGGTGTTTTATAACCTTTCGTTTTATTGTTGCCTAAAATGTAGCCTACATACACAGATAACCGGAGTAGCAGAGCGAGCTGAGTGGCGCTTTCAAGAACGCGCTGTTCCATTAGCAGAATTACTGGACTCGCATCCTCGGGAGTCATTCTGGCTGAGTCGGACTTTGCGTAGGCTACTTGGTATTGAGAAACGCCAAATGTCAGCGCTTGTTTCTTGTGACAAACATGCCGAGAAGCAAGAACAAGATCTGCTGTATATCATCCATTGTTGTTTATGTCGCTTTCTTCGTGCGAAAATGACATCGATCGCTTCTTTCCGGCAAACACCACGCCTATCAAGTAAGGGCACTGTTGGCGGTGGAAACGCAAGCCGGATCATGGTTTACCGACCCGTCCTGTACTGTACTGTACCGCTCAGTGGAAACATTTCGGGTTATGACTATAACCCTTGTTCCCTGAGAAGGGAACGAGACACTGCGTCGTTGAAAACGACTCTTTGGGGATGCTCCCTTAGCGTGCGTCTCTGAAGTATGAATGAAACTATTCCAATCCTGATTGGTGTTGCGTCATGATGTAACATGTGACGGCATAACCGGATGTATAAAAGCCACGCCGGCACACACACTCATTAGCCTAGCGATGAAGCAAGACGCTCTCAGGCCTCGAGGGAGGTTGCAGGACGACGCAGTGTCTCGTTCCCTTCTCAGGGAACAAGGGTTATAGTCATAATCCGAGACGTTCCCTTTCGAGGGAACTCGCACTGCGTCGTTGAAAACGACTCTTTGGGGAACGAATGCCCACTAGGCCACGCACCGAAAAAGGCCTGCCCTAGAGTGAACTGATCTCAGGCACTCAGCTAGGACGAGAACACATGCGCCAGGCGTACTAGGGAGGTGCAGACTATAAAACCTGACAAAAGTGTGTGGGGTAGCCCAACCGGCTGCCTCACAGATCTCCTGGAGGGGCACTCCTGAGAGGAGGGCCCTAGAGGACGCCATGCCTCTAGTCGAATGAGCCCTTATGGCCAAAGGTGAAGGCAAACCGCGCACCTTGTAGGCCAAGGCAATAGCCTGAACAATCCAATTACTAAGGGTTTGTTTGGATGCAGGGAGCCCCTTCTTAGGTGACCCAAAACACACTAACAGTTGGTCCGACCTCCTCCAAGAAGAGGACCTCTCGAGGTAAACGCTCAAAGCTCTCACAGGGCAGAGTAAATGCTCTCTTCTGCCGACACATGAGGTGGAGGATGAATTGCCTGCAGAACCGTAGGCCGTGCCGTGTTAGAAGGCACCTTAGGTACATAGCCAGGTCTCGGGTGCAGAATGGCCTTAACTCCGCCAGGGGCAAACTCCAAGCAGGCTGGTGTTACTGCCAGGGCTTGACGATCTCCCACCCTCTTTAGAGAGGTAATAGCTAAGAGAAAAGGCATCTTGAACGTCAGGTCCTTGGGCGAAGTCCAAGTCCTTGAAGGGGTTCGAAGGGGGCCAGGGATAACCCTTCGAGAACCACCGCCAGGTCCCAGGCAGGAACCCTGGACCTGGTCGTCGGTCTCATCCTCCATGTACCACGGAGAAAACGAATGACCAGCTGGTGCCTCCCCAGAGGCCCATCACTCAGTGATGCATGGAAAGCCGCAATGGCAGCCACGTACACCTTAAGTGTGGAAGGGGAGAGACCCGCAGAGAAACGATCTTGAAGAAACTCCAGAACTGAAGCCACCGGGCAGTTAACTGGATCTAACTCCTGTTCTCTACACTAAGTGGAAAACACATTCCACTTGAGGCCATACAATCTCCTAGTAGACGGAGCCCTAGAGCTAAGTATGGTTTTAACCACCCCTGCTGATAGACCAGCATTTAGATACTGAACCCCCTCAGGGGCCAGACCCACAGTTTCCACAGCTCTGGGCGAGGGTGGAAATTGTGCCCTCCGCCTGAGAGAACAGATCCCTCCTCAGAGGAATCTGCCACGGCGGAGCTATCAGGAGTGAAATTATGTCTGAAAATCATACTCGGGCCGGCCACATTTGGGCAACCAGAAGAAGACTGATGCCCTCCTGACGGACCCTCTCCAGGACTCCCGGAAGCAGAGCGTTTGGGGGAAAAGCATACAGGCGTAGCCTCGGCCAGGCCTGTACCATGGCATCCAACCCCAGCGGGGCTGGATGTGTGAGGGAGAACCAAAGTGGACAGTGGGACGTCTCTCGAGACGCAAATAGATCCACTTCTATTGGTCCAAACCTCTCCCATATCAACTCCACCACCTCTGGATGGAGTCTCCATTCCCCGGGCCTCAGCCCCTGCCTCAACAGGATGTCTGCTCCCCGATTCTGAACCCCTGGAACGTACATTGCTCTGATAGACAATAGTTTCCCTTGGGACCAAAGAATAATCCGATGCGCCAATCTGGATAGAGGGCGCGATCTGAGTCCCCCTTGACGGTTCAGATAAGCTACCACTGATGTATTGTCCGATCGTATCAGGACATGGTAACCCTTGACGTCTGGGAGGAAGCTCCTGAAAGCCCTGAACACAGCCAACATCTCCAGGCAATTTATATGCCAGGAAAGCTGATGGTCCTGCCACAGACCCCTGGCAAAGCGGCCGTCCATGACCGCGCCCCAGCCAGTGAGGGAGGCATCTGTCGAAAAGGACTTCCGGCGACATGATGCTCCTAACACTGGCCCAAGGTTTCTTCCATATTACTAGAGAACGAAGGCATCTGCGCGTTACTCTGATCATACGTAACGGATTCCCCTTGGGGGGAAAACCCCTTGGCTTTCAATCACCACTGAAGGGGCCTCATGTGTAGAAGGCCCAAAGGAATAATGTTGGATGCTGCCATGAGGCCCAGCATTCTTTGAAATTACTTTACAGTGATGGCCTGGCCTAGCTTTACCCCGGACACCATCGCCAGAATGGACTCGATACGTGCGGGAGACATTTGTGCCCGCATCGTGACCGAATCCCACACCACGCCCAGAAACGTCGTGCTCTGAGCGGGTTCCTACACACTTTTCTTTGTGTTGAGTCTCAACCCCAAGTTCTGAATGTGGCCAAGGACGACATCTCGATGCCGAACTGCCATATCTCGAGACTGGGCCAGAATTAGCCAGTCATCGATATAATTCAGTATGTGGATGCCCTGAAGTCTCAATGGAGCTAGTGCTGCATCCATACACTTGGTGAACTTGGGAACTTCCTGTGGCATGGAAGGATGGAGACATGAAAATAGGTGTCTTTTAGATCTATTGTGACAAACCAGTCCTCGGACCTGATTTAATTCACGATGATGGGAACCGTGAGCATCTTGAACCTGAATCTCCTCAGAAAATCTCCTCCAAAATTGGCCTTAGCCCGCCATCCTTCTTTGTAGTATCGGCTGTAAAACCCGGACTCTCTGTCTGGTAGGGGAACAATTTCTATGGCCCCTTTGACCAGTATAGCCTGTACTTCTTGTTCCATAGCCCGAGCCTGTTCTGGAACCACTGTAGTTGGCACCACCCCTGCAAATCTGGGAGGTCGGTGACCAAACTGCAGTCTGTACCCATTTTTTATTATATTCAGGACCCACATAGATATATTTGGCAGAAGTTGCCACTCCTCTACAAAATCTACTAAGGGAAACAGCCTCTCGAGAATGGCCTTGGGTGTCTTTCGAGCACTGTTCTCGACCTCCTGAAACAGAGAACTGGCAGGACGCGGACGAGAATGATTTTGTGACCATAGTCGGTGCTCCTTTGCAAGCTTTTGGGGCGAACGCCATGGTGTGCGTTACGCTGGAAGTTGATGTGGCCCGAAGCGTCAGAGACGGCGGGACAACATCTTTTTCCAGAGGGCTCCGCTGTGAAAACAACCTTGGTTGCTTCACAACGGGGGGATAGTCCTTAGAGGTTCTACCACTTTGGCTAGGACCTCTTTCCCGAAGCTCTCCTGGCCTGAATGACGGCCCTCAGGTCGCCACTCTGGCCGGAAGGTTTAGAGTGGGAGCGTTTCCTCTGTTGCCAAGCTCCCGCAGGAGGGGCTCGAGAGGAAACGCTCTCCTTTTGCTCTTGGCGATGGGAGGAGCTGGTTGACGGCTGAGGCTGGCCACTTGGACCAGCCCTCCTAGACCCAGACTTAGATCGGCGAGGAAGGTATTGCTGGAACGCCGCTGATTGTTTTTTCACCTCCTGAAACCTGTCGACGACAGTATTTACTGCATCGCCGAACAGGCCAGAAGGCGATAACGGAGCATCCAACAAAAAAGATCTGTCCCAATCCTTCATTCCAGACAGATTTAGCCACAGATGCCTCTCCGTGGCCACCATAGCTGACATGGAGCGGCCAATAGCACGTGCCGTCTCCTTAGTGGCCCGGAGAGACAAATCTGTGGCTCTCCTCAACTCTGCAATATCAGCGGGAGTCGGTCCCTCGCCCTCGTCTAAGTCTTTTAGGAGGTCGGCCTGGTACGCCTGCAAGATCGCCATTGAGTGCAGGCACGCACCAGCCCGACCAGCCGCCATATAAGCCCGACCCACCAAAGCAGAAGTGTCCCTGCATGGTTTGCTGGGAAGCGCCAGGGTTTTTAGCGAAGATGCCGCTTCAGGAGAAAGGTAGCTGGCTAAGGCTTCCTCCACCCGCAGCATCTTGCCATAGCCCGCCTCTCTCGCACCCATCACATTACTGTAATCACAAAATGTAGGTGATGATGCGAGAAGAGTGGGGTTTTTTCCCAGGATCTAGACAATTCTTTATGCAGATCTGGGAAAAAAGGTAAACCCCGGTGCTGAGGCTGTGCCCAGTGCTGCAGGAATCTCTCATCTAATTTACTCTGACGAGAATCATCCTGCTTATCTTGTGGCCAGCTGATGTTAAGTCTGGCCACAGCACGCGTCACAACCTCAATCAACTCCTCATAAGCGGGAACATGAGCTGGTGAGTGTGACTCATGTTCCTCGCTCCCAATGCTGAGCACATTCACATCCTCAGATGCGGATAGTTCAAGCACCGGGCACTCGTCACGGTCACCTTTTTGCACCGTGAGCGAGCGTTATAGAATCTTTAGATGACGAACGAGAAAGTGCCTCAGCAGTCTCGTTCTCATCTGCAAGATCCTTCTGCGATCCCCACGTTCTAAGCCTCCGCGCCGCCTCAATGGACGCGGGAACCGAACCGCAGGGATCGCGAGCTTGGCCGTCATCTTTGAAGACAGCCAAGCGGGAGCGCAGCACTCTTATTGGGAGTGCTTCACAATGCTCACAAGCAGCTCCCTCGAGAGCTGCCTGTGCGTGCTGCACTCCCAAACAATTTACACATAACTGACGTTTGTCCCCACCCGTAACAAATCTTGGGCAGAGGTGCACACATCTAGTAAATTGTTCACTCGCCATTCTAGATAAACAGACAGACAACACCAAATAAGACTGACAGTTTTCAACATAGAGCGCTTGCTGAAGAGCGAAAGCTAATGTGTGTGTGTGCCAGCGTGGCTTTTATACATCCGGTTATGCCGACACGTTACGTCATGACGCAACACCAATCAGGATTGGAATAGTTTCATTCATACTTCAGAGACGCACGCTAAGGGAGCGTCCCCAAAGAGTCGTTTTCAACGACGCAGTGCGAGTTCCCTCGAAAGGGAACGAGACATTTGAGTTCAGATAATGAAAAATAGGGGCAAAAACAAAAGTGTTGGTTATAATTTTGTTCAGTGTAATTTGGTCAAAGACGTTCAGCTTGACAAAAAATTGGGGGAATTGCATATAAATAGAAAAGGATGGGAATTTGTAGTCTGGGTTTCCCCATGCTGCCTTCCCGCAGCGTGATTTTATTCACGCTGAAAGGCAGTATGGATACCATGGGCCAGATTTTCGCCTCATTTAGGGAACCAATCACAGAATGGGGAGGGAGCAAGACGATGACGACATCTATGCACACCGAAGCAGTTTGTTTATTTCTATGGATTCAACATGGCAACAGACGCGAAGCTACCGCATGTTTATCTTGCACAAACGGCAATAGTCGCTGAACGTCATTGTTTACACTTAAATATCTTACCCATCGTCTTCTTCCTTGTCTAATTTCTGTCGCTCTACATACGTCATCTGGTATAATTGAAACGATTGCATATGAGCTACGTACATGCGCATTTGACAGACATGCTTAGCACCCAATAAACGGCGCCAGGCAATCGTAAACCACGCCTCAAATACGAGAAAATGTACATGTGGTTCCCAGACCCAAGTCTCAACGAGAATTGGGTCTGGCGTTAGCCAGGCTAGTGAATTTTTTACATTTTTAATGTGTTTGAAAGACAAAGCCTTCCAAAGACGGTAATACATTGTTAAATGACTCACTCAGTGATAATTTAAATGATAATTAATGTGTTTGTCAGGAGTTGATTAGATATCCAATGTTGAGAGAACTCTTCTTAAAAGTGAAATGGTTTCTTGATCTCCAGTGATCAAATGCTGTGTGGCTCTCAGTTTTCAATGATCGGTGAGAATAACATATAAAATGTAGTATAATCTAATTACACATACTTAATTTTTGGAATCGTATTACATAATCCAGATTACATATAATCAATTACCACCCACGCCAGCACTGATTATTATTATTATTATTATTATTATTGGATATGTCAACTTAAAGAGATGTGGCTCAGTATTCAGTATTATATCACATAATTACGACACATGTTCGCTGATCGATTAAATTTTAAGATGTGAATTTACTGTAATTTGGTTTGTGTTGGTAATTAGTGAGAATATAAGCGCACAATAAAATGTAAAAAAGTGGTGCAGCAACCAAGACACTTTTATAAGATATTAATAAAAGAAATTATGTTGCAGACCAAAATGTTACTCTGAATTTTTTAATTGTGAATTTTTTTCAGTGCTTTTATTATACAACCATATTAACATCATTATATGTACTTCTGTACATATAGGGCTCTTTGCTCCTGCAGCCACATAATGTCCTGATCTTGTCCCGTGCTTGCAGACCTGATGGCGTCTCTGGAGGAGGTGCTGCCGACGCTGATGGACTCTGGGATAGATGTGTGTGTGGCAGCAGAGAGGTCTTCACTGAAGGACTCTGGGATAGATGTGTGTGTGGCAGCAGAAAAGAACGTCTTGACACTGCTGGACCAGCTGGACTCGGCCTCACCAGAGAAGCCTGTGCTCAACGCTCCTCCACCAAACCTCATGGCCAACTTCTTGTTCATCTTCACATCTGGCACTACAGGTGCAGTACATGAAACATTTTTTTTCCTATGATGGATTGTTGGTAAATATCAACCTTATCCAGCTCTCTTTTTGTTCTCTTTCTTATAAAAGATCCCATTATTATTTTAGTGTAAGAAACCACTGCAAACGATTCGGTCGTTTGTGAGCTGTCCTAATGAATCAAACAGAATTGCAATCGATCTCAGACCTTTTTGCAAAGCCCTTTGGCAGATAAGATGAGGGCGATTTCTGCGCGAATCTGGCACCCTACTCTACTCTCTACTCTACTCTCTACTCTGCTCTGCTGTACTCTACTCTCTACTCTACTCTGCTTTCTACTCTGCTCTCTACTCTACTCTGCTGTTGTACTCTACTCTGCTGTTGTACTCTACTCTGCTGTTGTACTCTACTCTGTTGTACTCTACTCTGTTGTACTCTACTCTGTTGTACTCTACTCTGTTGTACTCTACTCTGTTGTACTCTACTCTGTTGTACTCTGCTGTACTCTGTTCTACTCTGCTCTGCTCTACTCTGTTCTGTTCTGCTATACTCTGCTCTGTTCTACTCTGCTCTGTTCTACTCTGCTCTGCTATACTCTGCTCTGCTCTGTTCTACTCTGCTCTGTTCTACTCTGCTCTGTTCTACTCTGCTCTGCTCTGCTATGCTCTGCTCTGTTCTGCTCTACTCTGCTCTGTTCTGCTCTGCTCTGCTCTACTCTGCTCTGTTCTGCTCTGCTCTGTTCTGCTCTGCTCTGTTCTGCTCTGTTCTGCTCTGCTCTGCTCTGTTCTGCTCTGCTCTGCTCTGTTCTGCTCTGCTCTGTTCTGCTCTGCTCTGTTCTGTTCTGCTCTGCTCTGTTCTGCTCTGCTCTGTTCTGCTCTGCTCTGTTCTGCTCTGTTCTGCTCTGCTCTGTTCTGATCTGCTCTGCTCTGCTCTGTTCTACTCTGCTCTGCTCTGTCCTGCTCTGTTCTGTCCTGCTCTACTCTGTCCTGCTCTGCTCTGTCCTGCTCTACTCTGTCCTGCTCTGCTCTGTTCTGCTCTGCTCTGCTCTGTTCTGCTCTGCTCTGTTCTGCTCTGCTCTGTTCTGCTCTGTTCTGCTCTGCTCTGTTCTGCTCTGCTCTGTTCTGCTCTGTTCTGCTCTGCTCTGCTCTGTTCTGCTCTGTTCTGCTCTGCTCTGTTCTGCTCTGCTCTGTTCTGCTCTGCTCTGTTCTGCTCTGTTCTGCTCTGTTCTGCTCTGCTCTGCTCTGCTCTGTTCTGTTCTGCTCTGTTCTGCTCTGCTCTGTTCTGCTCTGCTCTGCTCTGTTCTGCTCTGCTCTGCTCTGCTCTGTTCTGCTCTGCTCTGTTCTGCTCTGTTCTGCTCTGCTCTGCTCTGCTCTGCTCTGTTCTGCTCTGTTCTGCTCTGCTCTGTTCTGCTCTGTTCTGCTCTGTTCACTCTGAGGTGTGGAGTGGTTGATTGTTAGCACATATGGAGTATGTGATAATGTACACTACACGTCTGCCTAAACACTGGAATGTCTTTATTTTGCCCCATGCTCGTCTGTTGCACTGATGGTCTCCTGTTTCTCTGCTTCTCAGGACTGCCGAAAGCTGCTCGAATCAGTCACATCAAAGCTGTGATGTGTATGGCCTTTCTTCGCTTGTGTGGCGCTCGTGCCAGTGACCGAGTCTACCTGACGCTCCCGCTTTACCACATGTCTGCGTCGCTGCTCGGCATTGGCGGGTGCATCGAGCTCGGTATGAGCTTACTATCACAACTGTTTCTCTGCACATAATATGTGCCATCTGTAAGGCTTCCATATAAATATTGTTAGTGTAAGAAAGCAGTTGAATGTGAACCGTTCCTGCAAGTGTAATCCTGATCCTAACATGGAGCATTGTGTTTCAGGGGCGACGTGTGTTTTGAAGAGGAAGTTCTCTGCCAGCCAGTTTTGGAAGGACTGTCTGAAGTATGATATTACTGTGTTTCAGTATATTGGAGAACTCTGTCGATATTTGGTCAATCAACCAAAGGTACTAAAGTTTGTACTACATGTACTGCATTCTTAGGGGTTTTGTTTCTAGTTTGTTTCACATTTCGTTGTGTTGATGTAGATCACATTAAGATTTAGCTGTATTTGTTGACAGACTGCAGAGGAAGCGTCTCATAAAGTTCGCCTCGCCGCTGGAAGTGGACTTAGAGCTGATGTCTGGAAGGAGCTTGTCAGACGTTTTGGAAAAATACAAATTCGCGAAGCTTATGGCTTGACGGAGGCCAGTATTGGCTTTGTTAATTACACTGATGAAATTGGACCAATTGGACGAGCCAGTTATTTTAATAAGGTCTGTTTTTTTTATTTTTATTTAAGGTTTACTAATCCAACTCTCCAATAACATTGAGTTTGAATGATGTGTAATAAATGAGATTTAAAGATGAATTGCAGTTCATTCAGAAATGTGAATGTACTTTCTGATGTAATGTAGATCTTTTCTCTGATTTATTCCAGCTCAGTCTGCCTTTTGAGTTTTTGAAATGTGATCCACAAACGTATGAGCCCATACGGACAGACTCAGGACACTGCATTAAAGTGAGTGAAGGTGAGGTCAGTATATTTTTTAATTGTTAATATACTTTTTGAGAGCAGACAGCTGGACCATATTAATTCTAAAACTGCTACGTGACTCTGAATCGGGATCACCTTTGTGGATCATTGGGAAGGGAAAGTATTAAGAATGGTTCCTTTATGTAAACTTATGTATGCTTTAGCCGACAGTGTCATGTTTTTGCCGTGTTAGAAAAATATTATATATACAGGGCTTGACATTAACACCTGCAAATGTGTGTGTATTTCAGCAGTGGTGTGGTGGGTTGAATTTTATATATAATAAACATATTTTTCAATTGTAGGCTTTTTAAAAGGCATCTGAAAATATTAAAATAAGTGCAATGTTGTAATCTCACAAACCCGCCTCCACTCGCTCACTCGTTTCATTTGCTCCGGATGAATATTGTTACTGTTACAGGGCTTACATTTTGGTGTGGGATTGCTTTTTACTCATTCCCCCAAATTTTGTGCTCACACATAAAGCCGCCCTCAGTACTAAATTTAGTTATTTTTTGCTTATACCGTAAAATAAACAGTCAGTCCGTGTCTCAGGTCTTAAAGTTACAGCAGCATAATAAACCTGCTTCCAAATTATGAGATATTAAAAATATTGGTAACACTTTATTTGACTGTCCTTGTTAAATGTTACATGTACTTACCTTAGTAATAACAATAAATTATGAATAATTACATGCAAATAACCAAACCCTAATCTAACCCTATATTAAGTACATGTAGTTAATTAATATTATCCATTGTTACAGTATAATTGTATATTTAAGTACTGCCACGTGCTAATTAAGTACTTTTTCCCATGGTATCAGTCAAAATTGTGGCCAGTGAAAATGCTGAGTGGTTAATAACATTTTTAAAAAATCACTAGCCACAGTGGTTGGTGTGCAAAAAAAGTGAATGTCAAGCCCTGATTTTATATTATATTTGAGGAAAACTCATACCAAAAGTTCCAAAAGTAAAGTCTGATCTGATTTGTGTACGAGCAGCGTGATCCTCAGGCCAGACGCGTGTGTTTTCAGGGGAAGCAGGGTTACTGGTGGCTCCAGTGATGTTCACCAACCCTTTCCTGGGCTACGCGGGGGACAAAGCCATGTCTGAGAGGAAGCTGCTGAGGGATGTCTTCAAGACGGGAGACGTGTATTTCAACACCGGAGATCTGATGCTTCAGGACCACAGAGACTTTGTCTACTTCAAAGACAGGATTGGAGACACGTTCAGGTCTTTAATTCACTGGTTGTTCCCTTATGCTTGCATATGTGGCTATAATGTTGGGAATCTTTGCATTTAATTCTGGCTTGTAGCTGCAAGAGGTCACCAGTCATAATATCATCTTTGATAGGAATCTGTATGAATATTTTAAACCCGTCAGGGCTCTGGCAGAGGGTCTGGCCAAGACTAACTTGGTGGGACTTCTGAAGATCTGCCCAAAAGCACAACCTTCATGCAGTAAAATCATAAACACGGGCATTTCCTTCCGGCTCGTCCTTTGGGATTTCCTCTCTGAGCAGAGCGCTTACAGTGACTGAACTTTTGACTCACACATACATGAATATACACAACAGATGGAGACTTAAATTTACATCGATTATGAGAAAATGAGAAATGTCACAAATGAGCCAGTTTTCATAAGGGCCAACCCAATGCCAGTCCTGTTTTAAATTCTTGACTTTTCTTTTTCCATCCTATTTACAGAAGAGGATTCGGTAACGCTTTAGATTACAGCCCGGAAAGTACTGCGTAATTAAGACGAATTTACAGCGTAACTTTCTGTAATTATAGTGTACCTATAAAGTACTTCCATGTAAGAACAATATGTAATAAAGGGGTAACAACCAGGAGAGTTAACAAATGATTTATACTGTGAGTATTATAGCACTAAGGGGTACTTATTCTACTATTATGATACAACAATCTTATGTTTGGGAGCAATTTAGCGAGAACATACACTAAGTACTTCTTGTAATAATGGTGAACTAATACATACTGCATAAGCTTTTTAAAAATGACAGGGTACATATCTGTGCAATCATTTATTTATTTATTATAGTAAATTTGTCTTAATTACGTAGTACTTTCCGGGCTGTAATCGAAAGTGTTACTGAGGATTCTTTATTTGTCTGTTTGGTACTGTGTGAAATATGAACTCAAATGAGTGTTAGGCCTGTTCACATCCACAACGATACATATAAAGATTACTATACCAGCGGAAGATACCGTTGTTTATTCTAAGCACATGCTGCAGTTTTGTCGTCTGTTGCTTTAAATGCTCAAACAGGACTGATTTTTATTGGCCGTCAATGATTTTATCGTTCATCAGCTGGAAAACCAACAACATAGTTTCTCTGTGCCCTTATAGTTGTGGCGTTGACTCTAACAATAATGATCAAGTTAAATAAAAAATAAATAAATAAAATAATAGCATAGTTATTGTTCTTTGTGTGAACTGTTTTCTGTTCTGTCTGTGTTCTGTTTTCACAACCTCAGAAAGGCCAAAATAATCCCTGTGTCTTGTGTGTTTTCCACTGACCTCGACAGCGAGACCATGTCACGGATCATGTTCTTGTTGGTTTGCAGGTGGAAAGGAGAGAACGTGTCTACCACTGAGGTGTCTGAAGTGCTGGGCGGTCTGGACTTCCTTCTGGACGTCAGTGTGTACGGGGTCACTGTACCAGGTGATTCCAGGAGACTATCATCTCATGCTCAGGATAGCGGTTACAGACTAACAGCGCTGTTCTGTAGTGTTTACTTTGTTTATTTATTATTCAAAATATCTTCCTCTGTGTTCAGCAGAAGAAAGAAACTCAGACAGGTTTGAAATGAGATTCCAGTGTTTGAAGTGTGAAGTACAGTGGCTTCATCCCAGTGATCTGTCACTGGAGCTCGTGTGAATGAAGGCTGATGTTTCTGCAGGATACGAGGGGCGAGTGGGAATGGCTGCTGTTGTCCTGAAGGATGATCATGGATTGGATGGAGAGAGACTCTACAGTCATCTGATCCACACACTCCCTCCGTACGCATGGCCGTGGTTTCTGAGAGTTCAGGTATCTCTCTCTCTCTCTCTCTCTCTCTCTCTCTCTCTCTCTCTCTCGGCTGTTTGATCATGATTATATTTTCTCATCAGTGAGTTGACATGTTAGGCCACTCAAGTCAAATTGATGTATTTAGTACTTTTCACAATAAACATTGTTTCAAAGCAGCTTTACTGAAAATCATGATGTTAATGTTTATAATATCTTAATATCTTCGAGCCTTATTGTTGCATTTGGCAGTCTACATTTTGTGATTTACAAGTGTCGACTGGAGACTGGAAAAAATCCTTCTCAAGCTGTTGAGATTTGCTATAGAGTATACGTCACCGTACAGGAGTATACAACGTTTTGAAAGTGTGACAAAGCCCCTGTTTCCATCTGGTATAAACATGAATCTTAAATTCTTCTGTGACCACTTGAGGTCAGAAAATGTATTTACCGTTGACCACTTGTAATTTTATCACCAATTGAAACAATCTGTATTGTATGAAGCGCTATATGAATAAAGGTGACTTGACCAAAACCAGGATGTTTTTGTAATTACTCAGGACGTCTAACTACTTATTGACTGTTAAACTGGGATATGCAAGGATTTCTTTGACATTTTACATTGGAACCTTTTGGCTGTCAACTACTCAGAATCAAGCATTGCTGTGGTAAAGTGCAACAGACTGAGTTTGTCAATCCATGGTTTTCCTTTTTTTTGTTTGTTATTCAATGGTTGTTTTGTTATAGATGCCTGTTTGAATTATTGAAATTATAAAAAATAAAAAATTACTGTAGTGAAGCAAATGACGTAATCCAAATGAGTCTCCCTATGCTCTCAAAAAACATAAATATTTGTATGTACATTTATGCTGTGTACTAAATATTGTTTCTAAAGATATAATCAACTTTAAATAAATAGTTATTTTTTGCAGCTTTTAATTCGATTTTGTTATTCCCAATGCTTCTTGGGATTGTAGTTCTGTCCCTCACTAAAGCCGATTTTCAAATGCTTTTTTGCTTCAAATAAAACTGTAATGTTGTGATTTAGCTCGTAGCTGGTTGGCTTGGTTCGTGGCTTTTAACTCTTTATCGAAGACTTCTTTTAAAAATCCCTATGGGAAAGACTGATTGGAAGAAATACTTCTGACTGGCCCTAATGCACTACAGTATAAGAGCATCTTTAACAACGACATACATCAGCAGATCCAATACTGAGATGTCACGGTGTATTTTGAGTTGATTGGAATAGCGCTCTTCCCAGTAGCAATGGATCCAAATCTGTGTTGTAAGAACAGAATAGTGCAGCACTGAGTGATGTACGACTCATGTTCCTGGAAGAAACCGCACCCTGCATGTGTTTTTACACATTCATCCATTGCCTTGAGTCTTTATGTGCTCTTCCTGCTTTTGTCCTGCAGACTTCCTTAGACATGACGGACACATTCAAGCAGCAGAAGGGAAGACTGGTCCAGCAGGGCTTCAGTCCCGAGACAGTCCAGCAGCCGCTCTACTTCCTAGACGCTTCGCAGAAAACCTTCACCCCCCTCACTGCACACACATATCAACACATCCTATCTGGCAAGAAGAGACTGTAGATGCATTGTGGGAAATGCAGTGACCCATGAAACGATGCGTTTGGAATGCATCCACATCACTAGATGACATGTTTCTGGAAGTGGATTTACTACAGTGTTAATGCACATAGGCAGTACAGCGGTCAGCCTTTTATGAATTGTGAATTTTTAGTGTTCTAGTTATGAACCAGTAGGTGTCTATTGGGTACCGAGCCCAGATATACTGGAATGATTTTGTTAGAATTTATTAACATCAATAAAGAAAACAAATTAATACTATATTCAGTTACACTCTGAGTGAAGAGGTTAGAAAGTATTGTTCACTTGTCTTATTAACAGTAAAGCACAGAAAATGGTTTTACGTATATTCATGTATAATAATATAACTTCAGTTTATGAGTATTATCTGCTCTTGTTCTATTTCAAACACATCTGATATGTTTGTTACGGCAGGACTTCTATAAATGGATTATATTAATTGGTTTTATAATCTCAATAAATAAGCAAAAGTTGTGCCTTTTCATTTATATGCAACAATGTAAATAATTCAATTAAATGTAATTGGACAGTATATGATTTTTTTATATATTGTATTTGTAGCTTTTATTATGTCCACCTTCCAATTCAAGGCCAGTTCATACTGTCTGTTGTTTGTTTGATTGTAGTGCTGGACACTGGAACATCTCATGGATTGTTCTGGCATGTATGGCAAAGTGTAATTGTTATTAATTTGTTAGCATCTCACTTACATAATAAACTTAACACTTTTTATCGTTCACTTACTGTAATAAAGTTGGCATGCTTTCTGTGTTTCCATGCTGCTATATGAAACTATTAGATCATGATTGCATGTGATCATCCAATAAACGCGAACTCAGTTCATTTACTATTTACAAACTTGCAAAGACTGCAAACCACAAGGGGGCAGTGATAACCTTACACTTCTGTACAAATGTTACATAAACAGGAATGCAATATTTAATAAAGAAAACACATCGCGCCCGTGTGTGTGTAGGCATATTGGTGAATATTATGTAATTCATATACAATGAATATATAAAAGAAAATACAGAAAACAATTGTTAAAAACTGAATTATATATTTTTAACAACTTATTGACTATAGATTTATTTATGAAAATGTACAGGCCACATGAAAACAAACGTTTTGAACAGGTCAGCCATCTAAATGCCCGTTAACACCAATAACTATAACTAAAGACAGATCACAATACAGAATACACAATGACGTCTACAGTGCGCCAGCGGACGGTGTTGCCAGTTTTGTCGTCTGTCGCTTTAAATGCTCGTGCTATGTAAGCAGGATGGATTTTGATTGGCTGTCAATGTTTATCTTTCATCAGCAGTGCCATTATAGTTATGGTTGTGTGGGGTTAACGCTACTTTTACATGTAAAACGATTTTTGTAATGCTCAACATAATAACAGTAAATGTAAATAAGTTTTTGATCTCATGAAAGAGTGGTGACTGCGACGCGGAAGTCGTCGGGTAAACTTCTTTAGCGAAGAGAGACTACGTTAAATATATTTTGTGTGTTCTCATTTGCTCAAATAGCAAAATAAAACTCCACAATAGTGTTATCACAACTTTCAAAAAAGAGTTTAAAATATAGAGAGATTGATAACGGCAGTCAGAAGAGAAAGATTTCGACTTTAAATTCACTCCCACAGCCGCTATAAATACGCTACAGCAGCGTTAACTCCGTTTATTTGTCATTGGATGCAAAGGTATTATAATACTACTAAGTATAGTGTTATAAATGTACATGTAAAAAAAAAAAAAGAATGTATGTATTAATACATATTAAAATATTTAAAAAAACATGCAGTATGCCGACCGTTAAAATATTTGTTATGGTTAAAACGCGTCATCAGTCTGAAAAAGGTCCATATCGCCTCATGTTCGAGGACGGACAATTTACATGACAAGCTGCATCATCATGACACATTTTCTCGCGTCTCAGGTTTCGCGCCTGAGTTGCAGACAGTCCAGCCCATAGACTGTAAAAGGTCCAGTCGTATTATTCGATAGGTAGACAGGTGATGGCGTCACGCCTTTATAAATCACCCTTAAAAACGTGTGGATCTTACTTCATCCTCTCCTCCACAAGCTGCTCTCCTGCGCTTCAGTTCAGCTCTTATCTTACAGCTTTACATTTCAAGTAAAAAAAAACAAAACAAAATCTGTTATGATTTTCCATTCATCTCCTAGACTAACTGACTGTAAAGTTTTACTGGATCTATCATGACATCTAAAGGGGATCTGAGGTGTTTAGTTGGATTTGTTGCTCTGCTGGGAGTTTTAATGGGGGAAATCTCAGGAATTCATGGAAAAGAGACTGTTCATATGGATGGATCCCAGAGACGGGGAAAACAAGAGTCACTGAGAGGGTGAGTCTTACACACACATCCCAACTAATGCTGCTTTTATTAGTTTAAGGCTTTGATATGTGGGCTGTTCTGAATGAGCATGTGTCATATGAACAGTTTCACTGTGAACGTTTAGACAGCTCTATAATTGTTTGTGTGTGCAGATTTCTTCCACTGCTTTGTCTAATAGCTTTCCCTTTACATGTATTATGCAGGTGAATTTGATCTTGAAGCTCATCATTGTGTTTTGCAGACCTAATATGTGTGGATCTCGTCTGCAGTCCTACTGTTGTCCAGGCTGGAAGACTCTGCCCGGAGGGAACCAGTGTGTTGTGCGTAAGTCAGGGTCCAGATGTTCCTCACACTCTAGGTTCAACGAGTGTGCTCTTGAAATTCTTTGCCTTACACTTTAGATTTATTCTGATAACGAAATTCTTGGAAATATGTGTAATGAATTAATGCTTGTTTTATGCCTTATATCTTAGACACAAATCTGGCAGCAGGGATTGTCAGTATAGTTTAGTTTAATTTACAGTTCTTCTGTTACCTACAGTACATTATGTTACAAAGTATCATTTGGGGAAACTGATTAACTTGAACCATTTATGTTTAAAAACGAATATTTATACCATGTAAGTAAACTTTCTTTTGAGTCCTGATATTTCCTGATATTAAATTAAACTGCAAACACTGCTAAAATACTTAACCCAAATTAGTTAAGGATTAGTTCACCCAAAAATGAAAATTCTGTCATTCATTACTCACCCTCATGTCGTTCCAAACCTGTAAGACTTTCGTTCATCTTCGGAACACAAATGAAGATCTTTTTGATGAAATCTGAGAGATTTCTGTCCGTCTATTGACAGTCTACACAGCTACCACTTTGACTTTTATTCACATATAAACGTTCATCAACTCGTACATCCGTTATGGTAAATGGAAGCTCAAGCATGTTTGCTTGACATGCGAGAACCAATGAGGTTCATTCTCGTGTTACGCAGCACATTTGAACTTCAGCCAGAACCAATGAGGTTCATTCTCATGTTACACAGCACATTTGAGCTTCCGCAAGAACAAATTAGGCTCATTCTCATGTTAGACAGCACGTTTGAGCTTCTGTAAGAACCAATGAGGTTCGTTCTCATGTTAAAAAGCGGTTTGAGCTTCCGCAAGAACCAATGAGGTTCGTTCTCGTGTTAGACAGCACGTTTGAGCTTCTCTAAGAACCAATGAGGTTCATTCTCATGTTACGCAGCACATTTGAGCTTCTGCAAGAACCAATGAGGTTTATTCTCGTGTTAGACAGCACGTTTGAGCTTCTATAGGAACCAATGAGGTTCATTCTCATGTTACACAGCACATTTGAGCTTCAACAAGAACCAATGAGGTTCATTCTCGCGTTACGCAGCACATTTGAGCTTCTGCAAGAACCAATGAAGTTCGTTCTTGTGTTACGCCGCACATTTGAGCTTCTGCAAGAACAAATGAGGTTCATTCTCGTGTTACGCAGCACGCTTGAGTTTCAAGAACCAATGAGGTTCATTCTAGTGTTACGCAGCACATTTGAGCTTCAGCTAGAACCAATGAGGTTCTTTCTCGCGTTACGTAGCCCATTTGAGCTTCTGCAGGAACCAATGAGGTTCGTTCTCGTGTTACGCAGCACGTTTTAGCTTCCGCAAGAACCAATAAGGTTTGTTCTCGTGTTACGCAGCACGTTTGAGCTTCCGCAAGAACCAATGAGGCTCATTCTTCATGTTAGACAGAACGTTTAAGCTTCAGCAAGAACCAATGAGGCTCATTCTTCATGTTAGACAGAACGTTTGAGCTTCAGCAAGAACCAATGAGGTTCATTCTCGCGTTACGTAGCCCATTTGAGCTTCTGCAAGAACCAATGAGGTTCATTCTTGTGTTACGCAGCGGTTTGAGCTTCAGCAAGAACCAACGAGGTTCAGTCTCGCGTTACGCAGCACATTTGAGCTTCTGCAAGAACCAATGAAGTTCGTTCTTGTGTTACGCCGCACATTTGAGCTTCTGCAAGAACAAATGAGGTTCATTCTCGTGTTACGCAGCACGCTTGAGTTTCAAGAACCAATGAGGTTCATTCTAGTGTTACGCAGCACATTTGAACTTCAGCTAGAACCAATGAGGTTCTTTCTCGCGTTACGTAGCCCATTTGAGCTTCTGCAGGAACCAATGAGGTTTGTTCTCGTGTTACGCAGCACGTTTTAGCTTCCGCAAGAACCAATAAGGTTTGTTCTCGTGTTACGCAGCACGTTTGAGCTTCCGCAAGAACCAATGAGGCTCATTCTTCATGTTAGACAGAACGTTTAAGCTTCAGCAAGAACCAATGAGGCTCATTCTTCATGTTAGACAGAACGTTTGAGCTTCAGCAAGAACCAATGAGGTTCATTCTCGCGTTACGTAGCCCATTTGAGCTTCTGCAAGAACCAATGAGGTTCATTCTTGTGTTACGCAGCAGTTTGAGTTTCAGCAAGAACCAATGAGTTTCATTCTTGTGATACGCAGCACATTTGAGCTTCTGCAAGAACCAATGAGGTTAATTCTCGTGTTACGCAGCACATTTGAGCTTCAAGAACCAACGAGGTTCATTCTCTTGATACGCAGCACATTTGAGCTTCAGCAAGAACCAATGAGGTTCATTCTCGCGTTACGTAGCCCATTTGAGTTTCTGCAAGAACCAATGAGGTTCGTTCTCGTGTTACGCAGTACATTTGAGCTTCTGCAAGAACCAATGAGGTTCGTTCTCGTGTTACGCAGCACATTTGAGCTTCTGCAAGAACCAATGAGGCTCATTCTCGTGTTACGCAGAACGCTTGAGCTTCAAGAACCAATGAGGATGATTCTCGCGTTACGTAGCCCCTTTGAGCTTCAAGAACCAATGAGGTTCATTCTCGCCTTAGACAGCACATTTGAGCTTCTGTAAGAACCAATGAGGTACATTCTCATGTTACGCAGCGGTTTGAGCTTCAAGAACCAATGAGGTTCATTCTCGTGTTACGCAGCAGGCTTGAGCTTCAAGAACCAATGAGGTTCATTCTCGTGTTACGCAGCGGTTTGAGCTTCAGCAATAACCAATGATGATCATTCTCGTTTTACGTAGCCCATTTGAGCTTCTGCGAGAACCACTGAGGTTCGTTCTCGTGTTATGCAGCACATTTGCTACAACCATTCAGGCAAGCTATTCGGCCCTCCTGTTGGTGATCGATTGCTCCTGTCTGCCTTCCTGCCTGCTGTGAGTTTGTTTGCGTCGAGGCTGTAAGCTCTAAGCCTCGTATTAGCTTCGTATTTCTTTCTGTTTTGAACGATCATTTACTATCATTTCTAGTTGTTTATATTACTAAATACAGTTTACCCACCATCTCAGATTAACCTTACATCGCTAGCTTACGTTATTGTTAGCACAGCACGCTAGTGTTAACGCGCCACCCGCGCTCATTTATTTATTATTTATTTTCTCTCGCGTGCCCGTGCCTTTGAGTTAATAAAAGCCCAGGTAAGTAAGAATCAGTCAACACAAACGGTGAGTAATGTCTTGTCCTGTTATTGTCACCTGTGTCACATGTCATATGTTTAGTATAGCCTTCTCCGATGGCAATATAGGATTTATTTGTGATAAATGCAAGGAGGCAGTCAGGCTGACGGAGAAGATTTCAGAGCTAGAGACACGCATCCAAACTTTAATTGAGGATAGTAAGGATAGTACTAGAGCTTTAGATACTATTTTGGGTGCGCCTAGCATAGTGAACTCTATACATGATTCGGTTCCGGCTGAAGTAGGGCCCGTGCAGCAGGGCAATTGGGTGACAGTGAGGGATCGCTCTAGTCGCGGATTAAAAAAACCACTCTTCCGTTCCGATTACCATAACAAATCGATTTGCCCCACTCAGTGAAACACCCAATGAGAATTCTGTTGATTGTGCCCTGGTAATTGGTGATTCGATCACACGGAACGTGAAAATAGAGACACCAGCCACCATAGTCACACATTTGCCGGGAGCCAGAGCGCCTGACATCAAAGCAAATTAAAAAGTGCTGGCTAATGCTAATCGTAAATTCTCTAAGATCATTATTCATGTCTCATTATTCGGAGATCACCAAAATTAATATTAAAGAGGTGTGTGAACTCGCAAGTACGATGTCAGGCACTGTAATTTGCTCTGGCCCCCTTCCTGTTCGCAGGAGTGATGAGATAGTTAGTAGATTGGCCTCACTCAATGGTTGGTTGTCTAAGTGGTGTCCGTTGATTAATATAGAATTCATAGACAATTGGAAAAGTTTTTGGGGCAAGCCTGACCTGTTGAAAAGAGATGGTATTCATCCCCCCTGGGATGGTGCTGCTCTTCTCTCTAGTAATATGGCACATAATCTTAGAGCTAAAACATGACAATCTGGGGCTCAGGTCAGGAAGCAGACAGACTGGCTAAACCGACCGTCTGCTAGCGGCCTCGCGTCACCAAGGTTAGATAAATCCCATCACATAGAGCCTCTTTCACCTAGATATCATCATATAGAGACTGTGTCTGTTCCCCGAATTTGGAAATCCAAAAAGCGTCATGAAAAAAAATTAATTGATGTTCAACAAATATAAAACAGATATAATACAGATGAGCAAATGATAAAACTTGGGTTGCTGAATATTCGATCCCTTGCTTCAAAATCGCTCATAGTTAATGATATGATTTCAGATTATAATCTAGATGTGCTGTGCTTGAAAGAAACCTGGCTAAAACCAAACGATTACATTACTTTAAATGAGTCCACCCCACAAGATTACTGTTATAAACATGAACCTCGTCTAAAAGGCAAAGGGGGAGGTGTTGCTTCATTTATAGTAATATTTTCAAAACCACTAAGAAATCTATTTTTAAGTATACTTCTTTTGAAGTGTTGGTGGTTAATGTACAAAAATATAGTGTAAACGATAAATCACGTTTGAGATTTCTGCTGGCTACTGTATACAGGCCACCAGGGCACCATAAAGATTTTATCAAAGAATTTGCGGAATTTCTTTTTTTTACATATATATTTTTTACATATATATTATTACATATATATGGTATATATATATTTTTTTTTTCGTTATTTTTCCAAAAGCAAGAAAACAACAACAACCAAAAAAAACATCAACAAAACACAAACAAAACAGACACAAAAAAAATTACTCAATATAGAGAAACACAGACATTATAAGTGTAGTATACTAAGATTATCACAAAAAGGTTATTCTTTGTTACATTAAAGTATTGAATCACTTGAACCCAAGGAATATATTCTTATACATTTGAAGAATAGATCATATACAATACCTATATGAGTAAAAAAAAAAAATTCTTGTAGAATGTCTGCCCAAGGTCTCTAAATCGCAACTGTCTTTTTTTATTCAGTTAACCTAAATCTGGTTGTATGTGGGTTATATAGTCAATCCAATCTCTCCATAGTACTGAAAACAACTGAGACTTTAGTCTTAGAGCATAGGTCAGCTTCTCCATTGTAAAGATATCATGTACTATGTTCTTCCAGTCTTCGAGAGTGGGCAAAGTTGGTTGCAGCTATTTTCTTGTAATTGCTTTCTTTTTAGGATTCTGAACAGGTACTTGTTTGGAAAACCACTGCTAATCAAACCCAAA
This sequence comes from Meda fulgida, assembly GCA_030578275.1. NCBI lineage: Eukaryota > Metazoa > Chordata > Actinopteri > Cypriniformes > Leuciscidae > Meda > Meda fulgida. The sequence continues at coordinate 503,275 of CM060625.1, read as the reverse complement.
TACATCACCTCAACTCTCTCCAGAACAAAGAATGTGTAGTTCCCTTTCAAGGCGGTCACTTCGACATTACGTCACTGACGTATACGGGAACTCCCTCCTTCTCCGTTTTCACTGAAATCTTATAGGCTAACGCCAGCTGGAGACAGCTGGCCAACTGACGCGAAACATGCAAATGCTGACCGGCCCGCGGGCAGTATAAATAGCATGTGCGCGCCAATTACGTCAGAATCTCTTTCTTCACGCTAGAAGTCTTATCTGAAGTCATCGTGGAAGTTGCAATAGAGGTTACTCACCATGTTTCCTCCTCGCATCCGATGGCTGCTACATGCCAGATATGTGCGGGTCATATTGGCTCGCTCTACCCTATCAAGGATCAACTGAGGCCGCATTCACGGACGACAGGCAATGTGCCGGACAGTGCGTGCCATCAGGGGAATATACCCGGGCATCAGCGGGGATGAGGCCCACTGCCGCCAGCAGGCCGCTGGTGGGCCCTCTCCTGCCCAAGGACGAGTTAGAGCGCTGCCCGTCGCCACTCCGTTCCTCTTCGAGGGTTCGCTAGAGGGACTCGACGCGATAGGCTCTGTGGGAAAGGATACTTTAGCCCGGTATCTCAGCCAGGCTACTTCAAGAAAGACTCCATCTTCGACGACGTCCTATGGTAGTCGTGCGCAAGACGCGCGTCTAGAGGGACGAGGCAAAGGGCATGGCTTCGTGTCCAAAAGGCGCGGAAGTGCGGATGCTATGAGCCTTTAGACGCCACGCTCTGACAATGGAAAAAATGCACAGCCGCAATTCGGTGAGTGTTTACCCCACTTCTAGTCAGTTTTGACTACGGGGTTGTGCAGTCGTTACCGCTTATGCTGTATGCCCTGTATCCTTCAGTGTAAATGGCCATGCGGATTTGACTAACGTTACGTATTCACAGTTGTTGTCGCTACGCCACTGACGCTGTGTTTATGTACACACTGCACACTATGTGCTATGATTTGTGCCGTTATATTGCCCTGTATCCTTCAGTGCAAATGGCTATTCTGATTACCACGTATTCAGTTTTTTTGTGCAGACGCAAATGACGCTGTGTCTACGTACACACCGCACGCTGTTATGTGTAGCTGCTACATGATTTATGGCGCTATAAATTGCCCTGTTTCCTTCAGTGCAATGGCTATTCTGACTCATCTATGTATTCACAGTTGTTGTGCGATGCTGCTGTTTTTGTACACTGATATGTGTGTGTTATGCTTATGCCACGATATTGCCCTGTATCCTTCAGTGCTACTGGCTATTCTGATTACTACATATTCACAGTTGGTGCGCGATGCAATTGATGCTGTGTTACGTACACACCGCACTCTGTTATGTGTAATGATTTATGCCATTATATATTGCCCTGTGTCATTCAGTGCAAATGGCTATTCTGATTAATACGCAGTGTGTATTCATAGTTGTCGTGCGATGCAACTGACGCTGTGTTTGTGCACACTACACACTGATATGTGTTATGATTTATGCTGTCATATATTGCCCTCTATCCTTCAGTGCCTGTGGCTATTTTGATCACTACGTATTCAGTTGTTGTGCGATGCAACTGACGCTGTGTACACACTACACAATGATATGTGTAACTATGACGCCGCTGTATATTGCCCTGTATCCTTCAGTGCAACTGGCTACTCTGATTACTGTGTTGTCACAGTTGTTGCGCGATGCTACGCTGTGTTATGTACATTGATATGTGTCTATGATTTATGCCGTTATATATTGCCCTGTATCCTCAGTGCAACCGGCTGTTACGATTAACTACGTGCACACTGATGTGTTATGCTGTTATGTTGCCTTCTATCCTTCAGTGCAACAACCAGCTATCCTACTGTGCATATTCACAGTTTTGTCGCTACAGCAACTACACTGCACTTATGTACGTATAAGGACGTGTTTTGCTATTTTGTTGCCCTGTTTCCTTCAGTGCATACTAACCGTGCATACTCACAGTTTCTGGATGTATGTACGTACACGGATGTGTTAAGCTGTAATGCTGCCCCGTTCCTTCAGTGCAGCTAGCCATCCTGATTGAACTGTACAGCTCTGTTTCTGTCTCTACTCAGTTTCTGTCGCTACAGGGACTTACGCTGCGTTATGTACATGCATGGATGCGCTACAGTGACCGATACTGTTATGTTCATGTGTTGTTTGTTTACTGAGGTGCTATGCTATTATGGGGCTATTATCTGACTGCGTATATTCACAGTTGTTGTTGCTACGGCCACTAGCACTGTGTTTACGTACATTTAGTTATGTGTTGGTACGCACTTCTGTACATCGGCTATAGAACATTGTCTATGTTCTACAAAGGAGTGTCAGTTCCTCGTGACCGCCTTACTGGCCTATCATCCCCAAGCTGTGGGACCTACTTGTGTGTCCGCTGCCGGGTCCATAGTTGAGCAAGGAACTTTAAACTGCAAATGTTTGAGAGCTCTCCTTGAGATGGCCTTAATCCACCTGCTCTCGCCCCAGTGAAGCACTTTGGAGACCTACGCTCATTCTAGGTGAATAATGTTGCATTGTCTCGGACCTGGTGACTGCAGCGTCACTCTCCATCCGATACCAAGCTATGTTCCGAAGTCGCTTACACTTCAGAGCACAGATGGATCCCTGCCGCCTTATCTGCTGAGCCGTCAGCCTCGCATGATGCCGATGCTCGGAGTGCTGTTGGCCCTGTAAGGGCTTTTCGGACGTACGTGGATAACTAGGCAGCAGTCTGACCAGCGGTTTGTGTGCTTGGTGGATGGTACTAGGGACGTGCTGTTTTATACTGAGACTTCTCACTGAATTCGACGCTTTTCTATGTTGGCTTAATGCCTACGGGATTTATGTATGCCTGCTGTCTTCTCAGAACACGTTCGCCAGGGTTTCAAGTTTGATGCACTGCCTATAGCGTCGTGGTTTCGGTGAGTTTTATTAATGTACTCATGAGTTGTTACCACCAGCTGTGCAGTAGTCTGCATTATGCAGAGTTACCATTGCTGCTAACTCTGTGTAAGGACTACAATGTTACATAGCTGTTTCTGCATTACGCAGTAGTTTTCAATGTCCTGTTAACTCGGTGTATGGCTATAAGATTATGCAGCTGTCACCGCTATTGCCGTCGACACTGTGTTAACTTTTGTGCTCGAGTGCTTATGGTGTTGTGCTGCCCTGTCCAGTGCAGTCTTCGCTTCATTGCATTGGGTGTGCAACTTTGGTAAGGTCGGAGCAGACGTTTCTGGTCTAGTTTTGCTTATCAGTTTGAGTGCTCCTAGCGGCGCTGCTGGCTTAGAACTGTTGTCTCTCGTGGGAGTGTAGCTTGACCCCGTTCAGGGCTTATCTTCACTACGCTCATGGCGGGATTCTATACAGTTCCCATATACGTCAGTGACGTAATGTCGAAGTGACCGCCTTGAAAGGGATCGTCTCCGGTTACTATCGTAACCTCGGTTCCCTGAGAGGCGGGAACGAGACATTACGTCAGCCGCCATGCTGGCCGTTTGATCAGCTGTGCTAGTGTTCAGTCTTGATTCTGACGTAATTGGCGCGCACATGCTATTTATACTGCCCGCGGGCCGGTCAGCATTTGCATGTTTCGCGTCAATTGGCCAGCTGTCTCCAGCTGGCGTTAGCCTATAAGATTTCAGTGAAAACGGAGAAGGAGGGAGTTCCCGTATACGTCAGTGACGTAATGTCTCGTTCCCGCCTCTCAGGGAACCGAGGTTACAAAAGTAACCGGAGACGTTTTCCATTGTGACTCGCATATGCTTTCCCACTCCTCTACCGAAAGACTCAGATTACCTTCTCGCTCCCATCTGCTCTTTATGTATAATGTGCAGTGTTGGGAATAACGGCGTTTTAAAGAACAGCGTTAGGTAACGACGTTATTTTTTCAGTAAGGGGGTAATCGAACTAATTACTTTTCCCGTCGTTACAACGCCGTTAACGTTACTGGACGTTAAATGCGGTGCGTTACCACGGGCGTCAGTTCGGTTTGAAATGTGCTGGGGACAGAGATGCATTCGGACGTGCATTTTCAGAAATGCTGATACTAAGTTGTCAAACTGTGCAGCCTCTCTGCTCAACCAGTAAATAAATCCATCGATCCGCAAATATTATTTGAGTTGTTAAGTGGGCTAGTGGTAGATCATTTGCCAAGCGTTTCAGAGATTACGGGTTCGAATCCGCACTTCTATAGTTGTTTTTTTCTCTCTCATCAAAACTGAATTTGTTCAGCAGGGACACGTTTGCGTGCGTTTTATTGTGTGATTTCACCGAAACGAATAGTCTCCACAACGGTGATAGATTGAAGCGCGCGTCCGAGTGAAGACTGTGCGTGACAGCGCGAGCCACAAGAGAACAACTATCCATGCAACTGATAGCAGCGGGAACGAGCGCTCAGCTTGATTTCAAAAACAACACATTTTAGTTCTAGATCTCATATTTAATAGCGAACTAAATGTGAATGCTCTGCTTACTGGAGATGTTTTATTTATTTGTATTAACATCCGTGCCTCAATGTTTCAAAAAGTGGTGGGTACAAAATGACTCATGACGGAATCTGGTGGGGACGTGTACCCACCGAAATCGACGCCTATGTGCGTTACTATTATAGACAGTAAAGGTTACTATGTAGGCTATTGATTGAATAAACTGTAATCCGAACGCACCCCATGTCTCACACAGCTAGTGAGGAGGTGGGTTAATAACGAGGTATGCGATTATGATTGGCTAAGGCAGAGTCATGTTTCCTGGTAGCCAATCAGATCCAGTGTTTTTACACACATGCCAGCACAAGCGCCACACACACACACACACACACACACACACAACAGCTAAACAGAGATTCGATGAAGCAGCGGAGATGGCGAGTCAGGAGCAATCCAATGAAAAATTGGCATTTTCAAGGTGCAATATAAGCACTACTTCTGTTCTACAAAGTTCAACTGACTTGTGAAAACTGCTAAAAAAAAAGTCTTTTTTAACAGTAATACAAATAGTTACTTTCCCTGGTAACGAGTTACTTTTATTATAGAGTAATTCAGTTACTTTTTGGAACAAGTAGTGAGTAACTATAACTAATTACTTTTTTAAAGTAACGTTCCCAACACTGATAATGTGTCTACCTGCTTAGCTTGTTGTAGCCCACCATACAGCTTTGAGATTATGTTTTTACAGACATCTGATTGGTAGGCTAAAAAAAAATAACTTTAATAACCCATTTTGTCCTTTCCTTAACACTAGCGCAGTTGTAGAAATCTATAAAAGTCTTGGTTCTCCAGCTCGTGATCTCCTTTAAGCATATGCAAGCTCTGGAGTTTCCCCTTGTTCATAAATGTCCAATAGGCAGTTAAGCCTTTAGTCGTCCACCTTTTGAACCTGTTATCTGTTTTATTAGGAACGAACTCTGTATCATAGGCACACCCGCAGCAATACCATAGAATCTTTCACATTACATAATTTCAATATTTTCTTCCAAATGTTTAAGGATACATTTAACCAAGGATTATCTATAGTTAATAATTTATTTATCAGTCCAATATCACCCAATGCTGCCTGAACTGGAACATCCTGAGATATGGCACTTTCTATTTCCTTCCATCTAGATTGGTATGCCGGATTACATAAATACACCAAAGGTTTGATCTGGGCAGCATAATGATAATCACTCAAACAAGGTAGAGCCATTCCTCCATTTTCCCTTCGATAGCTGTAGTGTTTTAAATCTAATTCTGGGTTTCTTCCCTTTCCAGATAAATCTTGAAAACAATTTATCACATTCTATGAACTGCTGTATTGGTATATTCACTGGCAGAGACTGAAATAAATATAAAAGTCTCGGTAGAATGTTCATCTTGACTGATTCGACCCTTGAGCTCATGCTTAAAAAGGGGATAAGATTCCATCTAGATATTTCAGTTATAATTTTTGAAATTAGAGGTGCAAAATTAGCTTGAAATAATCGTGATATATCTTTTGGTAAAATTACTCCCAAATATGTCATTGAAACTGAATCCCAGAGACAAAAACTCATGGTAATGAAACCAGGTGGCTTATAATTAAAAGTGAGAACCTGGGTTTTCTGTATGTTCACCTTATAGCCTGAAAATGAACCATATGTTTCAAGAAGGGACATCAATTCTGGAAAAGACTGGATTGGCTGTTTTAAGTAAACTAAAATGTCATCTGCAAAAGCAGCTACCTTGTGCACTCCTGTCCCCATTTCTATACCTATAATTTTGTCATTTTGCCTAATCCACTGGTTAAGGGGCTCTATGAATAGGGCAAATAAAATAGGGCTAATTGGACAGCCCTGACGTGTTCCTCGTTCTAGAGTAATCTGATTAGAAAGATCACCATTCACCTTGATTCTCGCTTGTGGTTTATCATATAATGCTTGAATAACATTAATAATAGATTGGTGAAACTCAAATCGTTTCATAACCATAAAGAGGTACTTCCACCTAACAGAGTCGAATGCCTTTTCCGCATCTAATCCTACTAATAAAGCTTCAACATTGTGTTTAGTTATATAGCTCATAATATGTAGAGAACGCCTAATATTATCTTGAGTTTGTCTCAGCCTGACAAACCCAGTCTGATCTGAATGAATAAGTTCTGGAAAAATTACGTCTAATCTTTTAGCCAGAATGGATGTAAATAGTTTGTAATCCACATTTAAGACAATGGATAGGTCTGTAATTTCCACACTCAGTTTTTATCTTTACCTTCCTTCGGTATAACTGAAATAATGGCTTCCCTCCATGAGGGAGGGGACCACCCCACCTTTTAATATCTAATTGAAGGTGGCAAGTAACATAGGGGACAATGGCTCTCTAAGGGATTTATACCATTCTGAGATGAATCCATCGGTGCCTGGAGACTTGTTTACTTTCAACCTCCTAATAGCTATGTTCAACTCCTCTTCCGTTATTTCAGATAATAGTCTCTTGTTATTTTCTGCAGAGACTGTAGATAGATTCAAAGAATCAAGAATTTTTGTCCCCTGAGAATCTTCATCTATTTTCCTCTGGGAGTATAAATTCTTAAGTCAAGTCAAGTCAAGTGTTTTTATATAGCGCTTTTCACAATATAAATTGCATCAAAGCAGCTTCACAGTATCAATCAAATAACATAACAATGTTTGTTTCTTAGTGGAAAAAACATCCACGTTTGGTAGGGCTGATCAATGGTATTAATGCTTGGTTAATTAATTTGAATATCCCCAACTGAGCAAGCCAAAGGCAACAGTGGCAAGGAACCGAAAAACTCCATCAAGTGACCTACTGGTGTCCTAAAACTCCATCAGGTGACCTACTGGTGTCCTAAAACTCCATCAGGTGACCTAATGGAGAGAAAAAAGAAAAAAAAAAAACCTTGGGATAACCCAGGCTCAGTCGGGGGCCAGTTCTCCTCTGGCGTTTATGAACTAGAGGCTGGATTTACAGTAACTGTAATTTGATACAGAATTTTGTTTTATTTTATCACTTCGGGGTGGGTACGCGAACCGGAATCGCAACGTTTTATCTGTAGAGTGGGAAAGGGATCCTCCATAGGGAGAGGCTAGTTGGCACTTCAGCACTGCGTTGTCATCGAGTCCAGGCAAAGCTCCTAGTCAGATCTGGATACGGCCTGGATCCGGTAGGCTGCGGGAAAACCTCGGGATAAACAAAGACACCAAAATTAGCGTAGATGCCATTCTTCTTATGATGATGTAACGAGTACATCAGGATTTAAGGGAAGTGTTCCCAGTTCCGGCTGACCTAATCTATGCAGCCTAACATTGAATTATAGAAGTCTTTAATATATTATGTGTATGCTAGGTTAAAGAGATGTGTTTTTAGTCTAGCTTTGAACTGACAGAGTGTGTCTGCTTCCCGGACAATGGTAGGAAGACTGTTCCAAAGTTTTGGTGCTAAATAGGAAAAGGATCTACCGCCAGCAGTCGATTTTGATATTCTAGGTATTATCAACTGGCCCGAATTTTGAGATCGCAATAGACGTGAAGGACTATAATGCGTTAAGAGCTCGCTCAAGCACTGCGGAGCTAAACCATTTAGTGCTTTGTAAGTAATCAACAATATTTTAAAATTTATACAATGTTTAATAGGCAGCCAATGCAGTGTTGACAGAACCGGGCTAATATGATCATATTTCCTGGTTCTAGTAAGAACTCGAGCTGCAGCGTTTTGGACCAGCTGTAGTTTATTTATTAAGCGTGCAGGGCAACCACCCAGTAGAGCATTACAATAATCTAGTCTTGATGTCATGAAAGCATGAACTAATTGTTCCGCATTTGTTAATGAGAGCATATGTCGTAATTTAGATATATTTTTAAGATGGAAAAATGCGGTTTTACAGATACTAGACACGTGACTTTCAAATGAAAGATTGCTATCAAAGAGCACACCCAGGTTCCTAACCGACGACGAAGACTTAATAGAGCAGCCATCAAGTGTTAGACAGTATTCTAGGTTATTACGTGTGGAAGTTTTCTGTCCAATAATTAGAATCTCTGTTTTTTCATAGTTTAGTAGTAGGAAATTACTAGTCATCCAATTTTTTAAATCAGCTATGCATTCCGTTAATTTTGTGAATTGGTAAGTTTCGTTAGGTTTTGAAGAAATATACAGCTGAGTATCATCGGCATAACAGTGACAGCTAATTCCATGTTTCCTAATGATATGTCCTAATGGTAGCATGTACAGAGTGAACAGCAGCGGTCCTAGTACTGAGCCTTGTCAGTATGGTACGCCATACTGAACTTGTGATCGATAAGACATCTCTTCATTTACTGCTACAAACTGATAACGGTCAGATAAGTATGATTTAAACCATGCTAGTGCAATTCCATTAATGCCAACATAGTTTTATAGTCTATTTAAAAGAATGTTGTGGTCAATTGTGTCAAATGCAGCACTAAGATCAAGTAACACTAATAGAGAGATACAACCACGATCGGATGATAAAAGTAAATCATTTGTAACTCTAATGAGAGCTGTCTCAGTACTATGGTGCGGTCTAAAGCCTGACTGAAAATCCTTGCAGATTTCATTTCTTTCACGAAAGGAACACAGTTGTGAGGATACTGCTTTTTCTAATATCTTTGACTGAAAAGGCAGATTTGAGATCGGCCTGTAATTGACTAATTCTGAAGGATCAAGTTGCGTTTTTTTAACAAGCGGTTTAATCATAGCCAGCTTAAAGGTTTTTGGTACGTATCCTAGAGACAAAGACGAATTAATGATATTAAGAAGAGGATCTATGATCTCTGGAAGCATCTCTTTCAATAGCTTAGTCGGTATAGGGTCTAACATACAAGTGGTCGATTTAGATGAATTAACGAGTTTGCAGAATTCTTCCTCTCCTATAGCAACAAATGAATAGAATTTTTCCTCAGGGAGACTACAATGCACTCCCTGATGCGATACTGTAGTAGACGGTTGCATAGTTATAATTTTGTCCCTGATATCATCAATCTTATAAGTGAAGAAGTTCATAAAGTCATTACTGTGTTGGCCTGAAACTTATGTATTTGAAGCTTTCTTTTTCGTTAGTTTAGCCACTGTTTCAAATAAATACCTAGGATTATGTTTATTTTCTTCTAATAGGGTTGAAAAATAAGCAGATCTAGCAGCTTTTAAAGCCTCTCTGTAAGCAATCGAGCTCTCTTTCCATGAAATCCGAAATACCTCTAGTTTTGTTTTCTTCCAGTTGCGCTCCATTTTTCTGGCTGCTCTCTTAAGGGCCTGAGTGTGCTCGTTGTACCACGGCGTTGGACTATTTTCTTTAATCTTCTTTAAGCGCAACGGAGCAACTGCGTCTAAAGTGCTGGAAAAGAGAGAGTTAAAAGTTTCTGTTGCAATATCAAGTTCTTCTAAGCTATCCGGGATGCTGAGATGATGAAACTGATTAGGAAGATTATTGATAAAGCAATCTTTAGCGGCAGAAGTTATAGGTCTAACATATTTATAACACGGAGTCGGCTTTGCAGCCTTGGCTAAATGCAATTTACATGAGACTAGTTAATGGTCTGAGATGTCATCGCTCTGCTGCAGAATTTCAACGGCATCAACATCTATTCCATGTGATAATATTAGATCTAGAGTATGATTACAACAATGAGTGGGTCCTGACACGTGTTGTCTAACTCCAATTGAGATTACAATGTCTTTAAGTGCCAATCCCAATGCATCTATTTCATTTTCTACATGTATATTAAAATCACCAACAATTAGTACTTTATCGTTAGCCAATACTAATTCTGATAGAAAGTCCGCAAATTCTTTGATAAAATCTTTATGGTGCCCTGGTGGCCTGTATACAGTAGCCAGCAGAAATCTCAAACGTGATTTATCGTTTACACTATATATTTTTACATTAAGCACCAACACTTCAAAAGAAGTATACTTAAAAATAGATTTCTTAGTGGTTTTGAAAATATTACTATAAATTACAGCAACACCTCCCCCTTTGCGTTTTAGACGAGGTTCATGTTTATAACAGTAATCTTGTGGGGTTGACTCGTTTAAAGTAATGTAATCGTTTGGTTTTAGCCAGGTTTCTGTCAAACACAGCACATCTAGATTATAATCTGAAATCATATCATTAACTATGAGCGATTTTGAAGTAAGGGATCGAATATTCAGCAACCCAAGCTTTATCATTTGCTCATCTGTATTATATCTGTTTTTTATTTGTTGAACATCAATTAAATTTTTTACCTGACGTTTTTTGGATTTCCAAATTCGGGGAACAGACACAGTCTCTATATGATGATATCTAGGTGAAAGAGGCTCTATGTGATGAGATTTATCTGACCTTGGTGACGCGAGGCCGCTAGCAGACGGTCGGTTTAGCCAGTCTGTCTACTTCCTGACCTGAGCCCCAGATTGTCATGTTTTAGCTCTAAGACTATGTGCCATATTACTAGAGAGAAGAGCAGCACCATCCCAGGAGGGATGAACACCATCTCTTTTCAACAGGTCAGGCTTGCCCCAAAAACTTTTCCAATTGTCTATGAATTCTATATTATTCAACGGACACCACTTAGACAACCAACCATTGAGTGAGGCCAATCTGCTAACTATCTCATCACTCCTGCGAACAGGAAGGGGGCCAGAGAAAATTACAGTGCCTGACATCGTACTTGCGAGTTCACACACCTCTTTAATATTAATTTTGGTGATCTCCGACTGGCGGAGTCGAACATCATTAGTGCCGACATGAATAATAATCTTAGAGAATTTACGATTAGCATTAGCCAGCACTTTTAAATTTGCTTTGATGTCAGGCGCTCTGGCTCCCGGCAAACATGTGACTATGGTGGTTGGTGTCTCTATTTTCACGTTCCGTGTGATCGAATCACCAATTACCAGGGCACAATCAACAGAATTCTCAGTGGGTGTTTCACTGAGTGGGGCAAATCGATTTGTTATGGTAATCGGAACGGAAGAGTGGTTTTTTTAATCCGCGACTAGAGCGATCTCTCACGGTCACCCATCTGCCCTGCTGCGTGGGCTCTACTTCAGCCGGAACCGAATCATGTACAGAGTTCACTATGCTAGGCGCATCCAAAATAGTATCTAAAGCTCTAGTACTATCCTTACTATCCTCAATTAAAGTTTGGATGCGTGTCTCTAGCTCTGAAATCTTCTCCGTCAGCCTGACTGTCTCCTTGCATTTATCACAAATAAATCCTATATTGCCATCGGAGAAGGCTATACTAAACATATGACATGTGACACAGGTGACAATAACAGGACAAGACATTACTCACCGTTTGTGTTGACTGATTCTTACTTACCTGGGCTTTTATAAACTCAAAGGTGCGGGCGCGCGAGAGAAAATAAATAATAAATAAATGAGCGCGGGTGGCGCGTAAACACTAGCGTGCTGTGCTAACAATAACGGAAGCTAGCGATGTAATGTTAATCTGAGATGGTGGGTAAACTGTATTTAGTAATATAAACAACTAGAAATTATAGTAAATGATGGTTCAAAACAGAAAGAAATACGAAGCTAATACGAGGCTTAGAGCTTACAGCCTCGACGCAAACAAACTCACAGCAGTCAGGAAGGCAGACAGGAGCAATCGATCAGTGAACAGCATATCTCGATCAACAACAGCAGAGACAGAGAGACACACACACACAAAGAGAGAGAAACACACAGAGAGAGAGAGAGAGAGATACACACACACACACACACACAGAGAGAGAGAGAGAGATACACAGAGAGAGAGAGAGAGATACAGAGAGAGAGAGAGAGAGAGATACACACACACACAGAGATGGAGAGAAAGAGAGAGAGAGAGATATACACAGAGAGAGAGAGATACACACAGAGACTTTGACTTTAACAATCACTTTATTCTAAATATATATATATATTTTTTCCTTCTTCCCTTTCATCATTACAATCAAATACAATGAAATATCACATTTTAAAACATCACATTACAAAAAAAAACATTTAAAAAAAAAAATTCTATTTAAATCAACATCAAATACACAGTGTTGGGAACGTTACTTTGAAAAAGTAATTAGTTATAGTTACTAGTTACTTCTCCCAAAAAGTAACTGAGTTACTAACTGAGTTACTCCACTATAAAAGTAACTAGTTACCAGTAAAAGTAACTATTGCGTTACTTTTTCGTTTCTCAGGCTAAATAGTCTCTCCACCGGAGCACTGGAAGGAGTGGCAGCATTATACTTCAGGGAAATTCTCTTTATAAGGGGAAATCCATGAAGTGAGTCAATCCCTTGGGCTCCTGATTTCAAATAATCTGCCACTTGACTTTCCGCAGTAGCAGAAGTGACGTCCTCTTCATCAAAGGAGAAGAATGCATCCTCAACAGTTGAGCCAGTACATGTGGGTGTGGTGGTGCTTGTACCTTTATGCTGGTCTTCACTTCTTACACTTGCACGACATACCGCCAGCAGCTCTGCTTTGGCCTTGTCCTTTCTTTCTTGGGTTCGCAGCCAACGTAACTTAAACCTGGGCAGAGTCACAGCAGCCAGGAGAGCGCTGTCACTGTCCAGCACCTCTGCAAGTCTTGTTTTTATTGCCTGAAATGACATAAAGCAAAGAACACATTACTGACTGTCTCTATACAAATACAAACTCTCTCTCTCTCACTCACACTCACTCTCACTCTCTCTCTCTCACACACACACACAATTTTAAATGGTTAAAACCCCTTACTCATCAAAGATCACCGGTGATCCCAGATTATCGCTGTTCTACCTTTATTACTCATTTAAACATCTACACTCTTATTTGATCTGGACAAACACAACATCATTTGAAAGATTAAAGACTCCAGCTTCGATATTTGACCACTGTTTATGATTAAACTGGTTTGCAGTGACATTAATTTTTTAATTTATGCCAGGAGTGCAAAATAATAAATCTGTAACGTTCGTTATTTTGAATAGAAATAATCACTCATAAAGCATTCATTCACGTCTTCTCCGGTTTATTTGTGTTCACATGCATGCAATATACAGCATCCGCCAGGGCTTTTAGTCCAATGGTGCGCATATTTTGAGAAATAATTATTAATTCTCGCATGTTTGTAAAATATTTCGTCATGAAGAATAACATTTATATTCATTTACCACTGAAATATGCGATCTAAAGAGCTCAAACAGCGAACGGAGCGAGATGTGTTTCTCCTGTTCCTGGATAACGTGACTCGCGTCATATTTGACCTCAAAGCTACATCATTCGCTGTACAGCTGTCAATCATCTCACGTGGTCTAGCGTGACCTCTTCTGCATGACGCGTCATGTGTACACTTCCTCATACTGGACATCTGTGATAATAACAAAGCGAAACTGACATCTCTTCACCTGAAACAAGGAACTAATAAATGCACGATTGAAATATTATGTGTTTTGTGTGCGATTTTCGTGCGATTTGGGGTTTTCATATGAATAAACAATGTTTACAGAATGCATATATGCTAAAAATTCTCTAAAGTCTCCCCTAACATGCTCTCACAATAGGCTGAATAAAATGCTTAATTTTAAAGATATCATCCTCAGATTTTAAATGAAGCATGACCACAGTTGTGGCTACACTTTAGTTGTGGTTTCAAGTTGCTATCCTAAATTCACATAATATTTGTATACATTTAATAAATATGTTCTTAAGATTTGTTGTTTTTGTTTTTATGTTTGAGCTTATATATCTCAATATTAATAACAGTCTGATTAATTTTGAGTCTTGATATGTAAACTCTAAAGGGTTGGCTTTCTAAATATATGTTGGTTATGTGTCTATTCAGAATGACTTATGAGGAGCAACCTTTTTATTTTGGGTATGTCATGAATGCATCACTTGCCAAAATTGGGGCTTACTAGTAAGGGGTTAATCGGTTAACCATGGACACCCCTAAATTATACACATCTATACAATTATACACATTATACACAATTTTAAAAAATGAAAAACTACAGATATATAGTTCTTACCTCCACAATTGCCTCTGGAAGGTCCACACGTATTTGAAGCCCACTCTTCAGCTCAAGGGTTTTAAGATGGTAATGAGGTCCACTATGGGAATCTTGCAAATCCTAGCTAGAGCATCATAGAAAGAATTCCATCTGGTACTGCAAGGCACTATCAGCTTCTTTGCAACCACATCCTCTACTGTCTCTGCGGCCACTGTGGAACAACTGGCCTTATTCCACAAGGCTGTGCATTTTGCAGTTGCACTTCTGTAAAGTGCCTTCTCTGGTGTGGAGAGAATCCACTTTTCAATGTCAGAACATGACACAAGGTTCAGTGTGTGTGATGCACACCTGTAGTGTGGTGGTAAATTAATCACATCATCATCCTCATCAACACGGGCTTGCAAGACATCATTTATGTCAACAAAAGTAACTTCGTCATCTTCCTCAGAGTCATCCTCCTCAACTGACTGATATTTCTTAAACGCCTTAACGAAATTCGAGCCATTGTCAGTGACAGTTGCCGTTATTTTGTGCGAAATGCCATAAGACGAGTGGATGTTGTCAAGTTCTGTGGCAATACTATCGTGGGTATGACAGCCCTTGAACCGTCGGCATGCCAGGGCAGCTTTTTTTCGTTGCATGTTTACTGGATGCATCCAGTGTGCAGTTACGCCTAGGTAGCTTTTGTTATGTGCTGTCCATATATCTGCAGTTGTAGCCAAGTATTCCAGTTGCTCGAATTCTTTTTTTAGCTCAGCATTCATGTTAGCATATTCGGTATCAATGTAATTCGAAAACGTCTTTCTACAGGGCGGACCGACGCCTCCTTTTCTTGGGATTTTGCCTATCAACGCCCTGAAAGAGTCTGACTCCACTGTTGATATAGGAAGCATGTTTTCCACAACGTATCTCCCTATCAAGCCATAGAGCTCTGTCTGAGATAGTTTCTGGGGAGCAGAGGCACTAAAGTCAAGTTTTTGTTGCTTGCATGGGGAGGGTCCTTCCTTGTTAGCGGATCCTTTGTCAACACTAGCCCCCCTACTACCTGTGTATTCTTGGGCCACTTATTTGGTTGAAGCGTGAGCCGTCGACAGGTGCTTCATTAAGTTGGAGTTGCTAACACAAGACGTGGACAAATGTTTCGTTCTGGAACATAGTGTGCACTCGACGTGCACATTTTTACCTTTAACCTCAGTGTGTTTGAAATAGTGCCGATATTTCCATCTGGAAAAGGCTGTTTTGCTGCTGGAGTCCTCCACACTCTCCGTCTCCATCTCTCTGTGTGTCCTTCTGTAGCACTAAACAGTAAACACCCGCCACTGTGAATGCGGAAACACCCACCTACCCAATTTCTCTGATTGGCTGAAGACGTAATCTTACTATACATCAGCCAATGAGTTATCTCATCCTCCCTTTTCTCATGACAACACGCGCACGAGTCCTATCATGAAGTTTAAAAAAAAAGTTCATTGTGCGACTAGAGTAACGTGCAGTAACGGGGTGTCGGCAATGATAACGGCGTTATAGTGACAGTCAAAGTAATTAGTTAGATTACTCGTTACTGAAAAAAGAAACGGCGTTAGTAACGTTTATTTCAACGCCGTTATTCCCATCAGTGCAAATACACTGGTTCACACCCCATTTAGATTTAAAAGTTTCAAGGTCATTGACCAATTTATAATGAGTGTACTCAATTTTTAATCGTGACCTTATTAAGCCCTTTAGGATTGATTCAACATCACCGGATTCATTACCACTCAGTTTTTCTTTACGTGACATCCAAATAGCCATTTTAACTTGTCCAAGTAAAAAGTTCATTAAAACATGGGACTCCTTTGTACTCTTTTTATACTTAGGTCCATATATGAAATACATAGGTGCAGCAAACTTCTCCCAAGGTCTGACGCCACCCTTCTATTGTTGGGAACAACTGTTGTAATCTAGTACAATCTAAAAATAAATGAAAAACAGTTTCCGATATCCCACAGAAGGGGCATCCCTCCCTCACCTGTGGATCAAGACGTGCTCGGTGTCTGTTCGTAGCTATTATACCATGCACTATCCTCCATTGAAGATCTCCAGATCGTTTTTCAATAGGAGGTTTGTACAAGGTCCTCCAGCTGCCCTTGGGGGAAACACCTAATCCAAACACCTCTTGCCATTTAGACTCTTTCACGTTTGTAAGAGCATGAAGATGCAGTATCTTCACACACAATGTCTACAGCAACTTTTTCCCTGAATTGCTGAAAACTCCTAACTGGGGTGTCTTAAAAGATAAAATTCCACCCTCAGTTTCTTCCCAGCTTTCAGTCTCAGCTGCAATGTTTAAGTCTGGGAAATCACAAATGTTCAGCTCTCCATTATCAGTTTCTGAGGAAAGTCTATAATTCTGTGGGGACAGCCCTGTCTAATTCCCCTCTGAACTATCACCGAGGTTCTTAGGCCACCAGCCATTTTTATCATGCATGTGGCTTCAGTGTACAATAAACGTATCATCGAAATAAATTGATCACCAAACCCAAAGGTTTTTAGAGCTTTAAAGAGAAGAGTGTGATCCACCCGATCGAAAGCCTTCTCTTGGTCCAATGATAAAAACCCCACTTCAATCTTGTCATCAAAAGCAGTCATACACATCTCTCACTAAATGTAGATTATCTACAATAGACCTATCCTTAATGCAGTAAGATTGATCTTTATGAATGATTTCATGCAAAACATTATTCAATCTGGTGGCCAAACATTTGGAAATTATTTTGTAATCCGAACACAACACAGCCACAGGTCTCCAGTTCTTTAAGAGTGTTAAATCCCCCTTCTTAGGGAGTAATGTTAGCATTGCACGCTGGAAGCTCTTAGGAAGTATTCTTTCAGTGACACTTTTTTTGAAGGACTTCAAAGTAATCATGTCCAATAACAGTCCAGAAAGCCTTATAAAATTCGGCAGTTAGTCCATCTATTCCAGGTGCACGACCTACAGAGAGTCCCATTACTGCAGCCATGACTTCTTAATAGGTAAGTTCAGTCTCCATAAAAAGTCTGTGCTTTGGAGTTAAAGCCGGAAGATCATGAAGCAATTCATTTTTACATTGTTCATCTGATTTTTCAGAGGTGTATAAACTTGAATAAAATTCCACAGCCATTTTACGCATCTCCATTTGATCAGAAGTGTCTCGACCATTACAGTCTTTTAAACAATACATCACTTTCTCTTGTCCTTTCTTCCGCTCTAGATTTAAAAAGAAAGTAGGAGCATCCATATCCCTTACTGTTGAAAAACGACTCCTTACAAGAGCTCCCTTCACTCTTTCATTTAAAATTGAGCTCAACATATTCGTCTTTTCGGTCCACAGATCTTTAAAGTTTACAGTGTAATTTGCAATCATACACTGCTCGATACCAATAATTTCCTTTTCCAGACATTCCAAAGAATTTTTTTATACAGAATGAAGAATGTGATAAATATTGTTGACAAAAATTCTTTATTTGAACCTTCCCTATTTCCCACCATTGAATGCAATTTTCATAACAATTCTTCCAAGACTCCCAAAAAAATGTGAAATTTTCCAAAAAAATTATCTAATAATTTTGCATTAAAATGCCAATAATGACTTTTATGCATTCTTTTTAATAAAGTACACTCAATAGTAACGAATTTGTGATTAGACATTGATGTGGGAAAAATATTTGAATTTATAACTCTATTCCTCATATTACGTGACGTATAGAGTCTATCCAACCGTGCAGCAGAAACTATCTCATTTCTAATATTCACCCATGTATACTGCGGTGTATACAAATTATGCTCTCTCCATACATCAGATAGGTTTAGATTTTTAATCACATTGCTTAAACACAAAGCACTCTGTATATGAGGTTCCCTTTCGTAGTCACTCCGAGTTACGTCGGATGACGACGAATGGGGTTTCGCTTAGAAAGCCTATCAACTTTGAGTATTAAAAAATGAGCCAATGGCAAAGAAATGCCATGGATCTGCAGAATTTGCATGACGTAACTCCGCCCCACCTTGTGGGTATAAAAGGAGGACGGCGGCAACATGCAGCTATGTTTTCGCTTCGGAGCCAAGTTTATTCTTCTCTCCACAAGCCATCTCTGAATTGTCAGCTTCACAAACGAGTTCCTCTGGTGTTGGTGTGACGGCGATCTCCAGCGAGCGCGCGCTTCCTGCTTATCTGTGCAGTGGTTTGCCAGAGAGTGCGTGTCTCCCCGGGCGCTTCAACACTCAGAGTGTTTCTCTCATAAAAGAGCTTTTATGCGGCACGTCTTTTTAAAGATGCCTCGCCCGTGCACTTCTGGTTGCGGCAGATTGGTATCGGACTCTGATGGGCACGAGCGCTGTCTAGTATGTTTGGGCATGGATCATGCTAGAGCAGCGCTCGTGGATGACTCATGTTCTCTCTGTGCGAACATGACCATCGTGTCATTAAGGCCGAGACTCAATGAACTCGCAAGAGTGAGGGTCCCCTCATCCACACCCCGAGCTAGTGCTCCCTCGCGGGGTGCTACTTCGGCTGGTGGCCAGGGTGACCTGAGGGTGACGGTCTGGAACAAGGCGCCGACTATGTGTCTGCGACCCCAGCCCCCCTCTTCAATGACGGTGCCCGCTAGTGAACTGCCGATTCCCGCGGGTCTACCTTCGGGTGGCCCGCGAGTTTCGGTTGAAGCTACAGAGGATGATGCTATGTCTGTAGCAGCATCACAAGGTGGGTCCGAGTCTTCTGGAAATGAGGGCTCAGCACAGCTGCCATCTTCCGGTGTGCATACGGCTGTGCCTGAGTCTGATACGGAGATGACGGCCATGCTTTCCCGGGCAGCCGCGAGCATCGGACTAGAGTGGAGGCCTCCACCCTGTCCTGAGCGCTCGCGGCTGGATGATTGGTTTTTGGGTAAGGCCGCCGACCCGCGTCCACGGCAAACCCCAATACCCTTCTTCCCGGCTGTGCATGAGGAGATCTCGAAGTCCTGGAAGACCCCCCTGTCTCGTTCCCTCTTGGGACCTCGCAGTGGTTCTAACTGCCCTGCAGAGTGCTCCCTTTGAGCCTTTGCAATCAGTGGAGCTTAAGTTCCTGTCAATGAAGACAGTGCTCCTGGTTGCACTGGCCTCTGTCAAGAGGGTAGGGGACCTGCAAGCATTCTCCGTTGACGAAGCGTGCCTGGAATTCGGGCCGGCTTACTCTCACGTGATCCTGAGACCCCGGCCTGAATATGTGCCCAAGGTTCCCACCACTCCCTTCCGGGACCAGGTGGTGGACCTGCAAGCGCTGCCCCTGGAGGAGGCAGACCCAGCCTTGGCACTGCTCTGTCCAGTACGCGCTCTCCGCGCCTATGTAGACAGAATGCAGTGTTTCAGGACCTCAGACCAGCTCTTTGTCTGTTATGGTGGGAAGCTGAAGGGAAAGGCTCTCTCCAAGCAGAGGTTGTCCCACTGGACAGTGGACACCATTGCTTTGGCATACCAGCAGCAAGGTCGAC
This sequence comes from Meda fulgida, assembly GCA_030578275.1. Classification (NCBI taxonomy): domain Eukaryota; kingdom Metazoa; phylum Chordata; class Actinopteri; order Cypriniformes; family Leuciscidae; genus Meda; species Meda fulgida. Next base: position 483,296 of record CM060625.1, on the reverse strand, counting down.
CGTGCCCCCTTTGTGTGACTGCCCACTCCACTCGGAGTGTGGCATCCTCTTGGGCTCTAGCGCATGGCGCCGCGCTAACAGACATCTGCAGAGCTGCAGGCTGGGCGACACCTAATACATTCGCCAGATTCTACAATCTCCGAGTGGAGCCAGTGTCCTCTCATGTACTCGCTTCAACCAGCTAGTATTGGACCCGCTCAGGTGTCTTCGCTTGCTCGCCATTCCACTCCACGGACTGGATACATGCGATATTTCCTCAGGTGAGCTTCTCCGCAAGCCCTGAGTTCCTCCAGCACCCCTGACGCTGGCGCCAGTGTCTATTGCCTGTGCGTTGGCTAGGTGCCTCCCGTGTGCATGGTCCCTCTCCGGAGCTACCCCTACATGTGTATTTCCACTGTAAGCCTCTCTGAGCATGTGTCTCTCCCTTGGCAAGCGACCTTGCCACCCCTGGGGTTGAAATATTCCACCTGCGGCTGGACACCCCAGTGTTTTCATATGCATCCTTTCGGTCATGTGTGTATTTTCTAAATGATCTTTTTCCAATCTCTTCCTTTTCCAATCTCTCATCCCATTAATATTTAGAGATCCCACCAGCAAGACTTCCATGAGAAAGAGGGAGAGAAGGAAAAAAAGAATACAGAAAATAAAAGAATTAACATTCATCATTATTGCGTTTTTCCCTTGCCTTTCCCCTCGTCATACGTTCTTTCCTTATTTGTTTTCCTTGTCTAATACCAGTTATGTGCTTTTTTTAACCGAAACCTCTTCTGCTGTGAGAGCTCTTCAAGGCTATTTGTTTTCCTTGCCCATGTAACAGAGGTTCTAAACTTTTCAAGATCCGGAAAAAAATCACTGACTTCTACACCTGTTTTTCCTTTTGTTTCATCTAAAAAAGAGTTGATTTGTTCAAGAGTATATATATCTTTTTCAGCCACTCTTGCAATATCAGATGCATCAGACCTCTGCTCTTCATTTCTCAAACTAGCATCAGTACATTGGGACATTTCATCTAACTCATCAGTCATATTTTCTTCAGAAACTCCTGCTGGTGTTTCTTTAAGCAGTCCTTCATCACCTCCCTGAGTTTCACTCTCATCAGTTACATCAGTCACAGTCTCAACAACGCCAACCAACTGCTCACTACCTCCAGCATGTAAATTAACATCGCTCACCTCTTCTGAGCCTGCTTTCTCCTGTGTCTCAGTTCTCTGTTCTATATTCTGTTGATATATGTTTGCATTGTTGTCATCTCCACGCGATGTAGACGGCCACTGATCGTCTTTATGTGGGCATGTGAAGCGTTTATGTCCTAGGTCACCACATTCAAAGCACTTCAGACTTTCAGTACTTGCGTAAATCATATACGAGTTCTCTCCTTGTTTAACTCGGAACGAAACCTCCAATGTGCACTCAGGCGAAGCCAAAAACATAAAAACTTGGCTTTCCTTAACCCAGATTCCGCTCACAGTCAACTGGTTAATCAACGTTTCAGATCTCAAAAAAACAACAACCGCTTTGTTCATGCGTGAAGCTGAAACTATATTTTCAAAACCTACTTGCTCCCCTACAACTACAAGCAGATCCTCTATTGTCACGCCGGGCTCTGGTGCACACCTGCACCCATTACGGAGTGATAGATTAGGTGGCGTTTGCCCAGGAATTGACGCCATCCCGGCGTCTAAAATTCCACGGGCACACGATGGAAACGTATCCTTATTTTAACTTAAGTAAAAAAAACGAGGGGAAAGGAAAAAGAAAAAACACGAAAAGGAAAAGAAACATATAGGCCTAAGAGAAAGAAGTTTTTTTCCTTTCAGTCACTCTCAGAAACACACTCAGTCCTCCTCACCCACACTCCCAACATGATACACACAGAGAGAGAGAGATACACACACCAAGAGAGAGAGATACACACACACACACACACACACAGAGAGATACACAGAGAGAGAGAGAAAGAGAGAGAGAGATACACACACAGAGAGAGATATAGAGAGATACACACAGAGAGAGAGAGAGATACACAGAGAGAGAGAGAGAGAGATACAGAGAATTAAATTTGACAACACCTTTATTACAAGTTTTTTTTACAACATTAAAAACAACCTATTTAAAATAAATTACATAAATTGAATAAAATAAAGATGGTCATCTACAACAGAGCACAAAGGCCCCTCCATAACACCAAACATCCTCAAACATGGCAAGACATGAATTAGCTTTCTAAAACCTAAAATCAATCAAAATTCTTGACTTCACCATGGCACCAAATATAAACACCAGATTAAAATCCTAATTTTGTTAAATGTTATCTTTCCGACTCATGTATATTGCCATTTTTCTTTTGCCCAGAACAAAATGTAACAACGGACACTCTCTCTGTCGTCTCTTTGTATATTTAACCCCAAAGATAAAAGCTTGCATTGAAAAATCTTCATCAAAAGACTTAAACAATTTTTTTTAAATCTCAAATAAAGGTTTAAGTCTATAACAACTGATGAAAACATGAAAAACTCCCTTTGTGGGCAAAATGGACATTCATGGCCTACCTCAGGATTCAACACAGATTTGAAGGCATTACAGCAATAATACAATGTAAAATCCTCCACTGCAAATCTCCAATTTTCTTATTTAATGGTGGCTTGTAAAAAGTTCTCCAATTTGGCTTAAAAACTTCCAAACCTAACACAATTCGCCAAGGTGTATCAGTTTTTCCATTTAATGTTTTTTTATTCAAACATTTCACACATGACTTGTACAATCCATTCACATCTTCAAAGTCCATGACCACTACTTTTTCTGATTCCAGAAAAAAATCCACCTTCCTCCTCTAAATTAGGTGAGACCATCAACCTTGGAAAAAAATCTTTATCATTGGGAGTAATTTCTCCCCCACAATGTTTCTTGAGTAAATCGGTCTCTTCCGCTGTAAGGATAATTTGTATCTTTCGTAATAGTTTTTCAACCACTCGAGTGGATCTAAACCCCAATTGTGTTGCCACCGCATCCACTCCAATAAAATCTGGTCCTGCCAGACTCATCAATTGACGAAGAGTCACCACTTTAGCTTTTACAAAGGCTTCTGTCAGTGACACCGATGCATTAGTAATGTCCAGTCTTGCCCCATAAAGCAAAGGCTCTTCCAAAAACCAATACAATGATGTGGATTGTTTTTCCTTTGGAGTTTAAAAAGACTCCATACTTTAAAAAGATTCCGATAGAAAACTGGAAACTTCTCCACATTTAAAGTTTTTGGATCCAATAAAAATAAGGATTTGTCCAGAGTTAGACCTGGAGCAGTTTTTAAAATAGCACTTGCCACTGGTCTCCAACTTACAGACTCTGGGCCTGTCAGGAAACGTTGTATAAATTGTGCACGAAATGTTGCTGTCCTACTTTGTGGATGCACAAGCCCTTGTCCACCTTCTTCCTTTGGTAAGTACAAGATGTTATTGATCACCCAGTGCATCTTATCCCAGAAGAAGTCTATCAACATCGATTGTATCTTAGCAAGAAAAAGTAGTGGTGGGTCAACACAACAGTCAGTCGATGCCAAAGAGATGAATCAACAAGGTTATTAATAATAAGGGTTCGACCCTTATCGGACAATATTTTCTTAATCCACTTCCATTGATCTAAGCAGCCCTTTATTTTCTCAATCATCCCTTCCCAATTTTTTAATTGAAAAGACTCATCCCCAAATAAACTCCCAAGTACTTTAACCCGTCTTTTTTCCATGTCAGACCACCAGGGAGTTTGGGGGGCACTGTTATCCGCTCTCCCACCAAAACAGCTTCACTTTTTGACCAATTCACTTTTGCAGCTGATACCATTTCAAACTCATCCAAAGTTTTCACTGAAAGGTTTACATCATTTTGCTCTTTTACAATTACAACAACAACATCAGCATAAGCTGATAAAACAAAAGAACTTTCACAGTTCATCAATGTGAGGCCATTTAAAACCCTTCTCAATCTTTGCAAAAGTGGTACTAATGCCAATGTATATAGCATGCCTGATAATGAACAACCTTGCCTCACTCCACGCTGAACTTTAAAAGGAAAACACAAGCCACCATTCAATTTCAACATACTCTCAATGTCATTATATAATACTTTAATATAATCTTTAAAAACCATATTAAAACCAAAGGCATTGTAATGCCACGCCAACAGAGGGAGCCCTCTCCTGAGTATTGACTTTGTACCGCTCCCTCTGCTTCTACTTTCATTTCCTGTTTGGATTGTATTTCAGAAGAGTTTGTGTGTTTGCATATTGCGAAGTATTGCCAGTTAATCTGCCTTACCAAGCGTTACCTTTGTTCTCTGCCTTCTGACCTTGTGTATGATACTGCCTGTTTATCTGATTCACGCCCTTTGGATTACCCTTCTGTTCTGGTTGACTGTTTTTTGGACTGATGACTGTGTCTGGACCTTTTGCCTGTTTCCTCATCTCTGCCTTTTGGATTCCCCTTGTGTATGTCGCTAGATCGGACTGCTATTGTGATTTTGACCCATTGCCTGGCTTAATATTCCTTTCACTGAAACCTGCTGCTAATAAACACCCGCAAATGTATTCTAATGCTGCCTCAGCCTCGTCTTTACAGGCATCTAGAGTCTTCCATAAATAATCATGCTCTACGCGGTCAAATGCCTTTTCCTGATCAATGGAAATCAAGCCAAAATTAACACCACAAATCTTTAAAATTCCATCAAATCCCGGATTTAAAAAATGTTATCAAATATAGATCTTCCAGGCACACAATAGGATTGGTCAGGACTACTTATGTCATCTAAAACTTTCCCTAATTTAATCACCAATACTTTAGACATAATTTTATAGTCAGAGCACAGTAAAGACACTGGTCTCCAATTTTTAATATCACTCAAATCTCCTTTCTTTGGGAGGAGTGTAAGAACTGCTCTCTGACTACTACGTGGTAAAAAACCACAGACCAAACTATCACTAAGACTGCAAGCAAGTCTTCTCCTATAATGCTACAGTATGCTTTATAGAATTCAAAAGGAATCCCATCTATCCCTGGAACTTTCCCGTTTTGCGTACTCTGGAAAGCTTCATACAGTTAAATTAAAGTTATATCTTCACTAAGTTTTGCATTGGTACTTTTTGATAATTTTGGCAGATCTTCAAGGAAGAAACCATCAACATCTTGATCTATCCTAATATCAAAACTATAAAGATTTTTATAAAATGTAACAGCTCTTTTTCTCATTTCGACTGGGTCTGATAACAGAACCCCAGCTTCAGACCTTAAATTCTGAATATAACGTCTTTGACCGTTCTTTTTTTCTAATCCGAAAAAAAACTTTGATGGAACATCCATCTGCTCCACATCCTGGAAACGTGATCTGACCAATGCCCCTTGTACCTTTATTTTATAGAATTCAGACAAAGCTGATCTTTTCATGAAAAGAGAATCTAAATGGTCTTGATTTCCTGTTTCTTGAATTAAAACTTGAATTTCTAAAATTTCCTCTTCTAACTTCTTTATAGACTGAGTTAAAACTCTTGTGACATTTAGAGTATATTGTTGACATAGTTGCCTAATGTTTACTTTCCCAATGTCCCACCATTCCTGTAAAGAGGAAAATTGATCTTTTTGTTCTTTAAAAGACTCCCAATAAAACCTAAAAACATCTTTAAACTGTAAATCTGCCAACAATGTCACATTAAAATGCCAATAAGAACTAATTAATTTAACAGAACTAACAATCATTCTACACACAACCAAACTATGATCAGAGAAACCTACTGGAAGAATTGAGCCATTTACAAAAAAACTAAGATGATGTTTGAAAACATAAAATCTAATCTAATCTAATCTAATCGTGCCATTGACAACACATTTTCACGAGCATGCGTCCATGTGTATTGTTTAACATCATGATTAAAATTTCTCCATACATCACCAAGCTCTTTTCCTTTTATCATTTGTATCGGTTTTCGGCGTGAAGCCATATGTGGTTCTACATGATTCCTATCTATATTTCTTTCAACACAATTAAAATCTCCTCCCACAACCAAAAATTCTTCATTATCACATTTTTCTATTACTGCATTCAATTGATCTAAAAACAACATAATTTCTATCTGTGAGGTTGGTGCATATACACAAATAAAAACAAAAACATGATCTTCAAATTGAGCTTTTATCTTTAACAATCTACCTTTTACAAGATGAAGACTGAGATTTTACAAGAATCTACTGAACAAGATGAGTGAGCAAAATTTTTATAAAACAAAACTGCAACTCCTCCACTGAGTGAAGTATTGTGACTCAGAAAAAGACCACCCCATTCCTTAGCCCATTCAACAGCAATTTCCACGTCACTGTCTCCTGTAAAAACAGGACATTAATTTTATTCTGTTTCGCTACTTCATAAATCTGAGCTCTCTTTCTGCAATCTCTAGCCCCATTCACATTTAAAGATGCAATGTGAATGTCACTCATAAATACAAATGAAAAAGAAACTACAGCACAGAGAGCAATACATCCAATAAGGGCATAAAAACTAAACCATTTCATCCTCATTATTCAATTGGAGTTTAATTTTTGTGACGATTTTTTTAAACAATATACTTCTTTATCTGTAAATCTTCCTTCACTCATTAAACACTTAAGATTTTCCAGAAGTCTTCTGAGATCTGGAAAATATTCATCAACTTGCACTCTTCTCATAATTTTGGTCACCTTTAAGAATTTTTTGATCTCATCCACTCCATATTCAAGACATGACCAACTGGATTGCGAACAAACGGAGCCACTAGAGTCAGAGCACTCACCCTCACTGCTTTCATTGTACACTTTACTCCCTTCTTGGTTCTTTCTAGCCTGTTTCAAAACCATGCTCTTGTCATTTTTTTTCCTCTTCAGAGGTGTTTTAAAAACAACCTGATCCATATCCATTAATGAGTCCTCATTTTGAATTACACTCTCCACTTGTGACTCAGTATCTGAGAACTGATTTAACCTCATTTGTGTGTTACCAAGAGCTTCTCCACAATCAATACTGTTTCTTTCAACACTCTCACAGGTTACAATTTCAGATTTTGGGGCGTTTCTTTCATCAATTTCAACACTTTCTCTAGTTAGATCAGATTCAACATTTTCTACTGACACTACTTTTGGACCACTAGAATTCGGCGCATTGGAAGTACTGGCGACTTGTCCGTTTTTAATTCTGCTCAGTTACCTTTTTACACCATCACTCTGCCCACTGCGATGAGCGCTGTTTTCCGGGCACCCGCGGATCAAATGACCAGACTTTTTCCGCAACCAAAACACCTCATCGTGTCTGTAATTACAAAAACGGTGTAATCAAAATCATCCACTTTAAATTAAAAATTTACATCAAGCTCAGTTCTATTTCCGTTCAGAATCATAAACGTGAAACGCCTGAACAACACTACGTTTCACTAACCCCAATTTACATCCTATAGCGATCTTTTTTTATAGGAGCAATCAGTTTGCTAAAGCGTGACAATTCCTTCATCAACATCTCATCTTTAATAAAGGGGGGTACATTTGAAATGGTGACTTTTTTAGTGGGAGTAGAAAGAGGTAGTACTGGAGTAAACAAACCACGTATGTGTATTCCCTTTCCAACGACTTCATTCACTTTCTCTACTGTATTTAAAAACAGTACAATTGAGTTGTTCATTTTGGACGCCGCTAACACACATTCATGACCCACAACATTACCGGCCGCTACACTACGCTCCTCCACACTCCCTGCAGCCACCACCTTCACACCGTGGCACCGCGTGAGTGAATCGAGAACATTAACTCCTTGAGTCGCCATGCTTCCCAGTGCGACTGTCTTAGGCAGGTGCTCAGTATTATTTTTCTCTGCTAATTTCACAACAAACAACAAACAAAACAACAAAAAACACAAAAAAGTAAGGGGGGGGGGGAATCTTTTAAAGCCACAACGGGCACAAAAAAGACCACACACTCACCACACCTCTCACCCCGCTCAACAAACGCCCGCACATGCGCACAGAGAGAGAGAGAGAGATACACACACACACACGCACACAGAGAGAGAGAGAGAGAGAGAGAGAGAGAGATGCACACACACAGAGAGAGAGAGAGATACACATACACACACACACACAAAGAGAGAGAGATAAACACACAGAGAGAGAGATACACACAGAGAGAGAGAGAGAGAGATACACACACACAAACACACAGAGAGAGAGAGAGAGAGAGAGAGAGAGAGATACACACACACACAGAGAGAGAGAGAGAGAGATTGACTTTTAAGGGACTCTTTAATACAAAAATTAAAAAGTTAAATGAACATTATAAAGGGAAAAAAAGAAAAAATTATATAAAAAATGTACACATTACACAATTATGAGTAGTGTTTTACAAGAAAAAACACTCAAATATTAAATTGCAAACCTTCATCAGAATCAACTTCACAAATACACTGATTAACTTCCCATCTATATTTGAACAATTCCAGATTATTTATCAACTTATAATAACTGTACTCTATGTTAATACGGGATTTTATTGATCCCTTTAATACTGAAGCAACATCAGTTGAACACTTATCACTCAATTTGCTTTTTCTTGTCAACCAAATTGCCATCTTTGCTTGCCCAAATAAATAGTTTAATAAAACGTGACACTCCCTTTTACTTCTACTGTACTTGGGCCCGTAAATAAACCTTTCAGGTGTAAAAACTTCCCCCAGGGTTTGACACCACTCTTCCATTTGAACAAATAAATGTTGTAGTCTCATACAATTAAAAAACAAATGGAAGACCGTTTCTTGAATTCCACAAAAAGGACAACCCTCCCCCACCTGTGGGTCAAGGTGTGCTCTGTGTCTGTTTGTGGCTATTATCCCATGCACAATCCTCCACTGAAGGTCTCCAGTCCTCTTCTCAATGGGGGGTTTGTACAGGGACCTCCAGCAGCCTTTAGGGGAAACGCCTGGCTCAAACATCTCATGCCACTTAGTCTCTCTCACATCCTGCAGCTGCACAAGGTACGTCACCTTTACACACAGACCATACATCATCTTCTTAGCAACGTTACTAAAAAGTCCAAGTTGAGGTGTCTTAAAGGAAAGTAATCCATTTTCCAATTCTTGCCATGTTCTGAGGTCAGGTGAGAAAAACAACTCTGGAAAGACAGGAGTCTCCTCCCCGACAGGTGTCTCTAAAGAGTCTCTATAATCTTTTGGTAAAAACTCATAAATTCCAGTCAACAGTCTCTCAGCCACACAAACTGACCGTAGGCCCATTTTTTTAGGCCCAACGCTTTTCTGAGGGATTCTGTTTTAAAAACATCCAGATCCAGTGCAGGGTTCAAAAAAAGTGGTTCTTCTCTCAGCCATAGTCCTTTCACCTCATTTTGCTCCCGAGAGAACCTGAAAAGAGCCCATGTTCTTAACACCGATCTATAAAAAGATGTCAATCCACTCAGGTTTATTTTTTCAATGTCCATGAGAAATAAGTGGCGGTCTAATCCCATGTTGCCTGCTCTCTTCAGGAGGGTGCAGGCTATCCCAGCCCAGCCTACATCCTCCCCGTACAACAGTCTCTGAGCTGCCTGGTGTCTAAAAGCTCTGACTCTGGCTCTGATGTCCACCAGCCCCTGTCCTCCTTCCTGTAATGGCAGATAGAGCACTGGTGCCTTCAACCAGTGCTGGCATGACCAGAAGAAATCCACCAGGCGCTGTTGAATTCTTCTTATTAGGTCCTCTCGAGGCTCTAAGATCATCATTTTGTGCCACAGAGATGATGCAACCAAGTTGTTGCAGACCAAGGCCCTCCCCCTGTAGGACAACTGGGGCAGCAACCATTTCCAGTGAGACAACCGAGCACACACTTTCTCCACTAGGCCCTCCCAGTTTTTTCCTTTATAATCATCTGTCCCTAAAAAAACCCCTAAATACTTAAAACCTGCTTTCCCCCACAGCAAACCACCAGGAAGTAACGGACTACTGGAGTCTTGACCACACCACACAGCATCACTTTTTTGCCAATTAACCTTGGCTGAAGATGCTTTGCCATAACATTCCAAAGCCGTTTTTAAACTTTGATCATCACTATGAGTTTTAATTATACTGTGACATCATCTGCATATGCAGAGAGCTTAATATGACTCTTAATCTCCAGGGTATTGACTTGTAGACCTGTTAGCTGTTCTCTTAATTTACACAGTAAAGGCTCAATGACTATACTGTAAAGTTGCCCTGATAACGGACAACCTTGCCTAATGCCTCTGTTGACTTTTACAGGAATACTGAGGCCACCAGCTATTTTAATCATACACTGCGCTCCAGCATACAGCAGTCTTATTTTGGAAATAAAATTATCCCCAAAACCAAAAGCTTTTAAGGTATCAAAAAGAAAAATGTGATCAACTCTGTCAAAGGCCTTTTCCTGGTCCAGTGACAGAAAACCCAAATTAGTGTTGTTATGAAGAGCAAAATCAAAAATATCACGTACCAGATGTAAATTATCTATTATAGATCTATTTTTTACACAGTAAGACTGATCTTTATGTATAATCGTATACAATACACCATTTACTCTACTGGCCAAACATTTTGTAATCAGAGCCTACAATTGCTACCGGCTTCCAGTTCTTTAAGAGAGTTAAATCACCTTTTTTTGGAAGTAGCGTTAAAACTGCCCTCTGACAACTCAAAGGAAGAATTCCTTCAATGATGCATTTTTTCATTACCTCAAAATAATCATGCCCAATAACTTTCCAAAAAACCTTATAAAATTCAGCAGGTAAACCATCCAATCCTGGCGTGCGTCCAGAGGAGAGTCCCATTACAGCAGCAGTAATCTCTTCAAAAGTGAGTTCAGTCTCTAAGAATTGCTTATGTTCCACTTTTAAAACAGGAAGATCTTGTAGAAGTTGATTTCTGCACAGTTCATCTGATTTGTCAGCAGCATATAAATCTGAATAAAAATCCAATGCAAGTTTGCGCATCTCTACTGGGTCTGACGTGTTATGGCCATTATTGTCCTTTAAAACATACATCAGTTTTTCTTGCCCTGTTTTCCTCTCCAAATTGAAGAAAAAAGAAGAAGGTCCATCCATGTCTCTTATCGTTAAGAAACGACTTCTTACGAGAGCGCCTTTAACTCTTTCATTTAAAAAGGAGCTCAACTTATTTTTCCTTTCAGTCCACAGTTCTTGTAAATTTCCAGCGCCGTCATTCATACTCTTTTCAATGTCCATAATCTCTTTTTCCAACAACTCTAATGTCTTTTTCAAAATTAAAGAGGAATGAGAAGCATACTTTTGACAGAACCCTTTTATGTGCGCTTTACCAACATCCCACCACTGAATAATATCTTCATAGAGACATTTTTCATTTTTCCAATTTTCCCAAAACAAATTAAAAACCTCACAAAAATGCTTATCTTCCAAAAATTTTACATTAAAATGCCAGTAATAACTTGTATGCTTCCTTTCAGTCATAATGCATTCAATTATAACAAGTTTGTGATCAGACAAAGCTGTAGGGACAATATCTGTTTTAACAATCTTGTTTCTCATATTATGTGATGTATAAAAGCGGTCTAAACGTGCTCCAGAAACACTACCATTACCAACTTTCATCCATGTATACTGCCTTACTGCTAAGTTATGCTCTCTCCATACATCTGAGTATTTTAGACTTTTTATTATATTAGCTAAACAATTAGCTGAGCGTGCATGAGGCTCTTCCCCATTCCTATCGTGAACAAAGTCTAGAGTACAGTTCCAATCTCCCCCTAATACAATAAGATCGCCGTCCTGCTGTAGTTTTAAAAACTGCTCTAGTTTAGTAAATAACTGTACTCTGTCTGCTCCTATATTAGGGGCATAAACGTTTACAAACAGGAAATTAAGATTCATAATTTCAGCCCTTACAGTCAAAAGTCTCCCTGGTACCAGCTCATCTTTTGATAAAATCTTTATTTTGAGAACAGGGGAAAAAAGCACAGCTACCCCAGCACTTAAGTTAGTCCCATGACTCAGAAAACTATCCCCTTCCCACCACAAGCCCCAATCAATCTCATTGTCTTGACTGCTATGTGTCTCTTGCAGAAAAACAACACTCAGATCTTTTAATCGAATAATTTCTGATAATAACCCTTTTTTCCCCCTATCCCTCATTCCATTTATGTTAATTGAACCCACCCTCAAGATCTCCAAGAACAAAGGGAAGAGAAAGAGGAAAAAACAGAAAGAAAAAGCACAAGCCATTTAGATTATTTCGTTTTCCCCCTCGCTTTCCCTGCCCTTTTTCCTTGTCTGAGAACAGTAATATGCTTCTTAAGACGAAACCGCTTCTGTTGCGAAAGATCCTCGTAGTTGCCCGTTTTCCTAGCCCATATAACCGAAGCAATAAACTTATCAATATCAGGGAAGTAGTCAATTACTTCCACACCAGCTTTTCCTTTCGTCTTATCAAGAAATGCATTAATTTATTCAACAGTATACAAATCTTGATCAGTTCCTCTTAAGCCCTCTGAACACTGATCATCATCTCCATCATCAGTGCACTGGGAATAACTATCCATCTCATCAGCCATACTGTCCTTCAAGCCTTCAACATGTGCCACCTCATTAACTTCACCCACACATCCAGCACTACTCTGGGCCTCACTCTTATCAGTATTGTCTCCTACATTTCCAGATTCATCAGAAACATAACTGCATCCAGGTTGCTCCACACTCTGAGGATTGACATTAATCTCCCTCAACTCCTGCATCTTGTCCTCCTCTATGGTTCCTTCAAGCTGCCCCTCGTTCCTCTGTTCTTCACTCTCGCTCGTTTGTTGATCGGTATTCGCAGTATTGTTTACATCAACACGAGACGTGGACGCGCGCTGGTCATCCTTACGTGGGCAAGCGAAACGTTTATGGCCCAACTCATCACATTCAAAACATTTTAGGCTCTCGGTGCTGGCGTAAACCATATACGAATTCTCCCCGTGATTGACACGGAAGGAGACTTCTAAACTGCGATCCTGTGAGCTCAAAAACATTAAAACTTGGCGTCTAAAAGAAAGAACATGTTTTAACGTGTTGTTTTTACATCCGAGGGGAATCATTCTGACAGGGCTGGCAATCTTTCCAAACCTCTGCAGTTCTTTCGTTATGGTCTCATTATATCCGCTGGTCTCATTATAGCGGGGTTACCGAAACCAACGTCTCTTTTACCCACATTCCGCTCACAGTCAACTGATTTACCAGAGAATCTGATTTTAGAAACACGACGACGGCTTTATTCATACGGGAGGCCGAAATTATGTTCTCAAAACCGACTTGCTCTCCTATAACTAGCAGCAGCTCTTCCACTGTCACACCGGGTTCTGGTACACACTTACACCCATTACGGAGTGACAGAGTTTGTGATCCTTGCACAGAAACAGACGCCATTCCGGCGTCTGAAAACCGCGCCAGGTAGTAAGAAGTAAAAACAATAAAACTTTTGGCCGAGGGGGAAAAATAAATAAAAGGAAAAAAAAGGAACAAAGATTCCACAATCACACTCACCAACGCGCTCAACTCGCACTCGCACTCCCACACACACTCCCAGCATGCACTCCATGAGAGAGAGAGAGAGAGAGAGAGAGAGAGAGAGAGAGACACACACACACACAGAGAGAGAGAGAGAGAGAGAGAGAGAGAGAGAGAGAGAGAGAGAGAGAGAGAGATACAAACACAGAGAGAGAGAGAGAGAGAGAGATACACAGAGAGATTTTGAGATTTTATAACACTTTAATTGTCTAAATCATTTAAAAACAAATAACAAACATACACTTTACTCAAGACATTTAGCAAAAATTAATTCACCATCTCTAACAAAGCACAACAATTCTTTGTAATTCCATACATTTTCGAAATCCTCTATATCACTCATAGTTTTATAGAATAAAAAATCAAATTTAATTCTTACTCTTACTAAAATCTTAAATACTTGTACTACATCCCGACCAACTTCACCATCTATCTTTTCCTTTCTTGTCAGATAAATAGCCATTTTCGCTTTTCCAATAACAAAGTTAACAAGTTGCCCTTTTCTTCTCTTTTTTTCCAAAACTTGAACCCAAAGATAAAACCAACCTTTGAAAATATCACTTTAAAATCCACAAACATGAAATTAAGCATCAAAAACAAGTTTTTAAGCCTGTCACAATGTACAAAACAGTGAAAAATAGTTTCCCTTTGATCACAAAAAGGACACTTGCTATCAACTGCTGAATTAAAAATGCTAACAAACGTATTTACGGCAACAATACCATGCAGTATTCTCCACTGCAAATCCCCATTTGCTTTGGTCAATGGTGGCTTGTACATATTCCTCCATACAGGTTTACAATCATTTTCAACACCAAAATGAGCAGCCCACGGTGTTTCAACCCGCACTTTCAATTTTTCCTTGTTTAACATTTTAACACATAATTCATACAACATTTTTCCATTCACAGAACAAAAATCCAACCTTTCCAATCTTTTAGTCCCAAGCAACTGATGAGAACTTTCCTCTTCAGTAAACTTTGGTGCGAACAGGGCAGAGCAGATTAAGCTTTTCCTGAGGACAGAAGGCCTGTAGAACTATAGGTCTGGCCACATTGGTAGGAACCTTAGGGATAGTTTTCAAAGTAACAAACTTATCAGCAACTACTTCAAAAGGCTCAAAGGGACATAGGGAAAGACCTTCTAGGATGAAAGCTAAGTCCCATGCTGGCACCCTCGTGCGGACTACAGGCCTCAGCCTCGAAGTACCACGAAGAAAGCGAGTTATAAACGGGTGTCTCCCCAAAGAGACTCCACTGAAAGGGACATGGTAAGCAGCAAGTCAAGTCAAGTCAAGTGTATTTATATAGCGCTTTTCACAATATAAATTGCATCAAAGCAGCTTCACAATATCAATCAAATAACATAACAATGTTTGTTTCTTGGTGGAAAAAAAAAACATCCACGTTTGGTAGGGCTGATCAATGGTATTAATGCTTGGTTAATTAATTTGAATATCCCTAACTGAGCAAGCCAAAGGCGACAGTGGCAAGGAACCGAAAAACTCTATCAAGTGACCTACTGGTGTCCTAAAACTCCATCAGGTGACCTAATGGAGAGAAAAAAAAAAACCTTGGGAGAACCCAGGCTCAGTCGGGGGCCAGTTCTCCTCTGGCGTTTATGAACTAGAGGCCGGATTTACAGTAACTGTAATTTATACAGAATTTTGTTTTATTTTATCACTTCGGGGTGGGTACGCGAACCGGAATCAAAACGTTTTATCTGTAGAGTGGGAAAGGGATCCTCCATAGGGAGAGGCTAGTTGGCACTTTAGCACTGCGTTGTCATCAGGTCCAGGCAAAGCTCCTAGTCAGATTTGGATACGGCCTGGATCCGGTAGGCTGCGGGAAAACCTCGGGATAAACAAAGACACTAAAATTAGCGTAGATGCCATTCTTCTTATGATGATGTAACGAGTACATCAGGATTTACGGGAAGTGTTCCCAGTTCCGGCTGACCTAATCTATGCAGCCTAACATTGAATTATAGAAGTCTATAATATATTATGTGTATGCTAGGTCAAAGAGATGTGTTTTTAGTCTAGCTTTGAACTGACAGAGTGTGTCTGCTTCCCGGACAATGGTAGGAAGACTGTTCCAAAGTTTTGGTGCTAAATAGGAAAAGGATCTACCGCCAGCAGTCGATTTTGATATTCTAGGTATTATCAACTGGCCCGAATTTTGAGATCGCAATAGACGTGAAGGACTATAATGCGTTAAGAGCTCGCTCAAGCACTGCGGAGCTAAACCATTTAGTGCTTTGTAAGTAATCAACAATATTTTAAAATTTATACAATGTTTAATAGGCAGCCAATGCAGTGTTGACAGAACCGGGCTAATATGGTCATATTTCCTGGTTCTAGTAAGAACTCCAGCTGCAGCGTTTTGGACCAGCTGTAGTTTATTTATTAAGCGTGCAGGGCAACCACCCAGTAGAGCATTACAATAATCTAGTCTTGATGTCATGAAAGCATGAACTAATTGTTCCGCATTTGTTAATGAGAGCATATGTCGTAATTTAGATATATTTTTAAGATGGAAAAATGCGGTTTTACAGATACTAGACACGTGACTTTCAAATGAAAGATTGCTATCAAAGAGCACACCCAGGTTCCTAACCGACGACGAAGACTTAACAGAGCAGCCATCAAGTGTTAGAAGAAATATACAGCTGAGTATCATCGGCATAACAGTGAAAGCTAATTCCACGTTTCCTAATGATATGTCCTAATGGTAGCATGTACAGAGTGAACAGCAGCGGTCCTAGTACTGAGCCTTGTGGTACGCCATACTGAACTTGTGATCGATAAGACATCTCTTCATTTACTGCTACAAACTGATAACGGTCAGATAAGTATGATTTAAACCATGCTAGTGCAATTCCACTAATGCCAACATAGTTTTCTAGTCTATTTAAAAGAATGTTGTGGTCAATTGTGTCAAATGCAGCACTAAGATCAAGTAACACTAATAGAGAGATACAACCACGATCGGATGATAAAACTAAATCATTTGTAACTCTAATGAGAGCTGTCTCAGTACTATGGTGCGGTCTAAATCCTGACTGAAAATCCTCGCAGATATAATTTCTTTCAAGAAAGGAACACAGTTGTGAGGATACTGCTTTTTCTAATATCTTTGACAGAAAAGGCAGATTTGAGATCGGCCTGTAATTGACTAATTCTGAAGGATCAAGTTGCGTTTTTTTAACAAGCGGTTTTATCATAGCCAGCTTAAAGGTTTTTGGTACGTATCCTAGAGACAAAGACGAATTAATGATATTAAGAAGAGGATCTATGATCTCTGGAAGCATCTCTTTCAATAGCTTAGTCGGTATAGGGTCTAACATACAAGTTGTCGATTTAGATGAATTAACGAGTTTGCAGAATTCTTCCTCTCCTACAGCAACAAATGAATAAAATTTTTCCTCAGGGAGACTACAATGCACTCCCTGATGCGATACTGTAGTAGACGGTTGCATAGTTATAATTTTGTCCCTGATATTATCAGTCTTATAAGTGAAAAAGTTCATAAAGTCATTACTGTGTTGGCCTGAAACTTCTGTGCTTGAAGCTTTCTTTTTCGTTAGTTTAGCCACTGTTTCAAATAAATACCTAGGATTATGTTTATTTTCTTCTAATAGGGTTGAAAAATAAGCAGATCTAGCAGCTTTTAAAGCCTCTCTGTAAGCAATCGAGCTCTCTTTCCATGAAATCCGAAATACCTCTAGTTTTGTTTTCTTCCAGTTGCGCTCCATTTTTCTGGCTGTTCTCTTAAGGGCCTGAGTGTGCTCGTTGTACCACGGCGTTGGACGGTTTTCTTTAATCTTCTTTAAGCGCAACGGAGCAACTGTGTCTAAAGTGCTGGAAAAGAGAGAGTTAAATGTTTCTGTTGCAATATCAAGTTCTTCTAAGCTATCCGGGATGCTGAGATGATGAAACTGATTAGGAAGATTATTGATAAAGCAATCTTTAGTGGCAGAAGTTATAGGTCTAACATATTTATAACACGGAGTCGGCTTTGCAGCCTTGGCTAAATGTAATTTACATGAGACTAGATAATGGTCTGAGATGTCATCGCTCTGCTGCAGAATTTCAACGGCATCAACATCTATTCCATGTGATAATATTAGATCTAGAGTATGATTACGACAATGAGTGGGTCCTGACACGTGTTGTCCAACTCCAATTGAGTTTGCAATGTCTTTAAGTGCCAATCCCAATGCATCTTTTTCATTATCTACATGTATATTAAAATCACCAACAATTAGTACTTTATCGTTAGCCAATACTAATTCTGATAGAAAGTCCGCAAATTCTTTGATAAAATCTTTATGGTGCCCTGGTGGAGAAACGCTCCTGCAGGAACTCCAGCACTGCACCCACTGGGCAGTTAACTGGGTCCAACAGGTGTTCTCCACACCAAGAAGTGAAGAGCCACCACTTCAAGGCGTATAACCTCCTCGTGGAAGGAGCTCTGGAGTGAAGGATGGTCTCAACGACCTCGGTTGAGAGACCAGCCCCTACGAGCTGGGCCCCCTCAGAGGCCAAGCCCATAGCTTCCACAACTCTGGGCGGGGGTGAAGTATCAACCCGCTCACCTGAGAGAGAAGGTCCCTCCTGATCGGAATCTCCAGAGGAGATCCATACTCGGGCCGGCCAAAACGGGGCTACCAATAATAGACTGACCCCGTCCCGGCGAACCCTCTCCAGAACTCCTGGGAGCAGAGCAATCGGGGAAAAGGGGTACAGGCGTGACCTCGGCCACGCCTGCACCATAGCGTCCAACCCCAACATAAGACCACCTTTACATAAGAGACCACCGATGTGTTGAGAACATGATGACCTCTCAGGTGTGGCAGGAAGTGCTTCAGAGCCTGAAACACTGCCAACATCTCTAGACAATTTATATGCCAAAATCGATGATAGCCCTGCCACAGACCCTGGGCTGGGCGACCACTCATGATCGCCCCCCAGCCTGTGAGGGAAGCATCTGTCGTTAGCATTACACGACGACAAAGAGCTCCCAGCACAGGTCCCTGGGACAGAAACCAAGGATCCCTCCACATGACCAGAGCACGGCGATAACGCCGTGTAACTCTGATCACGCGGAGGGGGTTTCCCCTCGGGGAGCAGAGCCACCGATGTAATGGTCTCATGTACAGCAGGCCGCAGGGTATGGAATCCGCAGGGTATGGTATCCAGCAGTCTCTGGAACTGCTTTACAGTGAGCAACTGACGACATCTCGATGCCGAGCCGCCTCTAAAGCTAGGCCGAACGGAAGAACACGATATTGGTACGCTTCGCCCCAGAAAGCGAACCTCAGGAACTTCCTGTGTTGCGGAAGGATGTGGAAGGATGCGTCCTTCAGATCTATCGTGACAAACCGGCCCTCGGACCTGATTTGTGACACGATTTGCTTAGCGTAAGCATCAAGAATTTGAGCTTGGCTACAGCACGATTTAGTAGGCGCAGATCTAAAATTGGACGCAACCCTCCATCCTGCTTTGGAACGATGAAATATTGGCTGTAATAACCTGACTCCTTGCAGGGAGGAGGAACTCGTTCTATAGCCTCCTTTTGAAGGAGCGTTTTCACCTCTTGTTCCATTACCAGAGCCTGCTCGGGGCCCACCACGATGGCCAGGAACCCGTTGAATCGAAGAGGAGGAGATCTGAACTGAATGACACAACCCCTTCCCATCGAATGCAGAACCCACTGAGATATTTTTGGACGACTTCTCCAATCTGCCAGAAAATCTACTAAGGGTACCAGCCTCTCGAGGCTGGCCTCTGGAATATTTTGAGCAGCAGACACAGTGCCCTGTAACGGCGTACCGGCAGGGAACAACTGGTCTGACTGCTCTAAACCCCTCCTCAGAGGGGGCGAGCATCCCTCGGGAAAGCGCTCGCTGGACCCGTCTGCGCCCCGACACGAAGGCGGGGTTGGCAGAAGGGACCCCTGAGGGCACTGTGAGAGAACGGGCACCGTCTTAAGCGGTGAACACCTCCCTCTCACGATGGGGACCCCTCAGCATCCTGACACCATTGGCGTCAGGACTTCTTCTTAGACAAAGCCTCTTAGCCATAATGACTGTCCTCAGATCAGTCTTACCACTAGAAGGCTTCGCCTGAGACTGTCGTGTCTGTTCCCACTGTTTAGAAGGGGGGGCACGAGACGCGACACTCTGCTTTTGTTGCGCCTTATGTGAGGAGCTAGTCGACGGCTTGATCTGCCCTCGCCCAGCAGACCCTGAGACGTGAACTTTAAGTGGGAGGAATTTTTTAAAAACTGCAGCTTGTTTTATTTTCTCCCTGAAATGTATCTATGACCGAGTTTACCGCGTCACCGAATAAACCAGATGGAGAAAGTGGAGCATCCAAAAGAAAAACTTTCTCTTTATCCTTCATATCTGATAGATTAAGCCACAAGTGTCTCTCTGCGGCCACCAGGGCTGCCATAGAACGGCCCATTAGTTTAGCCGATTCCCTGGTGGCACGCGGAGATAAATCTGCAGTCTGACGCAGTTCTCGAACCACGTCAGTGCTGACCTCGTCACTCTCACTCATATCTTTTAAAAGATCGGCTTGGTATGCCTGCAATATCGATATCGTGTGCAGACACGCCGAAGCCTGTCCAGCCGCCGAATAAGCCCCACCCACCAGAGCCGAAATATTTCTGAGAGGCTTGGTGGGTAAAGCTGGTGCCTTAAGAGACGAGGAAGACTCAGCAGAAAGATAGCTAACTAGAGTCTTCTCCGCCTTGGGCATCGCCCCATAACCATATAAATTAGCCCCCGATATATTAGAATATATAGAAGTCTGGGGGCTAAACACACGATAAGAGGCGGGTCTCTTCCACAACCTCGACACCTCGGTGTGGAGATCGGGAAAAAACGGAAGGCACCGCCGTGGAGGCTGAACGCGGGAAGGCAAAAATTGTTCATCAAGCTTGTTTATTTTTCTTTTATAAACATATTCCTGCCTAACAGCTGGCCACCCAATGCTTAGTTTTAACACAGCACGAGTGAGCACCTCCATAAGCTCCTCATGTTCAGGGGAATGAGGTGACGAATCCTCAACATCCCCTGTCTCAATACTGACAACATCCAGCTCCTCAGAACTGAATAGCTGCAGTATTGGTGCCTCAGCCTGGGGGGAAGAAACCGGAACTGAGGCACTGGAACTGGCAGGTAAAGGCTGAGATAAGGCAGAGCCCGTCTCAAACCCCGCTGACAGATCCATTTGCGATCCCCGCGACACGCGCCGCCGCTCTGCCTCGACAGAAACGGGACCCGAGCCGCGGGAAGCGCGAGCCGAACCACTCTCCTCGAAGAGTGATCGGCGGGAGTGGAGCGTTCTTATCGGAAAACGCTTGCAATGCCCACAATCAGCCCCCTCGAGAGCTGACTGGGCATGCTGCACTCCCAAACAAACAGCACACAGATCGTGTGTATCCACACCCGTGAGAAAACAAGTACAGGGGGGAACACACTTTCTGTATTGCTGCTCGCTCGTCATACTGATATATTTGAATATATATATAGTTTTTTTTTTTAAGTGAAAAACTCCTGCCTAGCAATTACTAAGAACAGACAAAAAACACAGGGACAGATTCACACAGAGCGCTTGCTGAAGACAACAGAAGCTGTCGCCATTGTGTTCAGGGATGTGCTTTATAGTTTCCTGGTCGATGACGTCACTCGTGACGTTCCGTCTCGCCATTGGGCTGATTCCATACGTGCTTCATGACGCACAACGCTAGAGGCGTTCCCGCAGCGTTTCACGCAGTTCGACGTTCCTGAAAGGGAACTGTCCTTTACTTCTGGTGCAGATCGTCCACTGTCGAATTCCATAATTAAAAGATTGTCTTCATCATTCAGAGTCCCAAGCTTTGTGCTACAGCATTCACGTTATCAAAGTCATTACCAGCGACCTCCAGTAGTCTACTTAAGGTGATCATTTTTGCTGTTACAAAAATTTTCATCATTCCAGGCATTGTTTGTCCAGCAACATCCAATCTTGCACCTTTAACTAAAGGATCTTCTAGAAGCCAATGAAGAGATGACACAAGCATAGTCCTTACAGTTCTTACTAATGACCATGCTTTTAGAACACTTCGATAATATAAGGGAAGGCCTTTTATGTCTCCTGCTTCACAGTTAATCCAAAAAAACACTTTTATTTAACCCCAAACCTCCAATTTTTTCCAAAATAAAATGTGTTCCTGCTTCCCATACATTACTTTGACCATACCAAATTTTTTTAATAAACTGTAATCTAAAAGCTGTTTTACGGCTTTCTAGATGCAGAAGACTTTGTCCAACATCATCCCTTGTTAGATATAACACACATTGTGGTACCCAATGCATCTTCTTATTCCAAAAAAAATCAACCATTAAAGCATGGATTTTTGCCAGAAGACCTGCAGGTGGCTCAAGTACTGCCACACGATGCCATAATGATGCTGCTACCAAATTATTGATAATTAAGGAGCGTCCTCTATATGACATTTGTGGCATTAACCACCTCCATTTTTAAGTTTTCCTTCAACCATCTCTATAACACCATCCCAATTTTTCATCATAGTTTGATCATCACCCAAATAGACTCCCAAGTATTTAACGCCCCCTGTAACCCATGACAGTCCACCTGGTAATTCTGGTTTTCCTTGAGTCCACCTACTTCCAATGCAGTACATTTAGACCAACTTACTCTTGCTGACGATACTTTACCATACCTCTCGACCACCCCTTTGATTTTTTCCACATCACTTCTTCCTTTAACAGCTACCATTACATCATCCGCATAGGCAGATAAACAAAAACTCTGTTCTCTATACAAAGACACCCCTTCCAAACTATCTCTCAATTTACATAAAAAAGGCTCAATTGCAATTGAATACAACATGCCTGACAATGAACAACCCTGCCTGTTTCCCCTTTTAACTTTTACAGGGGCACTCAAGCCACCATTGACCTTCACAACACTTTCAATGTCACCATACAATACCTTAACCATTTCAATAAAAATGGGACGAAATCCAAAAAAATCAAGTACATTCCATAAATATCGGTGTTCAATTCGGTCGAAGGCCTTTTCTTGGTCTAATGAAATCATGCCAAATTTCTGGCCTGTAATTTATACTACATCAAAAATATCTCTAATTAAATCAATGTTTTCTGTTATCGATCTGCCCGGTACACAGTATGACTGATCCGCATGTATGATTTGCTCCATCACTTTTCTCAACCTGTTGGCCAAAGTCTTCGATAAAATCTTAAAATCAACACAAAGCAAGGACACGGGCCTCCAGTTTTTGATTTCTTTGAGGTCTCCTTTCTTGGGTAAAAGGGTCAAAACTGCCCTCCTGCAGCTCAAAGGCAGTTGTCCTCTGGCAATGCTGTCACAGAAAACTTCCAACAGGTCACTGCCCACCACATCCCAGAAAGCTTTGTAGAAATCAACCGTTAGACCATCTAACCCTGGAGCCCGACCATTTTCCATGCTCATTAAAGCTGTACGCAATTCCTCCATAGTCAGTTGTCTCACCTTCTTTTCTTTTGCCTCCTTGTCCTCTGTGTACTCACATTTGAAGTAGTCCTTGTAAAAGTCAGCAGCCCTCCTGCGCACATCAGCAGTTTCAGTGAGCTCCCGCCCATTGGCTGACCGAAGACAATGAATAATTCTACTTTGGCCATTTTTCTTTTCCAAACTGAAAAAAAACTTTGCACAATGCCCCCTGTGCTTTACTACCGAGCAGATCTCTTAATTCTGCCTTCTTTCCAATCAGAGAATTAACTTGATTTCCTGTAGAATCACATACATTTTGAAGCTCTAAAATATCAGTCTCCAGAACTCTAATTTTTTTAGACATATTCTGGGTGACATTGAAATTGTATTGTACACAAAGTTGTTGAATTTGTTTCTTTCCCAAATCCCAGCACTGTTGTACACTTGAAAACATTGCCTTTTTATTCTTCCATTCCTTCCAAAAAAACTCAAAACAGTTTTTAAAATGCAAATCTTGTAACAAAGCACCATTAAAAATCCAATAGGCACTTTTTAATTTCAACAACTTTATAAATACACTTGCTATCACCATGGAATGGTCAAAAAAACACACAGGACTAATAGCACATGTTTTTACAATTTGTACTTGATGTTTAAAGCAATACAACTTATCCAGTCTTGCCATAGAAACAACACTTTCCCTTACTTGTACCCATGTGTATTGTTTAATTTTACTGTTTAAGTTTCTCCACACATCCACTAACACATTAGTTTCAATAAAACGATTCAATGACAACCAGGAAGCTGTATGAGGCTCTAGATGGTTTCTATCTAAATCCATCGCTGTACAATTAAAGTCCCCTGCAATCAGGAGATAATCAGGATCACAATTTTGTACAGTATTTAACAATTTTTCTAAAAACAGCAATCTCTCAGCTGCAATAACTGGAGCATACACATTTATTAAACAAGCGTTGCAACATCAAATTTTGCATTAACTTTTAAAAGTCTTCCTTCCACAATTTCCTCCACCTCATATGAAATTGGCAAACAATTTTTTGCAAAGAAGACTCCTACACCAGCACTTGTACTCTTTTTGTGACTAAACATAGCCATACCCTCCCATTCTCTTTTCCAATTCACTTCATTTATAATGTCACTATGAGTTTCTTGAGCAAAAAATATATCTACATGTTTCATTGTCATTAATTGAAACAATTGACTCCTTTTCTTTATATCTCTTGCTCCATTCAGATTTAAAGTTGTAAACTTCAAATCAATTATAAATAAAATGTAAAGGAAACCAATCATTAATTGCAAAAAAACAAACAAAAAAGAACAACAACTCCTATGAATTTTTCTTCTTTTCATTTCAGCTAAATTGGATCTACACGCAATTTTTGTACGATCTATGGAACTCTTGACTTGATAGTCCTCCTTCCCCTCTTTCTCTCATTAAGAAACGTGTCGACTCAATGAAGATTTTACGATCCGGAAAAAAATCGTCTATCACCACATTCCGTTTGCCTTTTGTAATGTTCAGAAAACGTTGTACTTTTTCGAGACTGTACCCGCTAGTCTCTTGACTCTCATTCAGAGACACCATATCTGAGGGCTCCTTCTCACCAAAACTGACCAACGAAGCATCCGTAGATGAATCATCAGAAGTGTCCTCCGAACTATTATCTTCCCCATCTTTTATTGACTCTTGGCTATTCTTTAGTTGTTTCTTTAATTTTGAACCCCCTTCACTTTTTCTTGCTTTCCTTTTCACTACAGGCATTTTAAATACCAATTCCTCTTCCTCCATCACTATTCGTTTCTCATTTATTGTGTTATTATACATTTTTTTATTTTGATATATTTATGCATGATATGGAAATGTTTTATTTACTTAATTATTATTGTTCATTTTTATTTATCTACATATGTTTCTTTGTATAAGTCTATTGCTTTGGCAATATTGTGCTATTTTATACATTCATACACACACACAGAGAGAGAGAGAGAGAGAGAGAGAGAGAGACAGAGAGAGATGCAGAGAGAGAGAGAGAGAGATACACAGAGATTTGATTTTCAAAACCCTTTTTATTACAATTTACACAAACTGCCAAACAACATCATTACTTTAAAAAAAAAATCTTAAAAGATAGAAAACAGCAACTCTTCTGCAACAATT
This sequence comes from Meda fulgida, assembly GCA_030578275.1. Classification (NCBI taxonomy): domain Eukaryota; kingdom Metazoa; phylum Chordata; class Actinopteri; order Cypriniformes; family Leuciscidae; genus Meda; species Meda fulgida. The sequence continues at coordinate 458,030 of CM060625.1, read as the reverse complement.
TCACAAAGGACCTTATTTAAACACCATCTTACCTCAATAGATAAAAAAAATCATGCATTAATCTATAATAATGATAATCAATCAAAATCCTACAATTGACTCATTTTACAAAAATTGCTACCAAACTGTTGCAAACATTTTGTTCAATTTTTTCTTTTCTTGTGGCATAAATCGCCATTTTTGCCTGACCCAACAAGAAATTCAACAATTGACACCTATGACGAATTTTTTTCACATATTTAAATCCACAAATAAACACTTTCATTGAAAAAAACTCATCAAAAGAATCAAAAATATTGTCTCTCAAAATATCAAATAAAGGTTTTAACCTCACACAGTGCATAAAAGCATGAAAAATTGTCTCTTTTTCCAAACAAAAAAGGGCAGCCTTCAGTCACTTCAGAATTTATCAAGGAGACAAATGCATTTACTGCAATAGCACCATGCAACACTCTCCACTGTAAATCCCTAGTTTTTTGACTAACGGTGACTTATACAAGGCTCTCTATTCTGGCTTTTCATCGACAGCAAGATTAAATATATTTCGCCATGGTGTATCACACTTGTTATCTAAAAATTTCTTATTAAAAGCTTTTACACAAACCTTGTACAATTCTTTTCCAAGTACAACATTTGAACTCACAATCATTATTTCTTTACAATCTAAAAACATGCTGTTGTGTTCTCCCAAAATGGGAGAAATACCCAACTTTGGAAAAGGGTCTTTACAGTCCGGGTTTATTAACCCCTGTGAGTAATGATCCAGCAGTTCTGTCTCTTCCTCAGTAAGGGCCGATCTCCACTTTTACAGTGCTTTTGCTACTATACGGCATGATTTGAGCCCTAAATGCTCAGCAATCGCGGTCACATTCCTAAAAGCAGGTCTTGCTATTTGATGTAGATGATCAATTTCTGTCAACTTGGCGTTACACAAAGTCCTTTCTGGTATGGCAAAAGAAAACTCACGTGATAAGTCCAAACGTGAGCCACAGACCAAAGGTTCTCGAAGTAACCAAAACAGAGAAGCAACATTGCTTTCCCTACTTTTCTTAAACAGAGACCACACTTTAAATAAGTTACGATAAAAAACTGGAGTATTAGACACTTTTGATCTTTGAGAGTCCAACCAGAATAAAGTTTTGTCCAATCCTAGCCCTTCGATATCCCGGAGGATCGCACAGGCAGCCGCCATCCAACTGGACTCTGAAGAGCACTTTAAAAGTCTCTGTACCTATTGTACCTACCACTGTTACTGCAATCATCAGAATCACAAACTGCTTGTTCTATCCTCTGGGAACGTATAACCTCTTCCTCCCCAGCTGCAGCTACACCGACTTTTTCAACAATTTCTGAATTTCCCAAAATCTCAGAAACCTTCTCTACTATTTTTGGAGCAACCGAAGCCCTACTTGGACCTGGCATCTCCTCCACAACTGTAGCGATTTCCTCCTGCACTTCAATTACACTTTCTGAAGCAACAGTTGATGCAGTTTTATTTATGTTTTCCTCTCTTTTTGGACAACCACGAATAAGGTGTCAAACCAAAGCACCTCATTGTATTAGTTGTAGCATATATCACGTAATTAATTTCTTCATGTCGGAAATTTAGAGTCAGATCAAGTTCCTTTAACGTTATCTTTCAGTACCATATAAACATAACGCCCAAAAGACACCACATGTTTCAACAAAGATGACTTCCTTCCAATTAAAATCATCTTAATGGGAGAGACCAGTTTCCCATACCTCGAGAGCATTCCAACTAGAACTTCGTTCTTGATGAACAGCGGCACATTAGATAACGTTACTCTCTTAGACGGCGTAGAAAGAGGTAACACTGAGGTAAAAATACCACCAAACTCTACACCACTCTCCACCAACAAGTTCGGCAATTCAATAGTCTTAACGAACAAAACAATCGCGTTGTTCATTAGTGACGCCGATAAAACATTAATCATGAACAACTACTGCACTCACCGCTAAACTACACTCCTCTATACTTGCAGTAACATCGATTTTCACACTGTGACTGTCACATGCCGGTCCTGTCTTGTGCTGCACATGGGTGTTTTGTTATTTTGGGCCATGTGCTCTTGTCGTTGTCTGATCCCTCCCCCTCGTTACCTGATTATTGTTTGAGTTCTTCCACCTGTCCCCTCTTGATTAGTCCCCTTCTTAAGCCTCCTCTTGTTTGCAGTCTTCGTCGGATCGTTGTCTAATGTTTCCTGTTCCCTGTGATCCTCCAGTAAGTTTCATGTTCTGTTTTTTTATTTATATTTATTAGTTATGTTTTCCCCCTCGTGGGTTTTGTTTTGTGGTGTTTTCTTTTGTAAATAAATATAATTTCTCCTGCACTTGAGTCCTCACACTTTTTCCCTTACCCGTTCCGTGACATAACGATCCGACCAAATGAGGACTCAGCGGAGAAGAGGGGCCACGTCAGAGACTGTTCACGTTTCGTCTGCCCAGACAGAGACTGTTCACGTCACCTCTGCCCAGCCAGAGACTGTTCACGTTTCGTCTTCCCAGTCAGAGACTGTTCACGCCCCGTCTGCCCAGCCAGGGACTGTTCACGCTCCGTTTGACCAGTCAGAAACTGTGCATGTCCCGTCTGCCCAGTCTGATACAGATCAGGAGATGCCCATTCGTGTGGCCGCCAAGGCTTTAATGGACTATTTGGAACGTCTGGCTCGGATCCTGGACATGCCGGTATCTGCTATTCCAGAGTCGGAGCCAGTGTCTGTCATTCCTGAGCCGGAGCCAGTGCCTGCTCCAGAGCCGGAGGCAGAGCCAATGCCTGTTCCAGAGCCGGAGGCAGAGCCAATGCCTGTTCCAGAGCCGGAGGCAGAGCCAATGCCTGTTCCAGAGCCGGAGGCAGAGCCAATGCCTGTTCCAGAGCCGGAGGCAGAGCCAATGCCTGTTCCAGAGCCGGAGGCAGAGCCAATGCCTGTTCCAGAGCCGGAGGCAGAGCCAATGCCTGTTCCAGAGCCGGAGGCAGAGCCAATGCCTGTTCCAGAGCCGGAGGCAGAGCCAATGCCTGTTCCAGAGCCGGAGGCAGAGCCAATGCCTGTTCCAGAGCCGGAGGCAGAGCCAATGCCTGTTCCAGAGCCGGAGGCAGAGCCAATGCCTGTTCCAGAGCCGGAGGCAGAGCCAATGCCTGTTCCAGAGCCGGAGGCAGAGCCAATGCCTGTTCCAGAGCCGGAGGCACAGCCAATGCCTGTTTCTGTGTTTGTGTCTGTTCGTGTGACTGTTACAGTTTTGGTGTCTGTTCCTGAGCCGGAGCCAGTGTCTGTTCCAGAGCCGGAGCCAGTGTCTGTTCCAGAGCCGGAGGCAGAGCCAATGCCTGTTCCAGAGCCGGAGGCAGAGCCAATGCCTGTTCCAGAGCCGGAGGCAGAGCCAATGCCTGTTCCAGAGCCGGAGGCAGAGCCAATGCCTGTTCCAGAGCCGGAGGCAGAGCCAATGCCTGTTCCAGAGCCGGAGGCAGAGCCAATGCCTGTTCCAGAGCCGGAGGCAGAGCCAATGCCTGTTCCAGAGCCGGAGGCAGAGCCAATGCCTGTTCCAGAGCCGGAGGCAGAGCCAATGCCTGTTCCAGAGCCGGAGGCAGAGCCAATGCCTGTTCCAGAGCCGGAGGCAGAGCCAATGCCTGTTCCAGAGCCGGAGGCAGAGCCAATGCCTGTTCCAGAGCCGGAGGCAGAGCCAATGCCTGTTCCAGAGCCGGAGGCAGAGCCAATGCCTGTTCCAGAGCCGGAGGCAGAGCCAATGCCTGTTCCAGAGCCGGAGGCAGAGCCAATGCCTGTTCCAGAGCCGGAGGCAGAGCCAATGCCTGTTCCAGAGCCGGAGGCAGAGCCAATGCCTGTTCCAGAGCCGGAGGCAGAGCCAATGCCTGTTCCAGAGCCGGAGGCAGAGCCAATGCCTGTTCCAGAGCCGGAGGCAGAGCCAATGCCTGTTCCAGAGCCGGAGGCAGAGCCAATGCCTGTTCCAGAGCCGGAGGCAGAGCCAATGCCTGTTCCAGAGCCGGAGGCAGAGCCAATGCCTGTTCCAGAGCCGGAGGCAGAGCCAATGCCTGTTCCAGAGCCGGAGGCAGAGCCAATGCCTGTTCCAGAGCCGGAGGCACAGCCAATGCCTGTTCCAGAGCCGGAGGCACAGCCAATGCCTGTTCCAGAGCCGGAGGCACAGCCAATGCCTGTTCCAGAGCCGGAGGCACAGCCAATGCCTGTTTCTGTGTTTGTGTCTGTTCGTGTGACTGTTACAGTTTTGGTGTCTGTTCCAGAGCCGGAGCCAGTGTCTGTTCCAGAGCCGGAGCCAGTGTCTGTTCCAGAGCCGGAGCCAGTGTCTGTTCCAGAGCCGGAGCCAGTGTCTGTTCCAGAGCCGGAGCCAGTGTCTGTTCCAGAGCCGGAGCCAGTGTCTGTTCCAGAGCCGGAGCCAGTGTCTGTTCCAGAGCCGGAGCCAGTGTCTGTTCCAGAGCCGGAGCCAGTGTCTGTTCCAGAGCCGGAGCCAGTGTCTGTTCCAGAGCCGGAGCCAGTGTCTGTTCCAGAGCCGGAGCCAGTGTCTGTTCCAGAGCCGGAGCCAGTGTCTGTTCCAGAGCCTCTGGCCTGGCCGCCCGATGGGTCGCCTCCTTCGCCCTGGCCGCCCGATGGGTCGCCTCCTTCGCCCTGGCCGCCCGATGGGTCGCCTCCTTCGCCCTGGCCGCCCGATGGGTCGCCTCCTTCGCCCTGGCCGCCCGATGGGTCGCCTCCTTCGCCCTGGCCGCCCGATGGGTCGCCTCCTTCGCCCTGGCCGCCCGATGGGTCGCCTCCTTCGCCCTGGCCGCCCGATGGGTCGCCTCCTTCGCCCTGGCCGCCCGATGGGTCGCCTCCTTCGCCCTGGCCGCCCGATGGGTCGCCTCCTTCGCCCTGGCCGCCCGATGGGTCGCCTGCTTCGCCCTGGCCGCCCGATGGGTCCTCACCGCCGTGGCCGCCCGAGGGGTCCTCACCGCCGTGGCCGCCCGAGGGGTCCTCACCGCCGTGGCCGCCCGAGGGGTCCTCACCGCCGTGGCCGCCCGAGGGGTCCTCACCGCCGTGGCCGCCCGAGGGGTCATCTGTTTCACCCTGGCCTCCCAAGACTAAATGGTCTGTCCCTCCCGCCCCGCCCTGGTCTGTCCCTCCCGCCCCGCCCCGCCCTGGTCTGTCCCTCCCGCCCTGGTGTTTCCTTCCCGTCCCGCTCTGGTCTTATGGAGCGTCTGGTAGCCGCTCCGTAGGGAGGGGGTAATGTCACATGCCGGTCCTGTCTTGTGCTGCACATGGGTGTTTTGTTATTTTGGGCCATGTGCTCTTGTCGTTGTCTGATCCCTCCCCCTCGTTACCTGATTATTGTTTGAGTTCTTCCACCTGTCCCCTCTTGATTAGTCCCCTTCTTAAGCCTCCTCTTGTTTGCAGTCTTCGTCGGATCGTTGTCTAATGTTTCCTGTTCCCTGTGATCCTCCAGTAAGTTTCATGTTCTGTTTTTGTTTTATATTTATTAGTTATGTTTTCCCCCTCGTGGGTTTTGTTTTGTGGTGTTTTCTTTTGTAAATAAATATAATTTCTCCTGCACTTGAGTCCTCACACTTTTTCCCTTACCCGTTCCGTGACAGTGACGCCTCGTTAGAAACTTCAAACTTTCCGCACCGGGAGCTGCCATTCTCCCAGTCGGTGTACTGGGAGTCAAACTCACCCAAAAACCACCTTAAATATTCCCTAAAACCCCAATATAAATACTAAAAACAATTACCAAAGATAGAAAAGGGTAGAAAAAGTTTTTCAAACACTCGTACCTTACACCGCCGTCACACTCTCCATCCTCACAGATAAAGGGAGAGAGAGAGAGATACACAGAGAAAGAGAGAGAGAGATACACAGAGAGAGAGAGATACACAGAGAGAGAGAGAGAGAGATACACAGAGAGAGATACAGAGACTTTTGACCTTTAAAACCCTTTTAATTTACCCCATTTCACATAAAAAAAATACCAATTAAAAACCAAATTTCCAAACTCACTAATTGTCACTAAAGCATCTCTCACGCCCCACCTCATTGTAAAAAAAGGTACATTATCAATTTGTTTGTAATATGCAAATTCAATAGCAACCCTACATTCTACCAATGATTTAAAAAGAACCAACAAATCAACATCTTGAGCAACATTTTTACATTGATGTGTTTTCAGGAATGCTAACTTGTCTTGGCCCATTAAAAAATTGGCAAGCACACACTGTTCGCGCCATGATTGTTTATACTTGCAACCAAAAATGAAAAGGGTGTTTGTAAAAGAAAAACCCAATTTCATAATTAGTTTTTCCAGAAGTACATAAAGTGGAACCAGCCTTGAACACTCACAAAATAAATGAAAAACACTATCGGAAGCCCTACAGAAAGGACATTCAGGTAAAACATCTTCATTAAATTTAGAAACAAAGTTGTTTGTAGCCAACACACTGTGAAGTATTCTCCACTCTAGATCTCCACTCTTTTTTGGGATCGGAGGCTTGTACAACAGCCTCCATGAGGGATCCACATCTCTGGGCACTGAAAGGTACATCCTCCATTTAGTGTCTACCCTTTCCTTCAACTGTCCAAAGTGTGCCGATTTAGCACAAACAAAATAAACAGTTTTCTTCCCCATACTTTGGAAATCCAGAAGTTCAAACCCCTTTAACAAAAGAACCTTAGTGTTCTCTTCAATTTCCAAATTTTTAGGAAAAACTTTGAATGCCAGAAAAGTCTTAGATAACGAGCCATTATTTAAAGCAGAATCTACAAATGCTGTGAAATCTGGAGGGAAACAGGCCTTAAAGCTCTTAACTACGCTTTCCACTATACTTACTGACCTCAACCCAACCTGGTCAGCCAGTGACTGAGCCGTTCGCCACTGACCTCTTGCTATATCAAGCAGATCTATAACTCTAGTTATTCCAGCATTTAGAAACATTTAAATTACAGAACCTGATAATGCAGGCTGTAGCTTAAAAAAGGGTTATAAAACAAAGGTTCTGCACATCCATTATTTTCATCACCCCCTCTTGAAAATTTTAACAAACTCCATGATTGAAAACTTGAAAAAAAAAAACCATACACATTTTTAACACAAGGCTTCTCAATTAAGAACAGCTCTTTGTCAATATCTGTTCCTCCAAGTTCTTTAAGAATATACAAACAATAATCAATCCATGGCATACCATCAGAGCAGTACAGCAGTTTTTGCAATGTTTGTAGTCTCATTGCTGCAATTTTGGATTCAACATGTATAAGGCCTTGACCTCCCTCTGCAACGGGAAGATACAGCACTCCAGGAGGAAGCCAATGATAGCCATTCCAAAAGAAATCAACAAATGCCTTTAGAACCTTTAAAAGCAGTTCTTTAGGGGGATCTAACACTGTAACCTTATGCCACGGCATTGAAGCGGCCAGATTATTAATCACCAGGCATCTCCCTCTATATGAAAGCTGTGGGAGAATCCACTTCCACTTTTGGATTTTACCAATAACCCGGTCAACCACTCCTTCCCAGTTCTTCTCCATGTACTGGTCAGTTCCAAAATAAATGCCAAGGACTTTTAAACCATCCTGTGCCCATTTACAATGATTTGGTAAATTAGGAGGTCCTGAACTATGCCAATCTCTCATTAACAAAGAAGCACATTTTCCCCAATTTATGCGTGCAGAGGTAGCTTTCTGAAAAATATTCAAACATGAAATAATATTTTCAATATCATTTGAGTTTCTAATTATCAGAGTTACATCGTCTGCATATGCTAAAAGTTTTACTTGGGGCACTTTGGGGCAACCAGGAACACCAATACCACATAATCTTTTTCTCAACAGACTTAAAAAAGGCTCAATAGAAATAGAATAGAGTAGACCTGATAAAGGACACCCTTGTCGTATTCCTCTTGTCACTGAAAAAGGTCTAGTTAATGTTCCATTTACTCTTAACATGCTATAAATATCACTGTACATGAGCTTGATAAAAGACACAAAATGATGACCGAAGCCAAAAGCATCAAGAGTCTTAAAATAAATAAGAGTGGTCCACTCTATCAAAGGCTTTTTCTTGGTCCAAAGAAAGTAGACCAATGTCCAAGTTATGCCTTTTTGCCACTGAAATTATATCTCTAACCAAAAAAAGATTGTTGAATATTGTTCGGTTAGGAATACAGTAAGACTGATCGTTGTGAATAACAGTTTCTATGCAGTTCTTCAATCTGTTGGTTAAGGCTTTCAAAAAGATTTTTAGATCAACGCACAGCAAGGAGACGGGGCGCCAGTTCTTTAAGCAACCAAGGTCTACTTTTTTGGGGATCAAAGTTAAAACCGCTCTCCGACAGTTTAGAGCAGTGATCATCAACTGGCGGCCCGCGGGCCGAATGCGGCCCGCCAAGCCGTTCGATCCGGCCCGCGACTGGATTCCAAAATTGTGAGGATCAAAGAAAAAATATGTAGGTCTATTCTACACTATTAAAGCAACTAAAAGCAGCAACAGCTGAGTCTCTTCTCAGTAATCACCACCATTTATGACTCTATTTAGGCTACACCCCAAAATGAGGACAGACTCCTTACACTGTTTTGTATTTATTGTTTCACACAGTTTTTTTTAAAACATAACTTTTCCTCATGCCCTTACTTAACATTTGTTTTTTATTTCAAAGTCTCAACAACATGCTTGGAACTAGCAAACTCCTCAGGACTAAAAAAGGAGGAAAAAACGATTTGGCACAATTTAAAATAGCATGGTAAATAAATAGCCTGGAACCAGAACAAAACAGGTCACAATTTTGTTCGCACAGCAAATAAAACGTTAAGTGGGCTATAGCGAAATCAAATCACAAGGCTGAAATGGACTACTATAACACTAATTAATCAATGGCTGAAGTTACATTTCCCCTCTGACACTAACTTTTTCACATCAGGCTTGGCCGCTGTCAGACTTATGCGCAAACAGTCCTCCAAAGACTGGGTTGACAGACGGTTCCTCTCGTGCGTTTTAATCGAGTTCATCTTGGAGAACGCAGCCTCACAGGTGTAGGTTGAACCGAACATGGTGAGCCCAGACATAGCCAGCGTCTTCAATGTGCCATAGACCTCGGGACAAGATATCCAAAACACGCTCAGGCTTTCAGCACCTCTGAGAGCAGCCTTCATGTCGCCTGCGGCCTGAATTTCAGCCAGCTCGCTCTGAATGGCTGCCTCGTCCAACTGCAGCATTTTCACCGCGTTTGTGGAGAATTCTCCGCTTGGGGTGATGGTGAATGGGTCACGCACAAATCCAATGGCATCCCTGGAAATAAAAAAGTCATCAAATCTAGCAGAGAAGTTGTCTTTTAATTGTGTGATAAATATCTTCATCTTGTCTGTTACGTTGCCTTCTCCCACCGTCTTCAGTGTGTTGAAGTGCAGCAGCCTCCCTGACAACAAATCTGTGTGGAACAGATCAAGTTTGTTCCCAAAGGCTTCAAGTTTTTCCACCAAATCCACCACTGATTTTTCTTTTCCTTGCAGCTGTAGATTAAGTGTATTTAAATGGGAGAAATTGTTAAAAATGCAACGTTGCACATGTATCCCATGTCTTGCAAGATGCGGAGATGGTCAGCTGCCGCTTTGGACTTACTTTGTTTTAAAAATTCCACTACTTGGGCACGGAGTTCAACGAAGCGCTCCAGTGCTTTGCCCTTACTCAGCCAGCACATGTCATTGTGGAGTAACAGGTCATCATGAGAAGCCTGGGATTCCAGCACGAATTTGCGGAACAGGCGGTGCTGCGTGCTTGAAGTTCTTCTGATGTGGTTAATAATTTTCATTGTTTTTTCCATCACCTCTTTGAGCTCCCCACTTAGCTGTGCGCACAGCACACTTTGATGGATGATACAATGGAGTGCGTTAGTTTTAGGAGCGACAGTCTTTATTCTGCTCACCAGACCCTTATTGTTTCCAATCATGGCAGGTGCACCATCTGTCACTGTCAGGTTGATTTTATCCAGGGACAATCCATGGCTTTTAAAAAAATCCTCCAGATTTCCAAAGATGATGTCAGCAGTGGTGTTGTCCTCGAGTGGAAGCAATACCAGCAGCTCTTCTCGGAAATCTTTGCCATCATAGTATCTGACAAAAACGCACAGTTGTGAGATATCCGTGTTGTCAGTGGACTCATCAATAGCCAGCGAAATATATTTGGCTTCCTTGACCCCGTCAATGACAGCTCGCTGAACTTGCTCCGCCTAAACGTGTACACGACATGCATTAGTTGAGGCAGATAGAGGTACTTGTTTGACAGATGCAATAACTCTGTCCATTGATTTGTCGGGGGCAAGTTCCTCCAGAACGGTGATCATGCACTCCTTTAAAACCTTACTTTCAGTGAAAGGCCGGTTATGTCTGCAAAGCACCCAAGCAGCCTGCAGGGATGCACACGTTACTCTCTCTTGATCAGTTAAAGTTCGAGTAATAATGCCACTTGCGTGGGAGTAGGCAGATTTCAGTGCGGCGATTTTTCTCTGACGCGCCTCTGACTGCTCAGGATATGAAATCTTAAAATTTGAATGTTTAGTGTGGTGGTGACGGCGCAGATTGTATTCTTTTGCAACAGCAACAGTTTCGTTGCAAATTAGGCATACTGGTGAGGCATTCCGGAAGGTTGGCATGATAAATGCGTACTTTTCAGTCCAGTCATCATTGAAGGACCTGTTTTCAATATCAACTTTGCGTTTTATAGCCTTTGAGAGTGCCATTTTACCTCTGTTAAGAGACCCTTTCCTGTCACTTCCTCTGTGTTTGTTTTTCAAGTGCTCTATAAGTAAAATTGACTTAATTGAGTTGAGGCAAAATATCTATCACCCCTGGTGGTTGTCTGTGGTATAGGTGATAGGAACCTGACTCATAAAGGCCTTCAGTTTTCAGTTTCAATGCTTTCCGCCAAAACATCATACACATCCTGGCCAATGAAGTTCCAGAAAGATTTATAGAACTCGGATAAAAGACCATCCAAACCAGGTGATTTTCCAGGATTCAACTCCTGGACAGCTCTCGAAAGTTCAGCCATTGTCAAAGGGCTCTCAAGATCCATCTTGTCCCTGTTCGATAATTGAGGCAAGTCACTCAGAAGAACATCAGCTTCTACTCCATTACATGGCTCTGAACGGTATAAATCTTCATAAAAGGAAATAGCAAAAGCATTAATTTCTGTTTGTGTTGTTAATATTCTTCCATCTGGAAGCTTCAGTTGATGAATATGCTTATGCGGCCTTGGCTTTTTTTCAAGTCCAAAGAAAAAAGCAGTAGGAGAATCCATATTATTTAGGCGGGTGAACTTTGCCCTTAAAATGGCAGTTTTTTTCTTGTTCTTCCGCCAAGCTACGTAACAGAAATGTCCTTTGTTCAAAAGAGTCAGTGGAGATGGATCCTGTGGCACTGTGACTGCTTTCTCCAAGGATTTCTTGTTCAGTGGCTTTCATTCTCTCCACCAGGGCACCCCTGGTATGTGCGGTAAACTGCTGACAGAATATTTTTATCTGCACCTTGCCGACATCCCAACATTGACTTAAGGATGGGAAATTTACTCTATCCTCTCTCCAAGAATCCCAAAAGAGGTGAAAAGAGTGGACAAAGCAGTGATCCTGAAGTAAACCGTTATCAAAGTGCCAAAGTGATTTATAGGATTTAGTGGTCTCAACAGAAATAGCCATACAAATATAATGATGGTCTGAGAGAAAAGTGGGCAAAATAGATTTCCTAAAAAACCTTCCCCTATTACATAATTCAGTGTAAAAACGATCAAGTCTAGCTCCAGACATGTTATTTGAGTTGACTTTCATCCAAGTGTACTGTCTAAGACCAGGAAATGCATCTCTCCACAAATCGACAAAATTATAATAATCAATTACACTTTTCAGAATCTTGGCTGAAGGAGGATGTGGTTCATTATGATTCCGATCCAATTTCTGATTTAAAGTGCAATTAAAATCACCCCCCAGTATAACAATAACAATATTATCCCGGGGACAGTGGGATAATGCATCTGATAGTTTTTCAAAAAAAGTGATGCGCTCCCGGCCATCATTTGGAGCATGCACATTAAACAGAGAAAAAACTGTGTCACCTAAAGTAACATCTACTCGTAATATTCTTCCTGGTATTATCTCAAAACTCTTTAAAATACCACCAACCCGGGATGAAAACAAAATTGCTACCCCTGCACTCACGTTTGTGCCATGGCTCAGAAGAACATTACCCTTCCAATCACTAGACCACTGTGACTGGTTCTGCAAATCTGTGTGCGTTTCCTGAAGTAAGATCACATCAGCCTTTTTAAGGATTAAATAATTGAAAAGATCATTTCTTTTTACTGAACTACGAAAACCATTAATATTTAGAGACCCAATATTAAAAAAAGTCATGACAAGAATAATAAAGGGGTATAAAACAACCCACCACATCTGCCTTTTAACACTTTTCATAAAATCAATGTTTTTTCAGACGCAAATTTAGACTGCTAACAAGTTTTTTAAGCCTGTAGCGTTTTGGTTGATCTAGTTCCTCCAAGATCGCCTTTCGCATGGCAATGGCACCAGACTCCACAAAAAGTTCTAAATCAGGAAAGTGTTTATCCAATTAGGGTTTTCTCTGATTTTTAGTAGCGTCTAGGAAATTGCTCAACTCTTGAACTGTGTAAAAAGGAGGTTTTAAATGTGGAGTTGTCATCTTTCATTGTCATCTTCATGTGTATTAATGACAGGGGCTCTGTCTGTATCTTCCGTGGGACAATCTTGTGCAAGCACACCAGAACGCTCTCCACTATTAGATAAAACTGCAGTTTGATCTAGTTGTACATTGTCAGTAGACGTACTTTCTGCAATGTTTTTATTGTCCGCAGCGGTATTCACCTGTTCCGTTACAGAATTACTCTCCTTCTCAGCCTCCATATTTAAAGGACACGACTGTCTTACATGGCCCTGTTTCCCGCATGTAAAACATTTAATTGAATCAACAGATATAAATATCGTATAATTTTTTCCCATTCGATGTCAGTTTTGCAGCAACTTCAAGATTTTGAAATTCAGCATTTAAAATCATGTACGTGTGACGTCTAAGTGACATGATGTGCTTTAATTCCGGGTTTTTAAACCGATCGGTTTAAATCGGTCCCATTAATTAGCCGTAGTGCGCCAGAGTGCGCTCAAGCGTATCATTTGGAATGAACGGAGGTCCGTTTGAAAGGATAACTTTCTTCACGGGGTTGGACAGCGGCAAAACCGGAATAAATGCATCTCTCACTGATAATCCATGTTCAACCAAATCATCAACCATAAACGTTTCCTTCAGAAAAATAACAACTGCCTTGTTCATTCGCGATGCAGATAAGATGTTCACCACACCAACTGCATTACCAACAGCAACTAAACAATCTTCCACTGACACTGTCTCGTCTGATAAAGTTGCACCCGTGGCGTGCGGTCAAGGATGCAAATCCATCAGAATTCGACCCCATTGCTGCACTCTTTTGCTCCTTCTTCTTCTTTCAAGTTTAATGGCGGTTGGCAAACCAAACTTTAATGGTGCATTCCCGCCACCTACTGGATTGGAGTGTGGATAACATTATGGTAGTGGTGATCTAAATCCTGTTACATAAATAAGTGTCTCTTAAAAATTAAATACTTCCTCATATATTTTCAATTGCTTTGGGCCATTTCCTAGTAATGCTTGGATAGAAAAAACTTCCATTTCCAATTCTCTTAATGCTTGAATTAATTTAAATCTTTCTCTTGCATAAGCCTCACATTTTAATTTTCTCTGGCCCCCTTCCTGTTCGCAGGAGTGATGAGATGGTTAGCAGATTGGCCTCACTCAATGGTTGGTTGTCTAAGTGGTGTCCGTTGAATAATATAGAATTCATAGACAATTGGAAAAGTTTTTGGGGCAAGCCTGACCTGTTGAAAAGAGATGGTGTTCATCCCTCCTGGGATGGTGCTGCTCTTCTCTCTAGTAATATGGCACATAGTCTTAGAGCTAAAACATGACAATCTGGGGCTCAGGTCAGGAAGCAGACAGACTGGCTAAACCGACCGTCTGCTAGCGGCCTCGCGTCACCAAGGTCAGATAAATCCCATCACATAGAGCCTCTTTCACCTAGATATCATCATATAGAGACTGTGTCTGTTCCCCGAATTTGGAAATCCAAAAAACGTCAGGTAAAAAATTTAATTGATGTTCAACAAATAAAAAACAGATATAATACAGATGAACAAATGATAAAGCTTGGGTTGCTGAATATTCGATCCCTTACTTCAAAATCGCTCAGAGTTAATGATATGATTTCAAGTTATAATCTAGATGTGCTGTGTTTGACAGAAACCTGGCTAAAACCAAACGATTACATTACTTTAAATGAGTCAACCCCACAAGATTACTGTTATAAACATGAACCTCGTCTAAAACGCAAAGGGGGAGGTGTTGCTGTAATTTATAGTAATATTTTCAAAACCACTAAGAAATCTATTTTTAAATATACTTCTTTTGAAGTGTTGGTGCTTAATGTAAAAATATATAGTGTAAACGATAAATCACGTTTGAGATTTCTGCTGGCTACTGTATACAGGCCACCAGGGCACCATAAAGATTTTATCAAAGAATTTGCGGACTTTCTATCAGAATTAGTATTGGCTAACGATAAAGTACTAATTGTTGGTGATTTTAATATACATGTAGATAATGAAAAAGATGCATTGGGATTGGCACTTAAAGACATTGTAAACTCAATTGGAGTTAGACAACACGTGTCAGGACCCACTCATTGTCGTAATCATACTCTAGATCTAATATTATCACATGGAATAGATGTTGATGCCGTTGAAATTCTGCAGCAGAGCGATGACATCTCAGACCATTATCTAGTCTCATGTAAATTACATTTAGCCAAGGCTGCAAAGCCGACTCCGTGTTATAAATATGTTAGACCTATAACTTCTGCCACTAAAGATTGCTTTATCAATAATCTTCCTAATCAGTTTCATCATCTCAGCATCCCGGATAGCTTAGAAGAACTCGATATTGCAACAGAAACTTTTAACTCTCTCTTTTCCAGCACTTTAGACGCAGTTGCTCCGTTGCGCTTAAAGAAGATTAAAGAAAATAGTCCAACGCCGTGGTACAACGAGCACACTCAGGCCCTTAAGAGAGCAGCCAGAAAAATGGAGCGCAACTGGAAGAAAACAAAACTAGAGGTATTTCGGATTTCATGGAAAGAGAGCTCGATTGCTTACAGAGAGGCTTTAAAAGCTGCTAGATCTGCTTATTTTTCAACCCTATTAGAAGAAAATAAACATAATCCTAGGTATTTATTTGAAACAGTGGCTAAACTAACGAAAAAGAAAGCTTTAAGCACAGAAGTTTCCAAGCAACACAGCAGTAATGACTTTATGAACTTCTTCACTTATAAGACTGATAATATCAGGGACAAAATTATAACTATGCAACCGTCTACTACAGTATCGCATCAGGGAGTGCATTGTAGTCTCCCTGAGGAAAAATTGTTTTCATTTGTTGCTATAGGAGAGGAAGATTTCTGCAAACTCGTTAATTCATCTAAATCGACAACTTGTATGTTAGACCCTATACCGACTAAGCTACTGAAAGAGATGCTTCCACAGATCATAGATCCTCTTCTTAATATCATTAATTCGTCTTTGTCTCTAGGATATGTACCAAAAACCTTTAAGCTGGCTATGATAAAACCGCTTGTTAAAAAACCGCAACTTGATCCTTCAGAATTAGTCAATTACAGGCCGATCTCAAATCTGCCTTTTCTGTCAAAGATATTAGAAAAAGCAGTATCCTCACAACTGTGTTCCTTTCTTGAAAGAAATGATATCTGCGAGGATTTTCAGTCAGGATTTAGACCGCACCATAGTACTGAGACAGCTCTCATTAGAGTTACAAATGATTTACTTTTATCATCCGATCGTGGTTGTATCTCTCTATTAGTGTTACTTGATCTTAGTGCTGCATTTGACACAATTGACCACAACATTCTTTTAAATAGACTGGAAAACTATGTTGGCATTAGTGGAATTGCACTAGCATGGTTTAAATCATACTTATCTGACCGTTATCAGTTTGTAGCAGTAAATGAAGAGATGTCTTATCGATCACAAGTTCAGTATGGCGTACCACAAGGCTCAGTACTAGGACCGCTGCTGTTCACTCTGTACATGCTACCATTAGGACATATCATTAGGAAACATGGAATTAGCTTTCATTGTTATGCCGATGATACTCAGCTGTATATTTCTTCAAAACCTAACGAAACTTACCAATTCACAAAATTAACGGAATGCATAGCTGATATAAAAAACTGGATGACTAGTGATTTCCTACTACTAAACTCTGAAAAAACAGAGATTCTAATTATTGGACAAAAAACTTCCACACGTAATAACCTAGAATACTGTCTAACCCTTGATGGCTGCTCTGTTAAGTCTTCGTCGTCGGTTAGGAACCTGGGTGTGCTCTTTGATAGCAATCTTTCATTTGAAAGTCATGTGTCTAGTATCTGTAAAACCGCATTTTTCCATCTTAAAAATATATCTAAATTACGACATATGCTCTCATTAACAAATGCGGAACAATTAGTTCATGCTTTCATGACAACAAGACTAGATTATTGTAATGCTCTACTGGGTGGTTGCCCTGCACGCTTAATAAATAAACTACAGCTGGTCCAAAACGCAGCCGCTCGAGTTCTTACTAGAACCAGGAAATATGACCATATTAGCCCGGTTCTGTCAACACTGCATTGGCTGCCTATTAAACATCGTATAAATTTTAAAATATTGTTGATTACTTACAAAGCACTAAATGGTTTAGCTCCGCAGTACTTGAGCGAGCTCTTAACGCATTATAGTCCTTCACGTCTATTGCGATCTCAAAATTCGGGCCAGTTGATAATACCTAGAATTTCAAAATCGACTGCGGGCGGTAGATCCTTTTCCTATTTAGCACCAAAACTTTGGAACAGTCTTCCTACCATTGTCCGGGAAGCAGACACACTCTGTCAGTTCAAAGCTAGACTAAAAACACATCTCTTTGACCTAGCATACACATAATATATTATAGACTTCTATAATTCAATATTAGGCTGCATAGATTAGGTCAGCCGGAACTGGGAACACTTCCCTTAAATCCTGATGTACTCGTTACATCATCATAAGAAGAATGGCATCTACGCTAATTTTAGTGTCTTTGTTTATCCCGAGGTTTTCCCGCAGCCTACCGGATCCAGGCCGTATCCAGATCTGACTAGGAGCTTTGCCTGGACTCGATGACAACGCAGTGCTGAAGTGCCAACTAGCCTCTCCCTATGGAGGATCCCTTTCCCACTCTACAGATAAAACGTTGTGATTCCGGTTCGCGTACCCACCCCGAAGTGATAAAATAAAACAAAATTCTGTATCAAATTACAGTTACTGTAAATCCGGCCTCTAGTTCATAAACGCCAGAGGAGAACTGGCCCCCGACTGAGCCTGGGTTCTCCCAAGGTTTTTTTTTCTCTCCATTAGGTCACCTGATGGAGTTTTAGGACAGCAGTAGGTCACTTGATGGAGTTTTTCGGTTCCTTGCCAGTGTTGCCTTTGGCTTGCTCAGTTGGGGATATTCAAATGAATTAACCAAGCATTAATACCACTGATCAGCCCTACCAAACGTGGATGTTTATTCACTAAGAAACAAACATTGTTATGTTATTTGATTGATATTGTGAAGCTGCTTTGATGCAATTTATTTTGTGAAAGGCGCTATATAAATACACTTGACTTGACTAGGATATTGTCTGTTTATTAGTACTTATAAAGCACATAATATTAATGCCTTATTCTGTATGACTGTATTCTAAATCTCTTAATCCACCCAATATCTAAACTTAACAACTACCTTACTAACTATAATTAAGAAGTAAAGTTTATTGAGGTAGTTAATAGTTACTTGTTAGTGAGAATTGGACCCTTATCTAATATATATAAAATGTTAAAAATACATTTTAGACATTAATCTGTATTTAATAAGAAATCTTTAATTTCATGAAGGGTGTTTATCTGTAAAGGTCTTAAAATGACCTTTGGAAAGTTCAGATAAGTAGGTATATTACAACAATCAATTGACTGCAAGTGAGCTAGGTCACAAAATAAGAATGTTAAAACACTTAATTCAGATAATAGCTGTGATAGCAGCTGTGGTGAAGTGTTCAGAACATGGTTTCATAGTTTGAGACGATAGCATTGGTTCCAGGCTACGTGACAATCTACATGTCTGACTCGCATTCTATTGCAAGACCACACAAGAACTACTGTCGGTGAAATGCCAATAATGAAACAACCCAGGTGAGGCTGTTAGATTATTTATTTTCTTATACAGTAAAACAAGTAAGCCGGACCTTGTTGGGAGAAGAATTCAAACAGATCTGCAGGATGATGCTCTGATTATTTCTGGTCTAACACTTAAAATTGACTTCATATTTTATATCTGTATAAAAATTAATCTAAGCCTGGAATATAAGGGGTATTGAGAACTGTAGTGTTTGAGTTGTGTTTCTGTTGGTGTCAGAAATTGATGAGTGTCAGGAGCTGCCAGGCCTGTGCCAGGGTGGAAACTGCATCAATGCGTTTCCAGTGCGATTGCCCGACCGGATACCACCTCAACACAGACAAGCGCATCTGTGAGGGTGAGGCAGCACTTCTGTGCTCAAATGTACCTCTCTGAGCATCTCAGTGAACAGAGTGAGTTTGACTGTAAGGTGTGTGTGTTTCAGATATTGATGAATGTGTGCTCAGTTCACGGGTGTGTGGTACGGGCACCTGCTACAACACACTGGGAAACTACACGTGTGTCTGTCCACAGGACTACATGCAAGTGAGCGGAGGACACCGCTGCATGGGTGCGTGTGTGTGTGTGTGTGTGTGTGTGTCAGTGTGCTGCACACAGAGTTCAGCTCATCCCTGATCAAACACACTCCTGAAACAGCGGATGCAGGAGCTCGTGATGGTCACAGGCAGGACAAGTGTGTGTTGATCAGGATTGGATCTGAACTCTGCAGGGAGGTAGATCTCCAGAAACAGGATTGGGAACCCATGGCTTAATAGTTTTAATTGTAAGCAATAGATTTTACGGTAACAATATATTAAACATTAACTAACAATGAGCAATACATTTGTTACAGTATTTATCAATCTTTGTTAATGTTATAAAAAAATAATAAAAAATCCAGCTGTTCATTGTTTATGTTAGTTCACAGTGCATTAACTAATGTTAACGAATACAACCTTTGATTTTAATAATGTATTAGTAAATGTTGAAATTAAGTTAACATTAACTAAGATTAATAAATGCTGTTGAAGTATTGTTCATCGTTAGGTAATGTTAACTAAAGTAGGTAACTAATGTTAACTAATGAACCTTATTGTAAAGTGTTACCATTTTATTTTCATTGTAAATGATTTTTGCTCTACTCATGCGGGTTAGTATACTTTAAATAGTATATTTTATTTGACTGTATATTTTGTGAAAAATGCAAACAACTAAATTTGTAGGACTGTGTTTTAGATATGAGGAAAAGTCTGTGTTACCGAGACTACCGTGGCAGTACCTGTGAACACCAGCTCCACTTTAACACCACACAGAGATTGTGCAGCTGTTCCTACAATGTGGGAAAAGCCTGGAACAAACCATGCCAGTCCTGTCCGAGCCCTGGCACAGGTTAGCACACATGCTCATTTACTGTAACTAGGGTGGCCAAACGTCCACTTTTTACGTACTGGTTTTATAAATTCATGAAAATGTCAGGTTTTCATTGTTTTTCATGGGTCCATTAAGCGTGTACTTTAAATTGACTGGCGCTTGCCTTTGCACACAAAACGTCTCGGTTACGTATGTTACGTATTCTAAACCCATTTAGAAATCCACATATGACCCGAAGGAAGCATATGGAGAATACTGGGGTGTCCAGCCGCAGGTGGAATATTTCAACCCCAGGGGTGGCAAGGTGGCTTGCCAAGGGAAAGACACATGCTCAGAGAGGCTTACAGTGGAAATACACGTGTGGGGGTAGCTCCGGGGAGGGCCCATGCACACGGGAGGCACCTAGCCGACGCACAGGCAATAGACACTGGGGCTAGCATCAGGGGTGCTGGAGGAACTCAGGGCTTGCGGAGAAGCTCACCTGAGGAGAATATCGCACGTATCCAGTCCGTGGAGTGGAATGGCGAGCAAGCGAAGACACCTGAGCGGGTCCAGTACTAGCTAGTTGAAGCGAGTACATGAGAGGACACTGGCTCCACTCGGAGATTGTAGAATCTGGCGAATTCTACGCCCAGCCTACAGCTCTGTGTCGCCCAGCCTACAGCTCTGCAGATGTCTGTTAGCGAGGCGCCATGCGCTAGAGCCCAAGAGGATGCCACACTCCGGGTGGAGTGGGCAGTCACACCAAGGGGGCACGGTCGACCTTGCTGCTGGTATGCCAAAGCAATGGTGTCCACTATCCAGTGAGACAACCTCTGCTTGGAGAGAGCCTTTCCCTTCAGCTTCCCCACCATAACAGACAAAGAGCTGGTCTGAGGTCCTGAAACACTGGGTCCTGTCTACATAGGCGCGGAGAGCGCGTACTGGACAGAGCAGTGCCAAGGCTGGGTCTGCCTCCTCCAAGGGCAGCGCTTGCAGGTTCACCACCTGGTCCCGGAAGGGAGTGGTAGGAACCTTGGGCACATATCCAGGCCGGGGTCTCAGGATCATGTGAGTAAGCCGGCCCAAATTCCAGGCACGCTTCGTCAACGGAGAATGCTTGCAGGTCCCCTATCCTCTTGACAGAGGCCAATGCAACCAGGAGCGCTGTCTTTTTTTCATTGACAGGAACTTAAGCTCCACTGATTGCAGAGGCTCAAAGGGAGCACTCAGCAGGGCATTTAGAACCACCGGAAGGTCCCAAGAGGGAACGAGAGGAGAACGAGGAGGATTCAGTCTCCTCGCTCCTCTCAAGAACCTGACGATCAGGGCATGCTTCCCTAAGGATTTACCTTCTACCAAGTCATGGTGTGCGGCAATAGTGGCAACAAACTTTGAGGGTGGAGGGAGACAGCCTTCGCTCCAACCCATCTTGAAGGAAGGAAATCACGACACCGACCGAACACCTCCGGGGGTCTTCTCGGCGAGAAGATCACCAGTTGACGAAGAGGTTCCACTTCAACGCATAGGCGTGTCTCGTGGACGACGCTCTAGCGGAAGTGATGGTAGCCACCACCGCTGGTGGTAGGGTATTCAAACCTGCCTCGTCCCGTTCAGGAGCCACACGTGGAGGTTCCAAAGATCGGGACGAGGGTGCCACAGGGTGCCCCGTCCCTGATAAAGGAGGCCAGTACGGCGCAACCAGAAGGACCTGCTCCTCGTCCTCCTTGACCTTGCGCAAGACCTGCGCTAGAAGGTTAACATTGGGGAAACGCATATTTGCGGCCCCGCGGCCAGCTATGCGCCAGTTTATCCGTGCCGAGCGTGCCCTCGGTCAGGGAAAAAATACAGGTCATAATGGGACGAGTCGTGAGCGGCAAACAGATCTATCTGTGCTTCCCCGAACTGGTCCCAAATCAGCTGAACCGACTGGGGATGGAGTCGCCATTCTCCAGGGAGGGGCTGAAGGCGTGAGAGCTCGTAGGCTGCACATTTCAGGGCTCCGGGAATATAAATGGCTCGAAGCGACCTCGGATGCTTCTGACTCCATAAGAGGAGGTGGCGAGCGAGTTGCGACATACGGCGGGAGCGTAGACCACTTTGATGGTTGATGTATGCTACAGTGGCGGTATTGTCTGATCGGACTAGTACGTGTTGACCCTTGAGCAACGCCCGAAAGTGGTGCAGGGCAAGGCGTACTGTCAGCAACTCGAGGCAATTGACATGCCATAGGCGCTGGGGTCCTGCTGGTGGAGGCATCTGTTGAGACAACAACATGCCGGGAAACTCGTTCCAGGGGGACACCTGCCCTGAGAAAACTGAGGTTCGACCACAGAGTCTATGTCCATACCGAGAAAAGAGATCCTCTGCACGGGGCAAAGTTTGCTCTTCTCCCAGTTGACCCGAAGGCCCAGACGAGCTAGGTGCCGGAGCATAAGGTCCCTGTGTTCGCAAACCTGGTCTCGAGAGTGAGCTAGGACAGTCTGTCACCGAGATAGTTCAGGATGCGAACCCCGTGTTCCTATGGAGGAACAAGGGCTGCCTCGACAACCTTTGAGAAGGCGTGAGGAGACAGGGCTAGCCCGAATGGGAGAACAGCGTACTGACAGCAAACCCTAGGTATGGTCTGAGTCGAACGGAGACATAAAAGTAGGCGTCCTTCAGGTCAATCGCTGTAAACCAATCCTCTGGCCGCACACATCCGGAATGCGTTTGGCCAGGAGCATCTTGAACGGCCGCCTGTGAAGGGGCGGTTCAGATGTGTAGGTCCAGGATTGGCCATAACCCACCAGATTTCTCCGGAACAATGAGGTAGGGGCCGAAACCCCGGACCTCATTTCGGCTGGAGGGACAGTCTCAATCGTACCCTTCGCCAGTAGGGTAGCAACCTCCGCTCTCATGGTAGGGGATTAGCCACCGACCATAGTGAAGCGGACTCCCCCAAAGCGGGGAGGAGACCGTGCGAACTGAATCGCATAGCCGAGCCGATGGTTCGCGCGACCCATCGGAACAGACAGGAAAGCTCTAGGCAGGCTCCCAAGAACTGTGCCAGCGGAGTCAACGAACCACCGACGTCCCCTCGTTGGTGCAGCGAAGCGGAATGACCGGCCCAGAGGTGGACGGCATAGCGGCCCAGAGTGGGGGCACGGTCATAACCGCACCCTGACAGAGGAGGCCAGGGAAGAACCAGCGTTCCGCGGGGGCCTGCTCTGCCAGGGGTCTGGCAACAGAGGGGGATGAGAGCGGTATGGTCCAGGGACGGCACACACTGTCATCCGGCTCTGAGACGGAGGGGGACGAGGGGTGCACGGCTCGGAGGCGGCGCACCATGTCGTCCGAAACTCTGTATGCTCAGAGGCGAGAGAGTCAGTTTTTTCTGAATAAGGATTATTCCCCAGCCCTCCACCGGGGAAAGGAGTGGCCCTGCTACCAACTCCTGGAAAGAACTGAGTCCCATCTCTGAGCAGCCCATCTCAAAAGTGCCGCTTAACCCGGCGTTTAGCGGGGGGCGGGGCTGGAGAGGGCTGAGGCATCCCCCCACGGTCTTCCAAAGCCAGCCCGGGTGAACGGGCGGGGTTGGAACCGTGGGAGGGCGCCGCCGAAGAGGCCGACCTGGGATATGGGGGTGTCGAGCAGACGAGTCCGCCGACATCCTGTACATCAGACCGGTCAGCCCCAGAGTGCAAACATCACCTGACTCGGAGAGCGCATGGCCACCTTCGTCGCTCGGAGAGCAAGGTCAGTGGCGGCACGCTTTTTGGTAGCTCATTAAAGAGCCTTGAGTCAGTCCCGCCCTCATGCATAACCATGAGCATCTGGGTCAGGTAGACCAGCAGAACGGTCATGGGATGCAGTGAGGCGGCTGCCTGTCCTCTGGCACTATAGGATTTCGCTACAGTTTAGTGTAGACGAAAAAGAACTACAGGCTTCGGACGGGTGCTTAGGATTGCGCCGGGAAGCACTCTGAGGACACAGTAACATCGCAACAGAGCATTCAACCGGGGGGACCCCAGTGTACCCATGGGCAGCGTCCCCGTTGAGGGGAGGGAAAGGCGGATGAGACCAACGAGCGGTCCTGAGAAGACACGGGGGTCTTTCAGGACGTCGAGATCTCATCATGCACGTCCGGGAAGAAAGATATTGGGGTTTGCTGTGGACGCGGGTCGGCGGCCTTACCCAAAAACCAATCGTCCCAGGAAAGCGTGGCCGTCATCTCCGGATCAGACTCAGGCACAGCCATAGCACACCAGAAGGTGGCAGCTGTGACGAGTCGTCACTTCCAGAAGAATAAAGTCCACCTAGTGATGCTGCTACAGACATAGCACCATCCTCTGTAGCTTTCAAATGAAAACACACGGGCCACCCGAAGGTAGACCCGTGGAATCACCTGATCGCTAGCGGGCACCGTCATTGAAGAGTGGGGCTGGGGTCACGGACACAGAGTCGGTGCCTTTTTCCAGACCATCACCCTCAGGTCACCATGGCCACTAGCCGAAGATCGGGGGGTGGATGAGGGGACTCTCACTCTTGCGAGTTCACCGAGTCTCGACCTAAATGACGCGATGATCATGTTCCCACAGAGAGACCCCACGAGCGATGTTCAAGCATGATCAAAGCCCAAACACACTAGACAGCGCTCGTGCCCATCAGAGTCCGATACCAATCTGCCGCAACCAGAAATGCACGGGCGAGCCGTCTTTAAAAAGACGTGCTGCGTGCGAGCTCTTTTGTGAGAGGAGAAAAAACTCACTCACTGGCAGATCACTGCACAGATCAGCAGGCAATGTGAACTCGCTGTAGATCGCCGTCACACCAACACCGGAGAGAATGGCTCGTCTCATAGAGTGAAGTCAGAAACGGCTGTGGAGTGAAGAGATACTCTTGGCTCCGAAGCGAAAATATAACTGCATGTTGCCGGCGTCCTCCTTTTATACCCACGAGGTGGGGCAGAGTTACGCCATGCAAATTCCGCAGACCCATGGCATTTCTTTGCCATTGGCTCGTTTTTGTATACTCGAAGTCGATAGGTGTTCTAAGCGAAACCCCATTCGTCGTCATTCCGACGTAACTCAGAGTGACCACGAAAGGGAACATATGAAACCGGCTTCGGCTTCACCCCGTCTTGTTATAATCAGCACGTTCCTCAATTCGCAGCAGCTACAGGCAGACTAGCAGTGAGCACGTCAGAAAACAGAGGCCTGTGTGTGTGTGTGTGTTCGTGTTCATCTCAGCCTTGTTGGTCCGTCACTGCTCATCAATGTCAGAATATTTTAAATGACCAATCAAATCACAGTAGGCGGACTTTATGCTCACAGAATTTTAGCAGCGTGACTCGACGCTTCAGTTTATGGTCAAGTGCGAGACAAGATTTAAATAGCTAACAGCGTAAAAAAAAAAAAAGTAAATTCACAGATGATTTACAGAGAAAATTCCTGTGTTTTCGTTTCGGTCGGGATCTGTGTAAAGCAGAATGCATGACATGCAAAGCTGGCACTTACGTGTCAGTGTCAAATAAAGGTGCTCGCGACCTAGAAGCCCACATTAGTAAAGTATAGAGGCTGCAAGAGAACATCAGGAGGACTGAAATAATTTTTTTACTGAAAATAGTATAGTAGATTTTTTATTTTATTTTAACCTTTGGCCATGAAAATAAATAATGTCATGTAAAAGGTGTTAAAAGCGTTAATTAATAGTTCTTTCTATAGGTATGCGCGTTTGAATATATGTGCGCAGGCATGTAGTCCTTCCCTAAAAAAACAACCCTCAACAAACTTCTTGTCTGGCCTTAAAATTTATAATACAGAATTTTATCGCTTCAGCGTAGCCACGTGAACCGGAATTATCCCAACAACGCTTTATCTGTAGAGTGGTAAAGGGAGGGAGGCCTTCACAGGGGAGGCACTAGTTGGCACTTCAGCACTGCGTTGTCATCGGGTCCAGGTGAAGGTCCTAGTCAGATCTGGATACGGCCTGGATCCGGCAGGCTGCGGGAAAACCTCGGGATAAACAAAGACACCAAAAATTAGCGTAGATGCCATTATGATGTAACGAGTACATCAGGATTTAAGGGAAGTGTTCCAGGGTGTATTTTTGTCTTAAAATGAGTGGCCACTAAAAGAATTCCAGCCATTAATAAAGTTATACATCTAAACTACGGCATATAGCTCGGCGGCTAGAATTCAACCCATCAGTTTACCTTTTAGGGGAGAGTTGGGTAAAGTGAGACATTTTTTACATTTGCTCTCCTCTAAGCGAGCTAAAATGATATATCAGTAAAATTTAAACATTTCCCATTAATTCAGGATGTTTCCTAGCAATGGAAATGATCAGAATGTATAGAGGACGAAGGGCAGTGAAAATATGATTGTTTTTTAAACAGTGGTCTTGTGTCTCGCTTAGTGGTAAACTGAGACAGACCAGAGAAATCAAGGGGGTAAAGTGAACCAGCGGGGGGTAAACTGATCCACTTACTTTTTATCAGAGCCCTGGCTCCCTGGAAAGCAAACGACTGGTATCAGTCAGGAGCGAGTATGGGTGTGTTTACGAGGAGAAAAGTGATCTCGACAAATGCCTCCAACCTAGGTTGGGGGACCCTTTACGAGGGCAGGCCCGTCTCTGGCCTATGGTCAAGCCTGGAGAAGCGCCTACATATAAACTGTCTAGAGATGAGAGCAGTCACTCTATCGCTGAAAGCCTTTCTCCCATACTTAAAAGGCCACCACGTCCTGGTCCGGACGGACAACATGGCAGTGGTGTCCTATATAAATCGCTAGGGCGGTCTCAGGTCAAGCAACCTGCACGCCATGGCCAAAAACCTCATCTTATGGGCTCAGCACAACCTGCGCTCCCTAAGGGCGGCGCATGTGCCAGGCATCCTGAACCATGGTGCGGATATGTTGTCCAGAGACAATGTTCCCCCAGGGGAATGGTGTCCCCACAGATGGTTCAGCTAATATGGAGCATCTTCGGCGAGGCAGAGGTCTACCTCTTTGCCTCAGAAGACAACGCTTATTGCCGAATATTTTTCTCAGTGGTGCTTGCCCACGATTGGCCAAACCACCCGCTGTATGCATTTCCTCCGGTCACGATGTTACCACAGGTCATTGAACGGATCAGGGAGAGCAAGTGCGCAATGCTACTAATAGCACCTCTCTGGAAGACTCAGTCATGGTTCTCTGTGCTGGTACAGCTGCTGGAAACAGCCCCATGGCCGGTTCGGCTGAGGAGAGACCTCCTCACGCAGCCAAACCGATTAATTTGCCGTCCCCGTCCCGACTTGTGGGCCCTTTATGTATGGCCCCTCAACGGATACCCGGGTGTCTCCCGGAAAGGGTGCTGAAAACGATGACTGAGGCAAGAGCGCCGTCAACTAGACGCCTCTACGGTCAGAAATGGGTGGTATTTTCTGGCTGGTGCGCTGCACGGAGCCTGGACCCCTATTTGTGCCAAGTATTGAGTATACTCGCCTTCTTACAAGGGCGTTTGGACGTGGGTCATACCCCCTCCACGTTCAAAGTGTATGTGGCTTTGATCAGGGGATCGCTTCAGTCGACTACCTTTGGCTGAACTGGCCCGGCTTAGGCCACACCCATTCTGGAGGGCTCTGACACGCCAGGGCGCGAAGCAGCCTTATTGGTTCTTGCGTCTGAGCCGCCTCGCCATAGGTTCGTGCAGTTGCCGCAGCACATCTAATGACCGCACTAGCCATTCATCTGTGTCTGCTGTGCAGCTGCACTGCGTTTTAAAAAATTTGGCTTCAGTATTCCACATTTTTAAAACAGGGCTCCTCCTCCTCAATATCTTGTCACTATCTTGTCAGGCTTGTCAATATTTATATCCCTTGCAGCTGCTCTTATAGACTTCTTTCCTTCCTTGACCTCAGCGGCTGCACTCTCCATCTCCTCGAGGGGTGTTTTGCCCCAGGTTGTCTTCCTGGTGTATTATCTTGGCATGATGGCTTTTCTACAATGTTTATGACATTAAAAAATAAAACATATGCAATTTAATATTACATTAAATATGTTTAAGACTTAGCTTAACTTGTGCCTCATGTCTCACTTTACCCCACAGCATTTGTCTCACTTTACACCACTGCCACATTTTAGAAAAAAACGATCTCTCTTAGTAATTCAGGATACTCTTCAGCTAGCATCATCACATGGTTTTATATGTTAGTAGTTCATCAACATGTATGATATAAGTTTTTCTACCTGAATCAATTTGCTTTGGCACAACAGTTGATTAAGTTGACAGCAAGAAAATTTCCTTTTACACGCAAAAAAATATTTTGTGAAAAAAAAAAAACATGCTTATAACAGCATTATGAGGTCCTCTCCTTCATGGCCAAGGGGACATGGGATGGGCTTGAAAACATAATGGTCACATGACCACAAATGTGTTCCGTTGACTAGATACATAGGGTGTCTCACATTACCCGATGTCTCACATTACCCCGCTCTCCCCTATATGACATAAGGTTGTCATGGATGGCACAGTTATATGGCACAGTTACCCCTCAGAAGTAACGTTAAGCTAAACGGACTACAAAAGTAGAAAATGACCCCTACCGCGACAGAGAAAAAGTAGAAACAGGCAGTACAGTAATAGCATCTCTAACAATCCTACACCTGCCATGTTGACAAACTACAGCTGATTTCCCGACACCTCAGTGCTCACGCGCAGGTGTCACTCTGGAGGACAGAGATCCGAACTCAATGTGGATAACGAGAACGCATTAAAAATACAAGGTGTAAACGCAAAGGTAAGATCAGAACACTTATTATCCGGATAACTTATCTGGATACAGATCGCATTTTAATACCAGGTGCAAATGGGGTCTAAGTCATAGGCAATGTGATCATTATCTTTTAAAGTCTACTCATGAGATGACATCAGGTGTCCAAAACTCCCATGAGGGAAGACAAAGATCTATTTTCCTATGCAGAAGTTGAAAGAAAAAGCATTTTTCTGCTTCTTCAAACGAAACACAAAAGTGTTCATATGGCATCCTCAGTAGCTTGACTTTTGAAAACGCATACCAGGCAAACACAGCTAGTGTACACATTAATCCGTATGGATTTTCTCCTAGGAAGGTGAAGTAGGCTCAGATGTAGATGATACTTTTTCTCATTCACACTTCTCTTTTCATGATTTACTGAAAAAGCGAAATATTGAAATTCGTGCACCTGTCATCACTGCATTAATGAACTATCAGCAAAGAAGATGACAACCAACAAAAATAAAACCGGTTGAAAAACAGCCGTTGCATTTTTATCACGCAGCATTTTGATTTGGGATGCAATGGATCAGAAATAAGGGGGGTTGACATATAAATGGCTGCTTACTGGATTGTACCCTCTGTTATTGCAGGGGACTATCGAAGTCTTTGTGGCAGTGTGACCGAATTCAGGATTGACTTTGAAACTGGAAAACCAAAAGGTAAAGACAAATTTTGCAGTTAGTGAAATCTCAGTAGAAATGGCAGAAATATCTTTTTACATCATGTTTAATGTTAATTTTCCTGCTCTTTTCAGATATTGATGAATGTCGTGAAATCCCAGGCGTCTGTGCTCATGGTGTGTGTATGAACCACATGGGCAGTTTCCACTGCGAGTGTCCCACAGGCTTCATTTACAATGACCTGCTGCTCATCTGTGAAGGTCTGATCGCTTCTCTCTCTGTAAGGGGCTGTTCACATAGAACAAATTTCTGTTGCTCTTTTTTTTTTTTAGTTCATTGTACTACCCTACGTCTCATGTTTTAAATGCTTTGTGCGAGTGGCTCCCTTAAATCTTCATAACTACTGGGCTTATTTAGTGTGGCAACTTAAAGTCTAAGTTTACCGGTTTTCAACCTGCTTTCCATCCAATTGGCCTTTTACCGATAAAATGGTATGTGTGTAATGACGTCACCCCCCCCCCCCAAAAATGCATTGTTGCATACATTTTTTTGTATCACTCAAAAAATCACCCCTCGAGTCATTTCCATACATAATTTCACGTATATCGCAAATTATATTGTATCTGTCGCATCCCAAATATTTGTAAAATGCAGAGAGTAATGAGACAATTTGAAATATTAGGAAATCAAAAATCATGGCGTAGTGGGACTGCTGGTCTGACAGGACTGCATGTAACAGCCTTTATGTGACGAGCCCCATGGGTTTGGACACAGGGCAGTGCATTTGTCCTGTAGCCTATGCAGAATTTTAGGATACATAAAAAGTTTGGTACCGTGAAATGTTTGGTAATATGGCAACAATCTTTAAGCCTTGAACATGCAGTCAAGCCAGTTGACTGATTCAGATCATTCAAACCAAAAAAGTTATTCTTTCTGGTTTCAGAGTTCAGTAACATCAAATCGATCAAAAACATCATATTGGTGCTGATTTTTTTTCTTTCGCAAAAACATGTTCCATTATTTTACTTCCATACAAAACGTCCTTGGGTTACGACTGTAACCCTTGTTCCCTGAGAAGGGAACGAGAACAGCGTAGAATGACACTTTGGGGGAACGCCCCTCAGCGTAGCGCCTCTGAAGCTGAATGAAACTAAGCCGATCTCCGATTGGTGCAACGTAATGACGTAATGTGTGATGACACATAGGCGGAACTATAAAGGGACGCCGGCACACACAAAATGTCAGCCTCTGTGATGAAGCAAGCGCTCCCAGGCAGGGGAAGGCGTGGCCAAGGGACGCAGTTCTCGTTCCCTTCTCAGGGAACAAGGGTTACAGTCGTAACCCGAGGATGTTCCCTTTCGAGGGAACTCCAACTGCGTCGAATGACACTTTGGGGGAACGAGTGCCCACTACGCCACAACGTGCCCTGCCTGCCCTAGTGTGAAGCTGCTCACAGGCACACTTAAGACGAGAGCGCAAGAGCGCCGGGTGTTGACGGAATGTCCAGACTATAAAACCTAATAAATGTATGAGGGGTAGCCCATCCTGCTGCATCGCAGACCTCCTGGATGGGGGCCCCAGCGAGAAGGGCTCTAGAGGACGCCATGCCTCTGGTAGAATGAGCCCTCACGGCCAAAGGTGAAGGCATACCGCGCACCTGGTAGGCCGTGGAAATCGCCTGGACAATCCAGTTGCTGATGGTCTGCTATGAAGCGGAAAAGCCCCTTCCTGGGCGACCCGAAACACACCAGCAACTGGTCCGACTTCCGCCATGAAGAGGACCTCTGAATGTTAATACTCAGTGCTCTGACAGGGCAGAGCATGTGAAGTCTCTCTTCATCCGTCGTCACGTGAGGTGGAGGATGAAAAGCCTGCAGAACCGTAGGCCGTGCCGCACTAGACGGCACCTTAGGCAGATAGCCGGGCCTAGGGTGAAGGATGGCCTTAATGTTGCCTGGAGCAAACTCCAGGCACTCGTTAGATATGGAGAGCGCCTGGAGATCTCCTACCCTCCTCAGAGAAGTAATGGCCAAAAGAAAAGCGACCTTCAACGACAGGTTCTTGGCCTCAGCCGACTCCAGCGGTTCGAAGGGGGCCTCAGCCAAACCTTCAAGAACCACCGCCAGGTCCCAAGTGGGAACCCTGGTACGAGCCGCAGGTCTCATCCTCCAAGCCCCAAGGAGGAAACGTACGACCAACTGGTGTCTCCCCAGAGGCCCATCACTCAGAGGAGCGTGGAAAGCCGCAATGGCAGCCACGTACACCTTGAGTGTGGACGGGGTAAGACCAGTGGAGAAGCGATCTTGGAGGAACTCCAGCACTGAAGCCACTGGGCAGTTAACTGGGTCCACCTCACACTCTCTACACCAAATGGTGAAGACGTTCCACTTCAAGCCGTACAATTTCCTCGTGGAGGGAGCTCTAGAGCTGATTATGGTCTCCACTACTCCAGCTGATAGGCCGGCCTCTAGGTACTGTGCCCCCTCAGGGGCCAGACCCACAGTTTCCACAACTCGGGCCGAGGGTGAAATATTGAGCCCTCTGCCTGTGTCAGCAGGTCCCTCCTGATGGGAATCTCCCATGGAGGGCCGTCCAGGAGCAAAATTATGTCGGAGAACCATACTTGGGCCGGCCACAACAGGGCTACCAGCAGTAGACTGATCCCGTCGCGACGGACCCTCTCTAGAACTCCCGGGAGCAGAGCGATCGGGGGAAAAGCGTACAGACGTAGCCTCGGCCACGTCTGCACTATGGCATCCAACCCCAGCGGGGCTGGATGGGTGAGGGAAAACCACAGTGGACAGTGGGTCGTCTCTCGAGACGCGAACAGGTCCACTTCCACTGGGCAGAACCTCTGAGATATTGACTCCACCACCTCGGGGTGGAGTCTCCATTCCCCGGGCCTCAGCCCCTGTCTCGACAGGATGTCTGCTCCCTGATTTTGACTCCCCGGGATGTATGTTGCTCTTAGAGACAACAGTTTCCCCTGTTATAGAGGGCGAGACCTCAGACCCCCCTGATGGTTTATATAGGCCACTACTGACATGCTGTCTGACCTCACAAGGACATGATAACCCTTGAGGTCCGGCAGGAAGCTCCTCAGAGCTCGGAACACCGCCAACATCTCCAGGCAGTTTATGTGCCAGGAGGAATGATGGTACTGCCATAGACCTGTCATAAAGCGGCCGTCCATGACCGCGCCCCAGCCCGTGAGGGAGGCGTCTGTCGAAACGGTTTTCCGGTGACATGACGCTCCCAACACAGGGCCTTGGGACAGAAACCGCGCTGGAAGTGCAAACTCTCTGGAAGTGCTCTACGGTGATGGCTTGGCCTAGCTTTATTCCGGACACTGTGGTCAGGATGGCACTGGATCCGTGCAGGAGACAATTGTGCCCGCATCGTGACCGAGTCCCACTCCAATCCCAGGAACGTGGTTCTCTGGGCTGGTGTCAACACGCTCTTTTTCGTGTTGAGTCTCAACCCCAGGCTTTGGATGTGGGTGAGGACGACATCTCGATGCCGAACCGCCAGCTCTCGTGACTGTGCTAAAATCAGCCAGTCGTCGATATAATTGAGCACCCTGATGCCCTGAAGCCTCAGCGGTGCCAGAGCTGCATCCATACATTTGGTAAATGTGCGAGGGGAGAGAGCTAGGCCGAACGGAAGAACCCGATATTGGTACGCTTCGGCCCCGAAAGCGAACCTCAGGAACTTCCTGTGAGATGGAAGGATGGATATGTGGAAGTATGCGTCCTTTAGATCTATCTTGACAAACCAATCCTCGGATTGAATTTGACTCACGATAATAGGAATAGTGAGCACCTTGAACCTGAATCACTGGGTCGACTACAGTCCAGACCACCCCGTTGAATTTGGGTGGGCGGAAACTGAACTGCAGCCTGTACCCATTTTGAATGGTGCGCAGGGCCCAAGGAGAAATATTCGACAGATTTTTCCATGCATCGAAATATTTTACCAAGGGAACCAGGCTCTCGAGCCTGGCTTCGGGTATTAATCGGGATTCGTTCTCGGCCCCCTGAAGCGGATTCCTGGCAGGGCTGAACCGAAAATGATTCTCGATGGGCGGACGCGAATGTTGCCTGACCGCAAGCCTGTGGGGCGGACAGTGCAACCTGCGTTCGCTGGAAACCGATGTGTCCCGAAGCGTGTTTAACGGCGGGAGAGCAACATCGATTTCCTGCGGGCTCTGCGAAGGAGACGACCTCGGTCGCTCCACCACGGGTGGGGCCGCCCGCAGAGATCCTAGATTGGCTAGGATCTCTTTGATGAAGCCTTCTTCGCCTGCAGGACGGCCCTCAGGTCGCCCTGCTTCTGTTGAGGCTTCGCCTGAGAGTGCCGTCTATGCCCCCAGGCTCCTTGAGGGGGGGCTCTAGACGAAACGCTCTCCTTTTGGGCCTGTCTGTAAGCGGAGGAGCTGGAGGATGGCTGTGGCTGCGGCTGCCCACTAGGGGCAGACTTCTTGGATTTTGAGCGGCGAGGGAGATAGTGTTTGAAGGCCGCCGACTGTTTTTTCGCCTCCTGAAACCTGTCGACGACGGTATTAGCGGCGTCACCGAACAGGCCAGAAGGCGAAATCGGGGCATCAAGGAGGAAAGCCCTGTCCTTATACTTGATGCCCGACAGATTTAACCATAAATGTCTCTCCGAGACCACCATTGCCGCCATGGAGCGGCCGATAGCACGGGCCGTCTCCTTGGTGACTCGAGAGAGACAAGTCAGCGGCCTTCCTCAACTCCGCGATGTCATCGGGAGTTGAACCCTTGCCCTCATCTATATCCTTAAGAAGGTCGGCCTGGTACGCCTGAAGCAGAGCCATGGTGTGAAGGCTCGCACCAGCCCGACCCGCAGCCATATAAGCCCTGCCCACTAAAGAAGATGTATCCCTACAGGGTTTAGTGGGCAGCACCGGGGCTTTCAGGGATAATGCCGATTCGGGGGATAAATAATTTGCTAGTGGCTGTTCCACCCATGGCATCATCCCATAACCGTTTTCTCGTGCCCCCAAGATGTTACTATAATTAAGTACTGGGGGGTTGGACGCACGAGATGAATGTGGTCTGTTCCACGACTTACACAACTCGTTGTCTAAGTCGGGAAAAAATGGTAAGCCCCGGGTATGAGGTTGCTCTCTGTGCTGCAGGAAGCGCTCGTCCAACTTACTTTTAGTAAGCGCTTCCTGTTTCTCATGTGGCCAACTGATGTTTAAACGGGCCACAGCACGAGAGACAACCTCTACCAGCTCCTCATATTCGGGGACACGGGGTGGTGAGTCATCCCCGAAGTCCCCGCCCTCGATGCTGAGCACGTCTACCTCCTCAGAGGCAGACAGTTCAAGCATCGGGTCCTCGGCTCGCGCAGAAGAAGCCGCCGGGCGTGCTTCCACGCGAGGCTCGAGAACATCGGAACTGTCAGAAGAATCCCGAGAAGGTGCCTCAGCAGCCTCGGGATTCCCTGACAGATCCATTTGCGAGCCCCATGAAGAGCGTCGCCGCGCCGCCTCAGCGGACGCGGGTCCCGCACCACGGGGCTCGCGAGGCTGGCCATCTTCATCAAAGATAGCCAGCCGGGAACGCAAAACACGGATTGTTAATTTTTCACAATCCTCGCAAGCAACCCCCTCGAGAGCTGCCTGCGCGTGCTGCATTCCGAGACAGTGCGTGCACAGTCGGTGTGTGTCCCCGCCCGTGATGTAACGAGGGCAAGGATGCACACACTTTCTGAAACTCGCTTCACTCGCCATACCAGAGATACAATTTTGCTCAGTTTTGACAGACAACAATAATTAAGACACAGTCACAGATAGCGCTTGCTGAAGAACAGAAAGCTGACATTTTGTGTGTGCCGGCGTCTCTTTATAGTTCCGCCTATGTGTCGTCACACATTACGTCATTACGTTGCACCAATCGGAGATCGGCTTAGTTTCATTCATGCTTCACAGGCGCTACGCTGAGGGGCGTTCCCCCAAAGTGTCATTCGACGCAGTTGGAGTTCCCTCGAAAGGGAACAGTCAATTTTTGACTGTCAAACATTACAATACTCACAGTGGGTCTCATTCACTAATAATTGTGTGGATTATTTGTATTTATATGCATAAAGACGATCATTTCTTTCACAAAAAAATCTAACAATTCTACACGTGCGTACACACATGAATTAGTTCATATCCTTGTTCTAATGTTAATGAATTTGAGTATTCTAGACTGGCCGCCATCCTCAAAACCAGTCTAAACGCATTCATAAAGCCACCCGCAGTATAATTTCTGTGTTCCTTCATTTCATAAAGTTCATTTGTTTGTGAACTTGTTCGAATGCAGATTTCAGACACACATCTGTGCGTACGTGTAAAACTCCTTATGTGATGGCACTCAAATCACCGGGCAGACATGAGGAATTTGTTGTTTATTTCTGTTACATGAGATGAAAAATATTTATGCTGGCGACACAGTGGGCATTCATAAATATACACATAAAAAGGTCAAGCAATCACAATCAATTAATACGTTGTTACACAACATCACAAACTTTCAAATTAACATTAATTGTGAGATTAACGTATTATTTTAGAAAGCCTAATTTTACTGGAGAACATTTCTCACAGGTAAAAGGCAAATGACCCACTAATTACTTAATGTCACCAACAGAGGTCACACAGTTATTTTAATTATTTTCTATTGCTTTTTGAAGAATATTTGAAGATGTCTCCTCATTTTACATTACATTATTTAATAATACGCCCCCCCCCCCCCCCATTTTCTCCCAAAAATGTAACCAAGGAAAGGGAGAATTAAAAAAACAAAACAAAAAAACTAACAAACAGGGTATCACAAATTATTGTAAAGTACCTTTGTTTCTGATTGACTAAATCGTAGAACTTATAAACTTTATCCTTCATTGCAAATCTAATTCTTTCCAACTGCAGATTTGCATGACATCTCTTAACCAAACCGAGTGAGTTGGTGTGTTTTTTTCTTTCCAGTTAAGAAGGATCAGTCTCCGTATTTGGACATTTCCAAAACATATGTCCCAGTGATGCTCCTTTTTGTCCCACACAATTATTAATTGAAAAAAAAAAATGCTGCAATTTTGTTGAAAGATATAACATTTACAGTAACGCTTTTAACCCTGTTAGATGTGCATGGTTAGTGAATGTGTGTGTGTGTCTGTGTGTGTGTGTGTGTGTTCAGACGTTGACGAGTGCAGCAGTGGAGAGCGTGTGTGTCAGAGGAATGCCGACTGCATCAACCGTCCGGGTGGCTATCAGTGTGAGTGTGCTGATGGGTACACACTCTCACCCCACGGGGCCTGCGCTGGTGAGAGGACCCCAAACACACATTACCACTGCCTTCATGAGTTTGTAGGAAATTAGTTCACCTAATTAAACCCCAAATTGTAAAATATGATCTGAAAGCCAGTGAGAACAGTCTCCTGTCTGTGAGTGAGAGCTCCCACTCATCATTTCCAAATGTCTCCAATCAATCTGTTAATCATGCAAGTTATCTTAAAAGAATTGTGGGTGTTTGTAATGAAACCCAGTTATTAGAGTGTCTTCTCTGTTCCTCCATAAAGACCGTAACGAGTGTGTGGAGACGCCCAGCGTGTGTCGTCATGGCGACTGTGTGGACCTTGCAGGAGGATACGAGTGTGTGTGCCGGCTTCACAGCCACGCTGAACCGCAGGATGTGTGTGGGTAAGACACTCTTCTCCATGAGGACCAGTGTTCAGAAGAGCCCTGGGTGAAGGCTGTCATTAAACCTCTGCATCAGACCCTCTCCTCCTCAGGGCTGCAGTGTTTCACCAGAGCAGTTTACTGTAAAGGTGTTTACAGCCAGTGTTTTATCTCCCGCAGATGTTAATGAGTGTTCACGTAAGCCGTGTGGGAATGGCACATGTAAAAACTCTATTGGGTCTTTCAACTGCATCTGTCATCCAGGATTTGAGCTCGCCAGTAATAACTACTGTACAGGTAATGATGTTGCTCCCTTAAACATGTTTACTGTTGATTTGTATAGTATATTTGAGCTTATATACCTACCCTCCATTCCTGAAGTACTTTTTTTTTTTCAGTTTGTGTAGGAACTATCTGAAGCTATTCTCATTGCAGGTTTTTGCAATGTGATCAGCTAGTAGTAAAAGATGCTGATGAAAGCTCTTGTGTTCTGTAGATATTGACGAGTGCGCAGTTTTTCACTCTCAGCTCTGCAGGAACGGCCGGTGTGTTGATAGCGTCGGGTCCTTCCAGTGCCTCTGTTTAGAGGGTTATGAACTCAGCCTTGACGGCAAGACCTGTATTGGTGAATTCATCTTATTATTAACTGTGATGTCTGCATTGTATTATGTGCAGTGCTAGGTAGATTTTTTTACAAACTGTAGTTTATTACTGATTACATGTTACATGAAGAAAACTGTAGTTTTAAATTTATATATTAGATTACACATTTTAGGTTAGATTACTTTTGACCTTGTTCATCACATTGATTTTTAATAGGAAAATGTTGTACCAAATTGATATGAAAATACAAAGGAACAGAAAATATGTTCTAAACCATCATTTTGGTTGAGATCAACATCTCAATGTTTAAAGAATGTTGGATCAGCATTGAAGTTTAGCTGTAAGTGGAGACAGTGACATTGAACGAACAGTGATTTGTAGTTGATGAGCACAAGATCATGCAGGGATGTGTCTCTGCAGAACACTAGTGGCTGTTTCTCAGTTAGTAGGACATGTGAACCATGTCCAAAACTGTCATGTCCTTCACTCGCTAACTTCCCTCCGTCACGTTCACTCGTTCAAACGTCATTGCTTGCGTTGCATGAGTGCCCACGACTGGCTGGACCTTTGCAATAGGCTGAATTGGAATTCTGCATTTGTCTAATTAATGCTTCCTCATTAGAGAGAAAACACAGGTGCATCCTGTACAGAAGTCTTGTTTGTTGAACCACCTGACATACTTGACTTCTCTTATCAATTTCAAACAATGCAAACAAGAGTACATGAGAGGACACTGGCTCCACTCGGAGATTGAGAATCTGGCGAATGTGTTGTGTCGCCCAGCCTGCAGCTCTGCAGATGTCTGTTGGCGAGGCGCCATGCCCGAGAGCCCAAGAGGATGCCACACTTCCCACTTCAGCTTCCCACCATAACAGACAAAGAGCTGGTCTGAGGTCCTGAAACACTGCGTTCTGTCTACATAAGCGCGGAGAGCGCGTACTGGACAGAGCAGTGCCAAGGCTGGGTCTGCCTCCTCCGAGGGCAGCGCTTGCAGGTTCACCACCTGGTCCCGGAAGGGAGTGGTGGGAACCTTGGGCACATATCCAGGCAGGGGTCTCAGGGACACGTGAGAGTAAGCCGGCCGAATACCAGGCACGCTTCAACGGAGAATGCTTACAGGTCCCCTGCCCTCTTGACAGAGGCCAGTGCAACCAGGAGCGCTGTCTTCATTGACAGGAGCTTAAGCTCCACTGATTGCAAAGGCTTAAAGGGAGCACTCTGCAGGGCAGTTAGAACCACCGAGAGGTCCCAAGAGGGGGCGAGAGGAGAGCGAGGAGGATTCAGTCTCCTTGCTCCTCTCAGGAACCTGACGATCAGGTCGTGCTTCCCTAAGGACTTACCTTCTACCAAGTCATGGTGTGCGGCGATAGCGCAACATAAACTTTGAGGTTGGAGGGAGACAGCCTTCGCTCCAACCCATCTTGAAGGAAGGAAAGCACGACACCGACCGAACACCTCCGGGGGTCTTCTCGGCGAGAAGAGCACCAGATGACGAAGAGGTTCCACTTCAACGCATAGGTGTCTAGTTGGATGACGCTCTAGCGGAAGTGATGGTAGCCACCACCACAGGTGGTAGGGTACTCAAACCTGCCTCGTCCCGTCCAGGAGCCACACGTGGAGGCTCCAAGATCGTGACGAGGGTGCCATAGGTTGCCCCGTCCCTGAGAAAGGAGGTCCTTCCTCAGAGGGATTGACCAAGGAGGTGCTGTCGCGAGGAGTACTAGTTCGGAGAACCAGGTCCTGGTGGGCCGGTACGGTGCAACCAGAAGGACCTGCTCCTCGTCCTCCCTGACCTTAAGCAAGGTCTGCGCAAGAAGGCACACTGAGAAACGCATACTTGAGGCCCCGCAGCCCGCTGTGCGCCAGTGCATCCGTGCCAAGCGTGCCGTCGTCAGGGAATAATACAGGACGCAATGGGTCGAGTCGTGAGAGGCAAACAGATCTATCTGTGCGTCCCCGAACTGGTCCCAAATCAGCTGAACGACTGGGGATGGAGTCGCCATTCTCCAGGGAGGGGCTGAAGCCGTGAGCGCTCGTCAGTTGCACAGTTCAGGGCTCCGGGAATATAAATGGTTCGAAGCGACCTCAGATGCTTCTGACTCCATAAGAGGAGGTGGCGGGCGAGTTGCGACATATGGCGGGACCGTAGACCAACTTGATGGTTGATGTACGCTACAGTGGCGGTATTGTCTTATCGGACTAGTACGTGTTGACCCCTGAGCAACGCCCGAAAGCGGTGCAGGGCAAGGCGTACTGCCAGCAACTCGCGACAATTGACATGCCATAGGCGCTGGGGTCCTGTCCAGGAGCGTTTGGCCAGGAGCATCTTGAACGGCAGCTTGTGAAGGGGGCGGTTCAGATGTGTAGATCCAGGATTGGCCATAACCCACCAGATTTCTCCGGGACAATGAGGTAGGGGCTGAAAACCCGGACCTCATTTCGGCTGGAGGGACAGTCTTAATCGTACCCTTCGCCAGTAGGGTAGCAACCTCCACTCTCATGATAGGGGCGTAGCCACCGACCATAGTGGAGCGGACTCCCCTGAACCGGGGAGGAGACCGTGCGAACTGAATCGCATAGCCGAGCCGATGGTTCGGTGGCACGACCCAGCGGAACAGATAGGGAAGCTCTAGGCAGGCTCCCAAGAATTGTGCCAGCGGAGTCAACGAACCACAGACGTCCCCTCGGTGGTCCAGCGAAGCGGAATGACCGGCCCAGACGTGGACAGCATAGCGGCCCGGAGTGGGGGCATGGTCATAACCACACCCTGACAGAGGAGGCCAGGAAAAGGACCAGCGTTCCGCGGGGGCCTGCTCTGCCAGGGGTCTGGCGACAGAGGGGGATGAGAGCGGTACGGTCCAGGGACGGCACACACTGTCATCCGGTTCTGAGACAGAGGGGGACGAGGGGTGCATGGCTCGGGGGCGGCGCACCGTGTCGTCCGAGAACTCTATGCTCAGAGACGAGAGAGTCAATTCTTTCTGAATAAGGATTCTTCCCCAGCCCTCCACCGGGGAAAGGAGTGGCCCTGCTACCAACTCCTGGAAAGAACTGAGTCCCATCTCTGAGCAGCCCATCTCAAAAGTACCGCTAAACCCGGCGTTTAGCGGGGGGCGGGGCTGGAGAGGGCTGAGGCATCCCCCCACGGTGTTCCAAAGCCAGCCCGGGTGAACGGGCGGGGTTGGAACCGTGGGAGGGCGCCTTTGGCGGTTGGCAGACTGAGGGATCTGAGTGGACAGCGGGGCCATCGGGTAGAATAACCTCAATCTGCTCACGGGCGGTTGAGAACTGTTGGGCGGAAGCACTCAACCGCACCGCCGAAGAGGGCGACCTGGGATATGGGGGTAGCGAGCAGACGAGTCCGCCGACATCCTGCACATCAGACCGGTCAGCCCCAGAATGGTGAACATCACCTGACTCCGAGAGCGTACGGCCACTTTCGTCGAACGGAGAGCAAGGTCAGTGGCGGCGTGCAGCTCATTGAAGAGCCTCGAGTCAGTCCCGCCCTCATGC
Organism: Meda fulgida; assembly: GCA_030578275.1. Lineage (NCBI taxonomy): Eukaryota > Metazoa > Chordata > Actinopteri > Cypriniformes > Leuciscidae > Meda > Meda fulgida. The sequence continues at coordinate 417,122 of CM060625.1, read as the reverse complement.
ATATCCGTGAGCATCAGGGTCAGGTAGACCAGCAGAACGGTCATGGGATGCAGTGAGGCTGCTGCCTGTCCTCTGGCACTATAGGATTTCACCACAGATTAGTGTAGACGAAATTAACTACAGGCTTCGGACGGGTGCTTAGGATTGCGCCGGGAAGCACTCTGAGGACACAGTAGCATCGCAACAGAGCGTTCAACTGGGGGGGGGGCTGGGGTCGCGGACACAGAGTCGGTGCCTTGTTCCAGACCATCACCCTCAGGTCACCCTGGCCACCAGCCGAAGATCGGGGGGTGGATGAGGGGACTCTCACTCTTGCGAGTTCACCGAGTCTCAACCTAAATGACGCGATGATCATGTTGCCACAGAGAGAACATGAATCATCAACGAGCGCTGTTCAAGCATAATCAATACCCAAACACACTAGACAGTGCTCGTGCCCATCAGAGTCCGATACCAATCTGCCGCAACCCGAAATGCACGGGCGAGCCGTCTTTAAAAAGACGTGCCGCGTGCGAGCTCTTTGATGAGAGGAGAAAAAACTCTGCAATGTTGAAGCGAGCGGGGAGACACACACACACTGGCAGATCACTGCACAGATCAGCAGGCACTCTGAACTCGCTGCAGATCGCCGTCACACCAACACCGGAGAGAGAGTGGCTCGTCTTGTAGAGCGAAGTCAGAAATGACTGTGGATTGAAGAAATACTCTTGGCTCCGAAGCAAAAACATAACTGCATATGTCCGGCGTCCTCCTTTTATACCCACCAGGTGGGGCGGAGTTACGTCATGCAAATTCCGCAGACCCATGGCATTTATTTGCCATTGGCTCGTTTTGTATACTCGAAGTCGATAGGTGTTCTAAGCGAAACCCCATTCGCCGTCATCTTATGTAACTCGGAGTGACAACGAAAGGGAACGAGAGAGTCAGTAAAATGATCCGAACTTTCCATCACTAATAGAGATGATTTACTGGAGGAGGAGGGCTGCCGGAAGAGTTTGTCATCGGGATGATGTGGTGTGTCAGCGGCTTTTGTAGTACACTCGTAATGATGATGGACAGGACTGGATGTTTAGGCTCCTCCCAAACCTATGTTTGAAACTTCATTTCATAATAAACTCAGACGAGCTCAGCACCGACTCGTTTTTCCTCCGTTTATTTTCTTGAATTATAATATGTGCAAAGGATTGTGGGTGATTTAAGGCCACGAAGGATACATCCGATGCATCCTCTAAATGAGGAATGCTGCTTCCTTCAAACTGAGACGGTTACCATTGTTTCAACATTAATTGTGGGTGCAAATGTGATATTGAAACCAACATCACTTTGTAATGCAAATTAAATGCAATTTGCATTTTCATATCAACACTGACTCAACATCGTTTCAATGATTGATATCTGGGATCTCTGAAACACTGGTGCCCTCCATGCCAAGGAGTCTGACATATTGTATAGGCGTACATATTGAGGCACTGAAAACATACAGTTGTGGTTAATGATATTTAAGTGATCTTGCACAGGGTTTTGTTGTTTAATGTATGCAATTTTGTTTTATTTAACTATACATGACCATTTTAATTAGTCTTGATATCATTGGATACCTGACTTTCATGTCGTTATGATTTTGTATGACTTTCTTTGTTTTGTGGAGTTGGAGGAAAAAGCACCCTAAACATATTTTTGTGAGAACAGGCTAAATTTCTCTGAGAATCTTCACATCCTCCCCAGCTTTCCTTGGCATGTTCATGTGAGTTAGTAATGACATCTGATTCATGAACAAATTATTCTCAGATCTTTATTCTGTTGATCCACAATATGAGCTGATCTGGTTCTTCAACTAACTCAGTCATATGTATGATACTTTTATGGTGCTTTTGTGTCCGTTTTAAAGCATATTCACAATTTCTTCTCAAGAGTTTCATGTCAGAGGGAGAGAGTCATACAGGTTTGAACAACATGAAGCTTATTGAAACATTTAAACCATTTTTTCCCCAGTAGATAGTATGTAAGTACAGTACTGTGTGTGAATGTGTGTGTGTGTGTGTGTGTGTGTGTGTCAGATGTGAACGAGTGTTCGGAGGAGCCTGGCATCTGTGCGTACGGCTCCTGCTTCAACAGTCTGGGCAGCTTTGAGTGCGTGTGTAAACCTGGATTTGTGCTGTCAGAAGATAGACGCAGATGTTACGGTAATTCATCATAACCCTGTTTATCTGACTAAACTTAAATGGGTGAACATGTCTGGTTTATATTTTACCCACAATCAACAGAAAAAAAAACGAAATTATTTTTTGTTTTAAGAAAAAAAAGCCTATTATGCCCATTAATAATGAGTTGACCTGATTACACATTACTGAAACTGACTGCACTAAACTGTTGTTGTGTTTTTTTGTTTTTTGTTTTTTCCCTTTGAATTCATTTTAGAATGTATAAAGCCTATGAAATTTTGGTTACACTTTATTTTGTTTGTCCATAAGTAACTTTGCAACTGCATGTCAACCAACACTTATTAGAGTATTGGTAGGCTGTAGTAGACTGTTAGTAGACTGTAGTTGTTAAGCTACTTACAGTATATTTAGCAGAATTAATAAAGTGGATTATAGAAAGAAAGTTTTACAAAAATGTGTTTTCCAGTTTCTTCAGTAATAGAATAGCGTTCTGTTGCATGTGTTCAGCTGTTTATTAATGACTTCATTTACTTCACTATGTCTCGACTGCTTTACAGTTCCAGATAACACCTTCAACCAACACTTCATCCCATTTGATTTGCCATTTTCTATCTCAAACTTTACAATTAGTCAAAATGTGCAGTTTAATTATTCAAAATAAAGCATTGTCAAAATAAGAAAATTACAGTAAAATATGATGGTTAGACAAACCATTGCTTGCATTGCTAAGGGCCATACACAGAAACTGACACATACACTCACTTGCACATACAGAATTTTAATCCTGTCTCGCAACTAAATTCAAAAATTTTTTAGTCCTGAAAGCTTCAAATACATTTTTCAGTAGTGGTACTTTTTGAAGTAGTTAAACCAACATGTTTGCTGACTGTCTGTTTGAGTGACAGGTAATTCACTGACGCTTTCTCTCCAATAACTGCATACAGTAGCTTCTGTTACTAGTTCTAAACTGATATTGTTTCTAAACAAGGTGTGTAAGAAGTAGTTTTAAGGACAAAACATGAAATAAAAAAAATGTCTTGAAATAAAACATTGTGATTCCTTACATAATGCTTATGTGTATGCCTGCTGTTTGTTGTGTCAGACACTAGAGAGAGCTTCTGTTTCACACGCTTTGAGAATGGAAAGTGCTCTGTCCCGCAGGCGTTCAACACCAGCAAAGCCAAGTGCTGCTGTAGCCTCCTGGCCAGAGAGGGCTGGGGCGACCCCTGCGAGCTGTGTCCTAAACAGCAGCATGGTACCCGAGCTCTGCTCTCCTTCATCACCATCCTCATCATCATCATCATCATCATCACCACTGCGTTCTCACGCTTTCATGTTTCGTGTGTGTGTTCACAGCTGCATTTCAGGATCTGTGTCCGTTCAGCCATGGGATCGTTCCTGGTGTTGGGGACACACGTGAAGGTACTGTGGACTATACGTCTTTTGATTCTTGTAGACTGGTATAGCAATGGGTTGTAAATTAATATTAAAATAATGTAATATCTTACTTTAATGCATTAAGACACACTGATTGTCTGTTGCAAAGAAATCATTTAAAACGTTAAACCCAGCTGTACAGATTGACCCGCCGTATCACTGTGTGTCTCAGACTTGAACGAGTGTGTGGAGAATCCTGAGATGTGTGTGAACGGCCGCTGCATCAACACGGACGGCTCCTTCCGCTGCGAGTGTCCCGCGGGATACACACTCCACCACACAGGGACACGCTGCGATGGTGAGACAACGACCAAATCTAACCCTCCACTAAACCGTTTTACTTTAAGAGTGAATGTATTCCACTCCAAATATGAATGATGTGTTCAGCTTTTATTCTTTATTAGAGTAATAAAGAGGATAACACAAAATAACATATTTAACAGTTTTAGTTATCATTCAATTTGTCCATTATATGTACAAATTAATATTGAGACATTTTGCAAAATGTCTTCTTTTATGTCATTATTTGAATAATTATGTAAATATGTCTCAAGCCTGTTGACTGTAACAGTGATCCTGCCGCCTGAGGTCACAGTCTCTGTTGTGTTTGTTTCTGCTGCGCTTCAGCGTCTCTTATTGACAGATCGCTGTCTGCGTTCCTGTTGGAAGTCATTGCTCATTATCGGCATAAAGTTGTGCTCTGCTCACCAGAAAATCTCTTTGAAAATCAATGACTTCAGGTTCCGCAATTTACCGAGTGTTTGTGGACACTTCATGGGGCTCAGCAGCTTGTTTTATTGGATATTTTATTAGACAGTTTACTGTATGTTTGTATAATAGCCTACACAATTATATGAATGAAACCATGATTTCAGGCCTCTGTGATTTACACTATTTCTCACTTCAGCTGAACTTTAAGTGATATTAAGCTGTTCTTTTGGTTTACATTCAACATGGTCTCTTGCTAAATGTTTCTTTTTTTTAAACAACTAATAAAAACACACTAAGTAATCACTTTCTGGTACAGTTAAAAATTATATATATTATATGATGTTTTGACATGTTATCAAAAATAGACTAGTTGGCAGTCTGCCACCCAAAGCAAGAAGATAGTGAAATAATTGTAGTAAGAGTTTGACCTGTGACTGAGCTCATTGGTTATGAACTGTTTACACAGTGGAAGCTGCGACTGGGATGTTCAGATGTTCTTAAGGCATCTCAGCTTTGTTTTCTCTACCAATTACAATCGAAAGCCACTTTTGGCCAAACCGTTCTCGTCGCTTAACCTGTCCATTCAAGGTCAGCTGGTGCGTTTATGGTTTCATTCTCCACTATGATCACACCACACCTGATAAAAGGTTTTCCCTACATGGATGCACAGATTTTTCTGAACCATTAAATCTATATTTCAACTGGGAAATAATCTGTTATCAAATTTGTAAACATGTACAGCCAACAGCTTTCTGTTCTCTGTGTGTGTGCAGATATCGACGAGTGTTCAGCGGGAAACCCGTGTGGAAACGGCTCATGCTCAAATGTGATTGGAGCTTTTGAGTGTGTGTGTGAGGAGGGGTTTGAGCCCGGACCAATGATGAGCTGTGAATGTCAGCTGACCAAAACACCTGAACATTTTTTATTAACCCAGCTTTCAGTGCACTCTAAGAGCTGCTGTGAAATAGACTGTATGATGTTATCTTTCATAATGTTCTCTTTTGTCTATATTTGACAATACTGGCAATTGATTTTAACCAAAGTAGTTACATGATATTCTAATTAATTAATCAAATTACAGTAGTCAACATTTGAAGTGGATCAAAAAAGTTAATCAAAGTTGTCCTAAGACAAGAACGGGGTATTGTTCAAAATTCATGTATAACTTTGATGAAAGGTTTTGATCCACTTCAAATGTTGACTACTGTATATATCAAATGAATATTTTATGTGAATAGCCCCCAAATTAAATAAATTAAAATGCATGGCATTATTTGTGGCAAATGAATGAATCATTGAATAGTTAAACATTTGCTTAGAAGTGAATATATGCATGCACATGATCAGGCCTACAGTAAACCTTCCTCAAATCCTCCTGTTCATACGGATGTGCATCTTTGACTGATTGTGTGTCCTCACTGATTGTCCAGATGTGAATGAATGTGACCAGAATCCTCTGCTCTGTGCGTTTCGCTGCGTTAACACTTTCGGGGCGTATGAATGCAGCTGTCCGTCCGGTTACGCCCTGCAGGAGGATGGACGCATGTGTCATGGTACGACATATCATCAATAAATGAGTTTGGCGTAACACTTTCCAACCCTTAGCGATCGCAGTATACAAGGCTAACGTAAATTCATATGTGTGTATGAATGTGTTATTGTAAGAGTATTCCAGCATTGGTGATGACGTTGAGCTCCTCTGTGTTCAGATGTAGACGAGTGTGCAGAGGATCTTCATAACTGTGACTCCAGAGGAATGGAGTGTAACAACTTAATCGGCATCTTCATGTGTGTTTGTCCGGCCGGGATGATCCGCAGGATGAATGAAGAGGTTTGTCAAGGTAAAAACCGATCTGCATTGCCAATTACTTTTATAAACACCATTGAAGATTATTGAACTGAATCAACACTGAACTGACTCCAGCGGAATAATGACACTAGTGTCTTTTTAGAGCTGCTTTACAGCTTAATTGAACTCTTGTTTGCATCATTGGTCATTATTTTCCTGTTTATCATGGTTAAGCTGCTTTGAAACAGTCTGTATTGTATAAAGCACTATAGAAATAAAGGTGACTTGACCTGACTTGATTGTTTAAAGTTATCAGTGGGAATAGTTGGGTAGGTTAGTGGGGTGTAGGAATGGCAGAGTTGGCTACACCTGTTGTACACTGTATGCACCAATAAAGCCACCGACTACTGATCACACTAGACTGGAAAAGAATGGGTAACACTTTATTCCGATAGTCTACTTTATACATTCTTACAACTACATATCAGCTTATTCTACTAACCCGAACCATGACACATAACCCTAACATTCTATTACACACGTCTATTACATTCTACTAATACTCTAATGTGAGTAAGTAGACATGTAGTTCCCTTTCGTAGTCACTCCGAGTTACGTCGGATGACGACGAATGGGGTTTCGCTTAGAACACCTATTGACTTCGAGTATACAAAAACAAGCCAATGGCAAAGAAATGCCATGGGTCTGCGGAATTTGCATGACGTAACTCCGCCCCACCTCGTGGGTATAAAAGGAGGATGCCGCCAACATGCAGTTATGTTTTCGCTTCGGAGCCATTCTCTCCGTTGTTGGTGTGACGGCGATCTGCAGCGAGTTCACATTGCCTGCTGATCTGTGCAGTGATCTGCCAGTGAGTGTGTTCCTCCCTGCTCGCCTCAACATTTTTTTCTCCTCTCACAAAAAAGCTCGCACGCGGCACGTCTTTTTACAGACGGCTCGCCCGTGCATTTCTGGTTGCGGCAGATTGGTATCGGACTCTGACGGGCACGAGCGCTGTCTAGTGTGTTTGGGCATTGATCATGCTTGAACAGCGCTCGTGGGTGATTCATGTTCTCTCTGTGGGAACATGATCATCGCGTCATTTAGGTTGAGACTCGGTGAACTCGCAAGAGTGAGAGTCCCCTCATCCACCCCCCGATCTTCGGCTGGTGGCCAGGGTGACCTGAGGGTGATGGTCTGGAACAAGGCGCCGACTCTGTGTCCGCGACCCCATCCCCCCTCTTCAATGACGGTGCCCGCTAGCGAACAGGTGATTCCATGAGTCTACCCTTGGGTGGCCCGTGTATTTTCATTTGAAGCTACAGAGGATGGTGCTATGTCTGTAGCAGCATCACTAGGTGGGCTTGATTCTTCTGGAAGTGACGACTCGTCACAGCTGCCACCTTCCGGTGTGCTATGGCTGTGCCTGAGTCTGATCCGGAGATGACGACCATGCTTTCCCGGGACGATTGGTTTTTGGGTAAGGCCGCCGACCCGCATCCACGGCAAACCCCAATATCATTCTTCCCGGACGTGCATGATGAGATCTCGACGTCCTGAAAGACCCCCTTGTCTTCTCAGGACCGCTCGTTGGTCTCATCCGCCTTTCCCTCCCCTCAACGGGGCCGCTGCCCATGGGTACACTGGGGTCCCCCCGGTTGAACGCTCTGTTGCGATGCTACTGTGTCCTCAGAGTGCTTCCCGGCGCAATCCTAAGCACCCGTCCGAAGCCTGTAGTTCTTTTCATCTACACTAATCTGTGGCGAAATCCTATAGTGCCACAGGACAGGCAGCCGGCTCACTGCATCCCATGACCGTTCTGCTGGTCTACCTGACCCAGATGCTCATAGTTATGCATGAGGGCGGGACTGACTCGAGGCTCTTCAATGAGCTGCCCGCCGCCACTGACCTTGCTCTCCGAGCGACGAAGGTGGCCGTGTGCTCTCCGAGTCAGGTGATGTTTACCATTCTGGGGCTGACCGGTCTGATGGGCAGGATGTTGGGCGGACTCGTCTGCTCGACACCCCCATATCCCAGGTCGGCCTCTTCGGCGGTGCGGTTGAGTACTTCTGCCCAACAGTTCTCAACCGCCCGTGAGCAGATTGAGGTTATTCTGCCGATGGCCCCGCCGTCCGCTCAGATACCTCAGTCTGCCGAACGCCAAAGACGCCCTCCCACGGTTCCAACCCCGCCCGTTCACCCGGGCGTGGACCCCTCGTCCCCCTCTGTCTCAGAGCCAGATGACAGTGTGTGCCGTCCCCGGACCGTACCACTCTCATCCCCCTCTGTCGCCAGACCCCTGGCAGAGCAGGCCCCCGCGGAACGCTGGTCCTTCCCTGACCTCCTCTGTCAGGGTGCGGTTATGACTGTGCCCCCACTCTGGGCCGCTATGCCGTCCACCTCTTGGCTGGTCATTCCGCCTCTCTGCACCACCGAGGGGACGTCTTTGGTCCGTTGACTCCGCTGGCACAGTTCTTGGGAGCCTGCCTAGAGCTTCCCTATCTGTTCCGCTGGGTCGCACGAACCATCGGCTCGGCTATGCGATTCAGTTTGCACGGTCTCCTCCCCGCTTCAGGGGAGTCCGCTTCACTATGGTCGGTGGCTAATCCCCTATCATGAGAGCGGAGGTTGCTACCCTACTGGCGAAGGGTATGATTGAGACTGTCCCTCCAGCCGAAATGAAGTCCGGGTTTTCGGCCCCTACCTCATTGTTCCGGAGAAATCTGGTGGGTTATGGCCAATCCTGGATCTACACATCTGAACCGCCCCTTCACAGGCTGCCGTTCAAGATGCTCCTGGCAAAACGCATTCCGGATATGTGCGGCCATAGGATTGGTTTGCAGCGTTCGACCTGAAGGACGCCTACTTTTATGTCTCCGTTCTCCTACGACTCAGACCATACCTACGGTTTGCTGTCAGGGCACGCGCATATCAGTACGCTGTTCGCCCATTCGGGCTAGCCCTGTCTCCTCGCGCCTTCTCAAAGGTTGTTGAGGCAGCCCTTGTTCCTCCATGGAAACACGGGGTTCGCATCCTGAACTATCTCGGCGACTGACTGTCCTAGCTCACTCTCGAGACCAGGTTTGCGAACACAGGGACCTTGTGCTCTGGCACCTAGTTCGTCTGGGCCTTCGGGTCAACTGGGAGAAGAGCAAACTTTGCCCCGTGCAGAGGATCTCTTTTCTCGGTATGGACATCGACTCGGTCGCCATGTCCGCGCAGCTTACGAGCGAGCGCGCATAGTCACTGCTGACTTGCCTGAGACAATTCCAGGGCAAGAGTGCGGTTCCACTGAAATATTTTCAGAGGCTCCTGGGGCATATGGCATCTGCAGCCGCGGTAACGCTGCTCGGATTGCTTCATATGAGACCGCTTCAGCTTTGGCTTTGCGACCGAGTCCCAAGGTGGGCATGGCAACAAGGCATGCTCCGAGTATCAGTTACTCCGACCTGCCGTCAGACCTTCACTCCGTGGTCGAACCTCAGTTTTCTCAGGGCAGGTGTCCCCCTGGAACGAGTCTCCCGGCATGTTGTTGTCTCAACAGATGCCTCAACCACGGGCTGGGGCGCCATGTGCAATGGACATGCTGCCGCGGGCTCCTGGACAGGACCCCAGCGCCTATGGCATGTCAATTGCCTCGAGTTGCTGGCAGTACGCCTTGCCCTGCACGGCTTTCGGGCGTTGCTCAGGGGTCAACATGTACTAGTCCGGTCAGACAATACCGCCATTGTAGCGTACATCAACCATCAAGGTGATCTACGCTCCTGCCGTATGTCGCAACTCGCCCGCCACCTCCTCTTATGGAGTCAGAAGCATCTGAGGTCGCTTCGAGCCATTTATATTCACGGAGTCCTGAACTGTGCAGCCGACGAGCTCTCACGGCTTCAGCCCCTCCCTGGAGAATGGCGACTCCATCCCCAGTTGGTTCAGCTGATTTGGGACCAGTTCAGGGACCTACAGATAGATCTGTTTGCCTCTCACGACTCGACCCACTGTGACCTGTATTTTTCCCTGACCGAGGGCACGCTCGGCACGGATGCACTGGCGCACAGCTGGCTGCGGGGCCGCAAATATGCGTTTCCCCCAGTGAGCCTTCTTGCGCAGGTCTTGCGCAAGGTCAAGGAGGACGAGGAGCAGGTCCTTCTGGCTGCGCCGTACCAGCCCACCCGGACCTGGTTCCCCGATCTGGTGCTCCTCGCTACAGCACCTCCTTGGCCAATCCCTCTGAGGAAGGACCTCCTTTCTCAGGGACAGGGCACCCTGTGGCACCCTTGTCCCAATCTTTGGAACCTCCACGTGTGGCTCCTGGATGGGACGAGGCAGGTTCACCCTACCACCAGCGGTGGTGGCTACCATCACTTCCGCTAGAGCGTCGTCCACGAGACACGCCTATGCGTTGAAGTGGAACCTCTTCATCAGTTGGTGCTCTTCTCACCAAGAAGACCTCCGGAGATGTTCGGTCGGTGTCGTGCTTTCCTTCCTTCAAGATGGGTTGGAGCGAAGGCTGTCTCCCTCCACCCTCAAAGTTTATGTTGCCGCTATCGCCGCACACCATAACTTGGTAGAAGTTAAGTCCTTAGGGAAGCACGACCTGATTGTCAGGTGTTTGAGAGGAGCGAGGAGACTGAATCCTCCTCGTTCTCCTCTCGTTCCCTCTTGGGACCTCGCGGTGGTTTAACTGCCCTGCAGAGTGCTCCCTTTGAGCCTTTGCAATCAGTGGAGCTTAAGTTCCTGTCAATGAAGACAGGGCTCCTGGTTACACTGGCCTCTGTCAAGAGGGTAGGGGACCTGCAAGCATTCTCCATTGACGAAGCGTGCCTGGAATTCGGGCCGGCTTACTCTCACGTGATCCTGAGACCCCAGCCAGGATATGTGCCCAAGGTTCCCACCACTCCCTTCCGGGACCAGGTGGTGAACCTGCAAGCGCTGCCCCTGGAGGAGGCAGACCCAGCCTTGGCACTGTTCTGTCCAGTACGTGCTCTCCGTGCCTATGTAGACAGAACGCAGTGTTTCAGGACCTCAGACCAGCTCTTTGTCTGTTATGGTGGGAAGCTGAAGGGAAAGGCTCTTTCCAAGCAGAGGTCTCACTGGATAGTGGACACCATTGCTTTGGCATACCAGCAGCAAGGTCGACCGTGCCCCCTTGGTGTGACTGCCCACTCCACCCGTAGTGTGGCATCCTCATGCGCTGTAGCGCATGGCGCCTCGCTAACAGACATCTGCAGAGCTGCAGGCTGGGCGACACCTAACACATTCGCCAGATTCTACAATCTCCGAGTGGAGCCAGTGTCCTCTCATGTACTCGCTTCAACCAGCTAGTTCCGGACCCGCTCAGGTGTCTTCGCTTGCTCGCCATTCCACTCCTCGGATTGGATACGTGCGATATTTCCTCAGGTGAGCTTCTCCGTAAGCCCAGTGTCTATTGCCTGTGCGTTGGCTAGGTGCCTCCCGTGTGCATGGTCCCTCTCCGGAGCTACCCCCACATGTGTATTTCCACTGTAAGCCTCTTTGAGCATGTGTCTTTCCCTTGGCAAGCCACCTTGCCACCCCTGCGGTTGAAATATTCCACCTGCGGCTGGACACCCCAGTGTTCTCCATATGCATCCTTCGGGTCATGAGTGTATTTCTAAATACCCCCCCCCCACCCCCCCCCCCCCGCTGGGTTGGTGTTAATTGCATATTTCCTCTAAACTATGGGATATGCTTCCCAGTGTACCTTGGCATTCCTGTGTTAAATAGGAGCCCTTTGTCCGTGCTAGTCTCACGACAGGGATCTCAGATTTACGCAGGGCACTGGAAGACAACTGTGAAGGTGGCGTGATTAGCCTGGTAACCCCATTCGTTGTCATCCTACGTAACTCGGAGTGACTACGAAAGGGAACGTCTCGGTTGTGTATGTAACCCTCGTTCCCTGAGTAGGGAACGGAGACGTTACGTCTTCCTGCCACTTCCGCTGTACCGCGGGGATCGCCTGAGCTCAGTCTTGGCTCCTCAGCGAAGAAACATAACTGCATGTTGCCGGCGTCCTCCTTTTATACCCACGAGGTGGGGCGGAGTTATGTCATGCAAATTCCGCAGACCCATGGCATTTCTTTGCCATTGGCTCGTTTTTGTATACTCGAAGTCGATAGGTGTTCTAAGCGAAACCCCATTCGTCGTCATCCGACGTAACGTCTCCGTTCCCTAACCGAGACGTTGCAAATTTACTTATAGTTGGTAGAATGTCCAAAGTGGAGCATCAAAATAATGCTTAGTGTTACAAAAAAAAAATTCTTCGTTGTCATTCACCTTTTTTATCTTGTTGTTCTTTACAGATGAAAATGAATGCTTGACTCAGCCTGGGGTGTGTGAGAACGGCCGGTGTGTGAACACTGTCGGCAGCTACACGTGTGAATGTGGCATTGGGTTCAAAACTGACTCTACGGCCACAAAATGTCTTGGTAAAACCTCTTTCTCGACACTCTATGGAAAGTTATGCAGGGGATGGCATCACCAAAAAATGAAAAAAATATTAAGCGTAGCGTGAGTTCTGGCAGGTCACGTTAGTCAAGCTCGTATCAGTGACTCTCAGCTGATCCACGTCTACCTATAGAAATACGACGACTATCACTGTATTCATATATAAGCTCCTTCAGTATTATCAGCAGCGATCGTGTTTCTCAGGAGCACACATTGCTGCTCTTATCCATGCTAGGCTGCACGGATGCGCAGGGAGTTCTTGCCCAGAACAGAACCATACCGCCAATCCAAACTGCTAATTGTCAATGGTATTTGACGATAGTGGTCCTGACAGAAATAGCATATATAAGCACATAGCCTTCGATATTAATAGAAACTAACCATAGTATAATCAAAAATAAGTTATATTATATTAAGACAGTAGATCAGATCTATGCACATTGTTTTTGTTGCACAAGGTCTGTATATTACTTTTCATTGTTAAAATTAAGATTTATGCACTATTGCAATTCATTAGTTGTTTACAATTGTTGTAAATATTTTAATGGATTTGCAGAGTCATACATTTTAATTGTATTAACCAGATGGACAATTAAACATTTACCTGAACTTTAACTAAAAGTTAATTAAAACTCAACATTTACATTTTTGTGATGGATAATTAAAAATTAAATCACTGAGTTTCTGAAATGAGTGCGGGTTCTCCAGTAAAGTGTAGATGTATTGTGTAGCAGCGGCTCCACCATAACAAGAACAGCAATGTACAGTGAGACATTGGAATAATTGGATATTATTGGAATAATTGGAATGGAATTGAAAATATAATGATACAAATATGTTTCTATTAGTCTGCTTTTACATTTGTGCATATCTATTATGACATGCCATATATTTGTCCCGTGCTAGTATCACTATGTCAATTGCAATTGTTTTTTAAATGTTTATTCACATTTTAATTTTGCAGCAGTAAAATTAAAATGTAAAGTTTTAATAAACTGGAATCTAAAGTTCAGGTAAATATTTAATTGTCTGACTAATAAAATTAAAATGTATGTCTGCAAATCCATGTGAACAACTAATGTAATAAAAGTAATATTCAGACAATGATGCATGTGCAACATCAATAACATGCATAGTTCTAATGTACTTTCTTAACATAATAACTATCATAATATGGTTGGTTTCTGTTAATATTAAAACCGACATGCTTAATGTATCTCTGTTTGACACATTTTGTATCGGGGGTCTCTGCTCCATGTCTCTATCGAAAATTTTGAACACGCTTGCGCTACACCAGGATAGAGGTTTACTTTGTAATACTGTCTCTGTTATGATGTGAGTCCCTCAGATCACAGGACAGGCGTGTGTTTCTCTGTAATACTGTCTCTGTTGTGATGTGTGTTGACTGGTGTTGTGATGTGTGTTTACTGGTGTTGTGATGTGTCTTGACCTGCTGTTTTGCTGTGAGATAACTGGTGTTGTGATGTGTATTGACTAGGGGTGTGAACCTACACTGGTCTCACGGTTCGGTTCGATTACGATTATCATGTCATCGATTCAGTTCAATTCGATATCTCGATGCATTGCGATGCACCGCATCCTCAATTTTCAATTTTACTTCAAAGTGATGTGTGCGTGCTGTGTTCGCCTGTTCGGGAAGTCGCAGTGACATTCCAGTTTAAGTTTCAAGGGAGTTATGCCCGTTTATGCCATTAAGAAAAGTAAATTCTGTCAAATCAATTTTGTTTGAAAGAAATGTGCATAAAAGCAGCGCTCATTCATCAGTGTATAATGTTACCAGATGCGCGCATCAACCGTCGCCGAGTTCGTGTTGAAGGTGACGATCATCCATTTATGATCACGCGTAACAACACAGAATAATTGTAATTTGACCATCGGGTGCGGATGCTTAAATCAGAGAACATTATTAGTGCGGGTGGATGATGTTTTTAGCTGTGGACTCGGGCGACGGAGCTCATCTTAAAGCATTCAGACTCTGCAGGCGTTACAGCTCGGGTGAACACGGCTAACGTGGTTTATCAAGTTAGTGGTATTAGCTCCTGAATATTCTATTAGTGCGTGACATGAGCGCACACAGCGCGTGCGTGTCTTCTCCAGGTCGTGTTACCAGGTTGTTCATAAAAGCCAAATGTGCCCAGATGTAGGCTTTTAAAGTAGTTGGAGCATGTTTAATTACTCGCACTCGCGTCTCGTTTCCCTCTGTCAGTGTATGCTACCGCGACAAAGCACACACGCGATAAATGACGTCAGAAAAGCGTCAGTACATTATAATCGGTTATGATCTATTACTGAACCAATACCGAATTGTTCTCCTCTGCATCGCGATGCACCGTAGAAACGATTAATTTCGACACCCCTAGTGTTGACTGGTGTTGTGATGTGTGTTGATTGGTGTTGTGATGTGAGTTGACTGGTGTTGTGATGCGAGTTGATTGGTGTTGTGATTTGAGTTGACTGGTGTTGTGATGTGAGTTGATTGTTGTTGTGATGTGAGATAACTGGTGTTGTGATGTGTTGTGATGTGTGTGTTGATTGGTGTTGTGATGTGAGTTGATTGGTGTTGTGATGCGAGTTGATTGGTGTTGTGATGGGAGTTGACTGGTGTTGTGATGTGAGTTGATTGGTGTTGTGATGTGAGTTGACTGGTGTTGTGATGTGAGTTGATTGGTGTTGTGCTGTGAGATAACTGGTGTTGTGATGTGTGTTGACTGGTGTTGTGATGTGAGATGACTGGTGTTGTGATGTGAGTTGATTGGTGTTGTGATGTGTGTTGACTGGTGTTGTGATGAGAGTTGATTGGTGTGATGTTTGTGAGATGACTGGTGTTGTGATGTGAGTTGATTGGTGTTGTGCTGTGAGATAACTGGTGTTGTGATGTGTGTTGACTGGTGTTGTGATGTGAGATGACTGGTGTTGTGATGTGAGTTGACTGGTGTTGTGATGTGAGTTGACTGGTGTTGTGATGTGAGTTGACTGGTGTTGTGATGAGAGTTGATTGGTGTTGTGATGTTTGTGAGATGACTGGTGTTGTGATGTGAGTTGACTGGTGTTGTGATGCGTGTTGACTGGTGATGCGTGTTGATTGGTGTTGTAATGTGTGTTGACTGGTGATGTGTGTTGACTGGTGTTGTGATGTGAGTTGACTGGTGTTGTGATGTGAGTTGACTGGTGTTGTGATGTGAGTTGACTGGTGTTGTGATGTGAGTTGACTGGTGTTGTGATGTGAGTTGACTGGTGTTGTGATGAGAGTTGATTGGTGTTGTGATGTTTGTGAGATGACTGGTGTTGTGATGTGAGTTGACTGGTGTTGTGATGTGTGTTGACTGGTGTTGTGATGTGTGTTGACTGGTGTTGTGATGTGTGTTGACTGGTGTTGTGATGTGAGTTGATTGGTGTTGTGATGTGTGTTGACTGGTGTTGTGATGTGTGTTGACTGGTGTTGTGATGTGAGTTGATTGGTGTTGTGATGTGAGTTGATTGGTGTTGTGATGTGAGTTGATTGGTGTTGTGCTGTGAGATAACTGGTGTTGTGATGTGTGTTGACTGGTGTTGTGATGTGTTGTGTTTCCGGTTTGCGTACCCACCCCGAAGTGATAAAATAAAACAAAATTCTGTATCAAATTACAGTTACTGTAAATCCGGCCTCTAGTTCATAAATGCCAGAGGAGAACTGGCCCCCGACTGAGCCTGGGTTCTCCCAAGGTTTTTTTTTCTCCATTAGGTCACCTGATGGAGTTTTAGGACACCAGTAGGTCACTTGATGGAGTTTTTCGGTTCCTTGCCACTGTTGCCTTTGGCTTGCTCAGTTGGGGGTATTCAAAATAATTAACCAAGCATTAATACCATTGATCAGCCCTACCAAACGTGGATGTTTTTTCACTAAGAAACAAACATTGTTATGTTATTTGATTGATATTGTGAAGCTGCTTTGATGCAATTTATATTGTGAAAAGCGCTATATAAATAAATACACTTGACTTGGTGTTGTGATGTGAGTTGACTGGTGTTGTGATGTGTGTTGACTGGTGTTGTAATGTGTGTTGACCGGTGTTGTGATGTGTGTTGACTGGTGTTGTGATGTGTGTTGACTGGTGTTGTGATGTGAGTTGACGTGAGTTGACTGGTGTTGTGATGTGAGTTGACTGGTGTTGTGATGTGTGTTGACTGGTGTTGTGATGTGAGTTGACTGGAGTTGACTGGTGTTGTGATGTGTGTTGACTGGTGTTGTGATGTGCACAACACCATAGCACAACACCAGTGAGTTGACTGGTGTTGTGATGTGTGTTGACTGGTGTTGTGATGTGTGTTGTGATGTGTGCTGACTGGTGTTGTGATGTGAGTTGACTGGAGTTGACTGGTGTTTTGATGTGTGTTGACTGGTGTTGTGATGTGTGTTGATTGGTGTTGTGGTGTGCACAACACCATAGCACAACACCAGTGAGTTGACTGGATTGTGATGTGTCTTGACTGGTGTTGTGATGTGTGTTGATTGGTGTCGTGATGTGAGTTGACTGGTGTCATAATGTGTGTTGACTGGTGTTGTGATGTGAGTTGCCTGGTGTTGTGATGTGTGGTTACTGGTGTTGTGATGTGTGTTGACTGCTGTTGTGATGAGAGTTGATTGGTGTTGTGATGTGTGTTGATTGGTGTTGTGATGTGAGTTGACTGGTGTTGTGATGTGTGTTGACTGGTGTGATGTGAGTTGACTGGTGTTGTGATGTGTGTTGACTGGAGTTGACTGGTTTTGTGATGTGTGTTGACTTGTGTTTTGATGTGTGTTGACTGGTGTTGTGATGTGCACAACACCATAGCACAACACCAGTGAGTTGACTGGATTGTGATGTGTCTTGACTGGTGTTGTGATGTGAGTTGATTGGTGTCGTGATGTGAGTTGACTGGTGTTGTGATGTGAGTTGCCTGGTGTTGTGATGTGTGTTGACTGCTGTTGTGATGAGAGTTGATTGGTGTTGTGATGTGTGTTGATTGGTGTTGTGATGTGAGTTGACTGGTGTTGTGATGTGTGTTGACTGGTGTGATGTGAGTTGACTGGTGTTGTGATGTGTGTTGACTGAAGTTGACTGGTTTTGTGATGTGTGTTGACTGGTGTTTTGATGTGTGTTGACTGGTGTTGTGATGTGCACAACACCATAGAACAACACCAGTGAGTTGACTGGATTGTGATGTTTCTTGACTGGTGTTGTGATGTGAGATGACTGGTGTTGTGATGTGAGTTGATTGGTGTTGTAATGTGTGTTGACTGGTGATGTGTGTTGACTGGTGTTGTGATGTGAGTTGACTGGTGTTGTGATGTGAGTTGACTGGTGTTGTGATGTGAGTTGACTGGTGTTGTGATGTGAGTTGACTGGTGTTGTGATGTGAGTTGACTGGAGTTGACTGGTGTTGTGATGTGTGTTGACTGGTGTTGTGATGTGAGTTGACTGGTGTTGTGATGTGTGTTGAATGGTGTTGTGATGTGTGTTGACTGGTGTTGTGATGTGTGTTGACTGGTGTTGTGATGTGTGTTGACTGGTGTTGTGATGTGAGTTGATTGGTGTTGTGATGTGTGTTGACTGGTGTTGTGATGTGAGTTGACTGGTGTTGTGAGGTGTGTTGACTGGTGTTGTGAGGTGTGTTGACTGGTGTTGTGATGTGTGTTGACTGGTGTTGTGATGTGCACAACACCATAGCACAACACCAGTGAGTTGACTGGATTGTGATGTGTGTTGACTGGTGTTGTGATGTGTGTTGACTGGTGTTGTGATGTGTGTTGACTGGTGTTGTGATGTGAGTTGACTGGTGTTATGATGTGTGTTGAGTTGTGTGATGTGTGTTGACTGGTGTTGTGATGTGTGTTGACTGGTGTTGAGATTTTTGTTGACTGGTGTTGTGATGTGTGTTGACTGGTGTTGTGATGTGAGTTGACTGGTGTTGTGATGTGAGTTGACTGGTATTGTGATGTGAGTTGACTGGTGTTCTCATGTGTGTTGACTGGTGTTGTGATGTGTGTTTACTGGTGTTGTGATGTGGGTTGACTGGTGTTGTGATGTGTGTTGACTGGTGTGATGTGAGTTGACTGGTGTTGTGATGTGTGTTGACTGCTGTTGTGATGTGAGTTGACTGGTGTTGTGATGTGAGTTGACTGGTGTTATGTGTGTTGACTGCTGTTGTGATGTGAGTTGACTGGTGTTGTGATGTGAGTTGACTGGTGTTGTGATGTGAGTTGACTGGTGTTGTGATGTGAGTTGACTGGTGTTGTGATGTGTGTTGACTGCTGTTGTGATGTGAGATGACTGGTGTTGTGATGCGAGTTGACTGGTGTTGTAATGTGTGTTGACTGGTGGTGTTGTGATGTGTGTTGACTTGTGATGTGATGTGAGTTGACTGGTGTTGTGATGTGTGTTGACTGGTGTTGTGATGTGAGTTGATTGGTGTTGTGATGTCAGTTGACTGGTGTTGTGATGTGAGTTGACTGGTGTTGTCATGTGAGATGACTGGTGTTGTGATGTTTGTTGACTGGTGTTGTGATGTTTGTTGACTGGTGTTGTGATGTTTGTTGACTGGTGTTGTGCTGTGAGATGACTGGTGTTGTGATGTTTGTTGACTGGTGTTGTGATGTGAGTTGACTGGTGTTGCGATGTGAGTTGATTGGTGTTGTGATGTGAGTTGATTGGTGTTGTGCTGTGAGATAACTGGTGTTGTGATGTGTGTTGACTGGTGTTGTGATGTGAGATGACTGGTGTTGTGATGTGAGTTGATTGGTGTTGTGATGTGTGTTGACTGGTGTTGTGATGAGAGTTGATTGGTGTTGTGATGTTTGTGAGATGACTGGTGTTGTGATGTGAGTTGATTGGTGTTGTGCTGTGAGATAACTGGTGTTGTGATGTGTGTTGACTGGTGTTGTGATGTGAGATGACTGGTGTTGTGATGTGAGTTGATTGGTGTTGTAATGTGTGTTGACTGGTGATGTGAGTTGACTGGTGTTGTGATGTGAGTTGACTGGTGTTGTGATGTGAGTTGACTGGTGTTGTGATGTGAGTTGACTGGTGTTGTGATGTGTGTTGACTGGTGTTGTGATGAGAGTTGATTGGTGTTGTGATGTTTGTGAGATGACTGGTGTTGTGATGTGAGTTGATTGGTGTTGTAATGTGTGTTGACTGGTGATGTGATGTGTGTTGACTGGTGTTTTGATGTGTGTTGACTGGTGTTGTGATGTGTGTTGACTGGTGTTGTGATGTGTGTTGACTGGTGTTGTGATGTGAGTTGATTGGTGTTGTGATGTGAGTTGATTGGTGTTGTGATGTGAGTTGATTGGTGTTGTGCTGTGAGATAACTGGTGTTGTGATGTGTGTTGACTGGTGTTGTGATGTGTTGTGTTTCCGGTTTGCGTACCCACCCCGAAGTGATAAAATAAAACAAAATTCTGTATCAAATTACAGTTACTGTAAATCCGGCCTCTAGTTCATAAATGCCAGAGGAGAACTGGCCCCCGACTGAGCCTGGGTTCTCCCAAGGTTTTTTTTTCTCCATTAGGTCACCTGATGGAGTTTTAGGACACCAGTAGGTCACTTGATGGAGTTTTTCGGTTCCTTGCCACTGTTGCCTTTGGCTTGCTCAGTTGGGGGTATTCAAAATAATTAACCAAGCATTAATACCATTGATCAGCCCTACCAAACGTGGATGTTTTTTCACTAAGAAACAAACATTGTTATGTTATTTGATTGATATTGTGAAGCTGCTTTGATGCAATTTATATTGTGAAAAGCGCTATATAAATAAATACACTTGACTTGGTGTTGTGATGTGAGTTGACTGGTGTTGTGATATGTGTTGACTGGTGTTGTGATGTGTGTTGACCGGTGTTGTGATGTGTGTTGACTGGTGTTGTGATGTG
Organism: Meda fulgida; assembly: GCA_030578275.1. NCBI lineage: Eukaryota > Metazoa > Chordata > Actinopteri > Cypriniformes > Leuciscidae > Meda > Meda fulgida. Next base: position 396,652 of record CM060625.1, on the reverse strand, counting down.
TGTTGACTGGTGTTGTGATGTGAGTTGACGTGAGTTGACTGGTGTTGTGATGTGAGTTGACTGGTGTTGTGATGTGTGTTGACTGGTGTTGTGATGTGAGTTGACTGGAGTTGACTGGTGTTGTGATGTGTGTTGACTGGTGTTGTGATGTGCACAACACCATAGCACAACACCAGTGAGTTGACTGGTGTTGTGATGTGTGTTGACTGGTGTTGTGATGTGTGTTGTGATGTGTGTTGACTGGTGTTGTGATGTGAGTTGACTGGAGTTGACTGGTGTTTTGATGTGTGTTGACTGGTGTTGTGATGTGTGTTGATTGGTGTTGTGGTGTGCACAACACCATTGCACAACACCAGTGAGTTGACTGGATTGTGATGTGTCTTGACTGGTGTTGTGATGTGTGTTGATTGGTGTCGTGATGTGAGTTGACTGGTGTCATGATGTGTGTTGAGTGGTGTTGTGATGTGAGTTGCCTGGTGTTGTGATGTGTGGTTACTGGTGTTGTGATGTGTGTTGACTGCTGTTGTGATGAGAGTTGATTGGTGTTGTGATGTGTGTTGATTGGTGTTGTGATGTGAGTTGACTGGTGTTGTGATGTGTGTTGACTGGTGTGATGTGAGTTGACTGGTGTTGTGATGTGTGTTGACTGGAGTTGACTGGTTTTGTGATGTGTGTTGACTTGTGTTTTGATGTGTGTTGACTGGTGTTGTGATGTGCACAACACCATAGCACAACACCAGTGAGTTGACTGGATTGTGATGTGTCTTGACTGGTGTTGTGATGTGTGTTGATTGGTGTCGTGATGTGAGTTGACTGGTGTCGTGATGTGTGTTGACTGGTGTTGTGATGTGAGTTGCCTGGTGTTGTGATGTGTGTTGACTGCTGTTGTGATGAGAGTTGATTGGTGTTGTGATGTGTGTTGATTGGTGTTGTGATGTGAGTTGACTGGTATTGTGATGTGTGTTGACTGGTGTGATGTGAGTTGACTGGTGTTGTGATGTGTGTTGACTGAAGTTGACTGGTTTTGTGATGTGTGTTGACTGGTGTTTTGATGTGTGTTGACTGGTGTTGTGATGTGCACAACACCATAGAACAACACCAGTGAGTTGACTGGATTGTGATGTTTCTTGACTGGTGTTGTGATGTGAGATGACTGGTGTTGTGATGTGAGTTGATTGGTGTTGTAATGTGTGTTGACTGGTGATGTGTGTTGACTGGTGTTGTGATGTGAGTTGACTGGTGTTGTGATGTGAGTTGACTGGTGTTGTGATGTGAGTTGACTGGTGTTGTGATGTGAGTTGCCTGGTGTTGTGATGTGTGGTTACTGGTGTTGTGATGTGTGTTGACTGCTGTTGTGATGAGAGTTGATTGGTGTTGTGATGTGTGTTGATTGGTGTTGTGATGTGAGTTGACTGGATTGTGATGTGTGTTGACTGGTGTTGTGATGTGTGTTGACTGGTGTTGTGATGTGCACAACACCACAGCACAACACCAGTGAGTTGACTGGATTGTGATGTTTCTTGACTGGTGTTGTGATGTGTGTTGACTGGTGTTGTGATGTGCACAACACCATAGCACAACACCAGTGAGTTGACTGGATTGTGATGTGTGTTGACTGGTGTTGTGATGTGTGTTGACTGGTGTTGTGATGTGCACAACACCACAGCACAACACCAGTGAGTTGACTGGATTGTGATGTTTCTTGACTGGTGTTGTGATGTGTGTTGACTGGTGTTGTGATGTGTGTTGACTGGTGTTGTGATGTGTGTTGACTGGTGTTGTGATGTGTGTTGACTGGTGTTGTGATGTGAGTTGATTGGTGTTGTGATGTGAGTTGATTGGTGTTGTGATGTGAGTTGATTGGTGTTGTGATGTGAGTTGACTGGTATTGTGATGTGTGTTGACTGGTGTGATGTGAGTTGACTGGTGTTGTGATGTGTGTTGACTGAAGTTGACTGGTTTTGTGATGTGTGTTGACTGGTGTTTTGATGTGTGTTGACTGGTGTTGTGATGTGCACAACACCATAGAACAACACCAGTGAGTTGACTGGATTGTGATGTTTCTTGACTGGTGTTGTGATGTGAGATGACTGGTGTTGTGATGTGAGTTGATTGGTGTTGTAATGTGTGTTGACTGGTGATGTGTGTTGACTGGTGTTGTGATGTGAGTTGACTGGTGTTGTGATGTGAGTTGACTGGTGTTGTGATGTGAGTTGACTGGTGTTGTGATATGAGTTGCCTGGTGTTGTGATGTGTGGTTACTGGTGTTGTGATGTGTGTTGACTGCTGTTGTGATGAGAGTTGATTGGTGTTGTGATGTGTGTTGATTGGTGTTGTGATGTGAGTTGACTGGTGTTGTGATGTGTGTTGACTGGTGTGATGTGAGTTGACTGGTGTTGTGATGTGTGTTGACTGGAGTTGACTGGTTTTGTGATGTGTGTTGACTTGTGTTTTGATGTGTGTTGACTGGTGTTGTGATGTGCACAACACCATAGCACAACACCAGTGAGTTGACTGGATTGTGATGTGTCTTGACTGGTGTTGTGATGTGTGTTGATTGGTGTCGTGATGTGAGTTGACTGGTGTTGTGATGTGAGTTGCCTGGTGTTGTGATGTGTGTTGACTGCTGTTGTGATGAGAGTTGATTGGTGTTGTGATGTGTGTTGATTGGTGTTGTGATGTGAGTTGACTGGTGTTGTGATGTGTGTTGACTGGTGTGATGTGAGTTGACTGGTGTTGTGATGTGTGTTGACTGAAGTTGACTGGTTTTGTGATGTGTGTTGACTGGTGTTTTGATGTGTGTTGACTGGTGTTGTGATGTGCACAACACCATAGAACAACACCAGTGAGTTGACTGGATTGTGATGTTTCTTGACTGGTGTTGTGATGTGAGATGACTGGTGTTGTGATGTGAGTTGATTGGTGTTGTAATGTGTGTTGACTGGTGATGTGTGTTGACTGGTGTTGTGATGTGAGTTGACTGGTGTTGTGATGTGAGTTGACTGGTGTTGTGATGTGAGTTGACTGGTGTTGTGATGTGAGTTGACTAGTGTTGTGATGTGAGTTGACTGGTGTTGTGATATGAGTTGACTGGAGTTGACTGGTGTTGTGATGTGTGTTGACTGGTGTTGTGATGAGAGTTGATTGGTGTTGTGATGTTTGTGAGATGACTGGTGTTGTGATGTGAGTTGACTGGTGTTGTGATGTGTGTTGAATGGTGTTGTGATGTGTGTTGACTGGTGTTGTGATGTGTGTTGACTGGTGTTGTGATGTGTGTTGACTGGTGTTGTGATGTGAGTTGATTGGTGTTGTGATGTGTGTTGACTGGTGTTGTGATGTGAGTTGACTGGTGTTGTGAGGTGTGTTGACTGGTGTTGTGAGGTGTGTTGACTGGTGTTGTGATGTGTGTTGACTGGTGTTGTGATGTGCACAACACCATAGCACAACACCAGTGAGTTGACTGGATTGTGATGTGTGTTGACTGGTGTTGTGATGTGTGTTGACTGGTGTTGTGATGTGTGTTGACTGCTGTTGTGATGTGAGTTGACTGGTGTTATGATGTGTGTTGAGTTGTGTGATGTGTGTTGACTGGTGTTGTGATGTGTGTTGACTGGTGTTGAGATTTTTGTTGACTGGTGTTGTGATGTGTGTTGACTGGTGTTGTGATGTGAGTTGACTGGTGTTGTGATGTGAGTTGACTGGTATTGTGATGTGAGTTGACTGGTGTTCTCATGTGTGTTGACTGGTGTTGTGATGTGTGTTTACTGGTGTTGTGATGTGGGTTGACTGGTGTTGTGATGTGTGTTGACTGGTGTGATGTGAGTTGACTGGTGTTGTGATGTGTGTTGACTGCTGTTGTGATGTGAGTTGACTGGTGTTGTGATGTGAGTTGACTGGTGTTATGTGTGTTGACTGCTGTTGTGATGTGAGTTGACTGGTGTTGTGATGTGTGTTGATTGGTGTTGTGATGTGAGTTGACTGGTGTTGTGATGTGTGTTGACTGGTGTGATGTGAGTTGACTGGTGTTGTGATGTGTGTTGACTGGAGTTGACTGGTTTTGTGATGTGTGTTGACTTGTGTTTTGATGTGTGTTGACTGGTGTTGTGATGTGCACAACACCATAGCACAACACCAGTGAGTTGACTGGATTGTGATGTGTCTTGACTGGTGTTGTGATGTGTGTTGATTGGTGTCGTGATGTGAGTTGACTGGTGTTGTGATGTGAGTTGCCTGGTGTTGTGATGTGTGTTGACTGCTGTTGTGATGAGAGTTGATTGGTGTTGTGATGTGTGTTGATTGGTGTTGTGATGTGAGTTGACTGGTGTTGTGATGTGTGTTGACTGGTGTGATGTGAGTTGACTGGTGTTGTGATGTGTGTTGACTGAAGTTGACTGGTTTTGTGATGTGTGTTGACTGGTGTTTTGATGTGTGTTGACTGGTGTTGTGATGTGCACAACACCATAGAACAACACCAGTGAGTTGACTGGATTGTGATGTTTCTTGACTGGTGTTGTGATGTGAGATGACTGGTGTTGTGATGTGAGTTGATTGGTGTTGTAATGTGTGTTGACTGGTGATGTGTGTTGACTGGTGTTGTGATGTGAGTTGACTGGTGTTGTGATGTGAGTTGACTGGTGTTGTGATGTGAGTTGACTGGTGTTGTGATGTGAGTTGACTGGTGTTGTGATATGAGTTGACTGGAGTTGACTGGTGTTGTGATGTGTGTTGACTGGTGTTGTGATGAGAGTTGATTGGTGTTGTGATGTTTGTGAGATGACTGGTGTTGTGATGTGAGTTGACTGGTGTTGTGATGTGTGTTGAATGGTGTTGTGATGTGTGTTGACTGGTGTTGTGATGTGTGGTGACTGGTGTTGTGATGTGTGTTGACTGGTGTTGTGATGTGAGTTGATTGGTGTTGTGATGTGTGTTGACTGGTGTTGTGATGTGAGTTGACTGGTGTTGTGAGGTGTGTTGACTGGTGTTGTGAGGTGTGTTGACTGGTGTTGTGATGTGTGTTGACTGGTGTTGTGATGTGCACAACACCATAGCACAACACCAGTGAGTTGACTGGATTGTGATGTGTGTTGACTGGTGTTGTGATGTGTGTTGACTGGTGTTGTGATGTGTGTTGACTGCTGTTGTGATGTGAGTTGACTGGTGTTATGATGTGTGTTGAGTTGTGTGATGTGTGTTGACTGGTGTTGTGATGTGTGTTGACTGGTGTTGAGATTTTTGTTGACTGGTGTTGTGATGTGTGTTGACTGGTGTTGTGATGTGAGTTGACTGGTGTTGTGATGTGAGTTGACTGGTATTGTGATGTGAGTTGACTGGTGTTCTCATGTGTGTTGACTGGTGTTGTGATGTGTGTTTACTGGTGTTGTGATGTGGGTTGACTGGTGTTGTGATGTGTGTTGACTGGTGTGATGTGAGTTGACTGGTGTTGTGATGTGTGTTGACTGCTGTTGTGATGTGAGTTGACTGGTGTTGTGATGTGAGTTGACTGGTGTTATGTGTGTTGACTGCTGTTGTGATGTGAGTTGACTGGTGTTGTGATGTGAGTTGACTGGTGTTGTGATGTGAGTTGACTGGTGTTGTGATGTGTGTTGACTGCTGTTGTGATGTGAGATGACTGGTGTTGTGATGCGAGTTGACTGGTGTTGTAATGTGTGTTGACTGGTGGTGTTGTGATGTGTGTTGACTTGTGATGTGATGTGAGTTGACTGGTGTTGTGATGTGTGTTGACTGGTGTTGTGATGTGAGTTGATTGGTGTTGTGATGTCAGTTGACTGGTGTTGTGATGTGAGTTGACTGGTGTTGTCATGTGAGATGACTGGTGTTGTGATGTTTGTTGACTGGTGTTGTGATGTTTGTTGACTGGTGTTGTGATGTTTGTTGACTGGTGTTGTGCTGTGAGATGACTGGTGTTGTGATGTTTGTTGACTGGTGTTGTGATGTGAGTTGACTGGTGTTGCGATGTGAGTTGATTGGTGTTGTGATGTGAGTTGATTGGTGTTGTGCTGTGAGATAACTGGTGTTGTGATGTGTGTTGACTGGTGTTGTGATGTGAGATGACTGGTGTTGTGATGTGAGTTGATTGGTGTTGTGATGTGTGTTGACTGGTGTTGTGATGTTTGTGAGATGACTGGTGTTGTGATGTGAGTTGATTGGTGTTGTGCTGTGAGATAACTGGTGTTGTGATGTGTGTTGACTGGTGTTGTGATGTGAGATGACTGGTGTTGTGATGTGAGTTGATTGGTGTTGTAATGTGTGTTGACTGGTGATGTGAGTTGACTGGTGTTGTGATGTGAGTTGACTGGTGTTGTGATGTGAGTTGACTGGTGTTGTGATGTGAGTTGACTGGTGTTGTGATGTGTGTTGACTGGTGTTGTGATGAGAGTTGATTGGTGTTGTGATGTTTGTGAGATGACTGGTGTTGTGATGTGAGTTGATTGGTGTTGTAATGTGTGTTGACTGGTGATGTGATGTGTGTTGACTGGTGTTTTGATGTGTGTTGACTGGTGTTGTGATTTGAGTTGACTGGAGTCAATGCAGCCGCTCGAGTTCTTACTAGAACCAGGAAATATGACCATATTAGCCCGGTTCTGTCAACACTGCATTGGCTGCCTATTAAACATCGTATAAATTTTAAAATATTGTTGATTACTTACAAAGCACTAAATGGTTTAGCTCCGCAGTACTTGAGCGAGCTCTTAACGCATTATAGCCCTTCACGTCTATTGCGATCTCAAAATTCGGGCCAGTTGATAATACCTAGAATATCAAAATCGACTGCGGGCGGTAGATCCTTTTCCTATTTAGCACCAAAACTTTGGAACAGTCTTCCTACCATTGTCCGGGAAGCAGACACACTCTGTCAGTTCAAAGCTAGACTAAAAACACATCTCTTTGACCTAGCATACACATAATATATTATAGACTTCTATCACTCAATGTTAGGCTGCATAGATTAGGTCAGCCGGAACTGGGAACACTTCCCTTAAATCCTGATGTACTCGTTACATCATCATAAGAAGAATGGCATCTACGCTAATTTTAGTGTCTTTGTTTATCCCGAGGTTTTCCCGCAGCCGACCGGATCCAGGCCGTATCCAGATCTGACTAGGAGCTTTGCCTGGACCCGATGACAACGCAGTGCTGAAGTGCCAACTAGCCTCTCCCTATGGAGGATCCCTTTCCCACTCTACAGATAAAATGTTGTGATTCCGGTTCGCGTACCCACCCCGAAGTGATAAAATAAACAAAATTCTGTATCAAATTACAGTTACTGTATATCCGGCCTCTAGTTCATAAACGCCAGAGGAGAACTGGCCCCCGACTGAGCCTGGGTTCTCCCAAGGTTTTTTTTTTCTCCATTAGGTCACCTGATGGAGTTTTAGGACACCAGTAGGTCACTTGATGGAGTTTTTCGGTTCCTTGCCACTGTTGCCTTTGGCTTGTTTCGTTGGGGATATTCAAAATAATTAACCAAGCATTAATACCATTGATCAGCCCTACCAAACGTGGATGTTTTTTCACTAAGAAACAAACAATGTTATGTTATTTGATTGATATTGTGAAGATGCTTTGATGCAATTTATATTGTGAAAAGCGCTATATAAATATACTTGACTTGACTTGACTTGGAGTTGACTGGTGTTGTGATGTGTGTTGACTGGTGTTGTGATGTGCACAACACCATAGCACAACACCAGTGAGTTGACTGGATTGTGATGTGTGTTGACTGGTGTTGTGATGTGTGTTGACTGGTGTTGTGATGTGCACAACACCATAGCACAACACCAGTGAGTTGACTGGATTGTGATGTTTCTTGACTGGTGTTGTGATGTGTGTTGACTGGTGTTGTGATGTGTGTTGACTGGTGTTGTGATGTGTGTTGACTGGTGTTGTGATGTGTGTTGACTGGTGTTGTGATGTGAGTTGATTGGTGTTGTGATGTGAGTTGATTGGTGTTGTGATGTGAGTTGATTGGTGTTGTGCTGTGAGATAACTGGTGTTGTGATGTGTGTTGACTGGTGTTGTGATGTGTTGTGTTTCCGGTTTGCGTACCCACCCCGAAGTGATAAAATAAAACAAAATTCTGTATCAAATTACAGTTACTGTAAATCCGGCCTCTAGTTCATAAATGCCAGAGGAGAACTGGCCCCCGACTGAGCCTGGGTTCTCCCAAGGTTTTTTTTTCTCCATTAGGTCACCTGATGGAGTTTTAGGACACCAGTAGGTCACTTGATGGAGTTTTTCGGTTCCTTGCCACTGTTGCCTTTGGCTTGCTCAGTTGGGGGTATTCAAAATAATTAACCAAGCATTAATACCATTGATCAGCCCTACCAAACGTGGATGTTTTTTCACTAAGAAACAAACATTGTTATGTTATTTGATTGATATTGTGAAGCTGCTTTGATGCAATTTATATTGTGAAAAGCGCTATATAAATAAATACACTTGACTTGGTGTTGTGATGTGAGTTGACTGGTGTTGTGATGTGTGTTGACTGGTGTTGTGATGTGTGTTGACCGGTGTTGTGATGTGTGTTGACTGGTGTTGTGATGTGTGTTGACTGGTGTTGTGATGTGTGTTGACTGGTGTTGTGATGTGAGTTGACGTGAGTTGACTGGTGTTGTGATGTGAGTTGACTGGTGTTGTGATTTGTGTTGACTGGTGTTGTGATGTGAGTTGACTGGAGTTGACTGGTGTTGTGATGTGTGTTGACTGGTGTTGTGATGTGCACAACACCATAGCACAACACCAGTGAGTTGACTGGTGTTGTGATGTGTGTTGACTGGTGTTGTGATGTGTGTTGTGATGTGTGTTGACTGGTGTTGTGATGTGAGTTGACTGGAGTTGACTGGTGTTTTGATGTGTGTTGACTGGTGTTGTGATGTGTGTTGATTGGTGTTGTGGTGTGCACAACACCATTGCACAACACCAGTGAGTTGACTGGATTGTGATGTGTCTTGACTGGTGTTGTGATGTGTGTTGATTGGTGTCGTGATGTGAGTTGACTGGTGTCATGATGTGTGTTGAGTGGTGTTGTGATGTGAGTTGCCTGGTGTTGTGATGTGTGGTTACTGGTGTTGTGATGTGTGTTGACTGCTGTTGTGATGAGAGTTGATTGGTGTTGTGATGTGTGTTGATTGGTGTTGTGATGTGAGTTGACTGGTGTTGTGATGTGTGTTGACTGGTGTGATGTGAGTTGACTGGTGTTGTGATGTGTGTTGACTGGAGTTGACTGGTTTTGTGATGTGTGTTGACTTGTGTTTTGATGTGTGTTGACTGGTGTTGTGATGTGCACAACACCATAGCACAACACCAGTGAGTTGACTGGATTGTGATGTGTCTTGACTGGTGTTGTGATGTGTGTTGATTGGTGTCGTGATGTGAGTTGACTGGTGTCGTGATGTGTGTTGACTGGTGTTGTGATGTGAGTTGCCTGGTGTTGTGATGTGTGTTGACTGCTGTTGTGATGAGAGTTGATTGGTGTTGTGATGTGTGTTGATTGGTGTTGTGATGTGAGTTGACTGGTGTTGTGATGTGTGTTGACTGGTGTGATGTGAGTTGACTGGTGTTGTGATGTGTGTTGACTGAAGTTGACTGGTTTTGTGATGTGTGTTGACTGGTGTTTTGATGTGTGTTGACTGGTGTTGTGATGTGCACAACACCATAGAACAACACCAGTGAGTTGACTGGATTGTGATGTTTCTTGACTGGTGTTGTGATGTGAGATGACTGGTGTTGTGATGTGAGTTGATTGGTGTTGTAATGTGTGTTGACTGGTGATGTGTGTTGACTGGTGTTGTGATGTGAGTTGACTGGTGTTGTGATGTGAGTTGACTGGTGTTGTGATGTGAGTTGACTGGTGTTGTGATATGAGTTGACTGGAGTTGACTGGTGTTGTGATGTGTGTTGACTGGTGTTGTGATGAGAGTTGATTGGTGTTGTGATGTTTGTGAGATGACTGGTGTTGTGATGTGAGTTGACTGGTGTTGTGATGTGTGTTGAATGGTGTTGTGATGTGTGTTGACTGGTGTTGTGATGTGTGTTGACTGGTGTTGTGATGTGTGTTGACTGGTGTTGTGATGTGAGTTGATTGGTGTTGTGATGTGTGTTGACTGGTGTTGTGATGTGAGTTGACTGGTGTTGTGATGTGTGTTGACTGAAGTTGACTGGTTTTGTGATGTGTGTTGACTGGTGTTTTGATGTGTGTTGACTGGTGTTGTGATGTGCACAACACCATAGAACAACACCAGTGAGTTGACTGGATTGTGATGTTTCTTGACTGGTGTTGTGATGTGAGATGACTGGTGTTGTGATGTGAGTTGATTGGTGTTGTAATGTGAGTTGACTGGTGTTGTGATGTGTGTTGACTGGTGTTGTGATGTGTGTTGACTGGTGTTGTGATGTGAGTTGACTGGTGTTGTGATGTGCACAACACCATAGCACAACACCAGTGAGTTGACTGGATTGTGATGTGTGTTGACTGGTGTTGTGATGTGTGTTGACTGGTGTTGTGATGTGTGTTGACTGCTGTTGTGATGTGAGTTGACTGGTGTTATGATGTGTGTTGAGTTGTGTGATGTTTGTTGACTGGTGTTGTGATGTGTGTTGACTGGTGTTGAGATTTTTGTTGACTGGTGTTGTGATGTGTGTTGACTGGTGTTGTGATGTGAGTTGACTGGTGTTGTGATGTGAGTTGACTGCTGTTGTGATGTGAGTTGACTGGTATTGTGATGTGAGTTGACTGGTGTTCTCATGTGTGTTGACTGGTGTTGTGATGTGTGTTGACTGGTGTGATGTGAGTTGACTGGTGTTGTGATGTGTGTTGACTGCTGTTGTGATGCGAGTTGACTGGTGTTGTGATGTGTGTTGACTGGTGGTGTTGTGATGTGTGTTGACTTGTGATGTGATGTGAGTTGACTGGTGTTGTGATGTGTGTTGACTGGTGTTGTGATGTGAGTTGATTGGTGTTGTGATGTCAGTTGACTGGTGTTGTGATGTGAGTTGACTGGTGTTGTCATGTGAGATGACTGGTGTTGTGATGTTTGTTGACTGGTGTTGTGATGTTTGTTGACTGGTGTTGTGATGTTTGTTGACTGGTGTTGTGCTGTGAGATGACTGGTGTTGTGATGTTTGTTGACTGGTGTTGTGATGTGAGTTGACTGGTGTTGTGATGTGAGTTGATTGGTGTTGTGATGTGAGTTGATTGGTGTTGTGCTGTGAGATAACTGGTGTTGTGATGTGTGTTGACTGGTGTTGTGATGTGAGATGACTGGTGTTGTGATGTGAGTTGATTGGTGTTGTGATGTGTGTTGACTGGTGTTGTGATGAGAGTTGATTGGTGTTGTGATGTTTGTGAGATGACTGGTGTTGTGATGTGAGTTGATTGGTGTTGTGCTGTGAGATAACTGGTGTTGTGATGTGTGTTGACTGGTGTTGTGATGTGAGATGACTGGTGTTGTGATGTGAGTTGATTGGTGTTGTAATGTGTGTTGACTGGTGATGTGAGTTGACTGGTGTTGTGATGTGAGTTGACTGGTGTTGTGATGTGAGTTGACTGGTGTTGTGATGTGAGTTGACTGGTGTTGTGATGTGTGTTGACTGGTGTTGTGATGAGAGTTGATTGGTGTTGTGATGTTTGTGAGATGACTGGTGTTGTGATGTGAGTTGATTGGTGTTGTAATGTGTGTTGACTGGTGATGTGATGTGTGTTGACTGGTGTTGTGATGTGTGTTGACTGGTGTTGTGATTTGAGTTGACTGGAGTCAATGCAGCCGCTCGAGTTCTTACTAGAACCAGGAAATATGACCATATTAGCCCGGTTCTGTCAACACTGCATTGGCTGCCTATTAAACATCGTATAAATTTTAAAATATTGTTGATTACTTACAAAGCACTAAATGGTTTAGCTCCGCAGTACTTGAGCGAGCTCTTAACGCATTATAGCCCTTCACGTCTATTGCGATCTCAAAATTCGGGCCAGTTGATAATACCTAGAATATCAAAATCGACTGCGGGCGGTAGATCCTTTTCCTATTTAGCACCAAAACTTTGGAACAGTTTCCTACCATTGTTCCGGGAAGCAGACAACTCTGTCCCAGTACAAAGCTAGACCTAAAAAAACACCATCTCTTTGACCTAGATACACTAGTCTTATTATAGACCTCTATAAATCAATGTTTCGGCTGCTTAGAATTCGGTCAGCGGAACTGGGAAACTTCCCTTAAATCCTGATGTACTCGTTACATCATCATAAGAAGAATGGCACTACGCTAATTTTAGTGTCTTTGTTTATCCCGAGGTTTTCCCGTCAGCCGACCGGATTCCAGGCGTATTCCAGATCTGGAACTAGGAGCTTGCCTGGAACCCGGATGACAACGCAGTCGCTGAAGTGCCACTAGCCTCTCCCAATGGAGGATCCCTTTCCCACTTTACAGATTTAAAATGTTGTGATTCCGCGTTGGTACACCCCGAAGTGATAAAATAAACAAAATTCTGTATCAATATTCAGTGACTGTATTCCAGGGCCTTAGTTCGTTAAACGCCAGAGGAGAACTGGCCACCGACTGAGCCTGGGTTCTCCCAAGGTTTTTTATTTTTCCATTAGGTCTCTGATGGAGTTTTAGGACACCAGTAGGTCACTTGAGGGAGTTTTCGGTTTCCTTGCCACTGTTGCCTTTGGGTATGTTTCGTTGGGGATATTCTCAAAATAATTAACCAAGCCTTAATACCATTGATCAGCCCTACCAAACGTGGATGTTTTTTCTAAGAAACAAACAATGTTATGTTATTTGATTGATATTGTGAAGAGGCTTGATGCAATTGATATTGTGAAAAAGCGCTATGATAAATACACTTGACTTGACTGACTTGGAGTTGGACTGGTTTGTTGGTGAGTGTGGTGACTGGTGTTGTGATGCTGCACAACACCATAGCACAAACCCAGTGAGTTGACTGGACTGTCTGTGAGTGTGTTCCCGGCAACTGGGTGTTGTGATGTGTGTTGACTGGTGTTGTGATGTGCACACACCATAGCACAACACCAGTGTGTTGCTGGATTGTGATGTGGTGTTGATGGTGTTGTGATGTGTGTTGACTGGTGTTTTGACATTACCCGGTGCGTGGCACCATTGCGATGTGTCCGTTGATTGGTGTTTGTAATTGTGCACAACACCATAGCAACAACCAGTGATGAGTTGACTGGATTGTGATGTGTCTTGAACTGGTGTTGTGATGCTGTGTTGATTGGTGTCGGATGTGTGTTGACTGGTGTTTGTGATGTGAGATGGCCTGGTGTTTTGTGCTGTGTGGTTACTGGTGTTGTGATGTGTGCTGACTGCTGTTGTGATGAGAGTTGATTGGTGTTTGTGATGGTGTTGTTTGGTGTTGTGATGTGAGTTGGACTGGTGTTGTGTGATGTGTGTTGATGGGCCATGTGATGTGAGTTGACTGGTGTTGTGATGTGTGTTGACTGGAGTTGACTGGTTTTGTGATGTGTGTTGACTGGTGTTTGATGTGTGTTGGATGGTGTTGTGATGGCACACACACCATATTCACAAAACAGTGGGTGAACTGGATTGTGATGTGTTTGGAACTGGTGTTGGGAGGTGTGTTGATTGGTGTCGTGGATGTGAGTTGATGGGTGTCGTGATGTGTGTTTTGACTGGAGGTGTTTGGATGTGAGTTGCCGGGTGTTGTTGTGATGTGTGGGTTTACTGGTGTTGTGATGGTGTGTTGCCTGCTGTTTTGTGATGAGAGTTGATTGGGTGTTGTGTGATTGTGAGTTGAATGGTGTTGTTGTGATTGCTGTGTTTGCAGGAGTTGGATGGTGTTTTGATGGGTGTTGACTGGATCTGTGAGATGTTTCTTGACTTGGTGTTGTGATTTGTGAGTTGATTGGTGTTGTAATGTTGTGTTGGGACTGGTGATGTGTGTTGCCTTGCCGCTGTTGGGATGTGTGTTGACTGGTTGTGATGAGGTTGTTTGGTGTTGTGATGTTTGTGAGATGATGGTTGTTGTGATGTGAGTTGATGGTGTGTGTTGATGGCTGTGAGAATGGTGTTTGTGATGTGTGTTGACTCGTGTTGTGATGTGTGTTGACTGGTGTTGTGATATGGTGATTGGGTTGTGATTTGTGTGTTGACTGGTTTTTTGATGTGTGTTGACTGGTGTTGTGATGTGAGTTGACTGGTGTTGTGATGTGTGGTTGACTTGTGTTTTGTGTTGGTGTTGTTGACTGGTTTGATGAGAGTTGATTGGGTGTTGTGATGTTTGTGAGATGGGGGGGTGGGGGGAACAAACTGGTGTTGTGATGTGGTTGACTCGGTGTTGTGGATGTGTATGTGTGGTGAATGGTGTTGTGATGTGTGTTGACTCGTGTTGTGATGTGTGTGACGGGTGTTGTGATATGAGTTGATTGGTGTTGTGATATTGTGTGTGATCTGAGTTTTTTTTGAAGGTGGTGTTGATGGTGTTGTGTGATGTGTGTAGACTGGTGTTGTGATGAGTGTGACTGGTGTTGTGATGTGAGTTGTTTTTACTGGTGTTTTGATGTGAGTTGTGGAGTTGACTGGCGTTGATTTGGTGTTGTGATGTGTGTTTGCTCAGGTGTTATGTGATGTGTGTTGATGGTGTTGCTGATGTGAGTTGATGGAGTTTTGACTGGTGTTGTGATGTGTGTGACTGGGTTGTGTGTGTGTTGACTGGTGTTGTGTGATTGTGAGTTGACTGGAGTGTTCGTGGTGTGTTGCCTTGTGTGATGTGTAGAGGACTGGTGTTTGTGATGTGTGCTTGACTGGTGTTGAGAGATTTGAGGATTTTTGTTGACTGGTGTTGTGATGTGTGTTGGATTGGTGTTGTGATTTGAGTGGGACTGGTGTTGTGATTTGAGATGACTGGTGTTGTGTTGGAGTTGACTTGGTTGGTTGTGCTGTGAGTTGACTGGTTGTTGCTCATGGTGTAGTTGACTGCGGTTGATGATGTGTGTTTTTCTGGTGTTGTGATGTGGGTTGACTGGTGTTGTGAGATGTGTGTTGACTGCTGTTTGTGATGTGTGTTTACTGGTGTGTGATGTGGGGGCTTGGACTGCTGTTGGTGATGTGAGGGTGACTGGTGTTTTTTGTGATGTAGTAGATGGTGTTGTTTATGTGTGTTGATTGGTGTTGTGATGTGAGATACTGGTGTTGTGATGCGTGTTGGGCTGGTGTTGTGATTGTGTTGACTGGTGGTGTGGTGTTGTGTGTTGACTGGTGTTGTGATGCGAGTTGACTGGTGTTGTGATGTGAGTTTGATTGGTGTTTGTGATGTGTGTTGACTGATGTTGTGATTGTGAGCTGATGGTGTTGTGCTGTGAGTTGAACTGGTGTTCCTTTGTCATTGAGATGACTGGTGTTGTGAATATGTGTTGATGGATGTTGTGTTTGTTTGTAGACTGGTGTTGTGTGATGTTTGTGACTGGTGTTGATGTGTGTTGACTGGTGTTTTGGTGAGAGTTGACTGGTATTGTGACTGTGTGTGTTGAATTTGATGTTGTGATGTGGAATTGACTGGTGTTGTGATGTGGAGTTTGACTGGTGTTGTGATTTGTGTTGATTGGTGTTTGTGATGAGAGTTGACTGGTGTTGTGATGGGGGGGTTTGTGTGTTGTTTGGTGTTGTGATGTGATGTTGAGTGGTGTTGATGATGTGAGTTGGGGACTGGTGTTGTGATTTGAGTTGACTGGTGTTGTGTCGAGTTGACTGGATGTTGTGATGCGAGTTGACTGGTGTGTTGTGATGCGAGTTGACTGGTGTTGTTGTTGATGGCGAGTTGGGCTGGTGTTGTGATGTGGTTGATGGTGTTGGTGATGTGTGTTGACTGGTGTGATGTGAGTTGAATGGTGTCGATTGATGTGTGTTGACTGCTGTTGTGATGTGCGTTGACTGGTGTTGTTTTTGTGTGTTGACTGGTGTTTGTGATCGTGAGAATGAACCTGGGGGGGGTTGGGGGGTATTGTGATGCGAGTTGTTGGTGTTGTGATGTGTGTTGATCTGGTTTGTGATGTGTTGTTTTGTATGGTGTTGTGATGTTTGTTGACTGGTGTTGTGATGTGTGGTGACTGGTGTTGTGATGTTTGTTGACTGGGTGTGTGATGTTTGTGTGGAACTGGTGTTTGTGATGTGGTTGACTGGTGTTAAGATGAGCGTTGACTTGTTGTTTTGATGAGAGTTGACAGGTGTTGTGATGTGCGTGTTGATTTGGTGTTGTGATGTGAGTTGATGGTGTTTTTGTTGTGTTGTGTGTTGACTGGAGTGGTGATGTGTGTTGACTGTGTTTTGAGTGTGTGTTGACTGGTGTTGTTGATGTGCACAACACCATAGCACAACACCAGTGCGTTTGACTGGAGTGTGATTGTTTCTTGACTGGTGTTGTGATGTGAGATTGATGGTTGTTGTGATGTGAGTGATTGTTGGTGTTTGTTGTAATGGTGTTTTGACTGCGTGATGTGTTGTTTGTGACTGGTGTTGTGATGTGAAGTTGGGACTTTTTGGTGTTGTGATGTGAGTTGATGGTGTTGTGATGTGAGTTGACTGGTGTTGTGATGTGAGTTGACTGGTTGTTGTGATTGTGAGTTGACTGGTGTTGTGATGTGTGTTGACTGCGTGTTGTGATGAGAGTTGATTGGTGTTGTTTTGTGATGTTTGTGAGATGACTGGTGTTGTGAAGTGAGTTGAATGGTGTTTGTGGTGTGAGTTGCTGGTGTTGTGATGTGTGTTGTGATGTGTGTTGGACTGGTGTTGTGATGTGTAGTTGACTGGTGTGTGTTGTGATCTGTGATGTGATGTTGATTGAGTGTTTGTGATGTGCTGTTAACTTGTTTTTTTTTTGTGATGTGTGTTGACTGGTGTGTGTGATGTGTGTTTGACTGGTGTTGTGACTGTGAGTTGATTGGAGGGTGTGATGTGTGGTTAACTGGTTTTGTGATGTCGTGTTTGACTGGTGTTTGTTGATGTGAGTTGATTGGTGTGTGAGTGGGTTAAATGGTTTTGTGATGTGAGTAGACTGGGTGTTTGTGATGTGTTGGAAGGCGGGGGGGGGGGGGCGTGTTGACTGGTGTTTTGTGATGTTGAGTTGCTGGGTGTGTTTGTGATGTGTGTAGACTGGTGTTGTTTGTGATGTGAGTTGACTGTTGTTGAGTGTGTTGACTGGTGTTGTGATGTGAGTTTGATGGTGTTGTGTGTGGAGTTTGATGGTGTTAGTGATGTGTGTTGACTCGTGTTGTGATTGTGTGTTGAGCTGGTGTGATGTGAGTTGCATGGTGTTTTTTGTGATGTTGAGTTGACAGGTGTTTTGTGATGTGTGTGATGTGCGTTGGACTGGTGTTTTGTGTGATGGGAGAAGACTGGTGTTGGATGCGGGTTGACTGGTGTTTGTGATGTGAGTTTGACTGGGGTGGTGTTGTGATGTGTGTTGACTGGTGTTGTGATGTGAGTTGACTGGTGTTGTGATGTGTGTTGACTGGTGTTGTGATGTGAGTTGATTGGTGTTGTGATGTGAGTTGACTGGTGTTGTCATGTGAGATGACTGGTGTTGTGATATGTGTTGACTGGTGTTGTGATGTTTGTTGACTGGTGTTGTGATGTTTGTTGACTGGTGTTGTGATGTTTGTTGACTGGTGTTTTGATGTGAGTTGACTGGTGTTTTGATGAGAGTTGACTGGTGTTGTGATGTGTGTGTTGATTGATGTTGTGATGTGAATTGACTGGTGTTGTGATGTGAGTTGACTGGTGTTGTGATTTGTGTTGATTGGTGTTGTGATGTGAGTTGACTGGTGTTGTGATGTGTGTGTTGATTGGTGTTGTGATGTGAGTTGACTGGTGTTGTGATGTGAGTTGACTGGTGTTGTGATGTGTGATGTGAGTTGACTGGTGTTGTGATGCGAGTTGACTGGTGTTGTGATGCGAGTTGACTGGTGTTGTGATGCGAGTTGACTTGTGTTGTGATGCGAGTTGACTTGTGTTGTGATGCGAGTTGACTTGTGTTGTGATGCGAGTTGACTGGTGTTGTGATGCGAGTTGACTGGTGTTGTTGTGATGCGAGTTGACTGGTGTTGTTGTGATGCGAGTTGACTGGTGTTGTTGTGATGCGAGTTGACTGGTGTTGTTGTGATGCGAGTTGACTGGTGTTGTGATGTGTGTTTACTGGTGTTGTGATGTGGGTTGACTGGTGTTGTGATGTGTGTTGACTGGTGTGATGTGAGTTGAATGGTGTCGTGATGTGTGTTGACTGCTGTTGTGATGTGAGTTGACTGGTGTTGTTATGTGTGTTGACTGGTGTTGTGATGTGAGATGACTGGTGTTGTGGTGCGAGTTGACTGGTGTTGTGATGTGTGTTGACTGGTGTTGTGATGTGTGTTGACTGGTGTTGTGATGTTTGTTGACTGGTGTTTTGATGTTTGTTGACTGGTGTTGTGATGTGAGTTGACTGGTGTTTTGATGAGAGTTGACTGGTGTTTTGATGAGAGTTGACTGGTGTTTTGATGAGAGTTGACTGGTGTTGTGATGTGCGTGTTGATTGGTGTTGTGATGTGAGTTGACTGGTGTTGTGATGTGAGTTGACTGGTGTTGTGATGTGAGTTGACTGGTGTTGTGATGTGAGTTGACTGGTGTTGTGATGTGTGTTGACTGGTGTTGTGATGTGTGTTGACTGGTGTTGTGATGTGTGTTGACTGGTGTTGTGATGTGAGTTGACTGGAGTTGACTGGTCTTGTGATGTGTGTTGACTGGTGTTGTGATGTGTGTTGACTGGTGTTGTGATGTGTGTTGACTGGTGTTGTGATGTGTGTTGACTGGTGTTTTGATGTGTGTTGACTGGTGTTGTGATGTGCACAACACCATAGCACAACACCAGTGAGTTGACTGGATTGTGATGTTTCTTGACTGGTGTTGTGATGTGAGATGACTGGTGTTGTGATGTGAGTTGATTGGTGTTGTAATGTGTGTTGACTGGTGATGTGTGTTGACTGGTGTTGTGATGTGAGTTGACTGGAGTTGTGATGTGAGTTGACTGGTGTTGTGATGTGAGTTGACTGGTGTTGTGATGTGAGTTGACTGGTGTTGTGATGTGTGTTGACTGGTGTGGTGATGAGAGTTGACTGGTGTTGTGATGTGTGTTGACTGGTGTTGTGATGTGAGTTGACTGGTGTTGTGATGTGTGTTGAATGGTGTTGTGATGTGTGTTGACTGGTGTTGTGATGTGTGTTGACTGGTGTTGTGATGTGAGTTGATTGGTGTTGTGATGTGTGTTAACTGGTTTTGTGATGTGTGTTGACTGGTGTTGTGATGTGTGTTGACTGGTGTTGTGATGTGAGTTGACTGGTGTTGTGATGTGTGTTGACTGGTGTTGTGATGTGAGTTGACTGGTGTTGTGATGTGTGTTGACTGGTGTTGTGATGAGAGTTGATTGGTGTTGTGATGTGTGTTGACTGGTGTTGTGATGTGAGTTGACTGAGACTGTCTGTGACTGTGACTCACATCACAACACCAGTCAACTCACATCACAACACCAATCAACATACATCACAACACCAATCAACTGTTCAGCATAGCACAACACCAGTGAGTTGACTGGTGTTGTGGTGTGAGTTGACTGGTGTTGTGGTGTGAGTTGACTGGTGTTGTGGTGTGAGTTGACTGGTGTTGTGATGTGATTTGACTGGTGTTGTGATGTGATTTGACTGTTGTTGTGATGTGATATGACTGTTGTTGTGATGTGAGTTGATTGGTGTTGTGATGTGAGTTGACTGGTGTTGTGTTGTGAGTTGACTGGTGTTGTGATGTGAGTTGACTGCTGTTGTGATGTGAGTTGACTGGTGTTGTGATGTGAGTTGACTGGTGTTGTGGTGTGAGTTGACTGCTGTTGTGATGTGAGTTGACTGGTGTTGTGATGTGTGTTGACTCGTGTTGAGATTTTTGTTGACTGGTGTTGTGATGTGTGTTGACTGGTGTTGTGATGTGATTTGACTGGTGTTGTGATGCGAGTTGACTGGTGTTGTGATGTGTGTTGACTGGTGTTGTGATGTGAGTTGACTGGTGTTGTGATGTAAGTTGACTGGTGTTGTGATGTGTGTTGGCTGGTGTTGTGATGTGAGTTGATTGTTGTGATGTAAGTTGACTGGTGTTGTGATGTGTGTTGACTGGTGTTGTGATGTGAGTTGACTGGTGTTGTGATGTGAGTTGACTTGTGTTGTGATGTGTGTTGACTGGTGTTGTGATGTGCACAACACCATAGCACAACACCAGTGAGTTGACTGGATTGTGATGTGTGTTGACTGGATTGTGATGTGTGTTGACTGGATTGTGATGTGTGTTGACTGGTTTTGTGATGTGTGTTGACTGGTGTTGTGATGTGTGTTGACTGCTGTTGTGATGTGAGTTGACTGGTGTTGTGATGTGTGTTGAGTTGTGTGATGTGTGTTGACTGGTGTTGTGATGTGTGTTGACTGGTGTTGAGATTTTTGTTGACTGGTGTTGTGATGTGTGTTGACTGGTGTTGTGATTTGAGATGACTGGTGTTGTGATGTGAGTTGACTGGTGTTGTGATGTGAGTTGACTGCTGTTGTGATGTGAGTTGACTGGTATTGTGATGTGAGTTGACTGGTGTTCTCATGTGTGTTGACTGGTGTTGTGATGTGTGTTTACTGGTGTTGTGATGTGGGTTGACTGGTGTTGTGATGTGTGTTGACTGCTGTTGTGATGTGAGTTGACTGGTGTTGTGATGTGTGTTGAGTTGTGTGATGTGTGTTGACTGGTGTTGTGATGTGTGTTGACTGGTGTTGAGATTTTTGTTGACTGGTGTTGTGATGTGTGTTGACTGGTGTTGTGATTTGAGATGACTGGTGTTGTGATGTGAGTTGACTGGTGTTGTGATGTGAGTTGACTGCTGTTGTGATGTGAGTTGACTGGAGTTGTGATGTGAGTTGACTGGTGTTGTGATGTGAGTTGACTGGTGTTGTGATGTGTGTTGACTGGTGTGGTGATGAGAGTTGATTGGTGTTGTGATGTTTGTGAGATGACTGGTGTTGTGATGTGAGTTGACTGGTGTTGTGATGTGTGTTGAATGGTGTTGTGATGTGTGTTGACTGGTGTTGTGATGTGTGTTGACTGGTGTTGTGATGTGAGTTGATTGGTGTTGTGATGTGTGTTAACTGGTTTTGTGATGTGTGTTGACTGGTGTTGTGATGTGAGTTGACTGGTGTTGTGATGTGTGTTGACTGGTGTTGTGATGTGAGTTGACTGGTGTTGTGATGTGAGTTGACTGGTGTTGTGATGTGTGTTGACTGGTGTTGTGATGTGAGTTGACTGGTGTTGTGATGTGTGTTGACTGGTGTTGTGATGAGAGTTGATTGGTGTTGTGATGTGTGTTGACTGGTGTTGTGATGTGAGTTGACTGAGACTGTCTGTGACTGTGACTCACATCACAACACCAGTCAACTCACATCACAACACCAATCAACATACATCACAACACCAATCAACTGTTCAGCATAGCACAACACCAGTGAGTTGACTGGTGTTGTGGTGTGAGTTGACTGGTGTTGTGGTGTGAGTTGACTGGTGTTGTGATGTGATTTGACTGGTGTTGTGATGTGATTTGACTGTTGTTGTGATGTGATATGACTGTTGTTGTGATGTGAGTTGATTGGTGTTGTGATGTGAGTTGACTGGTGTTGTGTTGTGAGTTGACTGGTGTTGTGATGTGAGTTGACTGGTGTTGTGATGTGAGTTGACTGGTGTTGTGATGTGAGTTGACTGGTGTTGTGGTGTGAGTTGACTGCTGTTGTGATGTGAGTTGACTGGTGTTGTGATGTGTGTTGACTCGTGTTGAGATTTTTGTTGACTGGTGTTGTGATGTGTGTTGACTGGTGTTGTGATGTGATTTGACTGGTGTTGTGATGCGAGTTGACTGGTGTTGTGATGTGTGTTGACTGGTGTTGTGATGTGAGTTGACTGGTGTTGTGATGTAAGTTGACTGGTGTTGTGATGTGTGTTGGCTGGTGTTGTGATGTGAGTTGATTGTTGTGATGTAAGTTGACTGGTGTTGTGATGTGTGTTGACTGGTGTTGTGATGTGAGTTGACTGGTGTTGTGATGTGAGTTGACTTGTGTTGTGATGTGTGTTGACTGGTGTTGTGATGTGAGTTGACTGGTGTTGTGAAGTGAGTTGACTGGTGTTGTGATGTGCACAACACCATAGCACAACACCAGTGAGTTGACTGGATTGTGATGTGTGTTGACTGGATTGTGATGATTGTGATGTGTGTTGACTGGTTTTGTGATGTGTGTTGACTGGTGTTGTGATGTGTGTTGACTGCTGTTGTGATGTGAGTTGACTGGTGTTGTGATGTGTGTTGAGTTGTGTGATGTGTGTTGACTGGTGTTGTGATGTGTGTTGACTGGTGTTGAGATTTTTGTTGACTGGTGTTGTGATGTGTGTTGACTGGTGTTGTGATTTGAGATGACTGGTGTTGTGATGTGAGTTGACTGGTGTTGTGATGTGAGTTGACTGCTGTTGTGATGTGAGTTGACTGGTATTGTGATGTGAGTTGACTGGTGTTCTCATGTGTGTTGACTGGTGTTGTGATGTGTGTTTACTGGTGTTGTGATGTGGGTTGACTGGTGTTGTGATGTGTGTTGACTGCTGTTGTGATGTGAGTTGACTGGTGTTGTGATGTGTGTTGAGTTGTGTGATGTGTGTTGACTGGTGTTGTGATGTGTGTTGACTGGTGTTGAGATTTTTGTTGACTGGTGTTGTGATGTGTGTTGACTGGTGTTGTGATTTGAGATGACTGGTGTTGTGATGTGAGTTGACTGGTGTTGTGATGTGAGTTGACTGCTGTTGTGATGTGAGTTGACTGGAGTTGTGATGTGAGTTGACTGGTGTTGTGATGTGAGTTGACTGGTGTTGTGATGTGAGTTGACTGGTGTTGTGATGTGTGTTGACTGGTGTGGTGATGAGAGTTGATTGGTGTTGTGATGTTTGTGAGATGACTGGTGTTGTGATGTGAGTTGACTGGTGTTGTGATGTGTGTTGAATGGTGTTGTGATGTGTGTTGACTGGTGTTGTGATGTGTGTTGACTGGTGTTGTGATGTGAGTTGATTGGTGTTGTGATGTGTGTTAACTGGTTTTGTGATGTGTGTTGACTGGTGTTGTGATGTGAGTTGACTGGTGTTGTGATGTGTGTTGACTGGTGTTGTGATGTGAGTTGACTGGTGTTGTGATGTGTGTTGACTGGTGTTGTGATGTGAGTTGACTGGTGTTGTGATGTGTGTTGACTGGTGTTGTGATGAGAGTTGATTGGTGTTGTGATGTGTGTTGACTGGTGTTGTGATGTGAGTTGACTGAGACTGTCTGTGACTGTGACTCACATCACAACACCAGTCAACTCACATCACAACACCAATCAACATACATCACAACACCAATCAACTGTTCAGCATAGCACAACACCAGTGAGTTGACTGGTGTTGTGGTGTGAGTTGACTGGTGTTGTGGTGTGAGTTGACTGGTGTTGTGATGTGATTTGACTGGTGTTGTGATGTGATTTGACTGTTGTTGTGATGTGATATGACTGTTGTTGTGATGTGAGTTGATTGGTGTTGTGATGTGAGTTGACTGGTGTTGTGTTGTGAGTTGACTGGTGTTGTGATGTGAGTTGACTGCTGTTGTGATGTGAGTTGACTGGTGTTGTGATGTGAGTTGACTGGTGTTGTGGTGTGAGTTGACTGCTGTTGTGATGTGAGTTGACTGGTGTTGTGATGTGTGTTGACTCGTGTTGAGATTTTTGTTGACTGGTGTTGTGATGTGTGTTGACTGGTGTTGTGATGTGATTTGACTGGTGTTGTGATGCGAGTTGACTGGTGTTGTGATGTGTGTTGACTGGTGTTGTGATGTGAGTTGACTGGTGTTGTGATGTAAGTTGACTGGTGTTGTGATGTGTGTTGGCTGGTGTTGTGATGTGAGTTGATTGTTGTGATGTAAGTTGACTGGTGTTGTGATGTGTGTTGACTGGTGTTGTGATGTGAGTTGACTGGTGTTGTGATGTGAGTTGACTTGTGTTGTGATGTGTGTTGACTGGTGTTGTGATGTGAGTTGACTGGTGTTGTGAAGTGAGTTGACTGGTGTTGTGATGTGCACAACACCAGTGAGTTGACTGGATTGTGATGTGTGTTGACTGGATTGTGATGATTGTGATGTGTGTTGACTGGTTTTGTGATGTGTGTTGACTGGTGTTGTGATGTGTGTTGACTGCTGTTGTGATGTGAGTTGACTGGTGTTGTGATGTGTGTTGAGTTGTGTGATGTGTGTTGACTGGTGTTGTGATGTGTGTTGACTGGTGTTGAGATTTTTGTTGACTGGTGTTGTGATGTGTGTTGACTGGTGTTGTGATTTGAGATGACTGGTGTTGTGATGTGAGTTGACTGGTGTTGTGATGTGAGTTGACTGCTGTTGTGATGTGAGTTGACTGGTATTGTGATGTGAGTTGACTGGTGTTCTCATGTGTGTTGACTGGTGTTGTGATGTGTGTTTACTGGTGTTGTGATGTGGGTTGACTGGTGTTGTGATGTGTGTTGACTGCTGTTGTGATGTGAGTTGACTGGTGTTGTGATGTGTGTTGAGTTGTGTGATGTGTGTTGACTGGTGTTGTGATGTGTGTTGACTGGTGTTGAGATTTTTGTTGACTGGTGTTGTGATGTGTGTTGACTGGTGTTGTGATTTGAGATGACTGGTGTTGTGATGTGAGTTGACTGGTGTTGTGATGTGAGTTGACTGCTGTTGTGATGTGAGTTGACTGGTATTGTGATGTGAGTTGACTGGTGTTCTCATGTGTGTTGACTGGTGTTGTGATGTGTGTTTACTGGTGTTGTGATGTGGGTTGACTGGTGTGATGTGAGTTGACTGGTGTTGTGATGTGTGTTGACTGCTGTTGTGATGTGAGTTGACTGGTGTTGTGATGTGAGTTGACTGGTGTTGTTATGTGTGTTGATTGGTGTTGTGATGTGAGATGACTGGTGTTGTGATGCGAGTTGACTGGTGTTGTGATGTGTGTTGACTGGTGGTGTTGTGATGTGTGTTGACTGGTGATGTGATGTGAGTTGACTGGTGTTGTGATGTGTGTTGACTGGTGTTGTGATGTGAGTTGATTGGTGTTGTGATGTGAGTTGACTGGTGTTGTGATGTGAGTTGACTGGTGTTGTCATGTGAGATGACTGGTGTTGTGATGTTTGTTGACTGGTGTTGTGATGTGTGTTGACTGGTGTTGTGATGAGAGTTGATTGGTGTTGTGATGTTTGTGAGATGACTGGTGTTGTGATGTGAGTTGATTGGTGTTGTAATGTGTGTTGACTGGTGATGTGATGTGTGTTGACTGGTGTTGTGATGTGTTTTGACTGGTGTTGTGATGTGAGTTGACTGGAGTCAACGCAGCCGCTCGAGTTCTTACTAGAACCAGGAAATATGACCATATTAGCCCGGTTCTGTCAACACTGCATTGGCTGCCTATTAAACATCGTATAAATTTTAAAATATTGTTGATTACTTACAAAGCACTAAATGGTTTAGCTCCGCAGTACTTGAGCGAGCTCTTAACGCATTATAGCCCTTCACGTCTATTGCGATCTCAAAATTCGGGCCAGTTGATAATACCTAGAATATCAAAATCGACTGCGGGCGGTAGATCCTTTTCCTATTTAGCACCAAAACTTTGGAACAGTCTTCCTACCATTGTCCGGGAAGCAGACACACTCTGTGAGTTCAAAGCTAGACTAAAAACACATCTCTTTGACCTAGCATACACATAATATATTATAGACTTCTATAACTCAATGTTAGGCTGCATAGATTAGGTCAGCCGGAACTGGGAACACTTCCCTTAAATCCTGATGTACTCGTTACATCATCATAAGAAGAATGGCATCTACGCTAATTTTAGTGTCTTTGTTTATCCCGAGGTTTTCCCGCAGCCGACCGGATCCAGGCCGTATCCAGATCTGACTAGGAGCTTTGCCTGGACCCGATGACAACGCAGTGCTGAAGTGCCAACTAGCCTCTCCCTATGGAGGATCCCTTTCCCACTCTACAGATAAAATGTTGTGATTCCGGTTCGCGTACCCACCCCGAAGTGATAAAATAAACAAAATTCTGTATCAAATTACAGTTACTGTAAATCCGGCCTCTAGTTCATAAACGCCAGAGGAGAACTGGCCCCCGACTGGGCCTGGGTTCTCCCAAGGTTTTTTTTTTCTCCATTAGGTCACCTGATGGAGTTTTAGGACACCAGTAGGTCACTTGATGGAGTTTTTCGGTTCCTTGCCACTGTTGCCTTTGGCTTGTTTCGTTGGGGATATTCAAAATAATTAACCAAGCATTAATACCATTGATCAGCCCTACCAAACGTGGATGTTTTCTCACTAAAAACAAACATTGTTATGTTATTTGATTGATATTGTGAAGCTGCTTTGATGCAATTTATATTGTGAAAAGCGCTATATAAATACACTTGACTTGACTTGACTTGGAGTTGACTGGTGTTGTGATGTGTGTTGACTGGTGTTGTGATGTGCACAACACCATAGCACAACACCAGTGAGTTGACTGGATTGTGATATGTGTTGACTGGTGTTGTGATGTGCACAACACCATAGCACAACACCAGTGAGTTGACTGGATTGTGATGTGTGTTGACTGGTGTTGTGATGTGTGTTGACTGGTGTTGTGATGTGAGTTGACTGGAGTTGACTGGTGTTTTGATGTGTGTTGACTGGTGTTGTGATGTGTGTTGATTGGTGTTGTGATGTGCACAACACCATAGCACAACACCAGTGAGTTGACTGGATTGTGATGTGTGTTGACTGGTGTTGTGATGTGTGTTGACTGGTGTTGTGATGTGAGTTGCCTGGTGTTGTGATGTGTGGTTACTGGTGTTGTGATGTGTGCTGACTGCTGTTGTGATGAGAGTTGATTGGTGTTGTGATGTGTGTTGATTGGTGTTGTGATGTGAGTTGACTGGTGTTGTGATGTGTGTTGACTGGTGTGATGTGAGTTGACTGGTGTTGTGATGTGTGTTGACTGGTATTTTGATGTGTGTTGACTGGTGTTGTGATGTGCACAACACCATATCACAACACCAGTGAGTTGACTGGATTGTGATGTGTCTTGACTGGTGTTGTGATGTGTGTTGATTGGTGTCGTGATGTGAGTTGACTGGTGTCGTGATGTGTGTTGACTGGTGTTGTGATGTGAGTTGCCTGGTGTTGTGATGTGTGGTTACTGGTGTTGTGATGTGTGTTGACTGCTGTTGTGATGAGAGTTGATTGGTGTTGTGATGTGAGTTGACTGGTGTTGTGATGTGTGTTGACTGGAGTTGACTGGTTTTGTGATGTGTGTTGACTGGTGTTTTGATGTGTGTTGACTGGATTGTGATGTTTCTTGACTGGTGTTGTGATGTGAGTTGATTGGTGTTGTAATGTGTGTTGACTGGTGATGTGTGTTGACTGGTGTTGTGATGTGTGTTGACTGGTGTGATGAGAGTTGATTGGTGTTGTGATGTTTGTGAGATGACTGGTGTTGTGATGTGAGTTGACTGGTGTTGTGATGTGTGTTGAATGGTTTTGTGATGTGTGTTGACTCGTGTTGTGATGTGTGTTGACTGGTGTTGTGATATGAGTTGATTGGTGTTGTGATGTGTGTTGACTGGTTTTTTGATGTGTGTTGACTGGTGTTGTGATGTGAGTTGACTGGTGTTTTGATGTGTGTTGACTGGTGTTGTGATGTGTGTTGACTGGTGTGATGAGAGTTGATTGGTGTTGTGATGTGAGTTGACTGGAGTTGACTGGTGTTTTGATGTGTGTTGACTGGTGTTGTGATGTGTGTTGATTGGTGTTGTGATGTGCACAACACCATAGCACAACACCAGTGAGTTGACTGGATTGTGATGTGTGTTGACTGGTGTGATGAGAGTTGATTGGTGTTGTGATGTGAGTTGACTGGAGTTGACTGGTTTTTTGATGTGTGTTGACTGGTGTTGTGATGTGAGTTGACTGGTGTTGTGATGTGTGTTGACTGGTGTTGTGATGTGTGTTGACTGTTGTGATGAGAGTTGATTGGTGTTGTGATGTGAGTTGACTGGAGTTGACTGGTGTTTTGATGTGTGTTGACTGGTGTTGTGATGTGTGTTGATTGGTGTCGTGATGTGTGTTGACTGGTGTTGTGATGTGAGTTGCCTGGTGTTGTGATGTGTGGTTACTGGTGTTGTGACGTGTGCTGACTGCTGTTGTGATGAGAGTTGATTGGTGTTGTGATGTGTGTTGATTGGTGTTGTGATGTGAGTTGACTGGTGTTGTGATGTGTGTTGACTGGTGTGATGTGAGTTGACTGGTGTTGTGATATGTGTTGACTGGAGTTGACTGGTTTTGTGATGTGTGTTGACTGGTGTTTTGATGTGTGTTGACTGGTGTTGTGATGTGCACAACACCACATCACAACACCAGTGAGTTGACTGGATTGTGATGTGTCTTGACTGGTGTTGTGATGTGTGTTGATTGGTGTCGTGATGTGAGTTGACTGGTGTCGTGATGTGTGTTGACTGGTGTTGTGATGTGAGTTGCCTGGTGTTGTGATGTGTGGTTACTGGTGTTGTGATGTGTGTTGACTGCTGTTGTGATGAGAGTTGATTGGTGTTGTGATATGAGTTGACTGGTGTTGTGATATGTGTTGACTGGAGTTGACTGGTTTTGTGATGTGTGTTGACTGGTGTTTTGATGTGTGTTGACTGGATTGTGATGTTTCTTGACTGGTGTTGTAATGTGAGTTGACTGGTGATGTGTGTTGACTGGTGTTGTGATGTGTGTTGACTGGTGTGATGAGAGTTGATTGGTGTTGTGATGTTTGTGAGATGACTGGTGTTGTGATGTGAGTTGACTGGTGTTGTGATGTGTGTTGAATGGTGTTGTGATGTGTGTTGACTCGTGTTGTGATGTGTGTTGACTGGTGTTGTGATATGAGTTGATTGGTGTTGTGATGTGTGTTGACTGGTTTTTTGATGTGTGTTGACTGGTGTTGTGATGTTAGTTGACTGGTGTTGTGATGTGTGTTGACTGGTGTTGTGATGTGTGTTGACTGGTGTGATGAGAGTTGATTGGTGTTGTGATGTTTGTGAGATGACTGGTGTTGTGATGTGAGTTGACTGGTGTTGTGATGTGTGTTGAATGGTGTTGTGATGTGTGTTGACTCGTGTTGTGATGTGTGTTGACTGGTGTTGTGATATGAGTTGATTGGTGTTGTGATGTGTGTTGACTGGGATCTGCTGTTCACTGATCGATTGCTCCTGTCTGCCTTCCTGCCTGCCTTCCTGCCTGCTGTGAGTCTGTTTGCGTCGAGGCTGTAAGCTCTACGCCTCGTATTAGCTTTGTATTTCTTTCTGTTTTGAACCATCATTTACTATCATTCCTAGTTGTTTATATTACTAAATATAGTTTACCCACCATCTCAGATTAACCTTACATCGCTAGCTTCCGTTATTGTTAGCACAGAACGCGTGTTTACGCGCCACCCGCGCTCATTTATTTATTATTTATTTTCTCTCGCGCGCCCGCGCCTTTGAGTTAATAAAAGCCCAGGTAAGTAAGAATCAGTCAACACAAACGGTGAGTAATGTCTTGTCCTGTTATTGTCACCTGTGTCACATGTCATATGTTTAGTGTAGCCTTCTCCGATGGCAATATAGGATTTATTTGTGATAAATGCAAGGAGACAGTCAGGCTGACGGAGAAGATTTCAGAGCTAGAGACACGCATCCAAACTTTAATTGAGGATAGTAAGGATAGTACTAGAGCTTTAGATACTATTTTGGATGCGCCTAGCATAGTGAACTCTGTACATGATTCGGTTCCGGCTGAAGTAGAGCCCAGGCAGCAGGGCAGATGGGTGATCGTGAGAGATCGCTCTAGTCGCGGATTAAAAAAAAACACTCTTCCGTTCCGATTACCATAACAAATCGATTTGCCCCACTCAGTGAAACACCCACTGAGAATTCTGTTGATTGTGCCCTGGTAATTGGTGATTCGATCACACGGAACGTGAAAATAGAGACACCAGCCACCATAGTCACATGTGTGCCGGGAGCCAGACCGCCTGACATCAAAGCAAATTTAAAAGTGCTGGCTAATGCTAATCGTAAATTCTCTAAGATCATTATTCATGTCGGCACTAATGATGTTCGACTCCGCCAGTCGGAGATCACCAAAATTAATATTAAAGAGGTGTGTAAACTCGCAAGTACGATGTCAGGCACTGTCATTTTCTCTGGCCCCCACTCAATGGTTGGTTGTCTAAGTGGTGTCCGTTGAATAATATAGAATTCATAGACAATTGGAAAAGTTTTTGGGGCAAGCCTGACCTGTTGAAAAGAGATGGTGTTCATCCCTCCTGGGATGGTGCTGCTCTTCTCTCTAGTAATATGGCACATAGTCTTAGAGCTAAAACATGACAATCTGGGGCTCAGGTCAGGAAGCAGACAGACTGGCTAAACCGACCGTCTGCTAGCGGCCTTGCGTCACCAAGGTCAGATAAATCCCATCACATAGAGCCTCTTTCACCTAGATATCATCATATAGAGACTGTGTCTGTTCCCCGAATTTGGAAATCCAAAAAACGTCAGGTAAAAAATTTAATTGATGTTCAACAAATAAAAAACAGATATAATACAGATGAACAAATGATAAAGCTTGGGTTGCTGAATATTCGATCCCTTACTTCAAAATCGCTCATAGTTAATGATATGATTTCAGATTATAATCTAGATGTGCTGTGTTTGACAGAAACCTGGCTAAAACCAAACGATTACATTACTTTAAATGAGTCAACCCCACAAGATTACTGTTATAAACATGAACCTCGTCTAAAACGCAAAGGGGGAGGTGTTGCTGTAATTTATAGTAATATTTTCAAAACCACTAAGAAATCTATTTTTAAATATACTTCTTTTGAAGTGTTGGTGCTTAATGTAAAAATATATAGTGTAAACGATAAATCACGTTTGAGATTTCTGCTGGCTACTGTATACAGGCCACCAAGGCACCATAAAGATTTTATCAAAGAGTTTGCGGACTTTCTATCAGAATTAGTATTGGCTAACGATAAAGTACTAATTGTTGGTGATTTTAATATACATGTAGATAATGAAAAAGATGCATTGGGATTGGCACTTAAAGACATTGTAAACTCAATTGGAGTTAGACAACACGTGTCAGGACCCACTCATTGTCGTAATCATACTCTAGATCTAATATTATCACATGGAATAGATGTTGATGCCGTTGAAATTCTGCAGCAGAGCGATGACATCTCAGACCATTATCTAGTCTCATGTAAATTACATTTAGCCAAGGCTGCAAAGCCGACTCCGTGTTATAAATATGTTAGACCTATAACTTCTGCCACTAAAGATTGCTTTATCAATAATCTTCCTAATAAGTTTCATCATCTCAGCATCCCGGATAGCTTAGAAGAACTCGATATTGCAACAGAAACTTTTAACTCTCTCTTTTCCAGCACTTTAGACGCAGTTGCTCCGTTGCGCTTAAAGAAGATTAAAGAAAATAGTCTAACGCCGTGGTACAACGAGCACACTCAGGCCCTTAAGAGAGCAGCCAGAAAAATGGAGCGCAACTGGAAGAAAACAAAACTAGAGGTATTTCGGATTTCATGGAAAGAGAGCTCGATTGCTTACAGAGAGGCTTTAAAAGCTGCTAGATCTGCTTATTTTTCAACCCTATTAGAAGAAAATAAACATAATCCTAGGTATTTATTTGAAACAGTGGCTAAACTAACGAAAAAGAAAGCTTTAAGCACAGAAGTTTCCAAGCAACACAGCAGTAATGACTTTATGAACTTCTTCACTTATAAGATTGATAATATCAGGGACAAAATTATAACTATGCAACCGTCTACTACAGTATCGCATCAGGGAGTGCATTGTAGTCTCCCTGAGGAAAAATTGTTTTCATTTGTTGCTATAGGAGAGGAAGATTTCTGCAAACTCGTTAATTCATCTAAATCGACAACTTGTATGTTAGACCCTATACCGACTAAGCTACTGAAAGAGATGCTTCCAGAGATCATAGATCCTCTTCTTAATATCATTAATTCGTCTTTGTCTCTAGGATATGTACCAAAAACCTTTAAGCTGGCTATGATAAAACCGCTTGTTAAAAAAACGCAACTTGATCCTTCAGAATTAGTCAATTACAGGCCGATCTCAAATCTGCCTTTTCTGTCAAAGATATTAGAAAAAGCAGTATCCTCACAACTGTGTTCCTTTCTTGAAAGAAATGATATCTGCGAGGATTTTCAGTCAGGATTTAGACCGCACCATAGTACTGAGACAGCTCTCATTAGAGTTACAAATGATTTACTTTTATCATCCGATCGTGGTTGTATCTCTCTATTAGTGTTACTTGATCTTAGTGCTGCATTTGACACAATTGACCACAACATTCTTTTAAATAGACTGGAAAACTATGTTGGCATTAGTGGAATTGCACTAGCATGGTTTAAATCATACTTATCTGACCGTTATCAGTTTGTAGCAGTAAATGAAGAGATGTCTTATCGATCACAAGTTCAGTATGGCGTACCACAAGGCTCAGTACTAGGACCGCTGCTGTTCACTCTGTACATGCTACCATTAGGACATATCATTAGGAAACATGGAATTAGCTTTCATTGTTATGCCGATGATACTCAGCTGTATATTTCTTCAAAACCTAACGAAACTTACCAATTCACAAAATTAACGGAATGCATAGCTGATATAAAAAATTGGATGACTAGTAATTTCCTACTACTAAACTCTGAAAAAACTGAGATTCTAATTATTGGACAAAAAACTTCCACACGTAATAACCTAGAATACTGTCTAACCCTTGATGGCTGCTCTGTTAAGTCTTCGTCGTCGGTTACGAACCTGGGTGTGCTCTTTGATAACAATCTTTCATTTGAAAGTCATGTGTCTAGTATCTGTAAAACCGCATTTTTCCATCTTAAAAATATATCTAAATTACGACATATGCTCTCATTAACAAATGCGGAACAATTAGTTCATGCTTTCATGACAACAAGACTAGATTATTGTAATGCTCTACTGGGTGGTTGCCCTGCACGCTTAATAAATAAACTACAGCTGGTCCAAAACGCAGCCGCTCGAGTTCTTACTAGAACCAGGAAATATGACCATATTAGCCCGGTTCTGTCAACACTGCATTGGCTGCCTATTAAACATCGTATAAATTTTAAAATATTGTTGATTACTTACAAAGCACTAAATGGTTTAGCTCCGCAGTACTTGAGCGAGCTCTTAACGCATTATAGTCCTTCACGTCTATTGCGATCTCAAAATTCGGGCCAGTTGATAATACCTAGAATTTCAAAATCGACTGCGGGCGGTAGATCCTTTTCCTATTTAGCACCAAAACTTTGGAACAGTCTTCCTACCATTGTCCGGGAAGCAGACACACTCTGTCAGTTCAAAGCTAGACTAAAAACACATCTCTTTGATCTAGCATACACATAATATATTATAGACTTCTATAATTCAATGTTAGGCTGCATAGATTAGGTCAGCCGGAACTGGGAACACTTCCCTTAAATCCTGATGTACTCGTTACATCATCATAAGAAGAATGGCATCTACGCTAATTTTAGTGTCTTTGTTTATCCCGAGGTTTTCCCGCAGCCGACAGGATCCAGGCCGTATCCAGATCTGACTAGGAGCTTTGCCTGGACCCGATGATAACGCAGTGCTGAAGTGCCAACTAGCCTCTCCCTATGGAGGATCCCTTTCCCACTCTACAGATAAAATGTTGTGATTCCGGTTCGCGTACCCACCCCGAAGTGATAAAATAAAACAAAATTCTGTATCAAATTACAGTTACTGTAAATCTGGCCTCTAGTTCATAAACGCCAGAGGAGAACTGGCCCCCGACTGAGCCTGGGTTCTCCCAAGGTTTTTTTTTTCTCCATTAGGTCACCTGATGGAGTTTTAGGACACCAGTAGGTCACTTGATGGAGTTTTTCGGTTCCTTGCCACTGTTGCCTTTGGCTTGTTCAGTTGGGGATATTCAAAATAATTAGCCAAGCATTAATACCATTGATCAGCCCTACCAAACGTGGATGTTTTTTCACTAAGAAACAAACATTATGTTATTTGATTGATATTGTGAAGCTGCTTTGATGCAATTTATATTGTGAAAAGCGCTATATAAATACACTTGACTTGACTTGACTTGACTGGTTTTTTGATGTGTGTTGACTGGTGCTGTGATGTGAGTTGACTGGTGTTGTGATGTGTGTTGATTGGTGTCGTGATGTGAGTTGACTGGTGTCGTGATGTGTGTTGACTGGTGTTGTGATGTGAGTTGCCTGGTGTTGTGATGTGTGGTTACTGGTGTTGTGATGTGTGTTGACTGCTGTTGTGATGAGAGTTGATTGGTGTTGTGATGTGAGTTGACTGGTGTTGTGATGTGTGTTGACTGGAGTTGACTGGTTTTGTGATGTGTGTTGACTGGTGTTTTGATGTGTGTTGACTGGATTGTGATGTTTCTTGACTGGTGTTGTGATGTGAGTTGATTGGTGTTGTAATGTGTGTTGACTGGTGATGTGTGTTGACTGGTGTTGTGATGTGTGTTGACTGGTGTGATGAGAGTTGATTGGTGTTGTGATGTTTGTGAGATGACTGGTGTTGTGATGTGAGTTGACTGGTGTTGTGATGTGTGTTGAATGGTGTTGTGATGTGTGTTGACTCGTGTTGTGATGTGTGTTGACTGGTGTTGTGATATGAGTTGATTGGTGTTGTGATGTGTGTTGACTGGTTTTTTGATGTGTGTTGACTGGTGTTGTGATGTGAGTTGACTGGTGTTGTGATGTGTGTTGACTGGTGTTGTGATGTGTGTTGACTGGTGTGATGAGAGTTGATTGGTGTTGTGATGTTTGTGAGATGACTGGTGTTGTGATGTGAGTTGACTGGTGTTGTGATGTGTGTTGAATGGTGTTGTGATGTGTGTTGACTCGTGTTGTGATGTGTGTTGACTGGTGTTGTGATATGAGTTGATTGGTGTTGTGATGTGTGTTGACTGGTTTTTTGATGTGTGTTGACTGGTGTTGTGATGTGAGTTGACTGGTGTTGTGATGTGTGTTGACTGGTGTTGTGATGTGTGTTGACTGGTGTTGTGATGTGAGTTGACTGGTGTTTTGATGTGAGTTGACTGGAGTTGACTGGTGTTGTGATGTGTGTTGACTGGAGTTGACTGGTGTTGTGATGTGTGTTGACTGGTGTTGTGATGTGTGTTGACTGGTGTTGTGATGTGAGTTGACTGGAGTTGACTGGTGTTGTGATGTGTGTTGACTGGTGTTGTGATGTGAGTTGACTGGAGTTGTGATGTGTGTTGACTTGTGTGATGTGAGTTGACTGGTGTTGTGATGTGTGTTGACTGGTGTTGAGATTTTTGTTGATTGGTGTTGTGATGTGTGTTGATTGGTGTTGTGATATGAGTTGACTGGTGTTGTGATTTGAGATGACTGGTGTTGTGATGTGAGTTGACTGGTGTTCTCATGTGTGTTGACTGGTGTTGTGATGTGTGTTTACTGGTGTTGTGATGTGGGTTGACTGGTGTTGTGATGTGTGTTGACTGCTGTTGTGATGTGAGTTGACTGGTGTTGTGATGTGAGTTGACTGGTGTTGTTATGTGTGTTGATTGGTGTTGTGATGTGAGATGACTGGTGTTGTGATGCGAGTTGACTGGTGTTGTGATGTGTGTTGACTGGTGGTGTTGTGATGTGTGTTGACTGGTGTTGTGATGTGAGTTGACTGGTGTTGTGATGTGTGTTGACTGGTGTTGTGATGTGAGTTGATTGGTGTTGTGATGTGAGTTGACTGGTGTTGTCATGTGAGATGACTGGTGTTGTGATATGTGTTGACTGGTGTTGTGATGTTTGTTGACTGGTGTTGTGATGTTTGTTGACTGGTGTTGTGATGTTTGTTGACTGGTGTTGTGATGTGAGTTGACTGGTGTTTTGATGAGAGTTGACTGGTGTTGTGATGTGTGTGTTGATTGATGTTGTGATGTTTGTTGACTGGTGTTGTGATGTTTGTTGACTGGTGTTGTGATGTGAGTTGACTGGTGTTTTGATGAGAGTTGACTGGTGTTGTGATGTGTGTGTTGATTGATTTTGTGATGTGAATTGACTGGTGTTGTGATGTGAGTTGACTGGTGTTGTGATTTGTGTTGATTGGTGTTGTGATGTGAGTTGACTGGTGTTGTGATGTGAGTTGACTGGTGTTGTCATGTGAGTTGACTGGTGTTGTGATGCGAGTTGACTGGTGTTGTGATGCGAGTTGACTGGTGTTGTGATGCGAGTTGACTGGTGTTGTGATGCGAGTTGACTGGTGTTGTGATGCGAGTTGACTGGTGTTGTGATGCGAGTTGACTGGTGTTGTGATGCGAGTTGACTGGTGTTGTGATGCGAGTTGACTGGTGTTGTGATGCGAGTTGACTGGTGTTGTTGTGATGCGAGTTGACTGGTGTTGTGATGCGAGTTGACTGGTGTTGTGATGTGGGTTGACTGGTGTTGTGATGTGTGTTGACTGGTGTGATGTGAGTTGAATGGTGTCGTGATGTGTGTTGACTGCTGTTGTGATGTGAGTTGACTGGTGTTGTTATGTGTGTTGACTGGTGTTGTGATGTGAGATGACTGGTGTTGTGATGCGAGTTGACTGGTGTTGTGATGTGTGTTGACTGGTGTTGTGATGTGTGTTGACTGGTGTTGTGATGTTTGTTGACTGGTGTTGTGATGTGTGTTGACTGGTGTTGTGATGTTTGTTGACTGGTGTTGTGATGTTTGTTGACTGGTGTTGTGATGTGAGTTGACTGGTGTTATGATGAGAGTTGACTGGTGTTTTGATGAGAGTTGACTGGTGTTGTGATGTGCGTGTTGATTGGTGTTGTGATGTGAGTTGACTGGTGTTGTGATGTGAGTTGACTGGTGTTGTGATGTGAGTTGACTGTTGTTGTGATGTGAGTTGACTGGTGTTTTGATGTGTGTTGACTGGTGTTGTGATGTGTGTTGACTGGTGTTGTGATGTGTGTTGACTGGTGTTGTGATGTGTGTTGACTGGTGTTGTGATGTGAGTTGACTGGAGTTGACTGGTGTTGTGATGTGTGTTGACTGGTGTTGTGATGTGTGTTGACTGGTGTTTTGATGTGTGTTGACTGGTGTTGTGATGTGCACAACACCACAGCACAACACCAGTGAGTTGACTGGATTGTGATGTTTCTTGACTGGTGTTGTGATGTGAGATGACTGGTGTTGTGATGTGAGTTGATTGGTGTTGTAATGTGTGTTGACTGGTGATGTGTGTTGACTGGTGTTGTGATGTGAGTTGACTGGTGTTGTGATGTGAGTTGACTGGTGTTGTGATGTGAGTTGACTGGTGTTGTGATGTGAGTTGACTGGTGTTGTGATGTGAGTTGACTGGTGTTGTGATGTGTGTTGACTGGTGTGATGTGAGTTGAATGGTGTCGTGATGTGTGTTGACTGCTGTTGTGATGTGAGTTGACTGGTGTTGTTATGTGTGTTGACTGGTGTTGTGATGTGAGATGACTGGTGTTGTGATGCGAGTTGACTGGTGTTGTGATGTGTGTTGACTGGTGTTGTGATGTGTGTTGACTGGTGTTGTGATGTTTGTTGACTGGTGTTGTGATGTTTGTTGACTGGTGTTGTGATGTTTGTTGACTGGTGTTGTGATGTTTGTTGACTGGTGTTGTGATGTGAGTTGACTGGTGTTATGATGAGAGTTGACTGGTGTTTTGATGAGAGTTGACTGGTGTTGTGATGTGCGTGTTGATTGGTGTTGTGATGTGAGTTGACTGGTGTTGTGATGTGAGTTGACTGGTGTTGTGATGTGAGTTGACTGGTGTTGTGATGTGAGTTGACTGGTGTTGTGATGTGTGTTGACTGGTGTTGTGATGTGTGTTGACTGGTGTTGTGATGTGAGTTGACTGGTGTTGTGATGTGAGTTGACTGGTGTTGTGATGTGTGTTGACTGGTGTTGTGATGTGTGTTGACTGGTGTTGTGATGTGTGTTGACTGGTGTTGTGATGTGAGTTGACTGGAGTTGACTGGTGTTGTGATGTGTGTTGACTGGTGTTGTGATGTGTGTTGACTGGTGTTTTGATGTGTGTTGACTGGTGTTGTGATGTGCACAACACCACAGCACAACACCAGTGAGTTGACTGGATTGTGATGTTTCTTGACTGGTGTTGTGATGTGAGATGACTGGTGTTGTGATGTGAGTTGATTGGTGTTGTAATGTGTGTTGACTGGTGATGTGTGTTGACTGGTGATGTGAGTTGACTGGTGTTGTGATGTGAGTTGACTGGTGTTGTGATGTGAGTTGACTGGTGTTGTGATGTGAGTTGACTGGTGTTGTGATGTGTGTTGACTGGTGTTGTGATGAGAGTTGATTGGTGTTGTGATGTTTGTGAGATGACTGGTGTTGTGATGTGAGTTGACTGGTGTTGTGATGTGTGTTGACTGGTGTTGTGATGTGTGTTGACTGGTGTTGTGATGTGAGTTGATTGGTGTTGTGATGTGTGTTAACTGGTTTTGTGATGTGTGTTGACTGGTGTTGTGATGCGATTTGACTGGTGTTGTGATGTGTGTTGACTGGTGGTGTTGTGATGTGTGTTGACTGGTGTTGTGATGTGAGTTGACTGGTGTTGTGATGTGAGTTGATTGGTGTTGTGATGTGAGTTGACTGGTGTTGTCATGTGAGATGACTGGTGTTGTGATATATGTTGACTGGTGTTGTGATATATGTTGACTGGTGTTGTGATGTTTGTTGACTGGTGTTGTGATGTTTGTTGACTGGTGTTGTGATGTTTGTTGACTGGTGTTCTGATGTTTGTTGACTGGTGTTTTGATGTGAGTTGACTGGTGTTTTGATGAGAGTTGACTGGTGTTGTGATGTGTGTGTTGATTGATGTTGTGATGTGAATTGACTGGTGTTGTGATGTGAGTTGACTGGTGTTGTGATTTGTGTTGATTGGTGTTGTGATGTGAGTTGACTGGTGTTGTGATATGTGTGTTGATTGGTGTTGTGATGTGAGTTGACTGGTGTTGTGATGTGAGTTGACTGGTGTTGTGATGTGTGATGTGAGTTGACTGGTGTTGTGATGTGAGTTGACTGGTGTTGTGATGCGAGTTGACTGGTGTTGTGATGCGAGTTGACTGGTGTTGTGATGCGAGTTGACTGGTGTTGTGATGCGAGTTGACTGGTGTTGTGATGAGAGTTGACTGGTGTTGTGATGCGAGTTGACTGGTGTTGTGATGGGAGTTGACTGGTGTTGTGATGCGAGTTGACTGGTGTTGTGATGCGAGTTGACTGGTGTTGTTGTGATGCGAGTTGACTGGTGTTGTGATGTGTGTTTACTGGTGTTGTGATGTGGGTTGACTGGTGTTGTGATGTGTGTTGACTGGTGTGATGTGAGTTGAATGGTGTCGTGATGTGTGTTGACTGCTGTTGTGATGTGAGTTGACTGGTGTTGTTATGTGTGTTGACTGGTGTTGTGATGTGAGATGACTGGTGTTGTGGTGCGAGTTGACTGGTGTTGTGATGTGTGTTGACTGGTGTTGTGATGTGTGTTGACTGGTGTTGTGATGTTTGTTGACTGGTGTTGTGATGTTTGTTGACTGGTGTTGTAATGTGAGTTGACTGGTGTTTTGATGAGAGTTGACTGGTGTTTTGATGAGAGTTGACTGGTGTTGTGATGTGCGTGTTGATTGGTGTTGTGATGTGAGTTGACTGGTGTTGTGAGTTGACTGGTGTTGTGATGTGTGTTGACTGGTGTTGTGATGTGTGTTGACTGGTGTTGTGATGTGTGTTGACTGGTGTTGTGATGTGAGTTGACTGGAGTTGACTGGTCTTGTGATGTGTGTTGACTGGTGTTGTGATGTGTGTTGACTGGTGTTGTGATGTGTGTTGACTGGTGTTGTGATGTGTGTTGACTGGTGTTTTGATGTGTGTTGACTGGTGTTGTGATGTGCACAACACCATAGCACAACACCAGTGAGTTGACTGGATTGTGATGTTTCTTGACTGGTGTTGTGATGTGAGATGACTGGTGTTGTGATGTGAGTTGATTGGTGTTGTAATGTGTGTTGACTGGTGATGTGTGTTGACTGGTGTTGTGATGTGAGTTGACTGGAGTTGTGATGTGAGTTGACTGGTGTTCTGATGTGAGTTGACTGGTGTTGTGATGTGTGTTGACTGGTGTGGTGATGAGAGTTGATTGGTGTTGTGATGTTTGTGAGATGACTGGTGTTGTGATGTGAGTTGACTGGTGTTGTGATGTGTGTTGAATGGTGTTGTGATGTGTGTTGACTGGTGTTGTGATGTGTGTTGACTGGTGTTGTGATGTGAGTTGATTGGTGTTGTGATGTGTGTTAACTGGTTTTGTGATGTGTGTTGACTGGTGTTGTGATGTGAGTTGACTGGTGTTGTGATGTGTGTTGACTGGTGTTGTGATGTGAGTTGACTGGTGTTGTGATGTGAGTTGACTGGTGTTGTGATGTGAGTTGACTGGTGTTGTGATGTGTGTTGACTGGTGTTGTGATGAGAGTTGATTGGTGTTGTGATGTGTGTTGACTGGTGTTGTGATGTGAGTTGACTGCTGTTCAACTCACATCACAACACCAGTCAACTCACATCACAACACCAATCAACATACATCACAACACCAATCAACTGTTCAGCATAGCACAACACCAGTGAGTTGACTGGTGTTGTGGTGTGAGTTGACTGGTGTTGTGATGTGATTTGACTGGTGTTGTGATGTGATTTGACTGTTGTTGTGATGTGATATGACTGTTGTTGTAATGTGAGTTGATTGGTGTTGTGATGTGAGTTGACTGGTGTTGTGTTGTGAGTTGACTGGTGTTGTGATGTGAGTTGACTGCTGTTGTGATGTGAGTTGACTGGTGTTGTGGTGTGAGTTGACTGCTGTTGTGATGTGAGTTGACTGGTGTTGTGATGTGTGTTGACTCGTGTTGAGATTTTTGTTGACTGGTGTTGTGATGTGTGTTGACTGGTGTTGTGATGTGATTTGACTGGTGTTGTGATGCGAGTTGACTGGTGTTGTGATGTGTGTTGACTGGTGTTGTGATGTGAGTTGACTGGTGTTGTGATGTAAGTTGACTGGTGTTGTGTTGTGTGTTGGCTGGTGTTGTGATGTGAGTTGATTGTTGTGATGTAAGTTGACTGGTGTTGTGATGTGTGTTGACTGGTGTTGTGATGTGAGTTGACTGGTGTTGTGATGTGAGTTGACTTGTGTTGTGATGTGTGTTGACTGGTGTTGTGATGTGAGTTGACTGGTGTTGTGAAGTGAGTTGACTGGTCTTGTGATGTGCACAACAGCATAGCACAACACCAGTGGGTTGACTGGAGATGACTGGTGTTGTGGTGTGAGTTGACTGGTGTTGTGATGCGAGTTGACTGGTGTTGTGATGCGAGTTGACTGGTGTTGTGATGCGAGTTGACTGGTGTTGTGATGTGAGTTGACTGGTGTTGTGATGTGAGTTGACTGGTGTTGTGATGTGAGTTGACTGGTGTTGTGATGTGAGTTGACTGCTGTTGTGATGTGAGTTGACTGGTATTGTGATGTGTGTTCACTGGTGTTGTGATGTGTGGTTACTGGTGTTGTGATGTGTGTTG
Source organism: Meda fulgida (assembly GCA_030578275.1). Lineage (NCBI taxonomy): Eukaryota > Metazoa > Chordata > Actinopteri > Cypriniformes > Leuciscidae > Meda > Meda fulgida. The sequence goes on along the minus strand of CM060625.1, from coordinate 354,837 downwards.
AATGGTGTTTTGATGTGAGTTGACTGGTGTTGTGATGTGAGTTGATGTGAATTGACTGGTGTTGTGATGCGAGTTGACTGGTGTTGTGATGCGAGTTGACTGGTGTTGTGACGTAAGTTGACTGGTGTTGTGACGTGAGTTGACTGGTGCTGTGATATGTGGTTCACTGATCGATTGTTCACTGTTCACTGATCGATTGCTCCTGTCTGCCTTCCTGCCTGCTGTGAGTTTGTTTGCGTCGAGGCTGTAAGCTCTACGCCTCGTATTAGCTTCGTATTTCTTTCTGTTTTGAACCATCATTTACTACCATTTCTAGTTGTTTATATTACTAAATATAGTTTACCCACCATCTCAGATTAACCTTACATCGCTAGCTTCCGTTATTGTTAGCACCGCACGCTAGTGTTTACGCGCCACCCGCGCTCATTTATTTATTATTTATTTTGTCGCGCGCGTCCGCGCCTTTGAGTTCATGAAAGCCCAGGTAAGTAAGAATCAGTCAACACAAACGGTGAGTAATGTCTTGTCCTGTTATTGTCACCTGTGTCACATGTCACATGTTTAGTATAGCCTTCTCCGATGGCAATATAGGATTTATTTGTGATAAATGCAAGGAGACAGTCAGGCTGACGGAGAAGATTTCAGAGCTAGAGACACGCATCCAAACTTTAATTGAGGATAGTAAGGATAGTACTAGAGCTTTAGATACTTTTTTGGATGCGCCTAGCAGAGTGAACTCTGTACATGATTCGGTTCCGGCTGAAGTAGAGCCCACGCAGCAGGGCAGATGGGTGACCGTGAGAGATCGCTCTAGTCGCGGATTAAAAAACCACTCTTCCGTTCCGATTACCATAACAAATCGATTTGCCCCACTCAGTGAAACACCCACTGAGAATTCTGTTGATTGTGCCCTGGTAATTGGTGATTCGATCACACGGAACGTGAAAATAGAGACACCAGCCACCATAGTCACATGTTTGCCGGGAGCCAGAGCGCCTGACATCAAAGCAAATTTAAAAGTTCTGGCTAATGCTAATCGTAAATTCTCTAAGATCATTATTCATGTCGGCACTAATGATGTTCGACTCCGCCAGTCGGAGATCACCAAAATTAATATTAAAGAGGTGTGTGAACTCGCAAGTACGATGTCAGGCACTGTAATTTTCTCTGGCCCCCTTCCTGTTCGCAGGAGTGATGAGATAGTTAGCAGATTGGCCTCACTCAATGGTTGGCTGTCTAAGTGGTGTCCGTTGAATAATATAGAATTCATAGACAATTGGAAAAGTTTTTGGGGCAAGCCTGACCTGTTGAAAAGAGATGGTGTTCATCCCTCCTGGGATGGTGCCGCTCTTCTCTCTAGTAATATGGCACATAGTCTTAGAGCTAAAACATGACAATCTGGGGCCCAGGTCAGGAATCAGACAGACTGGCTAAACCGACCGTCTGCTAGCGGCCTCGCGTCACCAAGGTCAGATAAATCTCATCACATAGAGCCTCTTTCACCTAGATATCATCATATAGAGACTGTGTCTGTTCCCCGAATTTGGAGATCCAAAAAACGTCAGGTAAAAAATTTAATTGATGTTCAACAAATAAAAAACAGATATAATACAGATGAACAAATGATAAAGCTTGGGTTGCTGAATATTCGATCCCTTACTTCAAAATCACTCATAGTTAATGATATGATTTCAGATTATAATCTAGATGTGCTGTGTTTGACAGAAACCTGGCTAAAACCAAACGATTACATTACTTTAAATGAGTCAACCCCACAAGATTACTGTTATAAACATGAACCTCGTCTAAAACGCAAAGGGGGAGGTGTTGCTGTAATTTATAGTAATATTTTCAAAACCACTAAGAAATCTATTTTTAAATATACTTCTTTTGAAGTGTTGGTGCTTAATGTAAAAATATATAGTGTAAACGATAAATCACGTTTGAGATTTCTGCTGGCTACTGTATACAGGCCACCAGGGCACCATAAAGATTTTATCAAAGAATTTGCGGACTTTCTATCAGAATTAGTATTGGCTAACGATAAAGTACTAATTGTTGGTGATTTTAATATACATGTAGATAATGAAAAAGATGCATTGGGATTGGCACTTAAAGACATTGTAAACTCAATTGGAGTTAGACAACACGTGTCAGGACCCACTCATTGTCGTAATCATACCCTAGATCTAATATTATCACATGGAATAGATGTTGATGCCGTTGAAATTCTGCAGCAGAGCGATGACATCTCAGACCATTATCTAGTCTCATGTAAATTACATTTAGCCAAGGCTGCAAAGCCGGCTCCGTGTTATAAATATGTTAGACCTATAACTTCTGCCACTAAAGATTCCTTTATCAATAATCTTCCTAATCAGTTTCATCATCTCAGCATTCCGGATACCTTAGAAGAACTCGATATTGCAACAGAAACTTTTAACTCTCTCTTTTCCAGCACTTTAGACGCAGTTGCTCCGTTGCGCTTAAAGAAGATTAAAGAAAATAGTCCAACGCCGTGGTACAACGAGCACACTCATGCCCTTAAGAGAGCAGCCAGAAAAATGGAGCGCAACTGGAAGAAAACAAAACTAGAGGTATTTCGGATTTCATGGAAAGAGAGCTTGATTGCTTACAGAGAGGCTTTAAAAGCTGCTAGATCTGCATATTTTTCAACCCTATTAGAAGAAAACAAACAATCCTAGGTATTTATTTGAAACAGTGGCTAAAATAACGAAAAAGAAAGCTTCAAGCACAGAAGTTTCCAAGCAACACAGCAGTAATGACTTTATGAACTTCTTCACTTATAAGATTGATAATATCAGGGACAAAATTATAACTATTCAACCGTCTACTACAGTATCGCATCAGGGAGTGCATTGTAGTCTCCCTGAGGAAAAATTCTATTCATTTGTTGCTATAGGAGAGGAAGAATTCTGCAAACTCGTTAATTCATCTAAATCGGCAACTTGTATGTTAGACTAGGGTTGGGCGATATGGCCAAAAAAAATTATCACGATAATTTTTTTTATATCAGTCGATATCGATAATCATCACGATAAACGTCAAATCTTTATTTCTTTCAAGCAGATTTTTGCTCCTAAGTGAAAGTTGTAGAAACCAGAGTGTTAATTGTGGTTTTAAACTACTCCTTATTGTCAGAACATATCATGACAAACAAATCTGAGGTAGAACATTCAAACATTTTGTAATTTTTCCTTAACAAAATAAATATCTTAATAGAAAAAAATATTTCTTAGTTTCTGCATGTGCTAATTTTTATTTGGTAAAATGTAATATTCTGACTGAGTTTTATTAAAATTAGCCATTGGTCATCCAGCATCATGCATTTAGATCATGATAACCACAGATAAAAGCACCTCACTATGTTGGCTAAATGTTACTTTATGGTTTCTATGGTATTTGTATGAAAAACTGTAGCCTAAATACATTATTAAATACTGTAATTATATTCCATTAGTCCTTTAATACATTGTCTACAATAATAATATAATACAATTCAATATGTATATCCCGCATTTCATAGTGCAGTTAATATTAGTAGGCTAACGTTACAGTAAATCCATGGTAAATGATGGGAGTTTGCAACCGGAAAAGGTTCTGACTGTATCGTTGCGCGCAGTGATCCTCCTGTTCGTCAGCGGTTTCATCTGCCTTTAAACTGGTTTAAATCACTGAGACATTTGTGTTCTTCGCTGAACTCAAGCGCTTCTCACTGGATCTCGTGACGAGACGATCAGAGTAAACGCGTCTGCTAGTGAGCTCGCGCTGCGCTGCCGTTTGGACTTTGAGCCGAGCGGATAAACGGTCCGTGAGGCGCGCGGCTCAGATGAGTTTTGTTCCGCTTTTGGCGCACAAACATTATCAAACATTTATCGAACTCTTGATATCGTTTTATCGAGAAAAATGATATCGCGATAACTATCGTTATCGTTTTATCGCCCAGCCCTATGTTAGACCCTATACCGACTAAGCTATTGAAAGAGATGCTTCCAGAGATCATAGATCCTCTTCTTAATATTATTAATTCGTCTTTGTCTCTAGGATACGTACCAAAAACTTTTAAGCTGGCTATGATAAAACCGCTTGTTAAAAAAACGCAACTTGAATTAGTTAATTACAGGCCGATCTCAAATCTGCCTTTTCTGTCAAAGATATTAGAAAAAGCAGTATCCTCACAACTGTGTTCCTTTCTTGAAAGAAATGATATCTGCGAGGATTTTCAGTCAGGATTTAGACCGCACCATAGTACTGAGACAGCTCTCATTAGAGTTACAAATGATTTACTTTTATCATCCGATCGTGGTTGTATCTCTCTATTAGTGTTACTTGATCTTAGTGCTGCATTTGACACAATTGACCACAACATTCTTTTAAATAGACTAGAAAACTATGTTGGCATTAGTGGAATTGCACTAGCATGGTTTAAATCATACTTATCTGACCGTTATCAGTTTGTAGCAGTAAATGAAGAGATGTCTTATCGATCACAAGTTCAGTATGGCGTACCACAAGGCTCAGTACTAGGGCCGCTGCTGTTCACTCTGTACATGCTACCATTAGGACATATCATTAGGAAACATGGAATTAGCTTTCATTGTTATGCCGATGATACTCAGCTGTATATTTCTTCAAAACCTAACGAAACTTACCAATTCACAAAATTAACTGAATGCATAGCTGATTTAAAAAATTGGATGACTAGTAATTTCCTAATACTAAACTCTGAAAAAACAGAGATTCTAATTATTGGACAAAAAACTTCCACACGTAATAACCTAGAATACTGTCTAACACTTGATGGCTGCTCTATTAAGTCTTCGTGTCGGTTAGGAACCTGGGTGTGCTTTTTGATAGCAATCTTTCATTTGAAAGTCACGTGTCTAGTATCTGTAAAACCGCATTTTTCCATCTTAAAAATATATCTTAATTACGACATATGCTCTCATTGACAAATGCGGAACAATTAGTTCATGCTTTCATGACATTAAGACTAGATCATTGTAGTGCTCTACTGGGTGGTTGCCCTGCACGCTTAAATAAACTACAGCTGGTCCAAAACGCTGCAGCTCGAGTTCTTACTAGAACCAGGAAATATGACCATATTAGCCCGGTTCTGTCAACACTGCATTGGCTGCCTATTAAACATCGTATAAATTTTAAAATATTGTTGATTACTTACAAAGCACTTAATGGTTTAGCTCCGCAGTACTTGAGCGAGCTCTTAACGCATTATAGTCCTTCACGTCTAATGCGATCTCAAAATTCGGGCCAGTTGATAATACCTAGAATATCAAAATCGACTGCGGGCGGTAGATCCTTTTCCTATTTAGCACCAAAACTTTGGAACAGTCTTCCTACCATTGTCCGGGAAGCAGACACACTCTGTCAGTTCAAAGCTAGACTAAAAACACATCTCTTTGACCTAGCATACACATAATATATTATAGACTTCTATAATTCAATGTTAGGCTGCATAGATTAGGTCAGCCGGAACTGGGAACACTTCCCTTAAATCCTGATGTACTCGTTACATCATCATAAGAAGAATGGCATCTACGCTAATTTTAGTGTCTTTGTTTATCCCGAGGTTTTCCTGCAGCCTACCGGATCCAGGCCGTATCCAGATCTGACTAGGAGCTTTGCCTGGACCCGATGACAACGCAGTGCTGAAGTGCCAACTAGCCTCTCCCTATGGAGGATCCCTTTCCCACTCTACAGATAAAATGTTGTGATTCCGGTTCGCGTACCCACCCCGAAGTGATAAAACAAAATTCTGTATCAAATTACAGTTACTATAAATCCGGCCTCTAGTTCATAAACGCCAGAGGAGAACTGGCCCCCGACTGAGCCTGGGTTCTCCCAAGGTTTTTTTTTCTCCAGTAGGTCACCTGATGGAGTTTTAGGACACCAGTAGGTCACTTGATGGAGTTTTTCGGTTCCTTGCCACTGTTGCCTTTGCCTTTGGCTTGCTCAGTTGGGGATATTCAAAATAATTAACCAAGCATTAATACCATTGATCAGCCCTACCAAACGTGGATGTTTTTTCACTAAGAAACAAACATTGTTATTTGATTGATATTGTGAAGCTGCTTTGATGCAATTTATATTGTGAAAAGCGCTATAGAAATACACTTGACTTGACTTGGTTACTGGTGTTGTGATGTGAGTTGACTGGTGTTGTGATGTGAGTTGACTGGTGTTGTGATGTGTGTTGACTGCTGTTGTGATGAGACTTGATTGGTGTTGTGATGTGTGTTGATTGGTGTTGTGATGTGTGTTGATTGGTGTTGGGTGTTGACTGGTGTTGTGATGTGAGTTGACTGGTGTTGTGATGTGAGTTGACTGCTGTTGTGATGTGAGTTGACTGGTGTTGTGATGTGAGTTGACTGCTGTTGTGATGTGAGTTGACTGGTGTTGTGATGTGCCTCAGATCACAGGACAGGCGTGTGTTTCTCCGAGGTCCTGCACAGCATGTGTGAGATGTCCTCCAGCAGGCGTGCTCCTGTGAGCTGGTCTCAGTGCTGCTGTAGTGGAGGCCGAGGCTGGGGTGAGCAGTGTGTCCTCTGCCCTCTGCCGAACACTGCCACCCTGAAGAAGCTCTGCCCGTATGGCCACGGCTACGCCACTGACGGATCAGGTGAGGAATCACACTCCAGACCAGCTTCACAAAAACCGCAGCGACACAAAGCTCAAATCTGATTGGTTTGGCATCACAGGCCTTACCAATGATGCCTTTAAAGATATTGGGCCTTATCATCACCCAGCTCAATGCAGTGCCAGGCAAGTGTTTTTTGCTAGTTTCAACCTCACGCAGTTTTCATTTTCACATCCACGCCACGCTGTTTAAATAGCACATGCATTTGCGCCCATGGACTGCTGGTCTGAAAACGAGGTGTGTGTTTGGGCGCATTGTTGGTGGGTTACTATTTTGATGAGCTCAAATAGACTGAGCCATTGACTAAATTGGCCATTGACCATTGGTCCAAAGTCAATGGCGCAATATCTTTTTTGTTATTTAAAGATTATTTATCTCTTTTGTTATTTAAAATTTTGTTGTGCGTTAGTAATGTGCGTCTGTAGTCGGGTCCACAACGCGTGTACACTCTGCTTATTACAGAGTGTCTGCTTATCACTCACGCACACACACACACACACACACACACACTCTGATTATTACACACACGCACAGCAGCACACAAATAATCCTGGATTCCTAAGTGCGCTTGCGACGTGTGCTCTAGATCCTGTGCTTAGATCCTTAAAATAGGGCCCTTAAAATCTCTAAACATCTAAAACATAAAATTCAAAGAAATACACAGCACCTTAAATGGAGTCAGGGCAGGGCATTATTGATTTTAGCTAGGGACAACAGCAGAAACAGAAACATACAGGGAATTTGCAGGTAGTGCTACACACACACACACAGTATACACGGATGTTTCATTTGATAGAATTCCTTATTCTCAGATGATGGGTATCAGAGTATGTGAGTTTTTTTTTTATGACCATACTTGTCAGTAAAGCTCTTTGTCTGTCCACAGATATAGATGAGTGTAAGCTGATTCCAGGAGTGTGTGTCAACGGTGTGTGTTTCAATACCATGGGCTCTTACAGATGCCACTGCGAACTAGGATACATGGCCTCCACTGAAGGAACCATGTGTGTCGGTACGCCACAAACACTCAGCTTCATAACTATCAGTCTTTCAAATCCGCCTGATGTTTGGACCGAGGGATTGTTGTTTGCTATTCCTTAAGATCATGGTTGTGTGCTTGTGTTTCTGTCAGATGTTGATGAATGTGGTTTGTCCCCGAAACCCTGTAATTTCCTGTGTAAGAACAGCGAGGGCAGCTATGCGTGCTCCTGTCCCCGTGGGTACACGCTGCAGGACGACCACAGGACCTGTGGAGGTCAGGGCTCTTATCTCAGAAATATTCTGTGCAAGTCTTTAAAAAAACCTGAAATCATTGTGTAGATCTTGTTTTATGTTTTCCTGTGATTTAGTTTGAGTTAATTGTTTATTACTAATTTGGTGTGTCCTTTTAATTTTTTCGGTAACATTTTACAATAAGGTTCATTAGTTAACATTTGTTAACTACATTAGTTAGCATGAACTATTAATGAACTACGCTTATACAGCATTTATTAATATTTGTTCATTTTAATTTCAACATTTGCTAATACTTTATTAAAATCTTGTTAACATTAGTTTTGTCTTGCTTACAGTAGTTGAGGACACTTAATATTCAGCAGTATTAATTAGGGAAGTTAATTTATATATTAGGGACATTAGGGAAGCAAATACATTAGTGACTTTTAAATCTCTTCTTAAAACATTTTATTTTAGGATTGCTTTTACTTGATTATTTATTTTACCTGTTTATTTTTGTGTTTAAAGTGTGTAGTTTTCTCTGTTATTATGTTTGCCAGTAAAGCGCTTTGAGAAAGGCGCTATATAACTTTTATATACAACTTTTAAAGGCGCTATATAAAATAAATGTATTATTATTACTGAACTGACACTGTTGTATGAGAACTGAACTGTGCTGGACGATGGCATCCCTGTTTTCTGCAGAGCTGGTTCATAGTTTAATTGAACTTATTTCATAATTGATGAACTTTACACAGTTATAGAACTGAACTGAATCAACACTGAACTGAACAGTGACTCTATTGTCTTTTTAGAGCTGCTTTACAGCAGAACTGAACTCTGTTTGCATCATTGGTCATTATTCTCCTGTTATCACTGTGAAGCTGCTTTGCAACGGTCTGTATTGTATGAAGCACTATAGAAATAAATGTGACTTGACTTTGAAGGACAAAAGCATGTGCAGAGTGTAATGGATGACGTGGTGTAATTTGAGGAGTGAACTGTTGATGACAGAGCAGTTAGTCACAAAACATTTACGGACCATCATAGTAAGACTTTCAGACGGAGATGTCGTTGAGATGTCTAGCTGCCTTTTAAAAAAGCAGTAGTTTGATTTGAGTTTTTGATTTACAGACGTGGATGAATGTCAGAGCAGACGACACAACTGCCAGTTCTCGTGTGTCAACAGCATCGGTGGCTTTACCTGCAGGTGTCCGGCGGGCTTCAGCCAGCAGCGCACGGCCTGCCGAGGTCAAACACACATTCAGGACTCCTCTCCTATGACACAACGCTGCATCACACAAGTAGTTGACAAAACACAAGTAGTGTTTGGAAAATATTAATGATGGAACATTATTCTAAAGTGTTACTAAGTAACTATGCAGGAAGTAATGCAGGACTAATGAGTAGCACTAGATTAACACTTCAGCTTCTACTATTAACTAATATAGAAACAATCTAATCAGTAAGTACTATCGAAATTAGTACATAAATATTTACTAACTGACAAATTATCAAGAACATCGTGTGTCTGAGACGTAATCAGTCATAATTTTTACTCTAAATGTACAAACATGTTTTTCACTTTAAAATAATGGTCCAGATCACTAGTAGTTCCTGCATAATGGTAACACTTGAGTAATTAGTGATGCATTTTATGACTACATTCGCATTTTATGACCACAAGGCATCCCTGAAGTGTCAGCAGAGATTGTGTCAACTAGACTCTCCCCTGTAAGGCCTTATCGACACGACAGCCATCGGCACTGATCCTCAACAAACTCGTCTCCATACACGCGTGACTCCGATCTTCAGCCAGATGAACTGCATAATATTCTGATTGTTCCAAACCAATCTAACCTCTGACCCGTAATGCCGCCTGAATCATACACTGTTTGTTCGTTGGCCAGAGGAGAACTGGCCCCCGACTGAGTGTAAGGTTTCTTTCTCCATTCTGTCACTGATGGAGTTTTGGTTCCTTGCCACTGTCGCCATTGGCTTGGCTTGCTTAGTTGGGGACATTTAATTTAATATTCAGCAATAATATTGATCTGCCTGCATTGACACCATTATATGAGAACTGAACTAAGCTGGACAATGACATCACACTTTACTAAAGAGCGGCTATATATATATATATATATATATATATATATATATATATATATATATATATATATATATATATATATATATATATATATATATATATATAATATATAAATTAACTGAATTAATAACTTTTTTTAAAACAAAAATGAACCATCACTGAACTTAAGCTGGACTGTGACACTATTTTCCTCTGGAAACAAACTTTGTTGCATTGTTTTCCTGTTATCTCTGTAAAGCTGCTTTGAAACAATCTGTATTGTAAAAAGTGCTATACAATCTTGACTTGACTTAACATTCAGAGTACAAATTATGACTGATTACGTCTCAGACACACTATAATGTTCTTTATAATTTGTCAGTTAGTTAATAGTTATTAGTGAGGCTAATCTCATTTAGTAATTATTGATTACCTAATAAGGAACTATCTCCTAATTTCGATAGTACTTACTGATTAGTTAAGCTTGTTACCAGTACATAGTTAATAGTAGAAGCTGATGTGTTAATGTAGTGCTACTCATTAGTCCTGCATTAATTCCTGCATAGTTACTTATTAAAGATGGACCATTAATCTAAAGTGTTACCATAACTTTGTTTCATTGTATGTGATTTTGATCATAGTAAATGAAGTAAAAAGCAGTATGTCAGTCAGGTGTGTGACCTCTTGTGGTTTTCTTTCTCCTGTGTTCTGTCAGATGTTAATGAGTGTCTGTCTGAGCCGAGTCCGTGTGGCCTGCGGGGCGTCTGCCAGAACTCAGCGGGCAGCTTCCACTGTGAGTGTCCACACGGCTTCACACTGGACTCTCTCGGCCTCAGCTGTCACGGTAAGGCCCTGTGTTTCTTAATATTTGTTGCAATCTTGGAGTAAAAGTTTAGAATCAAGTTCCATCCTACATTTTTACCCTCACTGAATATACTATTTCACTCTGACATGTTACATTACAGAAGGAAAATGGGTTGCAAATGGTGTTTCATGTTGTCTTTCGCAGTGAGAAATGTGCACTGATTAGAACGATTTAATTTTATTGAGTTCTATAAACAGGAATTTAATATTGAGTTAACTGACATTTCAGATACAATATGGGATTTTTTTTTTTCTTCTGAATTTTTTTTTATTGAGTATTAAGCCAAAGGAGAGGCACAGTAGTCTCCAAGCAATGCACAGTAGTGTCATTTCATTTCTAAATGAATCAATGTGTTGAGTGAATGATTCAGTGACTCAAAGTCACTTGTCTACACCTACTGGTGGATTAATGTAACCTGCAGAAAGAGTCACTGAAAAATCCCCACCAGCAATGAACAGATTGACAGTCTGAGTCAGCCAAAGTGCTGAGTCAGCCAAAGTGCTGTCTTAGCCTAATTTTGTGTGATAAATGGACAGATTTTAATGAATTCAGATGTGGACACTGGCATTGACACCAGGTCAGCACCTGTGGTATCTGTGGTGCTTATTAACTTTAGGTGTCATTCATTTAACTCTTTCCCCTCCATGCAATATATCGAAATAAATAACAGACCCTCTGCTTTTTAACAGCTTCATGCATTTTTTTTATTCAATTGTGGGTGTTTCATAAAAAAGCAACATTTTGAGCAAAAAGCTGAGAAAGTCGTGTTTTGTCAAAGGCTAAGCCGGATAGGATTCAGAACGATGATCAAAACACAGATGGAGTAGACCGAGTTCATTACCACCCCTAAAGCTTCACAGTCCTGTAGCTCGTCCTGGGTCGACATTTCATTCAGTAACGTTATGCAATTTTGATTTGTATGCTGTTTAATGTTGATGATCATTATTTTACACATGCATCTGATTTCATATGATATTGCTTGTTTTAGCTGCTTCTTCGCCTATGTTTTGATCAGGAGATTCAGTCCTCTTTCAGAAGACGTGTAATAGCGCCCCCACTGTATAACAGTGAAAACACGGGAAGCCAGAACACTCCGTCAACGTTGTCTCATAACTGAAGAAAATTTCCGTCAATGTCAGGGAAAGGGATAATATGATAAAACAAATGTCATCAGAGCTCAGAACGAGTGATGTGGGAACAGTATAGAGTTAGACTGATAATCACTTTAAGCAATATTTTTTGTTAATACTTTTCTGAGTGATCAGTTATTTGTTCTACCGATAATGGGCAATAAATGTGGTTGTTTCAGTAACAGCACACAACGGCTCTTTTACAGCAATCCACAGGCCCAAAATGGCATACAATTCTGAGAAGATGACTGTTGCATCCTTTGGTGAGAGGTTACAATCGTAACCCAAGGTTCACTTTCAGTTGACTTGTTTGCCACCTCACTATGGGATATAGAAAACAGCTTTCACTTCCACAAGCATCTACTTCCTCCATGGTAAATGGATGGTACTTCCCTTCTGGGCTAACCAGAGCGCTCAGGTTCATTTCCACTGAGGTAGCCCCAAGTCATATTCACTCAAACAGGGATTTGAAAGGTCTTTTAAACACCTGATGTGTGTATTTTATATCACAGACACCCAAATGAAAAAAAAGATTGTGTCCATATGGTTTAATTAAATTTAAAAGGGTTAAAATTTCAAAAGAAAATGGCAAATTATTTGCATACATTCTTTTTTTTTTTTGAGGACCAAGTCTAAAATTTCTGGATTTAATTCATTTTGAGAGAATATTTGGGGCATGATAGCAAAAATTTCAATGTGGTGTAAAACCTTTGTACCAAATAACTGATCTTGTTTAAAAAAGGTGAACTTCTCAATAAAACACAATATCAGCTAGTTTGGCATACATTAAAAAAGTAAATGGAACACATTTGTTCTGAATATTATAATTAATTTGGGGAATCATGTGAGTCAAGTCAAATTCCTGAAGTGTCAAGGTAGTGTAACCACCATTCAAGTAATCTTTTTGTTAATATTGTGTAAAAAGACCATATGACAGGAAATTATGCAGAGAAGGTGACACTAACTGCTGCATGCAAATGTAAGTAACTCTTTAAAATGTGAGATCATTTGACATTTTTAGGGTATGGTCAGGTCCCAGGAATAGATTGATAATTCATCATAATAAAAATGAGTATCAACTTAAAAAAAAATTACATTTTAAATATTCCCACCAAGGCCACATGCTTACATAGGTGTCCATGATAATGCCTGTCAAATTTGATTAAACTGAAATGTCAAATGGTGTAACCGGTTACACCTATTGACTCCTATGACAAGCCTTTCTGTTAGTGGCCAATTTAGTTAAATATCACTAGCTTATGATGCTGATTAAAAATGTAATATAAACTAACCTACTATTTGGAACTCTTTTCAAGTGTTCAATGTAACCATTACAACCTCATTGGTTCTTACAGTAGCTCAAACGTGCTGCGTAACATAAGAATGAACCTCATTGGTTCTTGCTGAAGCTCAAAGGTGCTGCGTAACATGAAAGTTAACCTCATTGGTTCTTTCAGAAACTCAAACGTGATGCGTAACACAAGAATAAACCTCATTGGTTCTTGCTGAAGCTCAAACTGAAATAATCTAGTTTATTGTAATAACATTGTTTGTTTTTTTAAACAATTTTTATATCATTTGTCAAAGATTATTTTGAAAACAGAGGTGGTTTCAGCATGTTCTTCCAAATTTTGCAAAAACTTTCAAATTTAATTTTAGAGATAACTAAAATAATCTATTTTCATGTGATATTTAAAAAATAAGTATTTATTTCTAAACCTAAAGGTCTGGTGTTACCAATTCACTTTGTACCATCGCTTGATTTGGCCCCTCAAACTGTGTGAGATCACCTTATCAGCAGTCCAGAAATGGACTCAAAGGCTAACAGCTACATTAGGAAGCAGCTGGGCCTTCCCCGATGTCTGTCAACTGTGCAGCCTTTGGAAGAAACATCTGGAGGCTCCCAGTGAAATCCATCAGCTTGGGCTACAAGTTGGAGAAGGTGAGACTGAAAAGACTCACCGGATCTGGCAGTGCAAAACACCAAGGCCCAAGTGCAAACTGGAAGGAAATGGAAAGCATCGCAGTCTGTACTCCAGGCCATAACCCGCCTAAAACACCAGGAGGTCGTCGGATTGGTGCAACATAGCAGGGCAGGCCTTGGTTGGGGAACATCACCTAAGATGTGGTCCAAAGCCTCAAAGACAGAGAGGAAAAAAACTGGTGATCTCCGAAGTCGTAAGGGAGGAAGAGTTCTGGAGAGTTTCCGGACTCAGCAGCTCTGGTTGAGTTAGGCAGCTTGAGTCATTCCACCAGCCGAAAATAGTCAAGTTAAAGGTCCGAGAAAGAGATTTTGTGCCTCTTTGAGATGGCACCACAAGACGACGTTCACTTGCAGAGCGCAAGTTTCTGAATGGCACTTAAGTCTGGAGTAATGAGTTTACGTAAAAGGGAGCACAGCCAGTGGTTGTTCTGTAGGCAAGCATCAGTGACTTGAATTTGATGCGAGCGGCAAATGGCAACCAGTGCAATTATGTGAGGAGAGGAGTGACGTGTGCTCTCTTCAGTCTGTGATGTTCCCTGCAAACAAATGGATCTTGCTCAATTATGTCATCCACTATGTAGTGCCTTGAAAGGCTAGCACACTCAACTGTTCACACACTGGAGAGGAACACAAAGAACAGTGTATTTGAGCCTTGCAGGTTCTTTCACACTGGCATTTGGTGCACTCACATACTCCTTTTGCATGATATGAACATACTAGTGATGTGAAGTTCATTTGGATGATATGAACGCTGTTTTCTAAACCTAAAGTTCGCTTGAAAAGGCGTTTCTTTAGCATACTCCACATCTTTATATCTCTTATGGTACATGCATGGCATACAAACGAAGTCTTTCTCTCTCCCTAAGGTTCTACTGATTAATCCAATGTAACAAAAATATGAATAAAACAGCAAAGCTATAGGATCTTCTCTTCCGGAGTCATTACCCAGTTACAGTGGTGAACAGCTGCCGTTGATGACGCATGTACCATGTATTTAGTTTGGAACCAAAAGCACAATGTGAAGAGACGGGGAAGGATGAGGGGAAGAATCACACTCGGGCGCAGACCAAGCGATGGAAGTGTGAAAGCACTGAAGTGTCCAGCGTACTGTGCGGGGCCACCGCACTATAGTATGTGAGATGCATGAATTACGTTACATAATGTAATTGACTGTGCTGTTTCTGTTTCTCTCTCTCTCTCTCTCTCAGATATAGATGAGTGTGTGCGTGATCACAGGTGTCAGTTTGGCTGTCAGAATGTTGCGGGTGGTTTCCGCTGCAGCTGTCCACAGGGATACACTAACCCACACACACACACACACACAATTGTTAGTTTTATGGGCACTTTCCATAGACATCATCTTTATACTGTACAAACTGTATATTCTATACCCTAACCCTAAACTTTGCAACCTGAGCTTAAATGGGAGTAAAACAGGGATTGTTGCATTTAGAGCAGACCTAACTGAAATCTCACTGTCTTAACACCCTATGCCAAGCCTTATGGGAAAAATCTGGGAGTCCTTCAGGGGTGTGTTTCCCGAAAGCATCGTTAGCCAACTATGATCATAAGTTCTGTCGTTATCAGCATAGTTCAACGAGAGTTAGAGAGTTACGGCGTTGTATGGAAAACACACCCCTGGACAGTGCTCTAAAGCTTGATAGCAAGTTGATTTTACAACCTGATCAACTTGCTATCAATTGCGAGTCTTGGTGAAAATGGTCTTCTCTTTTTTTTTTTTTTTTTTTTTTTTTTTTTGATGATCCATACTTTTATTTCCTTGACCCTCTAAAGTACTTGGGTATCTGCTCCTAAACTTTGGAACAGCTTGCCAAATCAAATCAGAACTGACCCACATTTTTAAATCAAAGTTAAAATGTTTCTATTTGATCTTTCCTACAATCTGTGATGCTTTACTGTTTTTCTGAACTACAGATGACAATGAGTGCTTGAAACCGGGCAACTGTGGTTCAGCTTCCTGTTTCAACACGCTGGGCAGCTTTAAGTGTGGCTGTCCATCTGGCTTCACCTTTGACCCCGTGTCCACGAGCTGTGAAGACGTGGACGAGTGTGTGTCCTCCATGAACCACTGCAGATACGCCTGCTCAAACACACAGGGGGGATTCATGTGCGGATGTCCCGCAGGATATTACAGAGCGGGACAGGGGTGAGTCTGCACCACACTGTTACACTTCATCATATTAGCGCTCAAACTACAGTCATGTGGAATATTTACATAGCAAGGTTATAGTTGAATAGTGGATAGTGGACAAGTAATAGGGATTTCTTTATAATATTATAAATGATTAAACTGTTTTTTTAGCAGTTTTTGGGCACATCTAATGAAACCTGCTCAACATGGCTGGATTTTAAAATGTTTTTTATTATACTTCTTTATTTCGTGGTTTTACTGATTGATTATTGTACTATTTTGTGCACTATAATGAAAAAAAATACTATATTACAGTAATGAGAATCATCATTGATTATGGGACTTGTCAGATGGATTACAGGGAAAATAACTTTTTATTACTGTAATGAAACAAAGAAAATTGTCATGAAAGTAAAACATGGTAAAATTAAATGGTGCTTGATCCTTTAGTTTCTTACCATGCAAACAGTGGGAAAGCTTCTTTCTCTTTATAGTTGTCAAATCTGGCATTGTATATTACGAATATTGTTGGCTCTTTGATAAATGGCCTCTTTTTTTTGTTCCTCTTTTTTAAGTTGCATTGGACTAAAGTGTCTGTTAAATGTGAATGACATGTGTAGAAATACATGTAGCCAGCATTCTGTGTGATTTATTGGTCTTATATGTGGATCTTTGTCATCAGTGAGATATGAGTGTGTTCCTGCAGGCACTGTGTATCTGCTGCTGGTTTTGGAGGTGGTGAACTTGGACCAGAAGAAGAAAACGCTCTTTCTCCTGAAACCTGCAATGGCTGCAAAACCACTGGACACCAGAAGAAAAGTGTTAGGAGAAGACACACTTCAAACTTATACAGTTTCACTTCACACAGGTAAAAGAAAAAACAGTCTTAAAAAAAAATCAAGACAAATTTCTTAAAGGGGTTAATTCACCCAAAAATGAAAATTCTGTCATTAATTACTCGCCCTCATGTCATTCCAAACCCGTAAGACTTTTGTTCATCTTCAGTACACAAATGAAGATGTTTTGATGAAATCTGAGAGCTTTTTGTCCCTACATTGGACACAACTACAGTATCACTTTCAAGCCCTCAGAAAGGCAGTAAAGACATCATTAAAGTAATCCATGTGACTCCAATCGCCAATGCGCATTCATGCAACAAAGTCTGTTTTTGCATCAACACAACATGCATGCGCCATGGTGCTCTCGTCAATGCATGCAAGGAGATTCATCTTTTGTAAATAAAATGGTAAATTATGTTTTTTGTGCAAACAAAGCACTTGGGTCACTTTGAGGTTAACCCAGTGGAGTCACATAGATTACTTTAATGTATTTTACCACTTTCAAGCCCCAGAAGGGTAGTTGTCAATAGAGGGAAAGAAAGCTCTCAGATTTCATCAAAAACATCTTCATTTGTGTTCTGATGATGAACAAAAGTCTTACGGGTTTGCAACAACATGAGGTTGAGTTATGACAGAATTCTCGTTTTTGGGTGAACTAACCCTTGAAAACAGTGTCGTGTAAACAGCCCCTAACAGTCAAACACATTTTTAAACTAAAAAAGTAAAACCTTTTATGCGTTTTGGTCATTCATTACATCGACAACAGTGTTTTGGGTCCCTGAAACCGGGATTCAAAGTGTACGTTTTTGAAAACGGTCTCCGTGTAAACAACAAAAACGCGAATCTCTGAAGACGATGACATCATGCATCTACGTATTACATGTTCAGTCTATAGTGTTTCATCGCCATCTAATGGCCTGGCAGCAGAATACAGCGTTTTTTGTCAATTTCACGGATCCGTGTGAATGGGGATCGGTTTGACAATGTTTTCCTAGTACAGACGACACCAAAGGAAAAACGTCTCTGTTTAAGCATATCTTTGTCGTGTAAATGTACCCTGAGTCTCATTCCTCTTGTAAATAAATGTTGCATGTGGATGATCGTTCGCTGAACCTCATAACTGTAATATAATATAAATGTTCTGCTGTTCCTACAGGAAGCAGTTAGTCTGGCCAGTGTGGACGTGGATCAGCCGCTGAAGTTACTTCTCAAGCGTTCACAACTCAAACCCAGAGCAGCCGTCCTGGAGCTGATGCCTGCAGTCCGATCCCTTGTCCAGCACGAGACCTACTCCATCACAGCCGGAAACCAGGACGGGCTCTTCCAGATCAGACAGCGGGCGGGGGTCAGTTACCTGCACCGCACACACAGGACCTCAACAAGGACACACTACACCCTGCAGATCAGAGGTTCTGATGACCCCCGAGCGACCCGCTCCAGCCCTGCTCATCACACTCCACATCACAATCCAGTAGAGGAGCAGTTCTGATGACCACAGTGACACGCTCCAGCCTTGCTCCTGTTTCACCCCAATCACCAATTCACAAAATTAACGGAATGCATTGCTGATATAAAAAATTGGATGACTAGTATTTCCTACTACTAAATTCTGAAAAAACAGATTCTAATTATTGGACAAAAAACTTCCACACGTAATAACCTAGAATACTGTCTAACACTTGATGGCTGCTCTGTTAAGTCTTCGTCGTCGGTTAGGAACCTGGGTGTGCTTTTTGATAGCAATCTTTCATTTGAAAGTCACGTGTCTAGTATCTGTAAAACCGCATTTTTCCATCTTCAAAATATATCTAAATTACGCCATATGATCTCACTGACAAATGCGGAACAATTAGTTCATGCTTTCATGACATCAAGACTAGATTATTGTAATGCTCTACTGGGTGGTTGCCCTGCACACTTAATAAATAAACTACAGCAGGTCCAAAACGCTGCAGCTCGAGTTCTTACTAGAACCAGGAAATATGACCATATTAGCCCGGTTCTGTCAACACTGCATTGGCTGCCTATTAAACATCGTATAAATTTTAAAATATTGTTGATTACTTACAAAGCACTAAATGGTTTAGCTCCGCAGTACTTGAGCGAGCTCTTAACGCATTATAGTCCTTCACGTCTATTGCGATCTCAAAATTCGGGCGAGATAATACCTAGAATATCTGAATCGACTGCTGGCGGTAGATCCTTTTCCTATTCCTATAAAACTTTGTAACAATCTTCCTAACATTGTCCAGGAAGCAGACACACTCTGCCAGTTCAAATCTAGACTAAAGACACATCTCTTTAACCTAGCATACACATAATACATTATAGACTTCTATAATTCAATGTTAGGTCAGCCAGAACTGGGAACACTTCCCTTAAATCCTGATCATCATAAGAAGAATGGCGTCTATGGTAATATTAGTCTCTGTGTTAATCCCGAGGTTTACCGCAGTCCACCGGATCCAGGCTGTATAATAGCAGGACCTGCGCCTGGACCCGACGACAACGCAGTCCTGAAGTGTCAACTAGTCTCTCCCCTGTGAAGCCTCCTTTCCTTCCCTTACCTCTCTACAGATAAAGCGTTGTCGGGATAATTCCGGTTCACGTGGCTACGCCGAAGCGATAAAATTCTGTATTAGGTTCCAAGGTCCAAGCCTTGAAAAATGTATATTTCATGTTTGTGTTCTCGGGCCCCAGGCACTGCTGTGTGCGAGTGAGCGGCCGGAGCGCGTTAAGGGTTTTCTGTTAGAGCGGTGTCGTGTTAGCGACCCCCAAGTTAATAACTAATGATCTTTGTGACGGAAGTGAATCAATCAAAACTAACTTTAGCTGGACAATAACTTTATTCTAGAGCTGCTGTAAAGCCAAAACATTCTCTGTTACTTTAATTTCCTATTATCACTGTAAAGCTGCTTTGAAACAATCTAAAGCGCTATATAAATGGTGACTTGACTCCTCATCCAGTAGAGGAGCAGGAGCACGTCTGAATATGTCAAGACTCACTGAAACACACACAGCTGAATTGTTTTTATATGGAGCTAATCATATTTTCTTTCCCCAAACCCTCAATTTTTTTTTATTATTAAATAAAACATAAGTATGTTTGTTTTTAAGCCATTCGAATTTTCCAACCCGAGATGCTCACATAAAATCTTTACATCACAATGCCCATGATATTGTACACAATTTTCTTCATAAAGCATGTATAGACTACTACATACAGTCTTATGCAGAAAGGGCCTAGTTGGGGGGACATATTTTCCATTTTTAAAATGTAAATGCAGAAAATGCCACTATATTTATGTATGAAATTTACATAGTGTTTGGAGGCTATTACGTGGATAAGATGGAAAGCCTCTGTTTTGAAGTGGAACTCTGTCCCCAAAATCTGCATTTCTAGCCCTGGTTATCTCTCTCTCTGACTGGAGATCATTGTAACATGTTTTGTTTAAAGAGATAACATGAGTGCTGGTGTATTGCATTGCACACGATCTAACGATTAGCGTTCGTTGAAGAATCACATATAAGCAAATAACATAAGCAAATCACATTACAATGCATGTCAGAACTAACTCATTCCGTTGTGCATTAAAGAGATAACATGGGTGCTGTTGTATTGCATTGCACACACGATTTAACGTTGTGCACTGAATAATAACATATGAGCAAAGCACTTGTTGCAGTGCAATGCATACAAGAACTAAGTCATTCCGATGTGCATTGAAGAGAATTCAATATTTCACTTATTCCTCTGTAAGTGAAAAGAAAACACAAATATATGTTTTGCAATCCATTGCATAATAATACAACTAACTTGTTCATTTGTGTTTTGAAGGGAAATTATTGCATTAGCTGTTGCATTACAACGCAGAGAAAAACTTATTACATTCACTAAATGTAATTGGCATTGCAAACACGATCTAACAATTAGTGTTGAAGAATAAGATATGAGCAAATCACATGTTGCATTGCATGCCAGAACTAATTAATTCCATTGTGCAAGAGATAACATGAGTGCGGTTGTATTGCATTGCACACACAATCTAGCTTGTGCATTGAAGAGTATCATGTAAGCTATGCACTTGTTGCATTACATTGCATGCCAGATACTTACTCCGATATGCATTAAAGAGATAACATCTCTGCTGTTGCATTTTATTGCATATCGGAGTAACGTATTGCTCTGTGCAATAAAAAAACGTAACAGATGTGCTTTCGTATTGCCTTGTAACTACAACTAACGTATTCATTTTGTGTGATGAGAAATCGTTGCATTAGCTGTTGCTTTACAATGCATAAAATAACTCATTCCCTTGTTCAACGAAGAAACAGATGCTGTGGCTTGCATTGCATACACGATGTAACGTGCATTAAAGTATAACATAAGCTATGTACTTGAATTGCAATGCAAAAAAAGAACTAACTCATTCAGATGTGCATTGAAGAGATAGCATTTTTAACAGTTGCATTGCAAGAACTAACTTCTGTGCAATGAAAACAAATAACGTGTGCTTTCATTGCATTGCATAAACTATTCTTTTTTTATATAGAAGAGAAATGATTGCAATTGCCATTCCATTATAATGCACACACAATAACTAACTCATTCCGTTGTGCAACGAAGAGGTAATGTGTTGTTGTTGTTGCATTGTACACACGATCGCGTTGTTTATTGAAGAATAATTTGTTGCATTGCAATGCATACAAAAACTAATGCCGATGTAAATTTTCCAACTGCAATGTTTGCAGTTGCATTTGCATTAAAAGATCTTATCCCTCTGTGCAATGAAAAGAAAACACAACATATGTGCTTTCGACATTCATTGCATAATACAACTACTTGTTCATCTATGTTTTGAAGGGAAATTATTGCATTAGCTGTTGCATTACAATGCATATAGAATAACTGCCGCATTCCATTGTACTACGAAGAGAAAACAAGTGTGGCATTGCATTGCACACACAATCTAAAAATTAGCATTGAAGAGTAACAAAATCAAATCTTGCATTACAATGCATGCCAAAACTAACATTCCGTTGTGCATTAACTATAAATAAAGCAGATTACAATGTCAATTCTACTGGGTGTAGATTTTCCAAACAATAACTAAACCTGTTAAACTGGATGTCTTGGCTCATGAACACCCGTCTGTGTGTGTCAAGCCTACTATATGGTGATGTGTATCACTGCCACCATTAAATGATGCTTATAAAAGACAGCGTTTCAGACTGCGGAGTTAACCGGGTGCTATGAGATCTTTGAGATCCTCAGCTGAATCACTGCTGAACCAGCTTCTTAAATAAAATACAAATATGAATATGGTGTCTGTTCAACACTGTCTGCCCAGCACACGAAGGCAAGGTACGAGAACAAGCTTGTCTCTGAGGTTGAAGGATCATGAGGACCCAGTGGTGAAGAGGAGCATCTGTATTAAGAGGCACCAACAAAAACAGAACAACAACTGATTATCATTTGTTTATTTTTTATATATTGCAATAAAGATGTACAAAGCATCGATACCCTTAACCGTTAAAATGTTAGAAAAAAGCATGTGACAAATAACAGTACATATATCAAAACATTACTGTTCCAGCACAATCATTCAGAGCCACCCTCATGTTTAGCAGGACACAAACCATTGGTCAACAGAGCATTTCTTTAAAAGCCATATAAAAGATAGAAATTTGACAAAACATTGAAAAAGAAAAAGATTGTTGACTAAACCCAAACTAAAAAAAAAAAACATCTTAAAAACTACTGTAACATAAAAGAAACAAAAAACCCTGTAATAAATAATTTCACCATATTAATTTGCTATTACTCCACTCCTTTGATTAATCTGGTTAGACTAAAATATATTTACAAGTTAGAAAGGAAGTATAGTGTGAACTAGAGCTGGAACTCGCTGACCTTGATGTGTTAACTCATTTTCACACGATAAGCTACTGAGAAAATGTGAGAGTTTGGCAACACATTCTGACATGCCGAGGGCAAAGTAACGTCTTCATATACAGAAACCAGCGAAACCGTTGAGAGGCACTCTTAAAGCACCTCGTGGTGTGGAAACCTACAGCTGCAACTAATGCACTTCTACATCGGTGAGAAACACATTATATGGGTGACATCTTCCCGCTTTCTTGTCTACATCTACATATAATATACAAGTGTCTTAATCATTCAAGATAACAGGTAGGAGTTGAGTAGGTGATTTTGTCGCATGTCGGTGTGTCTGTACAGCACTCGTTCATCCGAACACACACACACACACACACACACACACACAACAGGTAAGATTGTACCATCAGCTTCACCCACTTCAAATGAAAACACATACGGTGCACACACACACACTTAACTTTTAAATATAAGTTTATATTGAGAACTATAAATGTGAATATATTCGTCACATGGATTATTTCTCAGGTAAATGGCAGGGCTGTGAATTGCACGAATATAACATACACAGAACCGCAACACACTGCGCCTGCAAACAATCAGTGTTGGGAACCAGATTCAAAGTGTGACCAAACCAAAGACGCTCCATATTCATATATTCAGGTGGACTGCAGCTAAACTGACCAACACTTCAGTCACTGACCGCTTTAAACTAAGGCATGATGGGCCATACAACAAACATCTGGTCACATCCCAGCATTCAATCACAAGAACCAACCGGACACACATATAACATTCAGGAACAGGACAGACTGAAATCCTGGATGTCAGACGTCTCCGAGATTAAAGATGAACCCGGCTCTCAATCCTGAGTTTAGATTACAATATTTGAACGAGTCGCACGCAGTCCATCTGCATAGAGGAACAAATCACTTCACTCGACGCAGAACACACTGTCTGTGAAGAGGTGATGGTGGTGTATCAACGTACAAATGTACAATTCCAGACTGCTTTATAAAACCAGGAAAGTGTAAAGATGGGAGAGCTTTCCTAGACGGCCAGGATTCAGGCATTAGTCCACTTATCAGCTATCATCACAGCACTCAAAGACGACAAGTAAAAACAACAATCCTCACTTCATCTGTTAAGGCAAAGGTCTTCTCTGTGATTCCAGGGCTTTGCTCTCTTTTGGTTCATTGTTAGTTTGAAAAGATCTGATTCCTCTCTTCAGACAGCACTCCTCCATTAGCCTCTCTTCGTCAAACCAAAAACTGTTCAACTGTACACAAGGGAAAACTAATATAGTTTTGTTAAAGTTCTGACTTTTTACATTAGACTACGTGAAAGATGATTGTAATCACCCCGTAGTTCAGGTCTATCAGTGGAACAAGAACATGGAGGGGCGCTGCGCAAAAACGCCACAACTCATTCGATGCTTAAAGGAAGACATAAAACTTTGAAGAATAAAAATGGACTACAAAAAAAGTCAAAACTCATTTTCTAATGGTGCGCAGTGGAGACCTCAGTCCACTCGTGCTGAAGCGTGATCAAATCAAGGAAGATTTACATTTAAAACCCCAAAACAGCCTAAAATCTATATTATAAATTACCAATCAGGGAAAAATGTAACAATTGAATATGATCGCACAGGAAGGCACATCCACAAGGCTATAAAAGTGTTGCAAAGAACCGTGTTATTCTTCAAAGTGAGAAAATAAGAAATGAGGTGATTATTGCTTCATCAAGAGCAAATTAAAAAAAGTACGAAAGAGGAAAAATAAATCCACAACTCAAAAAGTTGTGACAGTCATAGTAATGATAACAATGATAACAACAATCAGTGTAACAACGTGTGCTCAGAAACTGAGCTGAAGACCGTATAACCCAGCAGACGTGAGCTCTCCTGTGGCGTAAAGAACCGCTCTGGTTTCAGTTCATTGAGGAGCGTCTGTCGTCATCATCGTCATCATTGGTCAGATGTGCTGTGTGTGTGTGTGTGTGTGTGTGTGTGTGTGTGTATATATGTGTATATATGTGTGTGTGCTCTAAGAGTAGAAGGTGAGGACGCTCTGATGGTTCCCGCGCACTAACAGGACGGGCGGCAGGTCTTTGGAGAGTGTGTCCAGCCAGGCCATATACAGAGCGCTGGAGACGGCTCCTTTCCTGGCCAGTGGCATGCTCCTGTCACACACACACACACACACGTTAGTGCTGCTAGACAATAACGAGAGGAACTCTCAAAAAACCTGATCATGATAATGAGTGACACTAGTCAATCGAGAGACACTTGTGCCTCAGTACCATTCATTTTCTCCTTTTGGATTTACAGCTCTGTTTTGCAAACGTTACAGCATGTGAACGGCAGTAAACAAACAGGGTTCGTAAAAACTAATTCCAGGACTTTAACCACTACTTTCACAATCACAAGGATCATAATCAGAGATCGCACTTATCAAACAAAATCTTCTGGATTTTTACAACGCATTTAATAATATATATTAAACATAAAATATTATTTATAGAACAATAATAGCCTTTATAAACTTTGTATTATAAAGTTGGCGTACTTTGTATCGAGAAAAGGTCTGATGGGGGTTTATCAGACGTGCTGCATGAAAATATTGTATTTGTGTTTTGTTTTTAATGATTTTTCATATATATTGTATTTAAATAAGTCCACCACTTTTCAAGTACCTCTTAGTAAATACAGGTCCTTCTCAAAAAATTAGCATATTGTGATAGTTCATTATTTTCCATAATGTAATGATAAAAATTAAACTTTCATATATTTTAGATTCATTGCACACCAACTGAAATATTTCAGGTCTTTTATTGTTTTAATACTGATGATATACAGCTCATGAAAACCCAAAATTCCTATCTCAAAAAAATTAGCATATTTCATCCGACCAATAAAAGAAGTGTTTTTAATACAAAAAAAGTCAACCTTCAAATAATTGTTCAGTTATGCACTCAATACTTGGTCGGGAATCCTTTTGCAGAAATGACTGCTTCAATGTGGCGTGGCATGGAGGCAATCAGCCTGTGGCACTGCTGAGGTGTTCTGGAGGCCCAGGATGCTTCGAGAGCGGCCTTAAGCTCATCCAGAGTGTTGTGAAGAGAAAGTTGAGAGACGCAAGACCCAATATCCCACAGATTCTCTATGGGGTTCAGCTCAGGAGAGTTGGCAAGCCAATTGAGCACAGTAATACCATGGTCAGTAAACCATTTACCAGTGGTTTTGGCACTGTGAGCAGGTGCCAGGTCGTGCTGAAAAATGAAATCATCTCCATAAAGCTTTTCAGCAGATGGAAGCATGAAGTGTTTTATCAAGGGCAGGGGCAATGCAGCTAGCTATCAGGAGATTTTGGAGCAGTGAACCAACACCAGCAGCTGACATGGCACCCCAGACCATCACTGACTGTGGGTACTTGACACTGGACTTCAGGCATTTTGGCATCTCCTTCTCCCCAGTCTTCCTCCAGACTCTGGCACCTTGATTTCCGAATGACATGCAACCACTGAGCAACAGTCCAGTGCTGCTTCTCTGTAGCCCAGGTCAGGCGCTTCTGCCACTGTTTCTGGTTCAAAAGTGGCTTGACCTGGGGAATGCGGCACCTGTAGCCCATTTCCTGCACACGCCTGTGCACGGTGGCTCTGGAGGTTTCTACTCCAGACTCAGTCCACTGCTTCCGCAGGTCCCCCAAGGTCTGGAATCGGTCCTTCTCCACAATCTTCCTTAGGGTCCGGTCACCTCTTCTCGTTGTGCAGCGTTTTTTGCCACACTTTTTCCTTCCCACAGACTTCCCACTGAGGTGCCTTGATACAGCACTCTGGGAACAGCCTATATGTTCAGAAATGTCTTTCGGTGTCTTACCCTCTTGCTTGAGGGTGTCAATGATGGCCTTCTGGACAGCAGTCAGGTCGGCAGTCTTACCCATGATTGCGGTTTTGAGTAATGAAACAGGCTGGGAGTTTTTAAAAGCCTCCGGAATCTTTTGCAGGTGTTTAGAGTTAATTAGTTGATTCAGATGATTAGGTTAATAGCTCGTTTAGAGAACCTTTTCATGATATGCTAATTTTGAGATAGGAATTTTGGGTTATCATGAGCTGTATGCCAAAATCATCAGTATTAAAACAATAAAAGACCTGAAATATTTCAGTTGGTGTGCAATAAATATATGAAAGTTCAATTTTTATCATTACATTATGGAAAATAATGAACTATCACAATATGCCAATTTTTTGAGAAGGACCTGTATGGCTATTTTTAAGGATTTTCCAGGACTTACATATCAAAAAGTCAAATTCAAGCAGCGTGAAGCTAGAAGTACTTGAAGTACTTTAGGAACCTTGTACGAACCCTGACACACAGATTAAAGATGAATCATAGTTTGGTTACGGTTCTTCACTCTGATTAGTCGAGCATACTTGCTGATGTAACAGTGTTTTCCCTGCATCGCTCCGCTTAGGTTAAATCACTAGGCCAGTAGGTGGCGGCAGGAGAGTGTGTTTAGAAGTTTAGGTTGTGACTCACATGACTATGAGGTTGGCTGTGCTGGAGTGCTCCTTCAACAGCTCGTTCAGCCGGATCTGACGGTTACTCTGAGGAAAAACAAATCAATTCACAGGAAGACTGAAGTTACTGTGTCTGTTAACAGCCAGGAAACAAACACTTCAAACTAGACTTTCCATGGAAACAAATGCACACCATCATTTTACTCCAATATTCCATTTAACTCACTTCCATTTAACTCACTTCCATTTAACTCACTTCCATTTAACTCACTTCCATTTAACTCACTTCCATTTAACTCACTTCCATTTAACTCACTTCCATTTAACTCACTTCCATTTAACTCACTTCTATTTAACTCACTCTGATCCTGGCTCTGATCTGATGTTCA
Organism: Meda fulgida; assembly: GCA_030578275.1. Taxonomy (NCBI): domain Eukaryota; kingdom Metazoa; phylum Chordata; class Actinopteri; order Cypriniformes; family Leuciscidae; genus Meda; species Meda fulgida. The sequence continues at coordinate 327,078 of CM060625.1, read as the reverse complement.
CTGATCGATTGCTCCTGTCTGCCTTCCTGCCTGCTGTGAGTTTGTTTGCGTCGAGGCTGTAAGCTCTACGCCTCGTATTAGCTTCGTATTTCTTTCTGTTTTAAACCATCATTTACTATCATTTCTAGTTGTTTATATTACTAAATATAGTTTACCCACCATCTCAGATTAACCTTACATCGCTAGCTTCCGTTATTGTTAGCACAGCACGCTAGTGTTTACGCGCCACCCGCGCTCATTTATTTATTATTTATTTTCTCTCGCGCGCCCGCCCGCGCCTTTGATTCTTACTTACCCGCGCTTTTATGAACTCAGTCAACACAAACGGTGAGTAATGTCTTGTCCTGTTATTGTCACCTGTGTCACATGTCATATGTTTAGTATAGCCTTCTCCGATGGCAATATAGGATTTATTTGTGATAAATGCAAGGAGACAGTCAGGCTGACGGAGAAGATTTCAGAGCTAGAGACACGCATCCAAACTTTAATTGAGGATAGTAAGGATAGTACTAGAGCTCTAGATACTATTTTGGATGCGCCTAGCATAGTGAACTCTGTACATGATTCGGTTCCGGCTGAAGTAGAGCCCACGCAGCAGGGCAGATGGGTGACCGTGAGAGATCGCTCTAGTCGCGGATTAAAAAAAAAAAACACTCTTCCGTTCCGATTACCATAACAAACCGATTTGCCCCATTCAGTGAAACACCCACTGAGAATTCTGTTGATTGTGCCCTGGTAATTGGTGATTCGATCACACGGAACGTGAAAATATCGACACCAGCCACCATAGTCACATGTTTGCCGGGAGCCAGAGCGCCTGACATCAAAGCAAATTTAAAAGTGCTGGCTAATGCTAATCGTAAATTCTCTAAGATCATTATTCATGTTGGCACTAATGATGTTCGACTCCGCCAGTCGGAGATCACCAAAATTAATATTAAAGAGGTGTGTAAACTCGCAAGTACGATGTCAGGCACTGTAATTTTCTCTGGCCCCCTTCCTGTTCGCCGGAGTGATAAGATAGTAGCAGATTGGCCTCACTCAATGGTTGGTTGTCTAAGTGGTGTCCGTTGAATAATATAGAATTCATAGACAATTGGAAAAGTTTTTGGGGCAAGCCTGACCTGTTGAAAAGAGATGGTGTTCATCCCCCCTGGGATGGTGCTGCTCTTCTCTCTAGTAATATGGCACATAGTCTTAGAGCTAAAACATGACAATCTGGGGCTCAGGTCAGGAAGCAGACAGACTGGCTAAACCGACCGTCTGCTAGCGGCCTCGCGTCACTAAGGTCAGATAAATCCCATCACATAGAGCCTCTTTCACCTAGATATCATCATATAGAGACTGTGTCTGTTCCCCGAATTTGGAAATCCAAAAAACGTCAGGTAAAAAATTTAATTGATGATGTTCAACAAATAAAAAACAGATATAATACAGATGAACAAATGATAAAGCTTGGGTTGCTGAATATTCGATCCCTTACTTCAAAATCGCTCATAGTTAATGATATGATTTCAGATTATAATCTAGATGTGCTGTTTGACAGAAACCTGGCTAAAACCAAACGATTACATTACTTTAAACCCCAGTCAACCCCACAAGATTACTGTTATAAACATGAGCCTCGTCTAAAACGCAAAGGGGGAGGTGTTGCTGTAATTTATAGTAATATTTTCAAAACCACTAAGAAATCTATATTTAAATATACTTCTTTTGAAGTGTTGGTGCTTAATGTAAAAATATATAGTGGAAACGATAAATCACGTTTGAGATTTCTGCTGGCTACTGTATACAGGCCACCAGGGCACCATAAAGATTTTATCAAAGAATTTGCGGACTTTCTATCAGAAATAGTATTGGCTAACGATAAAGTACTAATTGTTGGTGATTTTAATATACATGTAGATAATGAAAAAGATGCATTGGGATTGGCACTTAAAGACATTGTAAACTCAATTGGAGTTAGACAACACGTGTCAGGACCCACTCATTGTCGTAATCATACTCTAGATCTAATATTATCACATGGAATAGATGTTGATGGCGTTGAAATTCTGCAGCAGAGCAATGACATCTCAGACCATTATCTAGTCTCATGTAAATTATATTTAGCCAAGGCTGCAAAGCCGACTCCGTGTTATAAATATGTTAGACCTATAACTTCTGCCACTAAAGATTGCTTTATCAATAATCTTCCTAATCAGTTTCATCATCTCAGCATCCCGGATAGCTTAGAAGAACTTGATATTGCAACAGAAACTTTTAACTCTCTCTTTTCCAGCACTTTAGACGCAGTTGCTCCGTTGAGCTTAAAGAAGATTAAAGAAAATAGTCCAACGCCGTGGTACAACGAGCACACTCAGGCCCTTAAGAGAACAGCCAAAAAAAAGGAGCACAACTGGAAGAAAACAAAACTAGAGGTATTTCGGATTTCATGGAAAGAGAGCACAATTGCTTACAGAGAGGCTTTAAAAGCTGCTAGATCTGCTTATTTTTCAACCCTATTAGAAGAAAATAAACATAATCCTAGGTATTTATTTGAAACAGTGGCTAAACTAACGAAAAAGAAAGCTTCAAGCACAGAAGTTTCAGGCCAACACAGTAATGACTTTATGAACTTCTTCACTTATAAGATTGATAATATCAGGGACAAAATTATAACTATGCAACCGTCTACTACAGTATCGCATCAGGGAGTGCATTGTAGTCTCCCTGAGGAAAAATTGTATTCATTTGTTGCTATAGGAGAGGAAGAATTCTGCAAACTCGTTAATTCATCTAAATCGACAACTTGTATGTTAGACCCTATACCGACTAAGCTATTGAAAGAGATGCTTCCAGAGATCATAGATCCTCTTCTTAATATCATTAATTCGTCTTTGTCTCTAGGATACGTACCAAAAACCTTTAAGCTGGCTATGATAAAACCGCTTGTTAAAAAAAGGCAACTTGATCCTTCAGAATTAGTCAATTACAGGCCGATCTCAAATCTACCTTTTCTGTCAAAGATATTAGAAAAAGCAGTATCCTCACAACTGTGTTCCTTTCTTGAAAGAAATGATATCTGCGAGGATTTTCAGTCAGGATTTAGACCGCACCATAGTACTGAGACAGCTCTCATTAGAGTTACAAATGATTTACTTTTATCATCCGATCGTGGTTGTAGCTCTCTATTAGTGTTACTTGATCTTAGTGCTGCATTTGACACAATTGACCACAACATTCTTTTAAATAGACTAGAAAACTATGTTGGCATTAGTGGAATTGCACTAGCATGGTTTAAATCATACTTATCTGACCGTTATCAGTTTGCAGCATATGCTCTCATTAACATATGCGGAACAATTAGTTCATGCTTTCATGACATCAAGACTAGATTATTGTAATGCTCTACTGGGTGGTTGCCCTGCACGCTTAATAAATAAACTACAGCTGGTCCAAAACGCTGCAGCTCGAGTTCTTACTAGAACCAGGAAATATGACCATATTAGCCCGGTTCTGTCAACACTGCATTGGCTGCCTATTAAACATCGTATAAATTTTAAAATATTGTTGATTACTTACAAAGCACTAAATGGTTTAGCTCCGCAGTACTTGAGCGAGCTCTTAACGCATTATAGTCCTTCAAGTCTATAGCGATCTCAAAATTCGGGCCAGTTGATAATACCTAGAATATCAAAATCGACTGCTGGCGGTAGATCCTTTTCCTATTTAGCACCAAAACTTTGGAACAGTCTTCCTACCATTGTCCGGGAAGCAGACACACTCTGTCAGTTCAAAGCTAGACTAAAAACACATCTCTTTGACCTAGCATACACATAATATATTATAGACTTCTATAATTCAATGTTAGGCTGCATAGATTAGGTCAGCCGGAACTGGGAACACTTCCCTTAAATCCTGATGTACTCGTTACATCATCATAAGAAGAATGGCATCTACGCTAATTTTAGTGTCTTTGTTTATCCCGAGGTTTTCCCGCAGCCTACCGGATCCAGGCCGTATCCAGATCTGACTAGGAGCTTTGCCTGGACTCGATGACAACGTAGTGCTGAAGTGCCAACTAGCCGCTCCCTATGGAGGATCCTTTTCCCACTCTACAGATAAAACGTTGTGATTCCGGTTCGCCTACCCACCCCGAAGTGATTTTTTTTTTTTTTTTTTTTTTCTCTCCAGTAGGTCACTTGATGGAGTTTTTCGGTTCCTTGCCACTCTTGACTTTGGCTTGCTCAGTTGGGGATATTCAAATTAATTAACCAAGCATTAATACCATGCATCAGCCCTACCAAACATGTATTTTTTTTTTTTCCACTAAGAAACAATCATTGTTATGTTATTTGATTGATATTGTGAAGCTGCTTTGATGCAATTTATATTGTGAAAAGCACTATATAAATACACTTGACTTTAGCAGGAAAAAACAACATTTGAGAAAGACACACATACACTGATCTAAGATGGGTATAGGATCAAGGGAAGTACCCATATATCCTATCTCTAAAACTTGAGACTGGGAATGTCTCATCGATTATCATTTGCAGCATTCATCACTTGTTAAGAACCACAGGGCTCGATTTCAGGTCCTTATTTCTAAAACATCTCAATACTTATCACAAAAAAGTGGGGTCTTGGGTTTCTTCATTGAGTCCCATTTATATAGGATTCAGGGGCCGGTTGCACCATAACTCAGTGCTCATTTACGTCAAACTAGGTTAAGCTGTAAGTTACAACTTGCGCAACTACTAAATATCTTTGAATTGCCCCATTAGACTTAGGATAAAGTGTAACTATGCATAAACTAAATATTTCAGGAGTAACGGTTGGACTAAAACAGCAGACTGGCTGAACTGCACCTAGGAGCTCTTATTTTACCCGACAGACTTCAATCCTTTAGACACATATGATGATGACGACGACATTTACACTCGCTAATATGTTAAGACGACATCGTTATGGTCAGAGGTGTAAAGTCCAGCAGTCAGAAACTAAAAGTCCTGCCATATGCTTATTTCACGTGTTCTGTCTCCTGGCTGAAGAACTGTGCTAATTAGCAGGTGATTCGAACAAAATACTGAGGACTTTTACTTTGTGAACCTGGACTTTACACCTCTGATTATGGAGTTGATGAGCTGTGTGTGTGATGTCTGAAAACGTTCAGTATTGTGTCCTGTTGGACTCTGTTATGTTATGCACTGTGAGTGACAGGTCACAGTGCCTTTAAGGCTTACAGCAGTGATTCACATTTCCTCGAATGTCTTCAAATAACCTGTTCTGGTGATTACGAGTCTGTTTCGGCAAAAATTATCCAAGAGTAGCATTTCCTAACACCAAGTTCCTTAACTTTTCACGGCATGTTTTAGTTAAAAAAAAGAAAACAACAACATCAACACTAACATGTAAAGCGTCACAAGCATGTGTTTTTGCTTCACATGCTGTGCTTCATGTGTCTCTTCGTTTCTCCCCATCTGTGCTTTGATGGGTTATCTAGTTTGTTGAATGTGTGTTGAAACCTTGGCTTTGTAGAGCTCCAGCTCATTGTCTGTGATCCTCCAGGGCTCCTCGCTCTTCATCTTCTCAGCGGCGTCCTGCTCCATGTCATCTTCTCTCAGTTTATACGGCTCGATCATCTCTGCAAACTCTGTCAAACTGAATGGCAAACACACGGTTGGCATTGGGAAAGCTGAAGTGAAATGTTCACATGTTCTCAGGAATGAGATAACTGGGATGATGGGAATCTTGAGGCTCGTCATAACCTGATTTTATAATTGTTTTTTAAACTATGAGCCGTGACAGACAGGTCTGGCTCAGCATACACTGGTTCATGCATCAGTTTATATGTCTTTTCTGAAGATTATGGAAGTTTTTGATACTTGCTCGAGGGTTTTATTGAGTGTGATGGGCAGAACATGCCATTGTTTACACCACCTACAGTTAAAATTAAACTATATCAATCCATGGAAAATCTGAATATACTCAATGCATTGCTAAATGGATTTTCTCTTGCTTTTAGCTGTTAAAATATCAACATGACCCAAATACAAAACCAGCACCCAAATGCAGTCGCAATTACACCCACAACACACACACACAGATTAACAGTGACACAGTTGTGAGTAATAATGCAGAGGAGCTCATGTAAGGCCATGTCTTCTGAGAAGTGTTGTGTAGATCTTACCCCTCTGACTTGGGCTTTGTGTTGACGTCGCCCAGGACCGTGATGTCAGAGAAGTCGATCCTGAACTTGCTGAGCAATGTGGCCATGCTGAGGAAAGAGCAACAAAGTCTCATCACATATTTATCAGGCAATCATAAATAATGCACACAATATTGCCACAGCTTCCTTGCAGCTCAGACACTTCTTCAAATGCTCCTGAAAGGTAACATGCAGAAGGAAGCGAGGACCGGTTTCATAACAATGATTCTGCTTTTACTGGTGATGAAAGACTGCAGTGTGTCAGATTCAACAGATCATGGAGATGAATCCACACATGTGCAGCTGAACATGTGATAGACCTCACAGTTTCTATGAAGACTGCTGGAACACGGCTAATTATAGTGAACAAAAGGCACTGGCAGCAGCTGCAGAGGACAATGGGAAACACACACACACAGCGTGACACAGAGAGAGCGCTTTATGTAAAAAGAAACCGCATACTAATATGATTCATGGTCTAGCTCTCACTCGTCTGTGTGATCTCAACTCTACAGGACTAGACCTGACATCTGTGAGATGAAGTCAAATATCAAAGAAAAGCATATTCTTATAGTTCATTTGTGTCATGCATGTTGTTCTTCTATTGAAAAAAAGAAAAAAAGCATATTCTTCTCATTTATGATTCTGATAATGACACTACATGTGTATATGTATTATTGATGTACGCACGCTCGTCGGTCGTGGTCGATCCGGTTGATCTTTCCACCGATGAACACGCGGATCTTACAGTCCTTCCACTTCTTCTTATTGGCGATGAGATAGGGGATCAGCAGAGTCAGACCTGACAGATGATGACACGACACTGTAAACATGATCTAGCAGGAGAGGAAGTACTGCAAATGCATTAGTACAAATAACACATAACGTGAACATAACGTTGTTACATCTGTTAATACTCAAAGATGACTTCACAGAAAAGCAATAATGAGGGTCAGTATATGAGCGTATCAGTCAGTCTGTGGGGTCCCACAGCTCGTGTGTCTTCAGTCAGAAAGCTCTTTACTGTCATACGTTACGGTCACTGTGACTTTAATCGCCTCCCGCCTGTAAACGGTTCGATTCTCAAGGGCCGTTTCACAGGTGCATCTGCAAATACGGTTTATGGTTCATTGATCAAGCATGAAAAACATTGTAAACACTTTCCAATAGATCTATATAAAAACTATTAGGATTTTACAAAATGATCTTTAAAATACACTATCCTAAAATAGTCAGTCTATAAAGGGTTTCTTTTGCCAAGTTTAGATGTGCAGATCCTGAAGGGAAACACCTTTACTGCTGCCTTAGTAAAGGTAAAGAACTTAGCTAAAGAACTTCGTCAACCTGTCAGTGTTGACAAGTTCTTTACTATTTCAGGCGTGTGTGCGTGTGTGTGTGTGTGTGTGTGTGTGTGTGTGTGTGTGTGTTGACAGCCGTAAAGTGGCTCTGCAGCATTTCAAGTATGCAATGACTGCGTATGTTAATCCAAATGACCTTTACAGTACTAAAGTGGCTTTAAATGGTTAAATAAGACAAGATATAATAATATAGTATGTCATACAGATTTGCCCTGTAAAACAGGAAGCCCTGTCTGGCCCTTCGTCCAGACTCGTGTCATCTGTAGACTAACACCAGACATCAGCTAAAAGAGCATTGCTTCAGTCGTGTAACGAGCTCAAGCCATCAAGAGTGAGTAAATACAATTTACTGATATGTTTATGAGTTAGCTAGCATGGAACACAGAATGACACTGGTCAGCACAGGTTATTCATCAAGTCTTGTCAGTTTGATGATCACATGACTTTAGCCTGCTCGAGTGAAAGGCCTACTCATACGCTGTATGACAGGATTAACACGAAACTCGTCTTATGAATTTTGGTTGTGTTTTTAGGTTTCTCTTACCTTGTTGTGAATAGTATTGCTTTAAACTAAATCGCTAAAACTAAACTAAACTAAACTTTAATAAACTAAAATAATTGACTATTTCTGCTGTACTCATAACCAGGGGGGTTTATTTTTTCAACATAATGGCAGCTTTTAATTACAATCTGTAATATGCAATTGCTGTTTCCATGGCATTAGGAACAGACTGCAGAGTCAAAAACAGTAACTATTTCTTTCTTTTTTGAGGTTGAGCCAGTAAAAATCTTGGCAGGACAAGTCCAGATCTGCTATATTATTTCTTCTCTCTTGTTCTCTCTTTTTCCCACTGGCAGCTTTGGAGATGTTCCAGACAGCAGTCCTGCATGAGAACATTCAATTCGCTTACAAAAAGAGGAAACTTTGCCTTTGCCGGCAGCCGTAGCGGTTTATGATCCAGGTAACCGACTCAGTGCAGTCCCAGCATACCTCTGCATCTCAGACTACACACAACATAATGATACTTCATCCATGCGGTATAAAGTCTTTGTGTTCCATTTGTTTTCCCAACATATTTTGAAGAATTTAATGAATCATTCCCATATAAACCTAATCGAATTGTGACCAAATGTCAGATTTCACGGTGCATCGTAATTCGCCCTTCGCAGAGAGATGATTGACAGGCGATCTGACCAGGGCTGGACTGGGATGTAAAATCGGCCCTGGCATTTTGGCCTAGACTGGCCCACTACATATGATCATAAACACAACCGATCTTTGTTTGCATGCCCTTGAATATGTATACCAACTCCTATTCCTTAAAACCACTAATGCCATGTAATGAGTGAGTAAGCCTTAACATACTGTAGTTTACAATTAGTAGTTATTTCATCAAAGTTGCATTGGCATAGCAATACCAGTGTTTCACACAGGATTTTTGGTAAATCTGTGGTGGGTGTACCTTGATCCGTCTAGGGGGTTCGGGGGCATGCTCACGAAATGTTGTGAAAGAAAGTTGTGCTTTTTAATGTTAAATTCATCCATCTGGTGCACTTAAAGAGTTCAAAATTAAGAGCTCCAACCCATATTCAGTGTGCAAATTGAACAAAGAAAAACTCAAACCTCTTTTAGTTGTGAAATAGTGTCTTTCTACATTACACTACTACTATTTCTCTGCACATTCCTTGCGTTTCTTCTCCAACTATTTAAACAGATACACACTAATACTGCCGGCTCGCTCAGAGCCCAAAGGGTGAGGTGTTTCAAGTTGTGATTGGACCAGCCCAGTGTCAATCAAGAAAATAACCAATGGGCCGCTAATCTACATGTTTCATGGGCCGGTCTTTGAGAGGAAAAAAAACAAAACAAAAAAACGCTGACTTTTTTTGTCCAATGCATTACACCGGCACAAAGATACCAGCAAAACTAAACGAAGTGGCCGCTGATGTACGAGTTTTTTGAGCCGTTCAGATTTTTTTTTTTTTTTTTTTTGATGTATCACCCCAAATTGCACGTCGGCCCACCGGGAAAGTGCCCGGTATGCCCGATGGCCAGTCCAGCCCTGGATCTGACCAATCATAATCCGCCATCCGCCGTTTTGTCTGACAAAGCAGTCAGGAGAGTTAGTAGATTATCGCCGGTGGATTTGAACTTGATAAACTGTGTGTACTGACGTCTTTGCACGGTTGAAACATTCCTTCTGATGTTCTTTCATGTTTATTTGATGCTATAAATGAACTGGAAGAGATGATCGGCTAACGAGCAGCTTTAACTTAGGCAGCGATCTGTCAGACAAGTTAAAGAGCCACAAAACAGTATTTGTTACTTTTTTTTTTTTTTAAAGACCAAATGTGAAAGTTGAGACTTTCATATCAGAAGTAACCTGGTCTGTCCTGTGTCAGTGTGTTGTCAGTGTCCTCGCTGCTCCATGTTCATTGCGTGATAACGTGGCGTGAGTGCAGGGTTTGCGAATGGTAAATTTTAAGTTTGCAGATGTTTTACACTCACCCCCATCATCGAAGAGCCACCACACGTCGACCGTCCCCTTGCCCTGCTTCTGCTGGAACTGCTGGCTGGCGTCCAAAAGCCGCTGCTCTGCTACGTTCAGAGGGAGCGGCGGGCTCCGCTTATCTGGGGTCACAAACACACCATCACACTCCAGATCAGGACACACAGAAATAACTATAATCCATAAGCAGACAGAAGAAAGGAAAGAGACTGAAGCAGACTCTTCAGTGGGAAAGACAAGCAACCCTGCAGGAAGACACAGAGAATTAGAACGTGACAGGAAGTGACATAATTGGAGCTGAAACACACTAACACATCTAGATCAGGTCAGAGTTCACACCAGCAGAAAACACTCAAAGCGGCAATTCCTGAGATGTTGCAGAGAAAAAGTGCATGCAGGAGTGAGACAGAAAGAGCAGAGAGAACGAGAGGAACATGCCTTTGTTCAACAGCGGCCGTGTGTGAGCTTTGCCATCATCATCCTCATCTGGATACAAACATGACAGGGTTAAAGTCTGCTAAACATGTGGTCAGTCAAACAGTGCTGCAGTTTATTATGAGGCCAGTCACCAGCTGAGGAAACCTCAAGAGCTCATCATCTTCATCACAAACACACACACACACACACACACACACACACACACACACACTCATCCGCATGAGCTGCTTCTGCTGTCCGTGGTCCAGAATGCTGATTCTGTGAATTATGATCAGGCTGCTGCTCGCGAGCCCACGATGGTATGAGCTTCACACTGGACTATTACCCAGAAGTCTACACGGCATTACGCCCAATTCCACACAAGACTACATCTTTCCACAGGTTTTTCCATTTCCATTTCCATTTCCAGACATACAATATGTATTATGAGAATAAAGTTGACCGTTTGTCAAAGTGTAGCATTCTTTTGTATTAAGTATAATTTTTTGCCACATTACAATCAAACCTGCAAATGTGTGTTTGTGCGTTTCAGTGTGTGTGTTTGCATTTGTTCTCCATCTACGGATATGTAACGGTGTCGCTTCATTTCTGTGTGTTCTGCATTGTAGCTGAAGTGTTTGTTTTTGACAAATTATGCAAGATAGAGGAATTAATTTGCATGTTTGATTTTGTGGGTTTTGGGGCAGGTTGTTTTGTGTATGTGTTGACTTTTAATGTATCATGCCATTCAGATGAAGGGATTTTTTTTTTTTTTAAATCAGCAAACATCATCTGGGGTATCAACGCTGCATAAGGGCTGTTAGTGCTATTTCACCCAAATCAAATGTGCATTTAGAAACCAATTAATGTTGTCAGTGTTGTCCTAGAAATGTGGCAAATACAAGCCAGTGAACGCTTCAGGAGTGGGGTAGACCTGAAGCCTTTTGTGAATCCACATTTAGGAAAATTGGTAAACATGGCAACAGGCCAAATATCAGCAAATTCTGCTTCACTACAATCCTCAGCGCATCTAATCAATCTACAGAGCGCACCCTTCATGTGGCAGTTCTGGTGGTTCTCTCCAGTTTCCTCATCTGCTTGACCCCTGATGAACGCCGCGCAGCCATATTTGTTTTTTATGGGTATTTTCTCAGCCTTCGGAGAGCCCTCTGATGTCAGATGGTGCTGAAAGGGCCCAAACTTCAGACCTCCATGCAATTTATCATAGACTAACTACAAACATGACAAGCCGTGTAAACACTCGCACCGTTCCCAGCTCAGACTCATCTGAGAACACTGTTTGTTGTTTGTTGTGTTGTATTGGGCAGACATTTCAGAAAACACATGGAGTGTGGATGAGTTGTGATGTGAAATGCTTTTGATGAGAACCGGCCCCAAAGGGACGTGAAGGATCAAAAGGTCAACATATGACTTCTGCTCTGACCGACTACTGCCGAAGAGCAACATTTTACTAAGCTCCTGGGAAATAATCTCATCTGAGATTTTACTTTCAGCATTTTCTCCCAGAACAGAAGATTATTTAAAGGATATATATAACTCTGAACCAGAGCTTATCCATGAACACAGAGATGTGAAGATGCTGCTAACCTTTCTGGACGGCTGGGCTGTTCTGGACACTGGTGGCCTTGGAGGAGGGTTTGGACGAGTCTCCATCCGAGTCTTTACTAATGTCCACCGAAACAACCACATCCTTCAAACCTGAAGAATCATCTTTAGACACAATGCAAAGTTCAGCTTTGAGGTCAAGGCAAATTCAAATTTAGCGTGAGTGGCAAGTTAACAGAAAATGACCTCATTACATGGACAATTTCATCCGCACAAACACTAAATGCCTATAATCATACATGTCCAGCTGTGAACATCATGCAGTCCATCTCAATGTTTCAAAGGCTTTAAAGAGTTCAAATACTTTTTTACATTCCCTCTCATAGGAACAGAATCAATATCATACTTGTGTAGCTCATAGCTAATGAACCGCTGATGACACATTCTCCTGAAGCTAACAGACAATAACTCAACAGCATTAAGCAGAAGCATTTGTCAAAATATGACTGGTTAATGTAGTAATAAATGTTCAGCACTGTACCTTGGCCTTGAATGTGAGAAATATCGAGTCCCTCTCGCAGTCTGAGAATGACGACACCGTACTGAAAATCAAACGCATCGCTACACACACAAATAAACCAGAGTTAATGTCTCACAGGAGGAAGACCAAAACCATTTACATCAAAGCTGCATTTGCTCATAAACATCTACCAGACGCTCATCAGACGTACATGCACTAGACGGACATAAGTAAACCTGAAAAGGACAGAGCACATTTATGAAAAACAATGTCAGAAAACATAAAATGTTCAAAAATTGTGCTGTTAGGTTTGCAACACCTCGTCACTGGTGTGTGTAGATTACCAGTGCTTAATTTGAGCTATATCTTGTTACGGAAAACGTCTGATTTTGGATTTTTGCACTTTTAAATGATCCGGCATAAACAAGTGCATTACATGGTGACAGAGCAAGCGTGTGAGAGACAGAGCAAGCGCAGTTTAATGCGGGTTATGTTTTGCTATTGGCCCTTAGCATTTATATTTTTGATCAGCTTTCTTAAATTCAAGAGTGTAAACCTGATGAACTATTCTCAAAAAAAATAAGTTAAGATCACCAAATGTCAAAAAGACAGTCAAGCATATATTATTTTCCATGATGGTGTTTCTAATCAAAAGAGCACCAGATAGAACTGCTAATACTAATCAGGAGTGCGAAGACACGAGCAATGGGAGCTTGATCAGTCAGAATCAGAAATCCATGTAATGGAAAAGGCAGTAGCACTGATCAACTGAATGATTTTGGGCCTCGATGTAGCTATACACATGACAGGATAATACACTAGGCTGTAGTTAAAGCTGTGCAGACACTTGTGAAGGATGCTCTGACAGGTCAGTGACGTGTGTGTGTGTGTGTGTGTGTGTGTGTGTGTGCTCAGGGAAATTCTGAGCTGTTTGGTCAGTGTCGGTCACAGAGCCTTTTAATAATTTGCAATTATTGATTTACAAATTAAGCACTGTAGATAATGTACAAGCATTTCTGAGCTTGAGTATCTGACGCCACTGCTGCCCCGTGACAAGCTCAAGCTGGTTTGCACATTTTTTGCATTATTTCTTGCTCTACTACAGCAAAAACAAAAACACAGGAAACTCCTGTTACATGGATGACTCTGGGACATAACAAGATTTCAGGAAAACAAACCACTTGTATCATTGTACTAGCATAGTAAAAACTGATGAGTTTTTACTATGCTAGTACAATGCTAGTACAATGATACAAGTGGTTTGTTTTCCTGAAATCTGGTTATGTCCCAGAGTCATCCATGTAACAGGAGTTTCCTGAGTTTTTTTCAAGAGGATAATTAATAGTGGATTGATTTGAAACAGAAGATTAAACCCACTGTATTAGGTTTATGTAGGTTTCAACATCCTTTATATCTCCACTACGCCAGTCGTTTTTGAAACCAAGCACCAGAGTGTTGGGCCTCAATCTACCCAGTCCAGCAGCCTGTAAAACACACACACACACACACACAGCTTTATTAGGACTTTCCATAGGCACATTTTTTTAAATAACCCAACTCTCGTAGAAAATGTTTCCATTTTTTACTAAAACATTTGGCATGCTTATTCAGTGTTTGTGATTTACTGCCACAGTTAGCATGTCCAATAATGTAGAGAGTCAGGTTTTGGGAGGCCAATTTTGGCCCCATAATGTAGGTCAAATCAGCAAATGCACACACACCCACAGCAGAAGTAAATATCTTAAAATAGGTTAAAGCACAGAAGTCAGCTGTGAGCAGATTGCAGGGTCACATGAACACTGCACTGAGCAGGAACCAAAAAGGCCAAGGGATTTTAGTCCAATTGGTGCAAATGAGCTTCTGACCAATGAAAACGCTGAAGTTAATAAAAGCAGTAGCTTTGTAAGGATTGACATGCACATCATGTGAGACAACTTTGGTAAACATTGGACAAAACTTGTAGGAGAAGCAAAAAAAATGTATTTTTTCAAATTAACCAGTGAGCAAGATCCTAAAAACAAGTATTAAACAAATCTTTTGTGAATAGGGCTATAAAACCCCATCAGAATTTAACACACACACGCACCTGCAGAAGGTACTGTGTTCCTTGCCGAAGGTCTTCAGCCACCACGGGTGTGTAAAATGCCTTGGAGTTGTTGTTGAGGAGCCACCGCTGGTAGCGCACCATATCACCGTTTAGCTCTTTGAAGTTGGGCCGCCGAGAACTCTGTGAACGAACACCGGAACGAAAGAGAACAGTTGAAGTGATGCCACAGGAACATCAAGTCAAGTCACCTTTATTTATATACTACAATACAGACTGTTTCAAAGCAGCTTCACGGTGATAACAGGAGAATAATGACCAATGATGCAAACAGTTCAGTTCTGCTGTAAAGCAGCTCTAAAAAGACACTAGAGTCACTGTTCAGTTCAGTGTTGATTCAGTTCAGTTCTATAACGGTGTCAAGACCATCAATTATGAAATGAGTTCAAGTTCTCATTTCAGTTCTCATACAGTGTCAGTTCAGTAATACTGCTGAATATTAAGTGTCCTCAACTAAGCAAGCAGGGCGACAGTGGCAAGAACCCAAACTCCATCAGCTGACCGAATGGAGAAAAAAACTTGGAGAAACCAGTCGGGTTTCTGGTTTCAACCAACCTGGTGCGATTTTGATTCCAGGAAAGTGTTTTGTAAAATTAGCTCATGGAAGCTTTTCCAGACAATGTACTCTTGATTAGCATGGTCCACAAATGGTCCCCTAAAGGAGACGGTTTATTTTCAACAACTATAACCACTGTCCCCACTGAGTTCAGGGAAGTTTTATTACACCAAGAACATGTGCCAATTAGCACAGTCAAAAACGTATCGCAAAACATTCTACTCGCTCCTAAAACAACACCTCACCCCACATGTTCTCCACGTATTGACAGATGTAGACGTTACAGAAGGTACTCACGATGCGCACATGACCACACACCATCAGACCCACATTCTTGGTGAAGGCATGGACCAGATGAAGAATAGCTGGTCGTGAGTTTGGAGCTCCAGTCATCACCAGACACTGAGGCCTAGAAGACACACACCACACCAGCACATGTCATCACACACCGCGAGATCCTCAGAACGGTACACTTTAATGAACACCAATGTACAAAGCGCCATAAACTGCGACATCAAGCAAAAGCAGCACATAGTGTGCCGTGCATTACGTTCTCATGACCTCTAGGTTCATCGGTCCAGTCGAGAGCAGAACACACAGCTCAGATTAGAGCGCTTCAAAGCAAAAATGTTAAGAATAAAACAGGATTATGCCAGGGGTAAAGCATTTGATTTAAAGGTACTGTCAGAAAACCGGTAATCTCTGACCCTGGAGGATCTAGCAGCTCTTCCTCTGCTCTCAACATGTGATTCAGTCCGAGCATATACACAAAACACTTTACACTGAAGATCAGTCCATCAACAGCACTCATAATGAAACTAAACACCATTACATCTATTTTTTACTCAATCAATTCCATTATGATTTTTCATGCATGTCTTAGTCACTCAATCATTTTACATATTTTGACTGCATTTAAAGAAAACTATTTACTTTTTGTTGAACACAAAGATTTTCAAGCTTGAACTAGTCAAGTGACCATAAATCTCACCCCAGGCAAAGTCAAGGTTAGAGCTTCAATGAATTACTGCCGCCTTTACTACAGTACATGTAAGTACATGTTTGATAGTGAATGGGATAGTCAATGTGTAGGGGTAGTCAATGTGCAGGGGTAAAGTAAAACCAAAAGCCCCATTAGAATAAATTATCCATAACATTCTTCAAATTAAACATTTAAACATGTATTATTGCCTTGGTTTAAAGCTTCGTCACATTGGTCATTGCGTGGTGCAGGATTACTTTGATTTTCTACGTTTGATATGGAGGATCTATGGAAATAATTGCAATCTCCATTTCAGTATGTGGAGGGTTTGTTTCTGGCACTCATTGCTATCCATACTCCATGCTACTGTGATGCTGACAATTGTCATCTAAATATGTTAAAGTTAATAATTTGTTATATGAGCATTGCATTTTTTATTTTTTTTTACAAATGTTATGTACAGCAATTAACTGTTTTGTCATTTACCTTATGGCTTTTCTTTTGAGTCCATATAAAAATAAATGTATGACGACTTGGTTTAGGTGATAGATCATTATTAAAGTCCCCCTGTGGTGAAAATCCAGCTTTTAATGTTGTTTATATGTCTATGTGGTGTTTTTCATATGCTTTAAGACAAACATGTGTAAATTCATAAGTCGACAGCATTGCTGAGTATTTTCTCCTTAAAGGAGTAGTTCACTTTAAAAAAAACTTTTGCTGATAATTTACTCACCCCCATGTCATCCAAGATGTCCATGTCTTTCTTTCTTCAGTCGAAAAGAAATTAAGGTTTTTGATGAAAACAGTCCGGGTTTTTTCTCCATATAATGGACTTTAATGGACCCCAAACGGTTCAAGGTCCAAATGACCGTTTCAGTGCAGCTTCAAAGGGCTTTAAACGATACCAGACGATGAATAAGGGTCTTATCTAGCGAAACGATCTGTCATTTCAAAAATAAAGTTAAAGTTTTAAAGGCACAAATGCTTGCCTTGCTCTGTTCTGTGATGCACGTTCGTGACTCTCCTGTTCGAACTCATTCATCAAAATTAACTAATCTTTTTTCGAGTCATTTCGTTCGTTGAATGAACACGCAAAAAACCTGGAATGTTTTCATCAAAAACCTTCATTTCTTTTTGACTGAAGAAAGACATAGACATCTTGGATGACATGGGGGTGAGTAAATTATCAGCGAAAGTTTTTTTAAAAGTGAACTAATCCTTTAAAACTGCAGTGAACCAAACACAGTCTCAAAAACACGGTTTGAAATCGCTGGTGTAACTGACATCACAAACTACCTTGTAACCAATCAGATCAACTTGTGATCGTCAACCAGTGGATCTGTGAGTGAGTGAGTGGAGACGGGGCTCATTTGCATATTCATAGAACCGCATATACTAAATGAGGCAAGGCTGTCGAGTTACATTCAAGATATTTTAAGTCATGAAGATTTTTTTTTAAGAAAAAAAAAACACCTAAATATGTCATTTTGGTGATCAAAGAGGAGTTTTAAGGGATAAAATTATTGACTACAGGGGGACTTTGAGTGATTACTAAAATCAACTCATAATTATAAACTTACTATCAAACTAATATTTAGCCCAGTTAAGTGATGCGTTAACCCCTTTGCTGGGTCACGGCCGGCGTCTGGGTGGATCTGTAAGTGGTACACAGCAAACGTCCTTTGGAACCGTTCTAGAAACTGTTCTCTTTATTTGCTGTCAACTTTGTAATCATTATCATTTTAAAGCAGTAACGATAAACATACTAAAGTACACTACATCAGATGATATGCTCCACGTCTTCTTGAACATCATCTCTAGAGCTTGAGCACATGGATAAAGCATCTGAAAGCTGGAATACACTGCACAACTTTTGCCCTGGTTTGCAGTCTTGAAAAGTCGACACTAGTTGCTGAAAGTCAAAGCCAGTCAGCAGATTTTGGCCATTCAGAGTTGACAGATTTCATAGAAAATCAATAGACTTCACACTATGAATCCATCTAGTCGGAGATTAAACACTTCTGATATTTTTTTGAATTGATGATTTTAACAACTTGTCATTTATCATGCATCTCGGAAATGAAGCACAAGATTCAGCTCGCGTTTGTTGTGTTCTGAACATCTGATACTAAAATCTGGTGGTGTGTGTTTAGTGCAGTGCTTCTTAAACCTGTCCTGTGACACTACATCACTGCACATGTTGCATGTCTTCCTCATTGAACACACACAATTTCAGGCTGCGTCCGAAATGCAAGCAGACGATTTGCCTCATTAGTAGAGATTGCAATAAGAGGGCTGCGTCAAAATTTTGAAGGCAGCATAGATGTATCCTTCGCTGCCTTTGATATCCCACAATCCTGTGCTTTCCATTCTGTGACAGTTGAGCTAGAAAAAGGATGGCATCTGAACGTTGCTGTTGGTCATCAATTTAAGTGTGTGTTTTTGACCATTGTTTTCCACTGATGTCATTTCTAGCGAGAAGTTACTACTGTAGTAATTAAATATTCGAAGAAGTTTTCACCGAAGCTCACTCTATTTTACTGTAGGTCAATAAACCGTTACGCTGCCTAGAAGTCTATCCGAAATCAGTTTCGTGAGGAACCTTCATGCGCAAACGCTGCCTCATGCAGCGAACGATACATCTATGAGTCCTGCGAAGGCATCGTTTATAAGCTTTCGGACGCAGCCCTCTACTAATGAGCTGGTGAGTTGAGTCAGGTGTGTTAGATCAGGGAGACACCAGAAAAGTGTGGTGGAGGGAGCATAGACATAATAAATACATAGACGCCCTATTGGCTGCTGGAGCGTACGTCAATGGCGCCGCCATATTGCGGAGGGCAACTTTCCAATACCACTCATTACGGGAATTGAGAAAAATGCCTGTGTCGTGCGCTGCTAGGGGCTGTACAAATCGCCACACAATTGAAAACAGGTCTTGGGCAATTACCTTTCACAAACAAGACTGAACATTTTTTTTCTGATTGTATTTGGTCATTATATAATTAGTAATATTAACGTACACCATGTACACGCCACTGAAATCGGTTGATAATTGTAAACGTTATTATTGTTTTTATCCAGGAGAACCGCAGCTCACCCATTTACTTGCATTTGTTTACAGCGCAGTCTTGCCCACAGCAAAATGGCAGACGCGTTGACGTATCGCAGCAACGTTCCAAAGCGGCCAATAGGGCGTCTATGTATTTATTATGTCTATGGGCGGGAGTCCCAGGACAGGTTTGAGAAGCACTGGTTTAGTGCATGATGTAGATTTTAAAAGTCATGTAGTTTATTCCAGCCTTAAAGCACCAACAGCCTCAAATACATTCCGTGTGATAATGAATGAATCCAGCACATACACGAGTCTAGATCATCAGAACAAGCCTTCAGTAGGAAACTAAACCAAAGGGGAAAAATAATCTGAAACACTATAGAAATAAGTGATTAATAAAGTTTTTACAATTACAATTAATAATGACGGGTAGAACAAGCATGAAAACACACACACACACACACACACACAGGCTCTATTACCTGTAGGTTTTGATGTGGTCAGCTACTCCGCACAGCTGTAAACTGTGTGTCAGGGCCTGATGATAGGTCAGAGCTTGAGTGGACGAGCCCCAATTCACATCTGTAATTCAATTCAATCCACATTTATTTGTATTGCGCTTTTCACAATACACATCGTTTCAAAGTAGCTTTACAGAAAATGCAAGACCGCAACAATTTCATAAAGAGCCAAATTCCCAAAACCAGAAAGCCATCATTAGAACTACAACCCATGGAGGCATTAGTTAGAAGCTGTAGAACACATGACTGGTGCTCAAGTGTGTTCACCTGGTTTCTTGTAGCTGACATAGATGTAGAGAGATAAGACAATGACGTTGGTCAAGAGGGCCGCCCACCAGTTGATGATAAACATGACGACACAACATAGGATTGCCCCAGCAAGAGACGCCCACATGTTGTAGTACTTGAAGCTCGGCCTCCATCCTGCCCAACAAACGTGGAACAAACACTTAGAGATCTCCAGTCGAAACCCAGCGGGGCTGGGGTTAGGATTTGGCAACATGGTAAAAAGTTAAAATACCCTTATTTCAACCATCAACTGGAGCCAACATATCAGAACGAATAGTTGGGATAAAACCAACAATAGTTCTTTGTGGTACGAATGTGCTAACTGTGCCATTCTGCTACATTACGTAACAGTATGGGACACAAACAATGGCACACGGGTGTGTGTGACAGGACAACTGAGAGCTGCTAGTGAAAGTGGGGAAGGGACGTCTCTCTGAACAGTGTCCAGAAGCAGAAGATTTCATACGTGCTTGTTAACGGTGTCAAGCTTCTCAATGTTCTAGAGTCTTTACAACACAAATCAGTCACAGTTGAAATGTCACAGTTTTATAAAAGCATGAGAACAGAATTGATTAAATGAAGTTAGCATCAGTTAGGATACATGGCAGTTACCACAGCTAGGAAGGGTTCTTGAACACAGGACATGTACTAGAGTAATGGGATTTAGTCACGATTACCTTGTAATGCTACAGAAACTACATGACATAAAGGGTACAGAAGCATTTGAAATGTTTGTCTGTGAAATATCTGGAGAATGAGTCATGTGGGAAATCTACACGTACCCTTTATGTTCATGCAAGTGTGTGCAGAGACTATATACAGTGTCAGAAGTGAAGATATCTACCTGCTGGTCTTCTAGAGCTTTGGTATTGAGGGAAAAACAAACCTCTTTACACAAAGAATAAAGAAATGTGTAAAATTATAACTTCAAAAACAAGAACACAGTCAATTACAAGATGCCATTCAGAAAGACTTTCATTTTCATTCAGATATTAAAGGTTTGAATAACACTCTCTTACAGTACAACAAAAACCTCTCCTTACATAGGACCTGTTACTTTGTGAACTCCGTGAGAAGCCCACATAACCTGATGGCAAGACCATGTCACTGCACTCTAGGGGTGTGACGGGATTTCTCGTTGATTTCTCATTGAAAAGTTGTCTCGCGATATTGCCATGACGGAGTGAGGGTGAAATTAGCATAGAATATGCCACCGCTACATTCACATTACATTACGGTACCCATCGCGGTCCCGCCTCCACTGCCGTTTAGCTTTTTTATAGAAATAAAAACCATTGTAAACTATTGTAAACATCTGCTCTGCTCATCCAGCACGAGTTGCAGCAGGACAATGTTCACCGATGGTGGATGATTCGTCTGATAAATCTCTTATCTTGTAGAACGCGCGCTCAGCAACGCTGCTCTCTATACAGAGTTCGTGCGATCGCGAATCTGAAAGTGAAAGTAAAACGCAAGCTCCCTAATGCGCGCAAATTAGGCTGCATACAATAGCCTGCCTCCCAATAGCAAACCCATCTCTGGACTGTGTCGTTGTGGCTCTTGTCTCTGTTTGTATTTTGAATATTGAGAAAGTACTTTTATTAAGTGTAAACAATAAGTGCAAGTGCAACCATAATTAGACTAAGAAAAAACTGTTATTTATTTTTGTTATTTATACTGTTTCTATGTCCAATTTGTGGAAAGAAGTAGGGCTGTCGCGATAACCGCAATATAGCGGTACCGCGCTATTGACAGGCCAACCGCAGAGGAATGCAAGTAACCGCAGCAACCGCGATATTCGCGTTTTCTTTGTTCACCCTTCTTGTTTTGAACTTCGTACCATGCATTGAATGTTAAATAAGTTAATGATAACAAGACTGTTTATAATGGTGATTTGTACGAGGCTTCGTGGATTTGGACTTAAGCCTGAACAGACAGTGAATGAGATCGACTGAGCGCGTGCGATTACCTGCGTCTGTCTTCAAAGTCAAGTCATAATGTTATTTTTCATGAAAAGGTTGCCGTTTCCAAGGAAAGCGAAATATATTTGTCGTATCATCCTTTTAACATGTAAGGGTATTTACTATGAATGGCGTCAGCGTCAGAGCTGGTCAGCATTAGACACCGCGAGGAAAAAAGCAGTGAGTCACGCATTGCTTCAGCGTTGCCCAAAAGCGAAGCATTGCTGGTCAGCTGAGCCTTGAAAAGTGGAGCTCAAAGTTAAAAAATAATTAACTCCTTGTTTCATTACATCTATCATCTAATGAATCCGAGTTTTTGAATGTTTTCGTTGAATGAACGGTTTAATGTCTCACTCAAAGACAGTCCTGCAGGCGTAACAATGTGCGCGCTGTGTGACAGTCTTTCAACGTGCAGAGAACGCCGTTTAGTTTCGGTTTCATTGGTTACTGAAAATGTTCTTGTTTTTGTGCATGCTGACTACATCGTAACACGTTTTTATATAGCAACAAATAAATATAAATAAATGAAAATAAATACATAAATAAATGGCGGTAATACCGCATATCGCGCTATTGAGCCACTCAAAATTACCGCAAGGGAAATTCCTTCACCGCGACAGCCCTAGAAAGAAGTTACATTATGAGGTCACACACACAGCCTCAATCAGAAGTTCTCGAAGGTCATAATTAAAGTCTGAAGAGACTCATGTTAAATCATACAGGAGAAAAGCCAGTCAGTTGAGTTTGTGGCAAACCCTTTTACAGTGCTTGTATATTGTTGTCTTTCAATCCATTTCCAATCCAATCCAAGTAGAACTGAAATGACATTCATTAAAAGATTATTAGTTAAAACATTTCAAAATGCACCTGCAGACTATTTTTCCAGTCATGATTTTTGTCATTAAGGATTTCTATAGAATATTGTGCAAAAATAGTGTCTTTTTCTCCTGAACCCAATCTCGTGTCTCATCTCGTGAGATGAGGGTCTCGTCACACCCCCACTGCATTCTCAATTGTGTTGGTGACTGCATTTATCCAGCTCAACCACTCTACCTTTCTGTGAATTACAGTTAATTACTGTTGATCTTTTGAATCTTATTCCTAATTAAGGCTAAACTCATTTAACCCAGGACTTCATTATGCGGCATTAAAAGTTTATTGCTAAGGAAGTAATGATAATCACATAAATAAAGGTTTTACAGACATGCCCCTATAATTTAGTAACAGAGTTTAAAATATATGCTAATATAAATGAAAAAAAAAAAGACGTCCTGAGGTGGATCAACATCATATTTAAATGTTAAGGCCATTATATACTTCAGTCGAAATCAAAGAACAAACTGGTGAGACATTTTAAACAAAATTAGGCCAACACAAAGTTTGTTTCAGGCGTTCAACAGCTTGCCAAACCAGAAATCTTCTCTTTGAACTACCATTGGTGTGTGGTGATTATGTAATAGATCATGGCCTTAAAGCACCTCATTTCAATGACGCTTTATTAAAATAACACAACTGTCAGTTTCAAGTCCCCCTCTTTAACCCATTCATGGAAAATGACAGATCATTAAAGAAAAAAAAAACTGCACCCAACATTCAAAATCTAAATTCCTCACACTTCAGAGAATGAATGCTGAGATGTGCCATACTGACACTAATGATATTTGAGCACTCTGGTGTCTGTGGAGACATGATCCAGCTTGTCTACAGCATGAATTCATCATAACTCAACCGGTTCAGTTTTACAACTCGTACAAGTAGAAGAAAGTCTTACCGGGGGAATTGGCCAGTGACGCATGAAACACAGAGAAGTTGATGAGGGCATATGATGCCAGGAAGAAATTGGAAATGATTGGGGCGATGACGTTCAACTCCGCTGGAGAGATGAAAAACAAGTGCATGCCAGAGTGAGATGACCTCATCTGTGATGAATGAAACAATTTGATTAGTTGATTTCCACCTACCAATGAGAATGAAGGCCAAGGCAATGCCAAAGGTGAGTAAATATCCTCGCAAGGGCTCGTTGTTCTTGCCGTAGCCCTTCCCAAAAACACCGATTCCAGGATAGATATTGTCTTTGCATAAAGCCTGAGGGAAATGGAAAAATTCATCAGACCAGCAAGACAAGTTTTCTGAGCTCAAACACGCACTGGAGTGGAGCCACACACTCAACGAATGCTGACACACACTACTATTGACTCGAGAGCACACCCACCTGGAAGACTTTCGGGGCGCTGACGAGAGACGCCAGGGCGGAGGAGAGGGTCGCAGAGAAGATGCCCGCTGTGATGAGGGGACTGAAGCCCGACACCACACTCATGACCTTTAGCAAAAGACATTCAGTCACCAATCCTTTTAGTGTTCCAAAGCTTAATGCGTTTACGTCCTTAATTGAAGTGAATCTGAGCGCTCACACGTGAACCACAAGGGCTTCCAGTAGAGTTTGACATTAGCATGTAGTAGGGGTGGGCGATCTTCCCAAAATTTCATGTTAAAATTCCCAAAATTTCACCTGTTCGCCACAACGATCTTATAACAAACGATCACGATCCGAATCGCAATCTTCTCAATTTTGAGATGTAGCCTACTATCGAGAATATCCAGATTGGAACAAGCCTATGGACTGATCTATTTTCACAATTTAAAACAGTCTTGCATTAAACAATCAGTTGTCAAAATAGTCATTAAACTAGTGGTTGACAGATACTGGCCCAAAAATGATGTAAATGAATTTTGTAAATGAAAAAATACATCTCTAAATTAAACCGACTTACCTGAGATTGTAACTTCTTGATTCTGTAGTTAATATTACTGTATTTTTCACAAATAAAGAAACCGTTTGGAAAATATATGAATAAAAAGGAAGTAAACACTGTAATCAACAGGGCACTCAGCAATCTGGTATATTTGTGCACACTGGGAATCAATTTGTTTAAAAAAAAAGACCAGCTAACACTAATTTTACACAGAGCACATTGAAAATGACATGAATATGACAGTGGGCAACTGAATATAGCGCAGCATAGTTTGAAATCAAGGGTTTAAAGTTTGTCGATCGTGAGTCTCCAGTGAAGCTGATCTGACAGTCACGCACAGTAACACGTTGATTGACTTCAGAATATCTGACTTAAGGTTGAATTAAGGTTTGTGAAATTAAATGTTAATTAGATATTGAAAGATTTGTTTAAATTATATAAAATGTGCCTATGCTGAATGCTTACGATAGATGAGAAAGTATTAATAGTGTTTGCCCTTATCTAATAATATGAAAGCAAACGTGAAACGAGAATGTGACCGCTGTGCTCAGGCACTGGCATTCGCAGAGCCGTCAAAATAAAAGTCCTGATATTACTCGGACAAAAAAAAAAAGTCAAGATCTCTACGATTCACTTGAAAAGTAGATCTGGACGTCTTCAAGATCGATCACGATATAAAAATCATCAGATCGCCCACCCCAAGAATGTATATAATGACACTCTAACAAACAAAAATACATAGCGCACACAAATATAAAGTAAAGCCTGCCGCAAAACTCTCAAAGCTATAAGAGTATGTGAAAGAGTCTTTGCATCAGGAGAACAACTACGAGGCCTTAAAATGCTGATCAGGGAAATCACTAGGATTGGGAACAGAGTGATAATGTAGAAGAAGTGCATGCTGTTGATGATGTACCTGAAAATCATGGTGAAGCCCAAACTTGCAGGTAGACTTTCCTCCCTCAACCATTTGTCTGCAGGAATTGAAGTCATAGCCGAACTTACAGGCCGCATCAGTGCAGTTTACAACACCACTGAGAGTAATGTTACTCTCAATACCTGTAGCATCTCTCACGATGCAAGCACCTTTCAACAAATCAAATCAATAAATCAGAAAACAACTCATACAGTACTACTTCATATGATATGCGATTCTAACAGCGTTTACCTGCAGAAATGGCCACACCAATGTACACGAGGCCCGTTATGAGAATAGCCAAAAGTGTTCCCTTTGGGATGGCCAGTTGAGGGTCCTTAGAGAAATTACACATATGCAGAGATCCCTGGCAGTGACGAACTGTGTATGTGAGGAACAATAAATATGTGGTGAGGAAATGAATGGCAACACTCACTGCTAGATCTCCTGAGATGTTGGCACCAGCCAAAATGCCTGTGGCCGCCGGGAAGAAGATGGAAAAAACTGAGAAAAACGTTTGTCCTCGAAAGTCTGGGCCAAAGTTATCCGCAAAGATGCCAGCTGAAGAGGTTGGATAATTATATAGTTATATTATACAAAAAACAAGGTTAATGATGAATAGAGAGAGAAAACGACACGACAAATAAAAAAAAATAAAAAACCAGTAGCCTGGAACAAGATTCTTGAACAGCTTAAATGTTTTTCATTAAAGATCAAAGTTTTAATTTCGATATCAAGTGGCAATTTATTTATTTAAAATGTGTTAATATAATACCACAGTATAATATTATGCCAAAATCTCAAAGGCTTGTTTCTGTGTGTCTTGAATTTTGATGGTTTCCTTCTTTCTGCAGTGAGTTTTTTCACCACACAAAACCATGATTATCAAATACCGTAGAGTTTGATTTGACACACACCCTTTTACAGACATGAGAAGTGTTGTCTTCTCTCTTTTAAGATTTTATTTATTTAGCTGTTGTGGGGTTTTATAGCAGGTTATCATTAAAAATTCTCCCTGCTGTCTGTGTGCCATCAGATCAGTCACGACAAACCAGTTGAGAACCACCGGTCTAGATGATTTTAACATCACACTTACTATCATAGCCGAAGAAGCCAAATTTCTCCTTGGACTCAATGGGGATGAAGGACCCAATAAAGTAGTTGAAAATGGCAGTGATCAAAATGACCAAGAGGAATATCTGAGCCTATGAAACAAAATTATGTTGACAAGTCATGAATTCAAAAGGTCAGAAACTGGCTAATGTTCAAAGAAAACTGAATACGCAATAAATGTCCTGCCTTGGCCTCCCACTCCATTCCAGCCACTGAAATGCCGAGAAGCAGGATGACTGTAATGGTTCCAATGATTCTCACATCATTAATTGGATCGAACATGAGCGCACCAGAACTCTAAAGACACAAACACATATTATGATTATTTTATCCAACATTCTATACACATTAATATTAAAGCAATAAATTATGAGCACTGTATGAGAGAATATAATTGTCTCTTACTATGAGCAGCTCAACAACAGTTTCTGCAAAGCCAACGACGTACATGGCAACGGCCACAGCATTGGCAAAGGCAAAAATCAGACCAATGGAGCCGCCAAACTCTGGGCCCAGACTTCGAGATATCAAGTAATACGCTCCACCTGAAGAACAGATATGAAAACAGATCAACTTTCAGAAGACACAATTCAAGGTTGATTTATTTGTCACCCTTTGCATTGTTAAGAGACTTTTAAAAAAATATTGTGAAAATCATACCAATATGAGTGCATGAACAGCAGAGTTGGGAGCATGTCACAGATCATCGAGTCTCAAGTCGCAGTGCACAAACCATGCAAGTCAAGGCAGTGACTCACCTCACGCAAGTCAAGTCAGTGGCTCACCTCAAGCAAGTCAAGTCAGTGGCTCACCTCAAGCAAGTCAAGTCAGTGGCTCACCCAAATCAAGTCAAGTCAGTGGCTCACCTCAAGCTAGTCAAATCAGTGGCTCACCCAAAGCAAGTCAAGTCAGTGGCTCACCTCAAGCAAGTCAAGTCAAGTCAGTGGCTCACCTCAATCAAGTCAAGTCAGTGGCTCACCTCAAGCAAGTCAAGTCAAGTAGCTCACCTCAAGCAAGTCAAGTCCAGTCAAGTCAGTGGCTCGCCTCAAGCAAGTCAAGTCCAGTCAGTGACTCACCTCAAGCAAGTCAAGTCAGTGGCTCACCTCAAGCAAGTCAAGTCAGTGGCTCACCTCAAGCAAGTCAAGTCAGTGGCTCACCTCAAGCAAGTCAAGGCAGTGACTCACCTCAAGCAAGTCAAGTCAGTGGCTCACCTCAAGCAAGTCAAGTCAGTGGCTCACCTCAAGCTAGTCAAATCAGTGGCTCACCCAAAGCAAGTCAAGTCAGTGGCTCACCTCAAGCAAGTCAATTCAAGTCAGTGGCTCACCTCAAGCAAGTCAAGTCAGTGGCTCACCTCAAGCAAGTCAAGTCAGTGGCTCACCTCAAGCAAGTCAAGTCAAGTAGCTCACCTCAAGCAAGTCAAGTCCAGTCAAGTCAGTGGCTCGCCTCAAGCAAGTCAAGTCCAGTCAGTGACTCACCTCAAGCAAGTCAAGTCAGTGGCTCACCTCAAGCAAGTCAAGTCCAGTCAAGTCAGTGGCTCACCTCAAGCAAGTCAACTCAAGTCAGTGGCTCACCTCATTCAAGTCAAGTCAGTGGCTCACCTCAAGCAAGTCAAGTCAATGGCTCACCTCAAGCAAGTCAAGTCAGTGGCTCACCTCAAGCAAGTCAAGTCAATGGCTCACCTCAAGCAAGTCAAGTCAATGGCTCACCTCAAGCAAGTCAAGTCAAGTCAGTGGCTCACCTCAAGCAAGTCAAGTCAGTGGCTCACCTCAGGCAAGTCAAGTCCAGTCAGTGGCTCACCTCAAGCAAGTCAAGTCCAGTCAGTGGCTCACCTCAAGCAAGTCAAGTCAGTGGCTCACCTCAAGCAAGTCAAGTCAAGTCAGTGGCTCACCTCATTCAAGTCAAGTCAAGTCAGTGGCTCACCTCAAGCAAGTCAAGTCAAGTCAGTGGCTCACCTCAGGCAAGTCAAGTCCAGTCAGTGGCTCACCTCAGGCAAGTCAAGTCCAGTCAGTGGCTCACCTCAAGCAAGTCAAGTCAGTGGCTCACCTCAAGCAAGTCAAGTCAGTGGCTCACCTCAAGCAAGTCAAGTCAGTGGCTCACCTCAAGCAAGTCAAGTCCAGTCAAGTCAGTGGCTCACCTCAAGCAAGTCAAGTCCAGTCAAGTCAGTGGCTCACCTCAAGCAAGTCAAGTCCAGTCAAGTCAGTGGCTCACCTCAGGCAAGTCAAGTCAGTGGCTCACCCAAAGCAAGTCAAGTCAATGGCTCACCTCAAGCAAGTCAAGTCAAGTCAAGTCAGTGGCTCACCTCATTCAAGTCAAGTCAAGTCAGTGGCTCACCTCAAACAAATCAAGTCAAGTCAGTGGCTCACCTCAAGCAAGTCAAGTCAGTGGCTCACCTCAAGCAAGTCAAGTCAGTGGCTCACCTCATTCAAGTCAAGTCAAGTCAGTGGCTCACCTCATTCAAGTCAAGTCAAGTCAGTGGCTCACCTCAAGCAAGTCAAGTCAGTGGCTCACCTCAAGCAAGTCAAGTCAGTGGCTCACCTCAAGCAAGTCAAGTCAGTGGCTCACCTCAAGCAAGTCAAGTCAGTGGCTCACCTCAGGCAAGTCAAGTCCAGTCAGTGGCTCACCTCAAGCAAGTCAAGTCAAGTCAGTGGCTCACCTCAGGCAAGTCAAGTCAGTGGCTCACCCAAAGCAAGTCAAGTCAGTGGCTCACCTCAAGCAAGTCAAGTCAAGTCAGTGGCTCACCTCAGGCAAGTCAAGTCAGTGGCTCACCCAAAGCAAGTCAAGTCAAGGGCTCACCTCAAGCAAGTCAAGTCAAGGGCTCACCTCAAGCAAGTCAAGTCAGTGGCTCACCTCAAGCAAATCAAGTCAAGTCAGTGGCTCACCTCATTCAAGTCAAGTCAGTGGCTCACCTCAAGCAAGTCAAGTCAGTGGCTCACCTCAAGCAAGTCAAGTCAGTGGCTCACCTCAAGCAAGTCAAGTCAGTGGCTCACCTCAAGCAAGTCAAGTCAAGTCAGTGGCTCACCTCAAGCAAGTCAAGTCAGTGGCTCACCTCAAGCAAGTCAAGTCAGTGGCTCACCTCAAGCAAGTCAAGTCAGTGGCTCACCTCAAGCAAGTCAAGTCAGTGGCTCACCTCAAGCAAGTCAAGTCAGTGGCTCACCTCAAGCAAGTCAAGTCAAGTCAGTGGCTCACCTCAAGCAAGTCAAGTCAAGTCAGTGGCTCACCTCAAGCAAGTCAAGTCAGTGGCTCACCTCAAGCTAGTCAAGTCAGTGGCTCACCTCAAGCTAGTCAAGTCAGTGGCTCACCTCAAGCTAGTCAAGTCAGTGGCTCACCTCAAGCTAGTCAAGTCAGTGGCTCACCTCAAGCTAGTCAAGTCAGTGGCTCACCTCAAGCTAGTCAAGTCAGTGGCTCACCTCAAGCTAGTCTAGTCAGTGGCTCACCTCAGGCAAGTCAAGTCCAGTCAGTGGCTCACCTCAAGCAAGTCAAGTCAGTGGCTCACCTCAAGCAAGTCAAGTCAAGTCAAGTGGCTCACCTCAAGCAAGCCGAGTCAGTGGCTCACCTCAAGCAAGTCAAGTCCAGTCAAGTCAGTGGCTCACCTCAAGCAAGTCAAGTCCAGTCAGTGGCTCACCTCAAGCAAGTCAAGTCCAGTCAGTGGCTCACCTCAAGCAAGTCAAGTCAGTGGCTCACCTCAAGCAAGTCAAGTCAAGTCAAGTGGCTCACCTCATTCAAGTCAAGTGGCTCACCTCATTCAAGTCAAGTCAGTGGCTCACCTCAAGCAAGTCAAGTCAGTGGCTCACCTCAAGCAAGTCAAGTCAGTGGCTCACCTCAAGCAAGTCAAGTCAGTGGCTCACCTCAAGCAAGTCAAGTCAGTGGCTCACCTCAAGCAAGTCAAGTCAGTGGCTCACCTCAAGCAAGTCAAGTCAGTGGCTCACCTCAAGCAAGTCAAGTCAGTGGCTCACCTCAAGCAAGTCAAGTCAGTGGCTCACCTCAAGCAAGTCAAGTCAAGTCAGTGGCTCACCTCAAGCAAGTCAAGTCAAGTCAGTGGCTCACCTCAAGCAAGTCAAGTCAGTGGCTCACCTCAAGCTAGTCAAGTCAGTGGCTCACCTCAAGCTAGTCAAGTCAGTGGCTCACCTCAAGCTAGTCAAGTCAGTGGCTCACCTCAAGCTAGTCAAGTCAGTGGCTCACCTCAAGCTAGTCAAGTCAGTGGCTCACCTCAAGCTAGTCAAGTCAGTGGCTCACCTCAAGCTAGTCAAGTCAGTGGCTCACCTCAGGCAAGTCAAGTCCAGTCAGTGGCTCACCTCAAGCAAGTCAAGTCAGTGGCTCACCTCAAGCAAGTCAAGTCAAGTCAAGTGGCTCACCTCAAGCAAGCCAAGTCAGTGGCTCACCTCAAGCAAGTCAAGTCCAGTCAAGTCAGTGGCTCACCTCAAGCAAGTCAAGTCCAGTCAGTGGCTCACCTCAAGCAAGTCAAGTCAAGTCAGTGGCTCACCTCAAGCAAGTCAAGTCAAGTCAGTGGCTCACCTCAAGCAAGTCAAGTCAGTGGCTCACCTCAAGCAAGTCAAGTCAGTGGCTCACCTCAAGCAAGTCAAGTTAAGACAGTGGCTCACCTCAAGCAAGACAAGTCAGTGGCTCACCTAATTTAAGTCAAGCTAAGGGTTTTCTGTGCTTGTGCAGCATCACGCAATCGCACAGACTCTGATCACCGGTGTCAGTGATTCCATTTCACTTTGTTCATCAATTGATGTTTTGATGATTTATATAAAAAATAATTGAATTACTTTAGCTGTAACAAAGTCATTCTCGAGTCATACAGTTCAAGTCTCGAGTCATAGGATCTCAAGTCAAAGTCAAGTCAAGACAAGACATTTTCATTTATGGCTTGTTTCCAATGAGCGGTACGGTACGGTACAGTACAGTACGGTACGGTACGGTTCGGTAAACCATGATCCGGCTAGCGTTTCCACTGCCAACAGTACCCTTACTTGATAGGCGGGGTGTATGCCGGAAAGTAGTGATAACGGCTCTTGATAGGCGTAATGTATTCCGGAAAGTAGTGATAACATCACTTGATAGGCGTGGTGTGCCGGAAAGTAGTGATAACGGCACTTGATAGGCGTGGTGTATGAGGGGAAAGTAGTGATAACGGCACTTGATAGGCATGGTGTATGCCGGAAAGTGGCTTGATGTCATTCTCACGCGAAGAAGAAAGCTAAAACCGTAAAAAACAATGGAGGACATTCAGCAGATCTTGTTCTTGCTTCCCGGCATGTGGCTGTTTGTCACAAGGAGGAGACAAGCTTTGTTTGAACAAAAGATGCAGGCTGCAAGGAAAAACACCGCCGAAAAATACAGGCGAATTCGGTAAATTTTAAGGAGCTGGGACGAGAGAGACAACCGCGCAAGTCAAGACAAAAACAACGGCGCAGGAGGGTAAGCTTGAGCTAACTTTTTTATGTTGTGTATTACAATGTCAAGCAGGTCTCAAATCCTTAAATTTGCGACTCAAGTTCCCCACCGCTGATGAACAGGTTAGAACAAACATTTGCATAAAGTCATTAAGTTCAGTGCTAGGACCCACATGTTTTCTAAAGGGGATATTGCTTACTCACACATTTAACTATTTATTTTATATTATTTTATCCAGCATCATTTGACTCTGACAAATGCAGTCTTTCACAAAACTCAAAACATGAACTAATTCTAGTCCTATTCCAATTCAGATTGAGTATTGGCAACAGATTCTAGTCCAATTCTAATTCAGATTGAGTATTGGCACAGATTCGAGTGAGCATTTATTGTCTCGTTTCCACTGAGCGGTACGGTACAGTACAGTACAGTATAGGACGGGTTGGTAAACCATGATCCGGCTTGCTTTTCCACCGCCAACAGTACCCTTACTTGATAGACGTGGTGTTTAACGGAAAGAAGCGATCGACGTCATTTTCGCATGAAGAAAGCGACATATAAACAACAATGGATGACATACAGCAGATCTTGTTCTTGCTTCTCGGCATGTTTGTCACAAGAAACAAGCGCTGACATCAGGCGTTTCTCAATACCAAGTAGCCTACGCAAAGTCCGACTCAGCCAGACTGACTCCCGAGGACGCGAGTCCAGTAATTCTGCTAATGGAACAGCGCGTTCTTGAAAGCGCCACTCAGCTCGCTCTGCTACTCCGGTTATCTCTGTATGTAGGCTACATTTTAGGCAACAACAAAACTAAATATGTTATAAAACACCACTCTGCTTCTTTTCGATTTCATTTAAATACATTTTAAAAATTATAAACACACAAATGTGGTTCAGGCAACGCACAGCCTATTGATTATTCACTTCATATATGTACGGTATATATTTATAACAAAACTAAATATAAAACACAACCCTGCCTCTTTTCGTTTAAATTTAAAAATATTAAACATATTCCAGGCAATATATAATGTATTGCATATTGCATTGGTACAAATGTTGTAATAAACAACATAACAGATGATCTTGTCATAAAATAAAAAAAATGACAAAACGATCTCTTTTTGTTGAATTTCAGTTTTATCAATAATAGCCATTATAAAAGTATAAGTATAAGGTATAAAAAGCTATACAGTAATGCTTTACTGTTAATAAATAACAATAACTGCTTTAATAACAAAGCAAACAATTCAGTCAAATATACAAATTCAGCGCTCAAATATATGAAACTTCACTTAGCCTTCTGCCAAAACTATTGGCCAGGGAACGAATTATAGATTCACGAGACCAAAGATCGCCTATTAGGTCTACAGGCTACAAGACAAATTATATCTCATGTTTAACCACTACAGAGACGTCAGAGTCAGCGGCAAACATCAGAATGACTAGCAGAGGAAAGGCTGTTCCAGGCGGGGTGCACGAGCACCGAGCGTCCGGTAATTACTTGGAATGGATCTCAGTCAAATTATCATAAATCTATAAATAAACCACAGATTTGAGCTTTAAAAAACTACATTCTCACCTGAAAAACTCTTAAAACTACATTTTGTGACAATAACAGAGGTATTATCTTTCAACTGTATATTAAAAATGTAGCACGCGCAAGTGACGATCCTCTGTCAACCAATCACCGTTCTGCAGTGAGTCTAGCTCCACCTTTTAGTACCGTACCACTGTGCTCGGTACCCCAAAGGAAGGGTACCCAAAAAGTGGTATGGTACAGTTCGGCTTTTTGGTACCATTCACAACTTTTGACAGTGGAAACGCAAATAATTGCGTACCGTACCGAACTGTACCGTACCGCTCAGTGGAAACGAGCCATAAAATCAACATTATTTATGACAGTTTGTGTGTGTGTGTGTGTGTGTGATAAATTACTGGAATACCAGGGACGATTAGGCCTAATCTCAGATTAACGGCTACTAACTGCACATTCATAACACTATTAAAAAAAAACTTGCATGCAATGCTGAAAAAGAAAATATGTCAAGTAGTAAATATAATGTCCTGTGAGTGTGGGAAAATGTAAATTATCTGGAAAGAGTGGCAGCGACAGCTAAATATCCATGAGCATCTCAAACAAACCCAATCCTACAAATACACACCCTCCCATGACTGGGTTCATAACTGATACCTGAGGAGCTCGTGGAAAAATATTGATTTCGCTTCCACACTGAAACAAATGTTATCTAGTGCCATCAACCCTGTCTAACAGATGGAGGGCTAAAGAGTGGATCAACTATCCATTTCTGACTTCCAGACTGCCTGTGAACTGCTTCACCACCTGAGGAAAGACACGGAGATCTCAAAACACTATTGAATTTCCCCACAAGCTGTGAGAACTAGAAGCGTTATCCAGTGTACCTTCATCTTTCATTAGTTTAATGACAGAACGGTTAGATGTGTCACACTCATGCACTCAGACGGGAACACGCCTTAGTGGAGATAATTACATAATAGACAATTAGCCAGAGTTACAAAAAAAGACAACGCACCAAAAAACAACAACAAAAAAAAACACCTCAGTTCTGAAGACTTCAGGGACGATATAAAGGGCTTTTCACTCTGCACTAACCCCAGGTTATCGTCCTTCTAAACACAGCTAATTTAGAAGCCGCTTTTACCTGGGGTTATGAAACCCTGCTCCGGAGCAATGCTAGAGCCTTTATGGAAATGTTTTGCATGCTGCATTCGTCCAATCAGTGACACGGACACCACAAATATTCAAATTAATTGACCAAGCATTAATACCATTGATCAGCTGTACCAATCGTGGATGTTTTTTTTTCCACTAAGAAACAAACATTGTTATTTGATTGATACTATTTTATATTGTGAAAAGCGCTATATAAATATACTTGACTTGACAAATATGCAAATAAGGCTGTTAACCCAGGGTAACCCACCATAGTCCAGCTGCTCTCAAGCTAAACTGAGCTGGTTGTTGCAGATCCACCAGCTTGTTTCCGCCACAGAATAAAACATTTTTAAAAGATAATTGCGACTTTTTCATTTCACAATTGCGAGTTTACATCTTTACATTTCTCAGAATTGTGAGATATAAACTCGCTATTGAGATTATAAAGTTCAATTCAAAGGACTTTTTTCCTCCGAATTACAATATCAATTCTTTTTAAAACACAATTGCGACTTTATATCAGGCAATTCTGACTTTTTCAGAATTGCTAGTTTATACCTCACAATTCTGAGATAAAAACTCAGAATTGTCAGATGTAAACTCGCAATTGTGAGAGAGAAAAAAAGCCACAGGTTATGAATCAACCCTGTTAAAATCATAACTATCTTTTATTGAACAAACTACTCCAGACCCCAAAGACCAAAATGACAAAACACTGTAAAAGTCTAAAAGTCTCCTTTTTCCATTATATTTTCCATTATAATTAATTGCAAAGATGAATCATCTGTCTGAAGATGAGCTTAATGTCAACACTATTTCCATAATTTGTGTAAATGATTAGTAAACCTCTAGTAGGTAACATGTTATTGTGGTAAAATTGAGGATCACAATTTATTTGTTTCAAACAGAGTCGTGCAGCTTTACTGGATGTTTACAGAAATATATTAATTAAATTCACATTGCTAGCTGTTCTTCTGCTGTTCACTGATCGATTGCCAGTCTGCCTTCCTGCCTGCTGTGAGTTTGTTTGCGTCGAGGCTGTAAGCTCTATGCCTCGTATTAGCTTCGTATTTCTTTCTGTTTTGAACCATCATTTACCATCATTTCTAGTTGTTTATATTACTAAACACAGTTTACCATCTCAGATTAACCTTACATCGCTAGCTTCCGTTATTGTTAGCATAGCATGCTAGTGTTTACGTGCCACCCGCGCTCATTTATTTATTATTTATTTTCTCTCGCGCGCCCGCGCCTTTGAGTTCATAAAAGCCCAGGTAAGTAAGAATCAGTCAACACAAACGGTGAGTAATGTCTTGTCCTGTTATTGTCACCTGTGTCACGTCATATGTTTAGTATAGCCTTCTCCAATGGCAATATAGGATTTATTTGTGATAAATGCAAGGAGACAGTCAGGCTGACGGAGAAGATTTCAGAGCTAGAGACACGCATCCAAACTTTAATTGAGGATAGTAAGGATAGTACTAGAGCTTTAGATACTATTTTGGGTGCGCCTAGCATAGTGAACTCTGTACATGATTCGGTTCCGGCTGAAGTAGAGCCCACGCAGCAGGGCAGATGGGTGACCGTGAGAGATCGCTCTAGTCGCGGATTAAAAAAAAACACTCTTCCGTTCCGATTACCATAACAAATCGATTTGCCCCACTCAGTGAAACACCCACTGAGAATTCTGTTGATTGTGCCCTGGTAATTGGTGATTCGATCACACGGAACGTGAAAATAGAGACACCAGCCACCATAGTCACATGTTTGCCGGGAGCGAAAGCGCCTGACATCAAAGCAAATTTAAAAGTGCTGGCTAATGCAAAACGTAAATTCTCTAAGATCATTAGTCATTTCGGCACTAATGATGTTCGACTCCGCCAGTCGGAGATCACCAAAATTAATATTAAAGAGGTGTGTGAACTCGCAAGTACGATGTCAGGCACTGTAATTTGCTCCGGCCCCCTTCCTGTTCGCAGGCGTGATGAGATGATAGCAGATTGGCCTCACTCAATGGTTGGTTGTCTAAGTGGTGTCCGTTGAAAAATATAGAATTCATAGACAATTGGAAAAGTTTTTGGGGCAAGCCTGACCTGTTGAAAAGAGATGGTGTTCATCCCTCCTGGGATGGTGCTGCTCTTCTCTCTAGTAATAAGCGAGAGCTAAAACATGACAATCTGGGGCTCAGGTCAGGAAGCAGACAGACTGGCTACCGACCGTCTGCTAGCGGCCTCGCGTCACCAAATCCCATCACATAGAGCCTCTTTCACCCAGATATCATCATATAGAGACTGTGTCTGTTCCCCGAATTTGGAAATCCAAAAAACGTCAGGTAAAAAATTTAATTTATGTTCAACAAATAAAAAACAGATATAATACAGATGAGCAAATTATAAAGCTTGGGTTGCTGAATATTCGATCCCTTACTTCAAAATCGCTCATAGTTAAAGATATGATTTCAGACTAAAATCTAGATGTGCTGTTTGACAGAAACCTGGCTAAAACCAAACGATTACATTACTTTAAACCCCAGTCAACCCCACAAGATTACTGTTATAAAACATGAACCTCTTCTAATATGCAAAGGGGGAGGTGTTGCTGTAATTTATAGTAATATTTTCAAAACCAGTAAGAAATCTATTTTTAAATATACTTCTTTTGAAGTGTTGGTGCTTAATGTAAAAATATATAGTGTAAACGATAAATCACGTTTGAGATTTCTGCTGGCTATTGTATACAGGCCACCAGGGCACCATAAAGATTTTATCAAAGAATTTGCGGACTTTCTATCAGAATTAGTATTGGCTAACGATAAAGTACTAATTGTTGGTGATTTTAATATACATGTAGATAATGAAAAAGATGCATTGGGATTGGCACTTAAAGAGATTGTAAACTAAATTGGAGTTAGACAACACGTGTCAGGACCCACTCATTGTCGTAATCATACTCTAGATCTAATATTATCACATGGAATAGATGTTGATGCCGTTGAAATTCTGCAGCAGAGCGATGACATCTCAGACCATTATCTAGTCTCATGTAAATTACATTTAGCCAAGGCTGCAAAGCCGACTCCATGTTATAAATATGTTAGAACAATCACTTCTGCCACTAAAGATTGCTTTATCAATAATCTTCCTAATCAGTTTCATCATCTCAGCATCCCGGATAGCTTAGAAGAACTTGATATTGCAACAGAAACTTTTAACTCTCTTTTCCAGCACTTTAGACGCAGTTGCACCGTTGCGCTTAAAGAAGATTAAAGAAAATAGTCTAACGCCGTGGTAAAACGCGCACACTCAGGCCCTTAAGAGAGCATGCAGAAAAATGGAGCGCAAATGGAAGAAAACAAAACTAGAGGTATTTCGGATTTCATGGAAAGAGAGCTCGATTGTTTACAGAGAGGCTTTAAAAGCTGCTAGATCGGCTTATTTTTCAACCCTATTAGAAGAAAATAAATATAATCCTAGGTATTTATTTGAAACAGTGGCTAAACTAACGAAAAAGAAAGCTTCAAGCACAGAAGTTTCCGGGCAACACAGTAATGACTATGAACTTCACTTATAAGATTGATAATATCAGGGACAAAATTATAACTATGCAACCGTCTACTACAGTATCACATCAGGGAGCGCATTGTAGTCTCCCTGAGGAAAAAAATTATTCATTTGTTGCTATAGGAGAGGAAGAATTCTGCAAACTAGTTAATTCATCTAAATCTACAACTTGTATGTTAGACCCTATACCGACTAAGCTATTGAAAGAGATGCTTCCAGAGATCATAGATCCTCTTGTTAATATCATTAATTCGTCTTTGTCTCTAGGATACGTTCCAAAAACCTTTAAGCTGGCTATGATAAAACCGCTTGTTAAAAAAACGCAACTTGATCCTTCAGAACTAGTCAATTACAGGCCGATCTAAAATCTGCCTTTTCTGTCAAAGATATTAGAAAAAGCAGTATCCTCACAACTGTGTTCCTTTCTTGAAAGAAATGATATCTGCAAGGATTTTCAGTCAGGATTTAGACCGCACCATAGTACTGAGACAGCTCTCATTAGAGTTACAAATGATTTACTTTTATCATCCGATCGTGGTTGTAACTCTCTATTAGTGTTACTTGATCTTAGTGCTGCATTTGACACAATTGACCACAACATTCTTTTAAATGGACTAGAAAACTATGTTGGCATTAGTGGACTTGCACTATCATGGTTTAAATCATACTTATCTGATCGTTATCAGTTTGTAGCAGTAAATGAAGAGATGTCTTATCAATCACAAGTTCAGTATGGCGTACCACAAGGCTCAGTACTAGGACCGCTGCTGTTCACTCTGTACATGCTACCGTTAGGAGATATCATTAGGAAACATGGAATTAGCTTTCACTGTTATGCCGATGATACTCAGCTGTATATTTCTTCAAAACCTAACGAAACTTACCAATTCACAAAATTAACGGAATGCATAGCTGATTTAAAAAATTGGATGACTAGTAATTTCCTACTACTAAACTCTGAAAAAACAGAGATTCTAATAATTGGACAAAAAACTTCCACACGTAATAACCTAGAATACTGTCTAACACTTGATGGCTGCTTTAAGTCTTCATCGTCGGTTAGGAACCTGGGTGTGCTCTTTGATAGCAATCTTTCATTTGAAAGTCACGTGTCTAGTATCTATAAAACCGCATTTTTCCATCTTAAAAATATATCTAAATTACGACATATGCTATCATTAACAAATGCGGAACAATTAGTTCATGCTTTCATGACATCAAGACTAGATCATTGTAATGCTCTACTGGGTGGTTGCCCTGCACGCTTAATAAATAAACTACAGCTGGTCCAAAACGCTGCAGCTCTAGTTCTTACTAGAACCAGGAAATATGACCATATTAGCCCGGTTCTGTCAACACTGCATTGGCTGCCTATTAAACATTGTATAAATTTTAAAATATTGTTGATTACTTACAAAGCACTAAATTGTTTAGCTCCGCAGTACTTGAGCGAGCTCTTAACGCATTATAGTCCTTCACGTCTATTGCGATCTCAAAATTCGGGCCAGTTGATAATACCTAGAATATCAAAATCGACTGCTTGCGTTAGATCCTTTTCCTAGTTAGCACCAAAACTTTGGAA
Source organism: Meda fulgida (assembly GCA_030578275.1). Lineage (NCBI taxonomy): Eukaryota > Metazoa > Chordata > Actinopteri > Cypriniformes > Leuciscidae > Meda > Meda fulgida. Next base: position 287,028 of record CM060625.1, on the reverse strand, counting down.
CAGTCTTCCTACCATTGTCCGGGAAGCAGACACACTCTGTCAGTTCAAAGCTAGACTAAAAACATCTCTTTGACCAAGCATACACATAATATATATTATAGACTTCTATAATTCAATGTTAGGCTGCATAGATTAGGTCAGCCGGAACTGGGAACACTTCCCTTAAATCCTGATGTACTCGTTACATCATAAGAAGAATGGCATCGACGCTAATTTTAGTGTCTTTGTTTATCCCGAGGTTTTCCCGCAGCCTACCGGATCCAGGCCGTATCCAGATCTGACTAGGAGCTTTGCCTGGACCCGATGACAACGCAGTGCTGAAGTGCCACTAGCCTCTCCCTATGGAGGATCCCTTTCCCACTCTACAGATAAAACGTTGTGATTTCGGTTCGCGTACCCACCCCGAAGTGATAAAATAAAACAAAATTCTGTATCAAATTACAGTTACTGTAAATCCGGCCTCTAGTTCATAAACGCCAGAGTAGAACTGGCCACCGACTGAGCCTGGATTCTCCCAAGGTTTTTTTTTTTTTTCTCTCCATTAAGTCGCCTGATGGAGTTTTAGGACACCAGTAGGTCACTTGATGGAGTTTTTCGGTTCCTTGCCACTGACTGTTCCCTTTGGCTTGCTCCGTTGGGGATATTCCAATTAATTAACCAAGCATTAATACCATTGATCAGCCCTACCAAACGTGGATGTTTTTTCCACTAAGAAACAAACATTATGTTATTTGATTGATACTGTGAAGCTGCTTTGATGCAATTTATATTGTGAAAAGCGCTATATAAATACACTTGACTTGACATTGTGTCATGATTAATTAGATGTGTTCCTGCTTGAAGTGGGTATTTGATCATATATACAGGCACCAAATGACCACACACACAAAAATAAATTACCATTTTGCACATGGTGAATAACTTTATCCAAACAAAGACCATGATTATCAGTAATTTACATTGATGCAGTGTCAATGCACATTTAATCTTTTATAGATTACCTCCTCGTACAAAGCCATTGGTTGCGATGGCAGACGTCGAGCAGCCTGTGATGGTAGTCACAACCGTTGCCATTATAACAATGATGCAGGAGTACGCTGTGGAAATAAAAATGTGAAATGACAGTGAACATCTCTGCCGACTCATGGTTCCTCATAGATAGCACTACACACAGCCGTTTGAGTCCGGCTTCACAAGTGTTCTCCGGTGCGGTGCCGGTCAACTCACAGCGCCTCACAGCGACATTCAGCATGTGCATGACAAATGACTGCAGCTCGATGGAAAACACAAGAGTTTGCTCGTGAATTGAAGTGCTAATTCACACGGCCGACCAAAGTCAAACCTACCAATTCCAGCCTGGCCCACGATCCATGTCATTCGAATGAAGAGCATCACACCCCATATGTTTAACATGCAGCGCACCTGCACAGAGGAAGGATGCAGTTTAGACTCATGCTGACAAGAACATCAACGACCAAAGCCGTTTCTCAAACCTGGCCACGGACTGGCAGGGGCAGTCAGCGGGACCAGTGACCTCTGGACAGGAACCCATTCGTGTTTGAAGGAAAGCTGTGGGCTAAAGTCTATAGACAGCATGTCCATTACACCAGAAAAGAAAATACAACATACCACTGTTAGAGTGACGAAGAAATAAACGTTCCCAGACCTCCAGAGGCTTTAGCAGAACAGAGATAATGTTATGTTATGTTGGGGAACCGTAAAAGGTTAGTTCACCCAAAAATTTTAAATTAAACAGTCGTGGCGCTCGTGAACTCACTCAGAGGCCCACACGGAAGAAAATTAATAGTTGAATAAAGTCGTTATTTTGGGGGGGTTTTGTGCGCAAAAAGTATTCTCATCGCTTGATAAGCTTAAGGTTGAGCCACTGTAGTCATTTGGACTATTTTAACGATGTTTTTACTAACTTTTCTGGGCCGGCAGATGAGATTACCTCGCAGCCTATGGAGGAGTGATCCAGCTCTCAGATCTCAACAAACATATCTTAATTTGTGTTCTGGAGATGAACGAACGTCTTACGGGGTTACGTATTACTTTTATTCAATTTATTAATTTAATGATTATTACTGTAATTTGTGTGTGTGAGTTTGCTCCAAGTACAACATGTCCTTCTATGGAGTCTCTGGGTTTACATGGTCTTGACAACAAAGTTCAGAGATTATATAACTACACAGATCAGTGTGTGATTCTTTCACACTAGTCTCATGTGAACGATGTTTAAGCGATACTAAACAGCATGGGCTGTAATGTTCATTAACTGTCCTCATGCACTTTCACTGTAAGAGCCTTACTCTAGCTACAATTTTTCTTTGTTTTTATTTTTATTTTTTTTAATTGAGGGCAGAGTTCATGTTTTTCTGAGGTAACGGACATTACACAGCAAAGGCTGTGGGAGAACCCGGAGAGTCCTCTAAACACAACGCTTTCAAACACTGAATGAATTCCTGCCGTGGTTTGAAAGACACTTTGGATGAAAATGAATTTTCACTTGTCGACACTATGAGAAGCTGTTTGGTGTCAAATGTTAAGACTGGGAAGGTGAAAATGAGGACAACTTCAAGGATGAGGAAGACCTGTCAAAATATTGACCAAGAGACAAGAAGCAGAGCAGATCTGTGAACCATAAAGCTTTTACTGGATTCAATACCCCCCTCCTGTGTCATAATCCGCTCTGAGCAAATCCACGGCTTTTTGAGAGCATTAGCATAGTAAACATTACAACAGCATGACAGTTTAACATTCAGCCTCTAATATGAGTCTCTACAGGCAGCAGATATAGCAAACTCATAAAAGATCAATTATCACCCACAGCAGGAAAATCTCACTCATCAACATTCCTGTATGATTTTGAGTGGCTGCCACAATTCACAAGTCAAATGACCCTCTCACTCAGAGTGTCCTGAATCCTCAACTCGCCTGACCTCTGACTGGTATACTCCTCTTACCAGCACTCCTTTGATCCAGCCGAATTTCACCACTCCTTTGGACTCGGACGCCTCTTTAGCGGCGGCCTCCTCGGCAGGGGTCAGCTCTTCACCGTTAGCAAACCCGTCCTCGAACGGCTCCTGCGATCACACACACACACAGGCATTAAAACATCTGATGTGAAGAGTTTCTATGGAATAACATGATGATTAACTGCTCGACACCGAAAGCCTCCAACCCTGCTCCTGGAAAGCTACATTACTTTAAATGTATTAATTTAATGGTTATTACTATAATGTCAGTGTGTGAGCAGTAGCGTTGTTAACCACACACATGCGTCGGGCCCAGCAGGTTTGAGGGCCCCTGATGACCAAGCTACTAAATCAGCTGATGACCTCAATTACATATAAACATTGTTTCCGTAACCAAATTTAGAAATCTGCAAACACTGTTCCCTGATCATGGGATGTTTAAATGTGAATAAGCCTAAATTAATTCAAGAAGAGACACGATTGCTTTAAATGATGAGCAGATTTAAACTGCTCGATTCAGGATTCTTGATGAGAGTTTTGAAGTGTCGATTTCAAATGGAGACACAGAAATCTCCCAGATTTCATTCAAACAGGCAATCTTCACATTTATTTCCCGAAGATGCACGAAAGTCATATGGGTTTGGAACGACATGAGGTTGAGTAAATGATGGCATTCATCTTCGGGTGAACTAACACTAACCACATCGGCGTGGTTGCTTTGGTGCTGAGACAGACACGGATGCGCTAGTGTTTGTCATACATCACAACTGTGCAGCTTTTTTACAACAACAACAGTTTCATTTAAGTTTCATTTAAATACACATAGGCCTAATACTAGCAATAATCCTTTTTAGTTTGTAAAATACACACTGATGTCTATGGAAGCAGCAATTAAAACTCTGTAACCCTTTACTTGAAGGAGTGTGAATAAGACTGACATTACACCGTCATAATCATGACATGGCAGATGTCATGAATATGAAGGTTTTATGCATGTTTATGACAAATGTCATTAAGTGTCATTCGCTCAATTATGACATTTTTAATGCAAATATGACATTGTTTGAGATGTCTTTGTTATGACAACTTGACATTACTGAGACACCACAATATGTCATAAACATGACATAGCAGATTAATTATCAAACTTAAGAAACCATTTCGCTTTATGGGTTAACATTTCATTGAACTGTCAAGGTGGTTGGTTTTGACATTGGCTGTCATGAAGCCATTATAACATTTTAATGACAAATTAAATTTGTACCACTGTAGTTGAGGTCAAGAAAAACATTCATGACACAGTTATAATGCCTCATTACAGCCAATGTCAAAACCAATCACCTGACAGTTTAATGAAATGTTAACCCATGAAGCTAAGTGTTTTTTTTTAAGTTTGATCATTAATCTGCTATTTCATCTTTATGACATATTTATGACAATTTATGTTGTCTTGGTAATGTCAAGTTGTCATGACAGACACTGACAGGTTATGATGTATTGATTTATTTCAAGGTGTCATAAAGACATCTCAAACAATGTCATATTTGCATTAAAAATGTCATAATTGAGCGAATGACACTTAATGACAGTTGTCATAAACATGGATAAAACCTCCTTCATATTTATGACATCTGCCATGTCACGATAATGACGGTGTCATGTCACTGTCACGGTGCGTGGTGTGGAATCAATCCGTGGATTCAAGTGCAGAGTAAAAGTATTTAATAAAGAAAACTACAACGTATCCAGAACAAACAAGGCAGGGCAGGAACAGAACTCAACACGACGAAATACACGTAACAAAAACAACGAACGAGCACAGGACAACAAACACAGGAAGACTAAATAGGTAGGCAAACAAAGGAGGGTAACGAGACAGACAGGTGGAGCAAATAAACCAATAATCAGATAACAAGGGGGAGGGATAAACAATCACCACAGCACATGGCACAACATAACAAACACCCATGTGCAACACAAGACAGGACAGACAGGTGACAGTCACACCCCTTCAAGTGAAGTGTTACTGTTTTACTTGGTTTTCTTCTCCCAGATCAACAGCCACTTACTTTCATGTCTTTCGGGAGAAGTGGATGAATTTGCATGTTGTAAATCCGACAACTCTGGTTCTCTGCGCTAAAGAGCAAACTATTACATTGTGATGTCGATCACCCGTTATCATCTAACATGATCATCATAAAAGTGTTTAAAAGACTAAATATGATCACTAATCACTATTTGAGGATAAGAATATCAGATCGCCTATTTCACAATAAGAAAGAGAATTGTTCAAGCTAAAAACCGAGAGTTTTATTTTCTCATAGCCGTTTTCTCATACATAATGGAGTCTGTGTAATTTTAAATATTGAAGACAATGGACAAAAGACTCCTGATGAATCCAAAACCAAGAAGGTTTATATCTTAAAGCTAAAGGGCGCAAGTACCAAAGTGTAGACAATTTTTGTTATGCAGTTTAAAGTAAAATAAATATATTTTTTAAATGTCTCAATTATATTCAATATTACTGTTGTGCAATACAGAGTAAAATGTTACGTAATGTTGGGGTGCGGGGCCTGAGATCCTGACTTTGAGGCCCTACAATAATGAGCCCGCCCCAGGGTGTGAGTTTGCTCAAGTACATAATGTCCCTCTCTGGAGTCTCTGGGTTTACATGGTCTTCTTGACAACAAAGTTCAGAGATTATATAACTACACAGATCAGTGTGTGATTCTTTCACACTAGTCTTAAGCGATACTAAACAGCATGGGCTGTAATGTTCATTAACTGTCCTTGCACTTTCACCGTAAGAGCCTTACTCTAGCTACAATTGTTGCCGTTTTTTTTATTATTGAGGGAAGAATGAATTCAGCCTCTAATAGTAGTCTCTATATCTCTAGTCTCAGATATAGCAAACTAATGACAAGGCCAATTATCACCCCCTCATCGTCCAAAGGTCTCGAACCCATCCTGAAGGCACATCAGTCTCAGCCTCCAACACCTGCCAGTGGTTCTCAGGTAACCCTGAACACCTTCATTATCTGGTTCAGGTGTGCTTGATTGAGGCTGGAGCTGAAAGTTGAAGACCCCTTCTCTAGAGTAATAGCATATTTTCATGATAACATGGAGATCAGAATATTTTAAAGTACAGGGGTACTTCATGTCACAGGGGTTCATAATGCTGTTGTCTGAAGTAAGATTTAACATGTAAAAGTTGCACTAATGCAAGTCAAAATGAACCGTAAACATAAAAATACTCCTGACTTCGAGACTTGACGACCCCTAACACACACATTCACAGCAGCAGAGTTAAGGTCAAACACCGGAAGAGTCCCTCCTCCACAGAAACAATGGTGTGACGAAAGCAGAGGCTCCTGGGATATATACACGACACTGCACATCCACACAGAGGACAAAGTTTACAATGACAATGTGGGAACTTAACAACATCCTGTCCCGGCACACATAAAGCTGGAGTCCGGACTGTGGAAAAAGCCCAGAGTGGTTCTATGCGCGCGCAGGAGCCGGGGGCCGTATCGACTTCTGCCAGACCAGGTCAATGACAGAGCACATCCCTCATATCTGCAGCGCTGAGGAGCGTGATCAGAAGCTCAGGCTCTCCTCACTCTACACCAGCACATTTCTCCAGGATACTCATTCCCGCAGGAAGGGCACGCGCAGCTTACGTCCTCTTGACCTTGACCAAATGAGTGAGTGTTGACGGGATTCATACGGGTGACATTGAGTTGGGATTATTGATAGCTGATGGCTTCAGGACATACTGTATTGAACATGTAATGTTTTTGGCAGTACTGTCCACAGAAAATCCCCACTAAATTTCGATGAATAACACTGAAAGACGGTGGGGGGCAAATAACACTCAGAAATTATTTGTTACCACACAGATTGTGATTAGTGGTTAAAAAAAAAACGTATTCAAAATCAAACACCATTCAACAACTAATAATGAGAGCAAATAATGTGACCGGATTCACAGCAGAATCTCTAAAAGGCTTCTCCAGAACAACAAGTGTTATAGATATGGGAAGGAAAAGTGTTCAGCCTGTATAAGGGCTGGACGAGGGATACAGGTCTGCTACTAAGGTTTGTACTTTGGAGGACTAATGACTGAGAACTGCCTTTATTTCTGGCGTGTGAAACCAGTTCACTAGGTTTCAATGTTTTCAGGGCCCACCCTCTTCCTCGCTGCATCGAGCAGTCAAATATCACTGCTGACATGGGACTTGCATATGTAGTATAATTCTCACATCTCCTCCGACACTTCACAGTCTCTTCCTCTTGACTGATCATCCCAAGTTAGAGAAGTTAATAAGCAACTATACGCATGCTCCTACAGCTACCAACTGTAAAAACTGAGAATACATTTTAATAAAGGCAAAAAGATTAACAATTTTTTTACATAAAAGTTTTGTACAGTATAAAAATCATTATCCCCCACAAAGATAGCGAAACAGCGCGCGTGTGTGTGTATAATGTTTTCCACTTTTCACATTGAAATGTTCTCTTCTATAATACATCAGCGTGGCAGGTGTGTCATGTGACGGGCAGCGGGCGTCACCTGACCCGTCCGTCAGCAGGAGTTCACCGGCACGGGGTTCAGGCGGGATACGGCCAGGACATGAACACACTGCTTTGTTTTAGCTCTAGAGCTTTTCAACAGCTCCTCATGAATCAACGAGGCTCAGGGGGGCACGTGTAAGACTAGACACACATACACACACACACACACACACACCAGGCCTGTTCTTCAAGACAACAGTCCCACTCCACAATCTTTCATAGATACTAGAGCTGCAAGATTCTGGATAAGTTAAGAATCAACATGCTTCTCCACCAATTCTGAATACACTAATTACAATAACATGTACTTTACAAGAGGTTCTGACAAAATGTTAATTGCTACAGTCTATTTTTAAGTTGAATTAATGTTTAATAGACATAACAGGAATCGTCATTTAGAAATAAGTGGGTGTTTGATTTGAGATTGTGATCTTTTAGTCACACACTTTCATAATGTGCAGAGAGTCAGGATATTCAATGAAAAACACAGTATGGTATAAATTTAACATCTTTTAAGATAAGTAGGTTTAATTAGGGCCTTATGAAAACTTTTTCAGGTTAAATTTTTTGGACCATTTTAATGGTTAAATAAAAATTTAGCAATCAAAAAGCATGTCTAATTAATTGAAATCATGAAACTTATACAATTTAACAACAATTTATTTAAAGTTTAAGAAAAATTAGATGTTTAATTTTGTGAAATTAAATTAAAAAAATGCTCAAATTCTGTTTTATTTTTACCAAGTTCTGTGTTTTCCGTTTCAAGTTTTCAGGATTCCATTTGAATTGTATTAGTTAAATTTGAATAAAAAAAAAAAAAATTAAATTGCGTCTAAATTGCTCAAGGCGGCTCTGTAGATGAAGTTCATGCAGTCACATCCTCATATAGTAAGGCAGCATTAGCTGAAAACACAGCGAGCATCACGCGTGCTTCAGTGTGTGTTAAATGAAACCATGTGTCTGTTCCATTCATTTACCCAGAGACAAGCAGAACATGCAGGATTCATATTTAAATAGTCTTTTTGTGAATATACAGTAAAGTAGGGCATCGGTGAAATAGGCCCTATTTAATGTCAGGCGAAAAAACAAAGTTGTAACTTAAGCAAGTCTGTTATAGCATGAACTGATGAATCATTCAAACCAGGAACATGAATTTAAAAAGTAAATAGAAGACAGTCACAATGATGATAAATTACTCTAATAACTTCAAACATCTTATGAGCTGTAATTTGTCGATTGCAGCCCTAACTAATCTGGAGGAAATGAAAATCAAGAGATTACAGCCCAGCTTAAGCCTCATTTTACAACTGTTTGCCATCTTACATCCTACAATACAGACCGTAAAACAGGACCCATGAACAACACAAACAGTGTGTATTGGACGCTACAGACCTCCACACATCACACACAGACTCTAGTCAACAGACTTCACTGGATCATGTCTCCTAGATCGCTGGATTTGGGCAGATACTATCAGGCTGAACAAACTCAACATTCCGACCATAGACTAAAACAATATGGGCGTAGTGTCCGTGACGTCACCTGTTGGTTTCTGAAGAGCATTTTTGAAGCCCAAAGTGGGCGGAGCCGGCCGTCGCCATCGATTAGCTGAGGCTCCCGGATTAGCTGAGGGTGACGGTAACACACAGCGGACAAACGGCTAGTAGTGACATCAGCAGCAATCCACCTGTCACTCAAGTGGCCACGCCCTTAATTATGCAGAACTTTAAGGCTTAATATAATTTAAACGGATGAATTGTAAAAAAATAAATTCGACCCCTCACAGTTGTCATGAATAGTGAAATTAGCTATATAGATCAAAACCAGTTTTTGCACCTGGCTGTAAACTTTTTTTTCTGCTGTAAAGTTGGCCATTTTAACATGTGGGTCTATGGGATTGACTCTCTTAGCCCGTCTCTAGTGCCAGTCGATGAACTGCAGTTTAAGTATATGCAAACCCTGAGTGAAACCTTCCTGAATTAGTCAGTGTAGTCATTGCTTTAACAATGGCATTACTCCATGAAAAACAGTATTAAGTCATATGTCATTTTGGACATGCTTGTGTTTAGTTACAACATTCAATCTAAATTACTTGACTCTGTATTTGATTATTACCTTTTCAAGTAAACCACATCTAAATGAAACCTGTCTGAACAAAGCGTAGTGAATGGTTATTCCAGATGACGTCTCAGGTGTGTGTGTGTGTGTGTGTGTGTGTGTGAGAGTTGTCTCACCTCCAGGTGCTGTTCTCACACACACTTGCCCTGCGCTCACGTCACGCTCCACAGAGAGAACACACAGGCCTCAAGAAATAAAACTGCTTACCTGTGAACTGCAGTTTACCAAGATACGTGCGCTCAAAAATACACAACATTGGTTCATCATGTTTTTTTTTGTTTATAGGCGTTAGCAAAACATTACTAAGGTTATCAGAGTCAATGACACGTGTGTGTGACTCACGTTGGGCTATCAATCCCCACATTTAAAAGGTGCTCATCACTCAAAATGTAGCAGTGTACACATCCAGCAAAACCAGTGCCGGTTCTGGCTCAGGTTTTCAGTGCTCATGTATTTGGTTGACGCAGTGAGTTTGCTGACATCACTATGTATTGGCTCCACTGTGGCGTCTGCACACCGGCACAACACAACAACAACAGGCACACGTCCACGGCTCACACACTGCTGTGCTCCACCACACAACAGGCACACGTCCACGGCTCACACACTGCTGTGCTCCACCACACTAGAGGCACACACACACACACACACACACACACACACACACACACACAAAATAATAACAAGATCATATGAGAGACAGCCATCTTCTAACCATATACATACTGGGAACTATATTCTCAGAAGGCGAAGCACTGCTACTTGGGCGGAGTGAAACCACTGTATATGATATCACTATAAGAAATATCTTGATCAACTTAGTGCATTAATTTCGCCAGCTAACGGCATGGTACCTGGGAAAAAAAGAAAAATCCAAATAAAGCCATCCATTCAACAAATAAAACTGAACTTTGAACTTCAGTTGGCATACGACATATGTAGCGTCATAAAACTGACACATAAATACCATGCCATAAAAGTTGTTGCAAAATGTCCAACAGAACACTATGAATAAAATAATCTAACTAGCAAAAAAAAAAAAAACGTTAAAAAAAAACTAGCTTGAAAAAAATATTTTTTATTAGGACTCAGTTTATTTTGTGTAACTAAAGATACAATAAACATGTTTCTGACAAAAGTGGTTTTGTTGACCTTACTTGGATTCAAAACTTGCCTTAAAATTAAGCAATCTGAACAAACAATTTTGTTGCACAATATTGTGCAAGTTCCCAGCATGCATTGCAGCTCATAAAAATGATGTGGTAACTTTTACTGTCCAAATACTCAAACTTGCGGTCTTGCACTTGACCAGTTGTCTACTTACATGACACGTTCCCTGTATTTGGCCCAAGTGTTCAAGTAGGCGTAAAGACTGCAAGTGTGTGTAGATCTTTACATTACCTGATGCTATGGCGCTCGTTTTGTGTCATTTCATTCCTAACGAAGCTTAAAGACGTGTTAACGTGCGTTAACAGACGTGGAGAACGTCTGCCCGTCTGAACGCCATATTTAAAGGGATGGTTCGGAGTAAAATCAACAGGGTCCAAATGGTTTCTGAATCGTTATTTAAGGCTAAAAGCATCTATGAGCTGAAGGCATGCAGACCGCCTGCGCTTCCCAGCTGCTGCACAGCATTAACAAATCAGAAAACAAACAAACAAATAAATAAGGGACTGTTAGTTTATTTAAGGGGCTACCGGAGGAGTTTTGAGATCTAGTCAAAATAGACTTGACCCTCCCTTCGCCAGCAATACATTTTTCTATGACCCTCCAAAATGATTGTGAAAAAAGGCATGAACCTCCCCGATAATTTATTGATTACTTCTGTACTGGTTTGCACTTGGCAAAGATGTTCAGATAGCCATTGTTTTTTCACAACCATGACAAACAACTTAACCTCTGCTTTCTCATCTTACACATCACACTCCACTGTTATGGTAGCCATTTCAGTAGATTTACTCACTAACATTTTTGTGGAAACACAATAAGCATGGAAACTAAGTGCACACTTCTTGCATTACTTACAATACTAGTTACTCCTCATAAAGGAGTGCACGATGTTTTCGGTGCTGATGCGTTAATGTAACCAGAGGGTGGCGATGCCAATAACGCTCCTAAAAGCGGTCACAAAGAACCGGCAAAAGTAATGATTATAAATGTCAAATATAGCGAGGAGACATTTTAATTGTTTATTAATAAGTGTTGTCTGTGTCAGTGTGTCGGCTGCAAAGATGAAGTTGACGATGCTGACTCGTGATCTCCGCAGTAGTGAACGCGCCAGAGAGAAATGCACATTTCATACGGATTGCATAATCAGAGAGCAGTCTGTTTCCAGTGAATGGTTTTGTTAATAAGTAGATATTTCAAGCTTTCTATACATTTCTCAGGTCTGTGAGGCAAGTAGCCTATACTCTGGAGCTCACGGGGGCTCACACGGGAGTACACTCACAGGGCCCATCTGCTAGCGATGGGGGGCCGAGACAGAGAGCTACATGGAAAAATATGCACCAAACAAGCCACTTTGAAATTTTTCATGAATACAAAGGTTGGGTGACCCTCCCCCAAGAAAAAAAAAAAGTTGAATGACCCTCCCCTCAAAAAAAAAAAAAAAAAAAAAAAGACATGACCTTTTATAAACATCAGACCTTTATAAACTTTTAGCAGATTGTATAATCACAATAAACTTTACTCACAAAGGTATATCTATCATTAGCATACCAAAAGTATGGTATTGACAGAAATTCAGCATTATAGAATGTAGTAGGCCGATAAACTGTGCCAAAATAAGCATGATTATGATGATTTATATAACAGTACATGTATGAGAAAATAAGGGAAAAGTGACAGCTCCATATGCATGTTACACACACAACTTTACTTTCAAAAGTACATTAAAGGCAAACGGTACGTGCAAAGGGACTTAGTAAATGAGTGAACATGATTTCATCAAGTACAATGTTCCTGAATCAACATCCTTTTGATCATGGAGCAATATTCCAATTAGATTTGAGGGATACGTTTACAGTTAATATAAATTTCAGGCTTTAACTAATGCAGTGCCTAAGCTCCAGGTAAATTTTACACAACCTATAGAATGTTTTGTGTAGGCCTAGTCAATTTATGTATGGTGGTGCAGAGGTGCAGACGTGCAGACAGGCAGAGGTGCAGAGGTAATCCACATGTTAACTTCTAACGTGACGCCGCATTGACGTCTGCATAGATCAACAGCTACACGTTATTGACGTGTCTACATGACGTGATATTTGCGTGTACGTCTCCATATAAAACAAATCGAGGCGAAACGCACGTATACACGCGTGTTATCTGTCGTGCTTGTCAGTCTCGTCGCTGAACGGACCATTTCGAGCGTCTTGCAAAATATGCAAGTATTTACAGAGCTTTTATTTTTTTTATTTTCGATACTTTGCGTTTTAAAATAATCTTCTAAATGTCTGTTCAGTATGTGCTATGTAACAGAAGACAGTTTTAAAATTGTGTTGCTTCCAATTAAGTGATAAAAAGCAGTTGCAAATGTTGTACAAAATAACATACTCTACTAATCACTTTATGTTTTACTACCAAATTATATGTATGTGTGTTGACAACAATCCATGCCAGACTATTAGTCTGTTCAGTACAAGATCTACTAGACAAACTAAAACATATTCAGCTACTTCTCCATCACAAGCACTCTGGGACACTTCCACCACACACACAGCTCATGAGAAGTCCCACCAGTTTCTCCATTCACCCTAAACTTAGGCATGAGCACACTAGTGTCCCGTCCGCAGTCTCCGGTGTCTTCAGCACGAACTGCTCGTGAAGCGGCACGCGCGGTCCTTCCGCACAATCACACCATGGAAATGAAGGGGATACTGTGCTCTGATGTCCTCGATGCTCCTGAGATATATCGGCAGTGTTGTTTCCCCAGGGAGGGATGCTCATGGACTAACCTTACAGTAAATAACATCATTAACCATTAGGGTAAACAGAAGCCTCATTTTACCCGTTTGACTCCAAATGCATCATGGAAAACAATCTCACCACAGTTTCAATTAGTATGTGGTGAATAGGTCGCTGTTCTGCCCATTTCAGTAAGGTTTAAAGCTCAGATCATGGGATCAAGCCAGAAGCGGCTCTAAACAGGAAGGGAGCACTTGGGCTGTCCCGAAGCTGAGCCGCTGTGTCGGGTGGGGCTCTACAGAGGCAGCCGTGAGCTCAGGACACATTAACATCACGCACGCGTACACCGCTTGACGTCACACGAGCGCACAACAGGAGCAGCACATCTCTCAGATCTGCCACATGTGTGCACTCTGGGAAATGGGCTGACTTCCTGTGCATGTTTATTTATCGAGCTACTACCACAAACTTTCTGTGGGGGATGGGGGAGGGCTTTTAGACGAAAGCAGAGGTCAGAGGGCTCGACGGCAGAGTGATATTACTGTACACCACAGAGCTTCCACATCTGGCTGTGTAGATGTTACGTCTCTGTCTAAACCAGATGAATCTTTCATGGGTTGTAAAGCCGTGAGAATTACTTTTAATTTACCATCAACTCCACAATGAAACCCATGACACACAAAAACTTTATAGAACCAGTCAATATATCACACACATAAACATATTTGAGGTGGTTTTGTTAGTGATACAATTAATTTATTTTAGTGTTAAGTAGGGCTGCCCACGACTAAAGATTTTTCTAGCCGACTAGCAGTTGTTCTTTTAAGTGATTAGTCAACTAATCATGTGTATATTAATAAGCCATATAAATCATAACAATGAGCTTTTAATTTCTCACACACACGCACACAGGAACACATTTTAAGTTGTAAAAAAAATGCAAGTGTTCCTCATTTGTAAGTTGTATTGGATAAAAGTATCAGCTTAATGAACGAATGGAAATGTTTGAGCAGCCGGCATTTTCACTTTCTGTCTCAACTCTGGCTGTTTCATTACACTAATTTCATTATTCGATTTTATGAGAGAAATAAGACTGTCACATAACCTTCAGCAGCAAAAACAATTATTAATGTGTGCATCCCACAACTGCTGCTGATACCTGACAGATCTGCATAGCAGCCATGTTGGAAAGGTTAGACCCCATTAACACATGAGCTGAAAGTGAATACACAAACACTGTGTGACAGGCAGTTTCATAAAACCGTGTTTGCAACCGCATCAGTCTTGATTTTATCAATGAAAACTAACTGGAGAGAGACTGAAAATGTTTATCAAGTGAAAAAAAAGGGCTTTACAACATTAGACAAAAAGGAAAGTCGTTTCAGAGCAAGAGCATTACATTTTCACCCGAATGCATTAAAGGCAGTTCTTGATTCCTCTATTTGAATCTAAGAAAGTAAAAAGCATTGACATTCAGAGATGGTTTAGATGTTTCCTCCACTCCTGTATAAATGTGAATGGAAGAGCTCAGTGGCGTGCGAGGTAAGCTCATCTCATTCAACAAAGCAGCTCATTGTTGCCGGATCTACTCGGGCCCGATCACAACTGTAACTGAAAACGATTGAAAAGCCCCCAGCGAACCCACAGCGCCCAGTTCAGCACATTCAGCACGCCACATTAAGTGCCAGGGCTCATCTCCCAGAATTCATTCATAAGAGATGGGGGGGGGGGGGGAAGGAGTATTACATTTCAGTAAGAGATATCTTAAAAGCTTGATGGAAACATTGGTTTGAAGAGAGTGTGGCATTTACAGGAGTGCTGGGAAGTAGCTTTAAAAAAAAATACAAAAACAGATTACTGAAACAATTACTCAATTACTGAAAATCAACTAACAGCACACTTCATGTGTCGAATTGTGCAACACTCACTGGTTTTAGACATTTGTGAAGGTCTACATTTAATTTCAATCATTGTATTTGCCAAAGAATCATAATATTAATCAGGAAAATAAGATTTTCTTAACTAAGTGATAAAATGTTGAGTACACCCTCCAAACAGTTACAAAATAAAATTGGTGCCAGTTAAAGGCAGTTTTGATCAACAGCCAAGTATAGGCACGTTTACACGAGAATGGTGCTCTAAAAATGAAAACATTTTTCTTTTGCCTTTTATTGCATACAAACGACAACATTATCAAAACAATCCCTGTTCACTTCACACAGATCTGTGAAAACAACTAAAACGCAGTATTATTCATGCCAGGCCAGTAGTTGGCGATGTCACTTGGTAAACAAAACACTACACACAAATTGTTTCATAGATCAGTGAATCGTTCTCAGACTTATAAAGGCCATATGATAGCCTGACGTCGTCATAATCATATTCTAGTCAGAATGTGAGTCTGATACTGCTCCATAGGGCTTTGATTATGAGGCATGTCTTAACCTAACCAGGGAAAAAAACAACAACTCTGCACTCAATTGGATAGACCTACAACCAATCAGAGCAAGCAAACGGCAAGGAAGGACGGCAAACACATCTTTACGATCGACAAATGCCTTGATTGCAGTTCTCTGTTCGTCTTTTAAAATTAATGCGCTGTCGATTTTATTTTACAACAGATAGCGGAATCTATACATCTCAATTCTCCGGCTGCAGTCATCTTTGTTGTAAACCAGTTCAAACCAAGCGCTCTTTGATGACGTGATGAATACGTAACCGCAGATCATCTGTCCATCATCGTATAAAGCCCGTCGAGGCAATTTGATTGGCCCGACGATTTCTGAACCGATCATAATTACTCCTCAATGGATTGAGTCCAGACTGAACTTCCCGACCAAAAAATGTTGTGGGCGGGGTTCGGCTGGCATCCAGGCTAGTCATATGATGCTTTGTAAGATTTTCCTTTTCCATTAGCATGTAAGGTACCCGTTTATGCACAAGAATCTGTTCTAACAGAAAACGATCCAGACCTGCAAAACACCTCGATCAAAGGTGCCGAAATCAATTCTGCAAATGTATAGGCCTGTCACAATTTGAAATATTAGCATAATACCAACCCAAAGGCACATGCAAAGAAATAAGGTGAGGCTTCAGTGAACTGTACGGTTGATGCCTTCTTGCCGAGTCAAAATATGTAAAAATCATACAGGTCACTTTATTTGTCAAATTCAAATTGTGGGGTAACATAGCGCTATTTTACTCTGTCAAAATCATACTAAAAATACATGTGTGTTGAAAGTTATAACGTTACTCTGAGTTGACTCAGTGGCTGCTATAAGACACCTGTTGAACACTGCAGTAAGCTAGATCAATAGTAGAATATCATACTAATAAAAGCTGGATGAGTTGTGTTGCTAAATGGCATTCATTTCATTTTAAAATATATTGTATGATGGAGAAAATGCTGTATTACTGTGGCCATGTTAGTCACTTGACAAAATAGCATTGACTCTGAGGCACAAACATGTTGTGGCGATATGAACAAGAGATTCAAACAAGACTAACAGTGTGGAGCTAAATAAACAATGATTCGTTCTCGGTGGATAAATGTATCCAAACAGTTGGTCAACAGTCTAATAAAGCACAATATATTAAAGCGTCTTTGGTGTTTCCATGGTTTCTACGGAAGTAAAGAGGGGAAATCAAGGGTAGCACGATATGATGTCACTCATAGGCGACGCAATGACACGGCCGTTTCACTAGATTTCTCTGGATTTAAACATTGATGGAAACATTTAGGATAATGCAAGTACACAAGACAACAAAATATAAAACATTGTTCTAGTGGTTTTGGATATTTTAATCTGAAAATCTTAGACATTCTGCTTTTAATCAAAGATGTACTCGTTTTTTCAACCCCTCATTTAAACAAAACAGCCAACATATTTACTTATTTTACAGCTATTGCTTACATATTTTAAAGTATTTTATTTTAATAAATTGTTAGCGATCATTAAGAAATAGACCTTTATGTTCAGAGGGGGTGTACTCATGTCTGCTGTACTGTATACGGTAATAGACTGTTAAATAACACGACTCCACTGTGCACACGAACACAAGCATGCGTTCGGAATAATGAATGAGCTGTAATGCGCTGGTCACATGGATGCTGTGGTAGAGTGCATGATGGGAAGGCTGCTGTGTGTCTGGAGCGTCAGATGAAGACACTGATCTGACAGACGTGTCAGAAACACAGTGACAGCCAGCAGAATGAACCCAGCGCTCACAGGCACACTTCTCCAGCAGAGTTATGCTAGCCCCCGCTCACCACAACACCATCCTTAAAGGGGTAGTTCACACAAAAATGAAAATTAGCACATGATTTACTCGCCCTGAAGCCATCCTAGGTGTATGACAGTTATATTAAAAAAATGTCCTGGCTCTTCCAAGCTTTATAATGGCGGTGAATGGCTGTTTCTGTTTTAAAGTCCATAAAAGTGCATCTATCCATCATAAAAATGCATCCATCCATCATAAAAGTGCATCTATCCATCATAAAAGGCTCTGCGGGGGTTAATAAAGGCCTTTTGAAGTGAAGCGATGCATGTAACAAAAATATCCATATTTAGAACTTTACCGACTAAAACAACAAGCAAGACAAGTAAATACACACAAACGCACATCTGAGAAACGATAATAAAATGTCACAATTTTTTTTTTGTAGCGGGAGCTCTGCTGTATAGAATGTGTGATGACTAGGCAAACCTGCTCTCTCACTGAAACACTGACCTCAGGTGTGTGTGTGTGTGTGGGTGTGTGTGTGTGTGTCCGCTGCCTTCGTCACGCATGATTAATGGCGCTCAGGAGACACGCGTCGCTATGGAAAATGCGATCTCCTATGGGATGTGTGCTTTAGGATGTGTGCTTGATCTCCTATGGGATGTGTGCTTGATCTCCTATGGGATGTGTGCTTTAGGATGTGCTTGATCTATGGGATGTGTGCTTGAGGATGTGTGCTTGCTTGATCTCCTATGGGATGTGTGCTTGATCTCCTATGTGATGTGTGCTTTAGGATGTGTGCTTGATCTCCTATGGGATGTGTGCTTGATCTCCTATGGGATGTGTGCTTTAGGATGTGTGCTTGATCTCCTATGGGATGTGTGCTTTAGGATGTGTGCTTGATCTCCTATGGGATGTGTGCTTTAGGATGTGTGCTTGATTATGGGATGTGTGCTTGAGGATGTGTGCTTGATTATGGGATGTGTGCTTGATGTGTGCTTGATCTATGGGATGTGTGCTTGATCTCCTATGGGATGTGTGCTTTAGGATGTGTGCTTGATTATGGGATGTGTGCTTTAGGATGTGTGCTTGATTATGGGATGTGTGCTTTAGGATGTGCTTGATCTATGGGATGTGTGCTTGATCTCCTATGGGATGTGTGCTTTAGGATGTGCTTGATCTATGGGATGTGTGCTTGATCTCCTATGGGATGTGTGCTTTAGGATGTGTGCTTGATCTATGGGATGTGTGCTTGATCTCCTATGGGATGTGTGCTTTAGGATGTGTGCTTGATCTATGGGATGTGTGCTTGATCTCCTATGGGATGTGTGCTTTAGGATGTGTGCTTGATCTATGGGATGTGTGCTTGATCTCCTATGGGATGTGTGCTTTAGGATGTGTGCTTGATCTATGGGATGTGTGCTTTAGGATGTGTGCTTGATCTATGGGATGTGTGCTTTAGGATGTGTGCTTGATCTATGGGATGTGTGCTTTAGGATGTGTGCTTGATCTATGGGATGTGTGCTTTAGGATGTGTGCTTGATCTATGGGATGTGTGCTTTAGGATGTGTGCTTGATCTATGGGATGTGTGCTTGATCTCCTATGGGATGTGTGCTTTAGGATGTGTGCTTGCTTGATCTCCTATGGGATGTGTGCTTGAGGATGTGTGCTTGCTTGATCTCCTATGGGATGTGTGCTTGAGGATGTGTGCTTGATCTCCTATGGGATGTGTGCTTGATCTCCTATGGGATGTGTGCTTGATCTCCTATGGGATGTGTGCTTGATCTCCTATGGGATGTGTGCTTGATCTCCTATGGGATGTGTGCTTGAGGATGAGGATGTGTGCTTGATCTCCTATGGGATGTGTGCTTGATCTCCTATGGGATGTGTGCTTGATCTCCTATGGGATGTGTGCTTGAGGATGTGTGCTTGATCTCCTATGGGATGTGTGCTTGATCTCCCATGGGATGTGTGCTTTAGGATGTGTGCTTGATTATGGGATGTGTGCTTGATCTCCCATGGGATGTGTGCTTGATCTCCCATGGGATGTGTGCTTTAGGATGTGTGCTTGATTTTGGGATGTGTGCTTGATCTCCTATGGGATGTGTGCTTTAGGATGTGTGCTTGATTATGGGATGTGTGCTTGATCTCCTATGGGATGTGTGCTTTAGGATGTGTGCTTTAGGATGTGTGCTTTAGGATGTGTGCTTTAGGATGTGTGCTTGATCTATGGGATGTCTGCTTTAGGATGTGTGCTTGATCTTCCATGGGATGTGTGCTTGATCTCCCATGGGATGTGTGCTTGATCTCCCATGGGATGTGTGCTTGATCTCCCATGGGATGTGTGCTTGATCTCCCATGGGATGTGTGCTTGATCTCCCATGGGATGTGTGCTTGATCTCCCATGGGATGTGTGCTTTAGGATGTGTGCTTGATTATGGGATGTGTGCTTGATCTCCTATGGGATGTGTGCTTGATCTCCTATGGTATGTGTGCTTTGGGATGTGTGCTTGATCTCCTATGGGATGTGTGCTTGATCTCCTATGGGATGTGTGCTTGATCTCCTATGGGATGTGTGCTTGATCTCCTATGGGATGTGTGCTTGATCTCCTATGGGATGTGTGCTTGATCTCCTATGGGATGTGTGCTTGATCTCCTATGGGATGTGTGCTTGATCTCCTATGGGATGTGTGCTTGAGGATGAGGATGTGTGCTTGATCTCCTATGGGATGTGTGCTTGATCTCCTATGGGATGTGTGCTTGATCTCCTATGGGATGTGTGCTTGAGGATGTGTGCTTGATCTCCTATGGGATGTGTGCTTGAGGATGTGTGCTTGATCTCCTATGGGATGTGTGCTTGAGGATGTGTGCTTGATCTCCTATGGGATGTGTGCTTGAGGATGTGTGCTTGATCTCCTATGGGATGTGTGCTTGAGGATGTGTGCTTGATCTCCTATGGGATGTGTGCTTGAGGATGTGTGCTTGATCTCCTATGGGATGTGTGCTTGAGGATGTGTGCTTGATCTCCTATGGGATGTGTGCTTGAGGATGTGTGCTTGATCTCCTATGGGATGTGTGCTTGAGGATGTGTGCTTGATCTCCTATGGGATGTGTGCTTGAGGATGTGTGCTTGATCTCCTATGGGATGTGTGCTTGAGGATGCGTGCTTGATCTCCTATGGGATGTGTGCTTGAGGATGTGTGCTTGATCTCCTATGGGATGAGTGCTTGAGGATGAGGATGTGTGCTTGAGGATGTGTGCTTGATCTCCTATGGGATGAGTGCTTGAGGATGAGGATGTGTGCTTGAGGATGTGTGCTTGATCTCCTATGGGATGTGTGCTTGATCTCCTATGGGATGTGTGCTTGAGGATGAGGATGTGTGCTTGAGGATGAGGATGTGTGCTTGATCTCCTATGGGATGTGTGCTTGAGGATGAGGATGTGTGCTTGACCTCCTATGGGATGTGTGCTTGAGGATGAGGATGTGTGCTTGAGGATGAGGATGTGTGCTTGATCTCCTATGGGATGTGTGCTTGAGGATGAGGATGTGTGCTTGATCTCCTATGGGATGTGTGCTTGATCTCCTATGGGATGTGTGCTTGATCTCCTATGGGATGTGTGCTTGATCTCCTATGGGATGTGTGCTTGAGGATGAGGATGTGTGCTTGAGGATGAGGATGTGTGCTTGAGGATGAGGATGTGTGCTTGAGGATGAGGATGTGTGCTTGAGGATGAGGATGTGTGCTTGAGGATGAGGATGTGTGCTTGAGGATGAGGATGTGTGCTTGATCTCCTATGGGATGAGTGCTTGAGGATGAGGATGTGTGCTTGAGGATGTGTGCTTGATCTCCTATGGAATGTGTGCTTGAGGATGTGTGCTTGATCTCCTATGGGATGTGTGCTTGAGGATGTGTGCTTGATCTCCTATGGGATGAGTGCTTGAGGATGAGTGCTTGAGGATGAGGATGTGTGCTTGATCTCCTATGGGATGTGTGCTTGTGGATGTGTGCTTGAGGATGAGTGCTTGAGGATGTGTGCTTGAGGATGTGTGCGCTTGATCTCCTATAGGATGTGTGCGCTTGATCTCCTATAGGATGTGTGCGCTTGATCTCCTATAGGATGTGTGCGCTTGATCTCCTATAGGATGTGATATAGAATGGGCTTCAATTTACTGGTGTTCATTCACTCTTCAGCTTCACCTCAAGCTGCTGTTCCTTTTAGACGTTTAGTTTTCAAAAACAGTGATGCTTTATTGATAATCTAGCAATTTTCTGATAATATTTTCATATTTTGATAGACATTTTCATGTCATGTTTTTACTTCACAAGTGACAACATTAATTTTTGTAACTGGGTGTCTGGCGAAAATAATTTCATTAAAACACTGAGTACTGTCAGTACTAGAAATGAAAAACTGACAAAATGCCTATTCTTAATGTTTAGGGTAGGGCTGGGCGATAAAACGATAACGATAGTTATCGCGATATCATTTTTCTCGATAAAACGATATCAAGAGTTCGATAAATGTTCGATAATGTTTGTGCGCCAAAAGCGGAACAAAACTCATCTGAACCGCGTGCCTCACGGACCGTTTATCCGCTCGGCTCAAAGTCCAAACGGCAGCGCAGCGCGAGCTCACTAGCAGACGCGTTTACTCTGATCGTCTCGTCACGAGATCCAGTGAGAAGCGCTTGAGTTCAGCGAAGAACACAAATGTCTCAGTGATTTAAACCAGTTTAAAGGCAGATGAAACCGCTGACGAACAGGAGGATCACTGCGCGCAACGATACAGTCAGAACCTTTTCCGGTTGCAAACTCCCATCATTTACCATGGATTTACTGTAACGTTAGCCTACTAATATTAACTGCACTATGAAATGCGGGATATACATATTGAATTGTATTATATTATTATTGTAGACAATGTATTAAAGGACTAATGGAATATAATTACAGTATTTAATAATGTATTTAGGCTACTGTTTTTCATACAAATACCATAGAAACCATAAAAGTAACATTTAGCCAACATAGTGAGGTGCTTTTATCTGTGGTTATCATGATCTAAATGCATGATGCCTTGATGACCAATGGCTAATTTTAATAAAACTCAGTCAGAATATTACATTTTACCAAATAAAAATTAGCACATGCAGAAACTAAGAAATATTTTTTTCTATTAAGATATTTATTTTGTTAAGGAAAAATTACAAAATGTTTGAATGTTCTACCTCAGATTTGTTTGTCATGATATGTTCTGACAATAAGGAGTAGTTTAAAACCACAATTAACACTCTGGTTTCTACAACTTTCACTTAGGAGCAAAAATCTGAGATTTGACGTTTATCGTGATGATTATCGATATCGACTGATATAAAAAAAAATTATCGTGATAATTTTTTTTGGCCATATCGCCCAACCCTAGTTTAGGGGTTTTTTTTGTATATTTTATTGACATTTAATCTAAAACCAGATCTGGCGGCAGACCTCCCCCCTCACCCTAAGCCAAGAGAAACGGACCGGTGTCAAACATGGTAATGAGTCAAGACTCTCTCCTTTACTTGCGTCGCACAGACAGAAGAGACATTCCTGACGCGGGCAAGCATGTCATTAAAAACTAGTTTCGTTTGTTCTGCACATACTGCGTGGAATAAATTCAGCTGTCACAGTAAATTCCTGAACTGTGTGTCAGAACAGGACTAAGCTGTGAACGTTGAAGTGATGACTTCAGCTGCAGGGTATAAGGCCTTACATTAGAGGACTTATGCCTCAAGTTTAGGTCAGTGAAGCGGTCCGACTCTGATATAAACACTGAAGTCTACGGTAGAGAAAAAAATAGAGCAAATCACCTTTTAAAGTAACTTGGCACTTCATATAACAATAGCATCATTGCATTATGTCACTAGGTGGAAACAAGTGACTGTTTTTATATTTAAAAAAAAAAAAAAAAATCATTCAAGATCAAAAACACGATTCATCCAATACTGAAACAAGCTAAAGCTGCAGTCCACAGTTTCTCCTCTTTGGTGCATCTGCAATTGCAGTTATTCGCAGAATGATCAGCTATACGTGGGTTGTGCCTCAGCACGGCACAGCACGGATGAACACAATGTTTTGAGGAGAATGTGTGGCTGTCAGTCGCCGCTGGTGTGGAGACTGGCGTTACGAATCACAGATGATACTTTTTGGATGTATGACCAACATAAGACTTTTCACAGGAAAATTTCATCTGAACAAGTGACATCCACTTTTGTTCTGACCAACTTAGGGGAAAAAAGCATTGCAGTAAATCGCGCTGATAAATATAACGATCGCTTATGTCATGTCAAACTGAGCAAATTATACTTTGTTCTCAAATTGTTAATGTTAACAACATAAGCATTGCATGACTACATGAATGCCCTTCCGATATTGTCCTTGTTTTCGCATGGGCCGGTTGCAGTCCCTTTTTCTGAAGCCACTCCGAAGTCTTTTGCATTTTACAGCGGGTGAGTCTCCAGGTGTCACTGGTGATTGTCGTTTGAACCTTTAGGGATCCAACATCAAATAGCTAAAGTTTAATTATATAGAGTGCTGTGAGAAAAGGCTATAAATCTTCACCTCCAACATCCTCACACTCATAGCCTACTAGCCAAGACTCTGCATGTGTACAGATGTGACTTGATGTGTACAGATGTGACTGTGTACAGATTAGGGCTGTACGATTTGGGGAAAATGTCATATTGCGATTATTGAGGTCAAAATTGCAATTCCGATTTAATAAACAAATGGTTTCAACTTGCTTGGTTCTAAAGCAAATGCACACCCAGATTCACGAGTTCACACTTACAAACGATCAGAGCGTAAATGGTTATGCGTATTTGGTGTGCGGTCCGGGGGGAGGGCTTACTGAAGCAAGCTTACATGGCATGGATGCTTCAGCAAATGTGTTTGGTTTTGTTGAAACACTATTGGGTATGTTTAAGGCTTAGTGTAGGGGGTGCATCATTTTCAAATGCGATTGACCTTTAAGTGCCACTCGATGGACATTTCACTTCAGAACTGCTGCAATACGTACAACGGCCTACGTTATAACGTTCAAAAACACATTCATCCGTTTTAAACTGAACACGCTTTTAGAGCCACTCACTGGACCTTTCACTCGAAGCGTGCAAGAGACGCAACGTAACACCATTTTGCAGAAATGTATATCCAATGAGCCTGTCACAATAAATTAGTCTTTCTGTTTGTCGGTCTCTCACAGCATCAGTATTCCAACATCTATTTCCGCTCAGTCACACTTCTGATTAAATCCGCCCTGACGGGACTTTATCACTCGTCAATATCATGCTTCCGGGATCTGTGTGTCCACCCAACGCCAGTCACACTACCAAAACCTGCAACACTTCAGTGTTCTTCAACCGAGCCAAAATACATGAATGATTTGGTGTTGCTGGAATGAAGTACTGGAACTGTTAAAGAAACAGCTGGAAAACTGGACTGGAGTGTCGAATGTCACAGCGTTCGTTTGACAGCCATAAAATACTCACTGACGCACACATCAATATCGGTTTAAATTCACTGCCAGAAGCCAATTAAACACTTTCCATTCAGTCATGGATTTGTTGTACAGTGCCGTCCTGTGTGTAACTTCAACAGGAAAAAGCTTCGATCTGAAAGCATGAGGACTTTAACATGTCTTTACTAGTGTTAGCTTTACATAACATGTCAAAGCAGGCCACTTAAATAAGGCCACTTGTCTAAATATCCATCTCAATGGTTTGATAAAAATCAGGCAAATAGAAGAATAACATCGGCCACTTCACATGACAAACTTGATTTCTGAAATAGTGCACAAGCACGTCCTTCACATTATCCGGACGGGATTACAGATGATTAATTGACAACCATCAATAGACACGAAGAAAATAGCTTTGTAAAATTCCCCACAGATTAACTTTATTCTAAACTATACAAAACAGCTGAACAGATCTATTTATAGAGCAGTGTTGACTTACTGACAGCTGCTACACAAACACAGAGCAAACCAACACATAACACACAATTACAAGAGTCTTGAGGCTTTCGCACCGGGTATCTCTAGGAACTCAGTTATAGGAACTAGCCACTCGGACAGTGCGCCAACAGCGGCGTCTTTAAGAGCGGCATTTACAAAAAAGTGGGGCTAAGAGACCAAATCTATGACAACTTGCAGCGTTACATGCGTTCGGCCAATCAGTGAACACTAACGTAACTGGCAGTTCCTATTTGGCAGTTTAGACCTGACTCTGAAGTAGGAGTAATTTAGTTCCCCAAAAGAAGTTCCTAGAGCTAAAATCGTACCTAGTTCCTGCAGTGCGAACACGCCAAAATCCAGGCACTTCCACCATTAGATCCAGGAACTATGAGAAGACTACCCAGTTGTTCAAAGTTTCATCTGGGTCAGAATCTTCTAAATATGGATCACCCATGTTTTGCTATCCATAATCAGGTAATCCACTTTAGTTTTGTGCCGGTTTTTCAAAGCAGAATATGACTGGATCACCCTGACACTCAGTTTTTCAGTTTACCAAATCTGAATCACCAGCTCCAAATGCGGTTTCATGGCCAATGTAGGCAACTAGCTATACAGAGACAACAGGTGGAAGAGTCGATGCAGGGCACTTTAAGTGCTTTATTTGAAGAGAAAGAAAACAAACAAACATCTTCCATTTTCAATTTCCTTTCAACAATCAGACCCCTATGGAGGCACTAAAGGGACATGGTTATGGGGGGGAAATATGAAATGAGAGAAAAATTATATACTTTAATGCTTTCGCGTTCTCTCACAAAAGTTGTTTTCCCCCAAGAAACTTTGCAATCATTCGCAAATAACACGTTTTGATAGTGAATGCAAAGTCTCTTGGGGAATGCAGAAAAAATTCATTTTTCCTCCCATCATCACCATGTCCCTTTAGAGCTTCCGTAGCCCCTCATGTGACCCACAACAAAAACAAACATTCAATAAGGGATACAGTTGTTAGAAAATACTTTTAACTGGTTTGTCTCTGATGATTGTGCCAATGTAGTTTATATACAGTGATTTAAAACAAAAACAAAAAAAAGAAAACTTAAAAGTATATTTTGTTTGATATTGATGGCTGTTTATGGAGATCATTTCATGGCATCAAAATCTCTTTACTGTACTGAAAGGCTTAATATAAAACGCCTACTTCTACTTTATTTTAACAGTTATACTAATCAAGCACAAAAAAGTGCTACATATAAAAAGATACAAATGTTGTATTTTTTTAACCAGTTATTACATTTCTTCTACCCCCTTTTTTTTTTACCCCATTTTCAAGATTTGATTCAATCCGATAGTCGAAATCCGATCAGATAAGCCTAGTTCTGAACTACTGGGCTCCGAAACACAATTTAATCAAAGATCTTCAAGAAGTGGTTTAAGATGCATTCCAGTCGTGAACTGGCCAAGTTTAAACAAAGATCTGGTTGTTAAAGCCAAAAAAACATAAAAAAATAAAGTGTGAGAAAGTGTGATACGTCACTTATGCTCTCTTTGTTGTTTTTTTGTGCTGTCAGCAATTATTTTTAATTGTATTATGATACGTTGACAATGTAACATGCTATGTGTATTTGTGTTATGTACGAATCTACGGTGGAAACAAATTTCCTCTCGAGGACAATTAAAAACATCTATCTTATAACGGCTCCAGCCAGACACCACACACATGGCTATTGCAACACACATCTTTCTTCACAGATATGTGTGACCGTGTGCAATTACAACATTAGTGACGTAACGGCACACCTCAACAACACACGAGGAATCATTCATGATGATGGAGCACGAATGCTGCAGGACTACACAGCAGTCGAGGCTTCATCACATCACAAGGAGAACTGGTGCTAGTGATGCCAGGGTTCACAAACAACATGAATTCAATTACCATTTCAGTCAGCTCTCAAAAACATCCATGATACTCTTCAGAAAGCTTTACTTTGTTCTGTCTCATGATTACAATTACTACTGCAAAAGAAAACTAGTGCAGTCCGAGTATCCATGTCTCAGCACATACATCTAACACTGCAGAAAACAGGTCTTCCACTGCTGCATTTGATATTATAATGTATTTTTACATCATCTCTCACATCTGTTTATTTGCCTAAGAGAATCGTACAATCGCTCTACTTCAGTCATCAACTCAAAAGAGCTCTTACTCAGTTCTAGCTCAAATGAGTGGAAACTACTGCTAAAACACTTATGCGTCATGTACTTCGTCTCAAAGAGGCTTTTCTAAAACTTGGCATCAAAGTTTGTTACAAATGCACTAAACTAGATAAACTGCCAAGTCATAATAGCCAGTGTCGTCAGAGAGTTAAAACTGCTCCCTAAGTCCATCAGCGAGTGTGTTTCAGTGCTGACCAACATGGACACAACATCTGCTGTTCATGTCAAATAGCAAACAAATCACTTCCTGAACAAAGCAGTTTATCGATCTCAACAACAGGCTCTCAATGCATGAGAGAAACCAAGACTAACAGCAACAGACACACAAACTCTCTCTCTCTCTCTCTCTCTCTCTCTCTCTCTCTCTCTCTCTCTCTCTCTCTCTCTCTCTCTCTCTCTCTCTCTCTCTCTCTCTCTCTCTCTCTCTCTCTCTCTCTCTCTCTCTCTCTCTCTCTCTCTCTCTCTCTCTCTCTCTCTCTCTCTCTCTCTCTCTCTCTCTCTCTCTCTCTCTCTCTCTCTCTCTCTCTCTCTCTCTCTCTCTCTCTCTCTCTCTCTCTCTCTCTCTCTCTCTCTCTCTCTCTCTCTCTCTCTCTCTCTCTCTCTGCACATCTGAGTCTGGTGTAAGAATGTAAACACAGCCTGGCCTTGCGTTTTCATAACAGAGAACTACATGTACAATGATACAGTGAAGAGCCGGATCGTCAGATAACACTGTGCTCATATGCACTGCAGTTACTGCGAGCACAGGCCCATGTTGACTCTGTAAAGTGTTATGAAGTATCACACATTTGATATGAACCCTGCAATCTCATCAAATATCAGAAGAAATGAGACATGTCTTACTGACCATCATTCAATACATGTATTGATATGTGCATTCAGTACTAACCCTCTGTACTAGTGTCTGATATGTGCATTCAGTACAGACCCTCTGTACTAGTGTCTGATGTGCATTCAGTACTAACCCTGTAAACTAGCGTCTGATATGTGCATTCAGTACTGACCCTCTGTACTAGTGTCTGATATGTGCATTCAGTACTGACCCTCTGTACTAGTGTCTGATATGTGCATTCAGTACAGACCCTCTGTACTAGTGTCTGATGTGCATTCAGTACTAACCCTGTAAACTAGCGTCTGATATGTGCATTCAGTACAAACTCACTAAACTAGTGCCTGATATGTGCATTCAGTACAAACTCACTAAACTAGTGCCTGATATGTGCATTCAGTACTAACCCTGTAAACTAGCGTCTAATATGTGCATTCAGTACAAACTCACTAAACTAGTGCCTGATATGTGCATTCAGTACTAACCCTCTTAACTAGTGTCTGATATGTGCATTCAGTACTAACCCACTAAACTAGTGTCTGATATGTGCATTTAGAAACTAGTGAAACATTCAGAAACTACTACCCTCTAAACTAGTGTCTGATATGTGCATTCAGTACAGACCCTCTAAACTAGTGTCTGATATGTGCATTCAGTACTAACCCTGTAAACTAGTGTCTGATATGTGCATTCAGTACAGACCCTCTGTACTAGTGTCTGATGTGCATTCAGTACTAACCCTGTAAACTAGCGTCTGATATGTGCATCCAGAACAAACTCACTAAAGTAATGTCTGATATGTGCATTCAGTACTAACCCACTAAAGTAATGTCTGATATGTGCATTCAGTACTAACCCACTAAACTAGTGTCTGATATGTGCATTCAGTACTAACCCAGTAATGTCTGATATGTGCATTCAGTACTAACCATGTTAACTAGTGTCTGATATGTGCATACTGAATGCACATATCAGACACTAGTTTAGAGAGTTAGTACTGAATGCACATATCAGACACTAGTTTAGTGGGTTTGTTCTGGATGCACATATCAGACACTAGTTTAGAGGGTCTCTTCTGAATGCACATATCAGACATTACTTTAGTGGGTTAGTACTGAATGCACATATCAGACACTAGTTTAGAGGGTCTCTTCTGAATGCACATATCAGACACTAGTTTAGAGGGTCTCTTCTGAATGCACATATCAGACACTAGTTTAGAGGGTCTCTTCTGAATGCACATATCAGACACTAGTTTAGAGGGTCTCTTCTGAATGCACATATCAGACACTAGTTTAGAGGGTCTAAACTAGTGTCTGATATGTGCATTCAGAAGAGACCCTCTAAACTAGTGTCTGATATGTGCATTCAGTACAAACCCACTAAACTAGTGTCTGATATGTGCATTCAGTACTAACTCTCTAAACTAGTGTCTGATATGTGCATTCAGTACTAACCCTCTTAACTAGTGTCTGATATGTGCATTCAGTACTAACCCTCTTAACTAGTGTCTGATATGTGCATTCAGAAAAGACCCTCTAAACTAGTGTCTGATATGTGCCTTCAGTACACACTAAACTAATGTCCGGCATGTGTGTTCAGTAGTGTCCAGAGTGTGTGTTCAGTACTACCCCAGTAGTGCCCAGAGTGTGTGTTCAGTACTACCCCAGTAGTGGCCGGGGCGGCTGTACCTTGTCGAGCTCGTCGTGCAGCTCGGAGAGGGTGGGTCTGATGAGCTTCTCGCCCAGCGGAGCTGCGGTCTGCCGGTAGAAGTCTATGTTGGGCACGGCGTCGATGGTGTTGTGCCCGAAGGTGCGGAGGTAGTATGTGTTGGTGTGTGTGTCGTAGTGATGGTGCTGCTGGCCACCGCTGGAGGAGTGCAGGCTGCCCTCGCTCATCACCGTGTCCCCGTTCTGCGCGCAGTCAGCAGGCGCGGCGTCCGGGCTCGAGGCCGCGAAGTTCACAACCCGAAACCGGCCCTTGGCTTCCTCGCTGCCCGCCGCAGAGTCCCGACGTGCGTCGGACGGCGGCTCGGCGTCGTACGCGGGCGGGGATGAGTCGGAGGCGGCGTGGCTATTCCCGTCCCCGGCGGACTCGGACACCAGGTCCACCTGAAAGCGGCTCTGGCTCGGTGTGGGACCGGCGGGTTTGAGCGTGTCAGACTCGGGCGCGGAGAGAGAGTCGCTCGGGCCGGAGAGAGGCGGAGGTGATGCCGACATGACGAGTCAGAAAAGCTCTCCAAAAGCTGATAATGTTCGTTAAAAGTGCCGAAGAGCCGATAGATGTGACTGAACACGGACACTGATGCTGCAGGAAGATTAAAATAACGCGCCGCGCTTTCCTCCGATCCCGCAGCGCGACGCGCACATGCGGATGCAAATGGAGATCAGCAGCACTTCCAGTCAGAAACTCCTGACAAGTTAAACGCGCTCAGTGAAATATCCTCCGAGTGTGCGCTCACAGGGACCTTAAAGACCCAGAAGATGTCCGTGAATCGCGCTTTCCGTCGCTAATGTGCGTCGTGATGCTGCACGACCTTGACGCAACTCCTCCTCTAGTGCCCGCGAGGCTCGCTGCTCTTTATACGCGCACTGCAGCAGGGCAGCGATGCTGGGAGATATCGCGAGAGGACGAGCGCTCGCGAGATCTGCCCGCTCCATCGCTACAGATCAGGGGTGGACTAAAGCAGGATCACACACAGGCGATTGAGAAGGTTTTTTGTTTTTTGTTTTTTTATTTATTTAGTTAGTTTATTTAACTTTCATAAAAGCTTACAATGCCATTTAGCATCAGGTCATTACACTTCATTTCCAAAATATGAACACCTCCAATCACCAGTTTAGGAGTCTGCCGTGAGACTGAGTTGTAACTGAGGTGCGCTTTCACAAGCTGAAGCAATTTAGATGTTTTTAACAACCATATGGTAATCTCTATATGTAGATTCAATCCCTGAGAGAGCAAGACGTTGTTGATAAGTATAAATCTCACCATTATAGTTAAGTAAGTCGGATATTATAATAATTTCCTTATCAAACCATTCATTTTTATATATAGGCTACTTTTTCTTTTAGATAATACATGTTGGTCATTCCATAGTAGCTATACATGTGTGTGGGGAGAAATTATGTTTAAAGGCTATTTTCCATGCATCTAGAGATTGCTTGTGAAAATTAGATAATTTGATGGGAAGTTTACTATTTGAAGTCACACAATAATAAAGTTTAACCCACCACACTTTTAAAAAAACAAACTGGGGATATAAAACCATATAGAATTATTATGGGCCAAGCAATGTTTAAAACAGTTGTTTTTAAAAATGGTATTAAGATACTGAAATCAAGAACATTTTGAGCCCACCCTCTGAAAGAGTTCTAATAATCAGTTTTCACTTTATAAATGTAAATGCATGTAAATACCTGGGTCTGTGGTTAGATACTGAGCTATCATTCAATGATCATATTGATGCTATAGTTAAGAAAGTAACTACTATTACCCCTAATAGATTATGCAGATATTGTTTATCACACATCTAGTATTACTACTCTTAAAGCTCTAGATTTTTTATTTAATTCCATATGTAGATTTGTTTTAAGGTATCCATTTATGACACATCACTGCACGCTCTATGAAAAATTGGACTGGCTCCAACCTAAAGAAAGAAGAATGTATCACTGTTATATGTTTATTTTTAGTTGCATTAATTATGCCAATAAATGTCCTCCTTATCTTCAACAATACTTTGTCAGACATATCTCAGCCTATCCCATACGACATTTACTACATCCATTTTTTGCTACACCTAGAATACATCGTGAAATTGGGAGAAGAGCATTTTATTATAAAGCTCCTATGGACTGGAATAACCTCCCATTGTCATTGAAATCTATTACATCTTTACACTCATTTAAATCAGCACTATTTTTGTACTTAAAGATACCATGTACATGTTATAATTAGGGATTTCATTTTCTCATTAGAATGCTGTAATGTCATGTGAACACCCCATGAGGCCGTATTACTGTCAATCTATCCATGTAATGTATTGTATAAATTGGGGGTGGTGGGTCTTGGGGGGGGGGGGGGCATGCTGTGAATGATGTCTTGTTGAGTTTGGTCTTTATTTTTTTATTTTTGTTGTTTTTCTTTTTACATGTGTTATTGTGTATTGTCGTGTTTTGAGCATGTGTGGCTCTGGTTGTTATTTCCAATCAGTGATTGAAAGGACCCCCTTGAAAATGAGACGGTACATCTCAAGGGGCTATCCATAATAAAAGAATAAAGAATAAAGAATATATTCAGTCCTGTTTTTCCAAATGAACTTAAATATGGTCCTGTCCATGTCTGAGCACATTTTAGAGTTGACACTCAAGAGAGCCGGATACCAGCCTCGAAACTCCCTCAGCCTCGGAGAGCAGAACACGGACAGCTTTCTCTGAGACCAGCCATTACAAAACAGTTTTGCTTTATGTAAACACATAGAAAAAGTATTTTCAACTCTTTCATGTGGACATTTATTGATTATAATGCCAAGATCTAACCTTTTCTTTTACCTGAATTCCACATATATCTGGAATAGCAGAATGATGAATTGTCAGATTACTCTGATTAACAGAAAGCCAGAAGTGGGAACATATTTAAAAAGCTCCCATTTTGCAATAGCAGAGTCTGAATTAACTTTACATTTTTCAATAATGTTCTTAATGCCTGAAGAAAATGATGGAAGTTGCAAAAACGAAGTATTCATTATCCTGGTCGTCTCTGAAAACTGTTACGAGCCTCAGATATGTCGAGATGGATCCAGGCATGATCAGTCAGAGGGCAGCAGAAATACAGCAACTAAAAGAAACTAGCCAGTCAGATTTGACCTAGCCAAAGGTCTATATAGATTTTTGTGACTTGTCTGCTTTAAACAGTGATTGAGTCATACGAAGAATGTATTGTGACATTAAGATGAAATATAAACGTATCTGTTTAATGTTTAATTTTTAGAAAAGCTGTTATGGACATAATTGTTTTGGAGAGAGGAGGCAGAGGCTAGTTGTCACACAGGTCATAACTCTAAAGTTTTGAGTTAAAAGTTTATTTACATAAATGTTTGTTCTCTCATCATATTTTTTTAAACATAATACATAGCCAGAAAAACAAGAAAACACACACTGGTTACTATATAATGATGTGAACTTTGCTGGCAGATTCTCATTTGCCTTCCTGATAAATATGGTGATTTTACAAAAATTACAATTTAATAACTGTCATAAACTGCAAATATTCTTCCTGCCTGCCATTATTATTAAATAACTGTAATGGCAACAAACAAAAAAAGAACAAAAAAACAAGTTTTCTTTTTTGTCCTGCCAGTTGCTCTCATTACTATGTTGCTCTCAGAGTTCAGTCTGTGTTAAAGGAGATACAAAGAGAAAGTGATCTTAAAGGAACCATCCATGCAGAGATGAAAGTCTTTCCTCACAAGTCATAGCAAAAACCGCCTTAATATAGATTTAGAACTACATCGACATTTACTGAAGTCATCCAACAGCTTTGTGAGATCCCAGTTTAAAGGGTTAGTTCACGATTCACTCGCCCTCAAGCCATCCTAGGTGTATATGACTTTCTTTCAGACCAATACAACTGGAGTTATATCAAAAATGCCCTGGCTCTTCCCAGCTTTATAATGGAAGTGAATAGAGATTTTGAAGCACAAAAAAGCACATCCATCAATCATACAAGTTATCCATACAACTTCAGGGGGTTAATAAAGGCCTTCTGAAGCGATGGGTTTGTGTAAGAAAAATATATCACTTTAAACACTATAATCATTGGCTTCCGGTAACGGCCGTATGTGAGTCTAGTTTTGCGCTGGGATTTTTGTTGTCTGTTAAAACAGTTTGCATATGAACACAATGAGGCAGTGGAAGTGGACTAGTCTGTCGTCCCATTTAGACAACCACATTTTTCAAGACAAGTAAAAGCTTTAAAATATCACAAGAGGGGGATAACTGATGTATTTTGTGTCGTACAATGCAACTGGAAAATATTTTGAGCTTGTCCTAACCCATTTCACCAACAAAGAAAAATTGACATTGGTATGAAGGAACGGAAGAGCTTGTTTTTTCTGGGGTTTGGCCTACAAAAATACACCAACCCTCTGCTAGAACTGTATTATAAAATATTCCTGTGTGCTCAAATAACGAAGAAAGTAACAGTAATGCGTTAGCGTGAATGCGCTGTGTTTTATTACTGCTTCTGTCCAAGATCCTTCATCTTCCATCACGTGCGTCTCGTTCTCATGTGTACGTGCTCGAGAGCTGTGTTTCTCTCTGCCTGATCTTCAGCTGCGAGCTGCTGGTTCACTCACTCTTGGGACTTTGTTTGTTGATCTCCAAGATCTGTGTTTGACGAAGCAGTCGCCGTGCCCTCAGGCCTTCAGCACTTCCCGTTTGACTTCTCCTTTCTTTAGTCTGAAGTCTTCGCTGTTAAACCCTGGCTCATGTTGCAGCATGTATCTGATGGTGTGGGTTATCCATGCACCTCGTGTAGCACAGTCCCATCAGGTCCACTGGTTGTGCTGTCTTTGACTGCAGCAGGGGTTTTCTCTCCTGGACCTGGGACCCACTGGATGTTCGGTTTCTCCAAACGCCCCTGATTGAGATCGGCTTGTTAGGATTGAGCTCCATCATCTGGCGAGGGCTGAAAACCACTGACAGAAAACCAGGTGCTTTTACACTTCACATCAATGCTGCAACCAGTGCTTCTCATTTATTACCAAGGCAGATCTCTTAAAACACACATTTTATAAACTATAGGTTTAAACACCAAGGAGAAGCACACAGTATTAAACAAACAAATAAATATCTTGTAGAAGTGCAGTTCAAGCTTGTTATCCAGTTGAACAAACACATGGTCACTCGAACTTCTCCTGTACTCACTGAAAGGAGGACACTTTGTTTCTTAAAAAGACTTGATTCAAGTCACAATTCATACATTCAATTCAATTCAAAAGCAATTTTTGTAAATTTAGAACAATTTATTTTGAAGTTGTATGGGCGTTAAAACCCTTATAAAAATGACCAAATCAATACTTCAAAGTCCCCATCCATCTTATTCCGCTAATCCGGGCCCGGGTTGCGGGGGCAGCAGTCTGAGCAGATATGCCCAGACTTCCCTCTCCTAGACACTTCCTCCAGCTCTTCCGGGCGGACACCGAGGCATTCCCAGGCCAGCAGGGAGACATAGTCTCTCCAGCGTGTCCTAGGTCTTCCCCGGGGTCTCCTCCCAGTGGGACGTGCACCTCCCCGGACCTCCGTGCACCTCCCCCTCCCCCGAAGGCGTCCAGGAGGCATCCGGAACAGATGCCCGAGCCACCTCAGCTGACCCCTCTCGATGTGGAGGAGCAGCGGCTCTACTCTGAGCTCCTCCCGAGTGACCGAGCTTCTCACCCTATCTCTAAGGGATCGCTCAGCCACCCTGCGGAGAAAGCTCATTTCTTCCGCCTGTATCCGGGATCTTGTCCTTTCGGTCATGACCCAAAGCTCATGACCATAGGTGAGAGTAGGAACGTAGATTGACCGGTAAATCAAGAGCTTTGCCTTATGGCTCAGCTCCTTCTTCACCACAACAGACCGGTACATCGACCGCATTACTGCAGAAGCTGCACCGATCCATCTGTCAATCTCCCGTTCCATCCTTCCCTCACTCGCGAACAAAACCCCAAGATACTTAAACTCCTCCACTTGAGGAAGGATCTCTCCACCAACCTGAAGTGAGCAAGCCACCCTTTTCCGACTGAGGACCATGGCCTCGGATTTGGAGGTGCTGATTTTCATCCCAGCCGCTTCACACTCGGCTGCAAACCGTCTCCCAGTGCATGCTGAAGGTCCTGGTGTGAAGGGGCCAACACGACAACATCATCCGCAAAAAGCAGAGACGAAATCGCGTGGTCCCCAAACCTGAAACCCTCCGACCCCTGGCTGCGCCTAGAAATTCTGTCCATAAAAACTATGAACAGAACCGGCGACAAAGGGCAGCCCTGCCGGAGTCCAACATGCACCGGAAAGAAGTCTGATTTACTGCCGGCAATGCGAACCAAGCTCCTGCTTCGGATATACAGGGACCGGACAGCCCTTAGCAAAGGACCCCGGACCCCATACTCCCGGAGCACCCTTCACAGGCCGCCGCGAGGGACACAGTCGAATGACAATCTGGGGCTCAGGTCAGGAAGCAGACAGACTGGCTAAACCGACCGTCTGCTAGCGGCCTCGCGTCACCAAGGTCAGATAAATCCTATCACATAGAGCCTCTTTCACCTAGATATCATCATATAGAGACTGTGTCTGTTCCCCGAATTTGGAAATCCAAAAAACGTCAGGTAAAAAATGTAATTGATGGTCAACAAATAAAAAACAGATATAATACAGATGAGCAAATGATAAAGCTTGGGTTGCTGAATATTCGATCCCTTACTTCAAAATCACTTATTGTTAATGATATGATTTCAGATTATAATCTAGATGTGCTGTGTTTGACAGAAACCTGGGTAAAACCAAACGATTACATTACTTTAAATGAGTCAACCCCACAAGATTACTGTTATAAACATGAACCTTGTCTAAAACGCAAAGGGGGAGGTGTTGCTGTAATTTATAGTAATATTTTCAAAACCACTAAGAAATCTATTTTTAAATATACTTCTTTTGAAGTGTTGGTGCTTAATGTAAAAATATATAGTGTAAACGATAAATCACGCAGGCCACCAGGGCACCATAAAGATTTTATCAAAGGATTTTACGGACTTTCTATCAGAATTAGTATTGGCTAACAATAAAGTACTAATTGTTGGTGATTTTAATATACATGTAGATAATGAAAAAGATGCATTGGGATTGGCACTTAAAGAGATTGTAAACTCAATTGGAGTTAGACTACACGTGTCAGGACCCACTCATTGTCGTAATCATACTCTAGATCTAATATTATCACATGGAATAGATGTTGATGCCGTTGAAATTCTGCAGCAGAGTGATGACATCTCAGACCATTTTCTAGTCTCATGTAAATTACATTTAGCCAAGGCTGCAAAGCCGACTCCGTGTTATAAATATGTTAGACCTATAACTTCTGCCACTAAAGATTGCTTTATCAATAATCTTCCTAATCAGTTTCATCATCTCAGCATCCCAGATAGCTTAGCAGAACTTGATATTGCAACAGAAACTTTTAACTCTCTCTTTTCCAGCACTTTAGACGCAGTTGGTCCGTTGCGCTTAAAGAAGATTAAAGAAAATAGTCCAACGCCGTGGTACAACGAGCACACTCAGGCCCTTAAGAGAGCAGCCAGAAAAATGGAGCGCAACTGGAAGAAAACAAAACTAGAGGTATTTCGGATTTCATGGAAAGAGAGCTCGATTGCTTACAGAGAGACTTTAAAAGCTGCTAGATCTGCTTATTTTTCAACCCTATTAGAAGAAAATAAACATAATACTACGTATTTATTTGAAACAGTGGCTAAACTAACGAAAAAGAAAGCTTCAAGCACAGAAGTTTCCAGGCAACACAGTAATGACTTTATGAACTTCTTCACTTATAAGATTGATAATATCAGGGACAAAATTATAACTATGCAACCGTCTACTACAGTATCGCATCAGGGAGTGCATTGTAGTCTCCCTGAGGAAAAACTTGATTCATTTGTTGCTATAGGAGAGGAAGAATTCTGCAAACTCGTTAATTAATCTAAATCGACAACTTGTATGTTAGACCCTATACCGGCTAAGCTATTGAAAGAGATGCTTCCAGAGATAATAGATCCTCTTCTTAATATCATTAATTCGTCTTTGTCTCTAGGATACGTACCAAAAACCTTTAAGCTGGCTATGATAAAACCGCTTGTTAAAAAAAACGCAACTTGATCCTTCAGAATTAGTCAATTACAGGCCGATCTCAAATCTGCCTTTTCTGTCAAAGATATTAGAAAAAGCAGTATCCTCACAACTGTGTTCCACAACTGTTCACTCTGTAACTGTTCACTCTCATTAACAAATGCGGAACAATTAGTACATGCTTTCATGACATCAAGACTAGATTATTGTAATGCTCTACTGGGTTCCTATTTAGCACCAAAACTTTGGAACAGTCTTCCTACCATTGTCCGGGAAGCAGACACACTCTGTCAGTTCAAAGCTAGACTAAAAACACATCTCTTTGATCTGGCATACACATAATATATTATAGACTTCTATAATTCAATGTTAGGCTGCATATATTAGGTCAGCCGGAACTGGGAACACTTCCCTTAAATCCTGATGTACTCTTTACATCATCATAAGAAGAATAGCATCTACGCTAATTTTAGTGTCTTTGTTTATCCCGAGGTTTTCCCGCAGCCTGCCGGATCCAGGCCGTATCCAGATCTGACTAGGAGCTTTGCCTGGACCCGATGACAACGCAGTGCTGAAGTGCCAACTAGCCTCTCCCTATGGAAGAACCCTTTCCCACTCTACAGATAAAATGTTGTGATTCCGGTTCGCGTACCCACCCCGAAGTGATAATATATAACAAAATTCTGTATCAAATTACAGTTACTGTAAATCCGGCCTCTAGTTCATAAACGCCAGAGGAGAACTGGCCCCCGACTGAGCCTGGATTCTCCCAAGGTTTTTTTCTCTCCATTAAGTCACCTGATGGAGTTTTAGGACACCAGTAGGTCACTTGATGGAGTTTTTCGGTTCCTTGCCACTGTTGCCTTTGGCTTGCTCAGTTGGGGATATTCAAATTAATTAACCAAGCATTAATACCATTGATCAGCCCTACCAAACGTGGATGTTTTTTTCCACTAAGAAACAAACATTGTTATGTTATTTGATTGATACTGTGAAGCTGCTTTGATGCAATTAATATTGTGAAAAGCGCTATATAAATACACTTGACTTGACTTGACTTGACTTGAATGCCTTCTCCAAATCCACAAAGCACATGTGGACTGGTTGGGCAAACTCCCATGAACCTTCCAGCACCCAGTAGAGAGTAAAGAGCTGGTCCAGTGTTCCACGGCCTGGATGAAAACCGCACTGTTCCTCCTGAATCCGAGGTTCCACTATCGGCCGTATTCTCCTCTCCAGTACCCTGGCATAGACTTTCCCAAGGAGGCTGAGAAGTGTGATCCCCCTGTAGTTGGAACACACCCTCCGGTCCCCCTTCTTAAAAAGAGGGACCACCACCCCGGTCTGCCATCCCAGAGGCAATGTCCCCGACCGCCACGTGATGCTGCAGAGGCGTGTCAGCCAAGACAGCCCCACAACATCCAGAGACTTGAGGTACTCAGAGCGGATCTCATCCACCCCCGGTGCCTTGCCACCGAGGAGTTTCTTGACTACCTCGGTGACCTCAGCTAGGGTGATGGACGAGTCCACCTCTGAGCCCTCAGCCTCTGCTTCCTCAATAGAAGACGTGACGGCGGGATTGAGGAGATCCTCGAAGTATTCCTTCCACCGTCCGACGACATCCCCAATTGAGGTCAACAGCCGCCCACCTCCACTGTAAACAGCGTTGGTAGGGCATTGTTTCCCTCTCCTGAGGCGCCGGACAGTTTGCCAGAATCTCTTCGAGGCCAGTCCTTCTCCATGGCCTTACCGAACTCCTCCCAGGCCCGAGTTTTTGCCTCCACAACCACCCGGGCTGCAGTCCGCTTGGCCTGCCAGTACCTTTCAGCTGCCTCAGGAGTCCCACAAGCCAACCAGGCCCAATAGGACCCCTTCTTCAGCTTGACGGCATCCTTTACTTCCAGTGTCCACCACCGGGTTCGGGGATTGCCGCCTCGACAGGCACCGGAGACCTTACGGCCACAGCTCTGAGCAGCCGCTTCGACAATGGAGGTGGAGAACATGGTCCACTCACACTCAATATCTCCAACCTCGCTCGGGATCCGGTCGTGGCTCCGCCGGAGGTGGGAGTTGAAGATCTCTCTGACAGGAGACTCGGCCAAACGCTCCCAGCAAACCCTTACAGTAAGCTTGGGTCTGCTGAGTCTGTCCAGCCTCCTCCCCCGCCATCGGATCCAACTCACCACCAGGTGGTGATCAGTTGACAGCTCCGCCCCTCTCTTCACCCGAGTGTCCAAGACATACGGCCGCAGGTCAGATGAAACGACCACAAAGTCGATCATCGACCTGAGACCTAGGGTGTCCTGGTGCCACGTGCACTGGTGGACACCCTTATGCTTGAACATGGTGTTCATTATGGACAAACTGTAACTAGCACAGAAGTCCAATAACTGAACACCACTCGGGTTCAGGTCGGGGGGGGGCGTTCCTCCCAATCACGCCCCTCCAGGTGTCACTGCCCACGTGAGCGTTGAAGTCCCCCAGTAGAGCGACGGAGTCCCCAGTCGGAGCACTTTCCAGCACTCCTCCCAGAGACCCCAAGAAGGCCGGGTACTCTGCACTGCCGTTTGGCCCGTAGGCACACACGTCAGTGAGAGACCTATCCCCGGCCCGTTGGCGCAGGGAAACGACCCTCTCGTTCACCAGGGTAAACTCCAACACATGGCGGCTGAGCTGGGGGGCTATAAGCAAACCCAAACCAGCCCGTCGCCTCTCACCATGGGCAACTCCAGAGTGGTGAAGAGTCCATCCTCTCTTAAGGAGTGTGGTAGAGGTGCGTAGAGGTGATCGCAACTATCTCTAGTCGGAACCTCTCAACCTCACGCACCATCTCAGGCTCCTTCCCCGCCAGCGAGGTGATGTTCCACGTCCCTAAGGCTAGTTTCCGTGTCAAGGGATCGGGTCTTCGAGGTCCCCGCCTTCGACTGCCGCCCGATCCTCTCTGCACCGGCTCCTTACGGCTCTTCCTACAGGTGGTGAGCCCACGGGAAGGCAGACCCCGTGGGGAGAGGCCCGGCCACCAGGCGCTCGCATACGAGCCCCAACCCCGGGCCTGGCTCCAGGGTGGGGCCCCAGCTGCGGCATACCGGGCGACGTCACAGTCCTTGAATTTTTGTCCATCATAAGGGATTTTGAACCGCTCTTAGTCTGACCCGTCGCCTAGGACCTGTTTGCCTTGGGAGACCCTACCAGGGGCATATAGCCCCAGACAACATATCTCCTAGGGTCATTCGGGTACTCAAACCCCTCCACCACGTTAAGGTGGCAGTTCAAGGAGGGGCTTTAAAAAGGCTTTTAAAAGGGCTTTAAAAAGTTTAAAGTCCCCTGTAGTATATTTAATTTATGATGCATCCTTTTAGGTTAGTTTAACTTGTACTAAAATAACTAAAAGTAAAATAAATTAATAAAAACTATAAATATACACTACCGTTCAAAAGTTTGGGGTCGGTAAGATTTTTTATGTTTTTAAAAGAAGTCTCTTCTGCTCACCAAGGCTACATTTATTTGATTAAAAATACAAAACAAACCCAGTAATATTGTTAAATATTATTTCAATGTAAAACAGCTGTTTTCTATGTGACTATATTTTAAAATGTAATTTATTCCTGTGATCAAAGCTGAATTTTCAGCATCATTACTCCAGTCTTCAGTGTCACATGATCCTTCAGAAATCACTCTAATATGATTATTTGATGCTCAAGAAACATTTATGATTATTATCACAGTTGACAACAGTTGTGCTGCTTCATATTTTTGTGCAAACAGTGATTCATTTTTCTCAGGATTCTTTGAAAGTTCAAGAGAAAAGCATTTCATTAAAAATAAATATTTTGCATTATTATAAATGTCTATACTGTCACTTTATATCAATTTCATGCGTCCTTTCTGAAGAAAAGTATTAATTTCTTTAAAAAAAAAAATTGACCCTAAACTTTTGAACGGTAGTGTACTTTTTTTTAAAACTACTAAAATGACAAAAACACAACAAAATTACCGATAATTTTGCTAAAATTAAAATGAAAACAGAATATACTAAAATAAAAAGAGATTCAAAATATTAATAAATATCTCAATGATACTAAAATACTTTCCAGAAGCTCATTTGTAACAGTGTAGTACAATCAATGATAAAAAGATCATTCTTACAAAAGTAAATGTGGGACAAAAAGGACAAATGCACTACAGCATTAAAAATAATAATAATTCGCTGAAGAGTTATGACTGTGCAGCGGTTCTGGTGTTAATATGCCTTACATCAGACTATTGTTCTGAAATCTGAAAAGGGAAGCATGAGTCGCATAAGAGCATTTCTGTGTCTGAAATCACCCCCTATTC
This sequence comes from Meda fulgida, assembly GCA_030578275.1. Taxonomy (NCBI): domain Eukaryota; kingdom Metazoa; phylum Chordata; class Actinopteri; order Cypriniformes; family Leuciscidae; genus Meda; species Meda fulgida. The sequence continues at coordinate 243,984 of CM060625.1, read as the reverse complement.
CCTCATTCACTATTCCCACATTACTCCACTAATATACTGTAGTTCACTCGAGGGAGTGAATGAAAACGAGTGAGTGAATTCAGACACAGTTTGTGCTTGATGTTTAATAATCATATGAAACTCAGCAAACTGGCAGCTAGTTTCTTCTTTCAGCCAAACTCAATATGAGTTATATAAAAAATATATCCTAGCTCTTCCAAGCTTTATAATGGCAGTGAATAGTAACAAAAAAGTGCATCCATCCATCATAAAAGTAATCCATTTGGCTCCAGGGGTTAATAAAGGCCTTCTGAAGCAAAGCCATGCGTTGTTTTAAGGAAAATATCCATATTTCAAACTTTTTAAACTATAATCATGGGTCAGAGGTCACTCTTCACATGAACTAGACTCGCATACGGCCGTTACCGGAAGCCAGTTATTATACACTCTAAACAAAAATGGTGCTATATAGCACTAAAAGGGGTAATTGGCTTGTAAATCATAGGGGAACCACTTTAAGTGCTATATAGCACCGAAGTTTAAAGGTGATATACAGCATCTTTGTCAAATGGTGCTATGTAGAACCATAAGAGTCTCGTGTGGGACTGGAATATTTCCTTATAGGGGGCCTTGGGGGCAAAAAGGTTGAGAACCACGTTATATTTTGAAAATACACTGAAAAAAATATATCCTAATTTTATGGATTTTTTTTCAGGTTGTTCCCTTTCGAAAGGGAACTTGCACGGTGTCAATGACGCTATTGGGGAACGCCCTCCATGTGAACCAGTGTCTAAAAAGCTATCCAATCACGGCAATCGAATATGACCGGCGACAGCCTATGACGTCACGACTAGTGCGACCCGGAAGTATGAAAGGGGCGCCTAGAGAACATGTCATCCACTTTTCATCTTCAGGGACTGTCTTGTCTGATTTGCCTATCACCTGAAAAAGGTAAGAACAATTATAGCAAGTGACAAGCGTTTCAAGAAGTGTGTGGATCTGTGTCTCAGGTTTCTGACACCAGATGACACACACAACACCCCACAACAAGCAGTTCCTTTCTGGCCATAACTCCCAGCTCTACACACTGAGATCAAGAAGGCAGGGAAGAACCCATATTCTGCACGCATCCATCGTCAGCAGCGAGCAAACTACGCTGATGTCGAGGGGATGCGTGAACATGGCTAGTGCACTAAAAGCTCCGGCCCTTCCAAGCCACTCAACATGACATCTCACTTGATTGGCAGTGCATACGCGGCAGCAGGTCAGGCTGGGGCTGCCTTACACACTATGTCAGTGTTACAGGCATACCAAGCTGGCCTGCTAAAGGATTTGGACAGGGCAGGGTCTCTCCCAGTGAACGAGCAGTGCCGCACCACAGATCTGGCTCTCCGGCCCACCACACAAACCGCTGCCTCGATTGGAAGGTCGATGGTGGCCACGAAAAGACATCTGTGGGTGACATCAGGGAGAAAGAAAAGGCTTTTCTCCGTGATGCCCCGGTTTCGCCATATGAGCGTGAAGACGGTGGTAGAATAGTTCAGAGAGGCGAAGGCGCGCTCAGCTGAATTTAAATCATGCATTCCGTTGCGATCCGAATCCATGGCCCATCCCGGGTCAAGGATTGGAGATAGGGCTAGAGGTTGGCAGGTTGTTGGCAAGACTAGGTCAGTAAAATAGACTAGGTCAGCCTTCCTGGTGGCATGTGGGGTTGACTCCATGTCCCCCTCAGAAAGTGACTGGACGGGACGCCTTTCAGACCTCCTGGCCATATTCCCTTAAACGAACCCCTTCCTTGGAAGCTGTTGGTTCCAGGCCATTGAGCGGCCTTGGTAGGCCTCCTGTTGTTCGGAGGCCTGTTTGAGGCTTATAGCTTGGGCAGTGAATACTGTCACTGACAGCCTGTATGTGACCCGAAGGGAGAGTGTGTTCTTGGCATTTCACACCAGTTATTTTGTGTGGCTGGAGACTTCCAGTTGTAGTTCTTGTGTTTCTCTTTTTTCTGTTTATCTGCTTATCGGGTGTTCATCAGTGTCTGGATTCATTCACTCTGTCAAGTGGACTATATTAGTGAGCTAATGTAAGGAATAGTGAATGAGGGTATAGGGTGTGATTGGGAACAGCCTCTGAGTGTCGACTTTGATAGCAGTTAATTCACAGTATATTCCTGTAGGTTATTTTCTCCAAAACGAAAAATATTAACCAGAATGCATTGTTTTCTACGGTATATTACTGTTTTAATGGAAAATTGTATGATACTGTCCGAATTTGGTCTTTTTTTTACAGCAAGGGTTAACAGTGTAGTTTAGGCCAGTTACTGGACTGCATTTGTTCTTCCTCTGAAAATACATTGTTGACATCACTTTTTTTACAGTGTATCTTCCTGCTGTTCTGTTTCCTCTAGTATGCCGAGGCTTTCAGAGTTTCACTTCTGCAGTAACAGAAGTTTGTCCAGGGAAGACGAGGCTCAACAACAGTGCGCTGGAATTTACAAGGTCTCGTACCGTCAATGCCTGTTGTTAAATTTAACATTCAAATGCAAATGCTGGCTGGGGTTTAATGTAATCAATAAAACTCTTGGACTGAAGTGATTAGGAAAAGGTCACTCTTGAACTGCATGTCGAGACGGTGCACATACGGTGGGATTTAAAGGGTTTCTGTTGTCTGAGTTTTGTGTGTCACCATTGTGTTGAAGAGTAGAGCCTGTGCTTCCGTCCAGCAGAAGACCAACACACATTAATATTGCATGTTGCTTTATTTAAAATGCAGAAATCTTTTTGTAGTCATTTCTATTAACTTTATGTTGTTTAAGTATCTGTTTAATAAATACAAGTTAATGCACACCGTTTATGGTTATCCTGAAACTCTTTTGTATGTTTATACAGTAGAAACATACAACTTTGAGTAAAACATCCAATTTAAGGCAATCATTTTCTAATTACACTCAACTAATTACATTTTACAGTGTAAATATATTGTAAATACATTTTTCAATATATGAAAAGCGGCAATTCCTTATTCAATATATTGCAATCACACATTGTATTAACACAATATATTATTTCATATATTTTTCAGTACATTTACACCATATAATATATTGATCATGAATTTATGGAAATATATTTTCGTTCCATAAAGGATAGCAAATGACAGATCACACACAGAGATAGCAGTGAGTAAAGTCAGAGGAACAGTACCACTGGAAGACAGGAATGCATGGATGTAAGGGGAAACATTTTTATAATAAATCAACCCCAAAACATCAGATATTCAGTTTGTCATGGTCTCTCACAAGACGCTCTCGCCTAAATTCAGATGTCACATCTGGTCACCGATCAGTCCAGTGGAGAACCGGATTCCTCCGACTCAGAATGGAGCACTGTAAAACCCAACAAGTTAAGCTAACTCATTTCATTTGAGGAAACCGATTGCCTCAATTAATTTAAGTTTATAAAAAACAATAGTTTTGAGTACTCTGAACTTATTTTATTCGAGTTTACTAAAACAGTAATATTTCTTAAAACACAATTAAACTTTACACTGCATTTAGTACTGTATATAGCTGAAACTTCACTTTATTGAGTAAAAACAGTGAAATGACAAACTTTAAATGAACTCTTGCAGTTACTGCTAGCTCACAATATGAAGTTTTATGTAACAAAGTTCGGGAGGAGCATGTTCAGGTAATCAACCAATCAACTCAAGAGGAAGCCAGTATAAATAAAGCTTTTCCTAACCTCCTGTCTCATGACAAGTCTCTCAGCATTTGACTCCGCCCTTGTGCCGTCATGTCCGAGTTAGAACTCTTCCCCTCCGATGATGATTCTCTCGTCACGGATGAGACTCCATCGCAATCCGGATCCGCGGATCGTTCCATCTCCAGCCTCCTCAAACCGGGGACGCCAGCTTCCGCGATCCTCTCAATGCACGCCAAGACGCAAAGTACTCCCCTCACCAACGCCGGCGAGGATTCCACCATCTTCCTCCGCATCTTTGCACTCTCCGGCCCACCCAAACATCCCTCCCATAGGGAAGTGGATTTTTAAAGGGCTGAGACAAGCCCTAATTAATTCTGATGTAAACTTTTCTCGCAGATTGAACAAAGCAGATTTATTTAATCTATATGTCTCTTTACAATCTACTCACCATTCTGTTCTAGCTCCCATTTCATCGGCTCGAACGAGCAGAGCCCGCCGGACCCCGATCGCTCACCCCCCAGTGTCTCCACCTTCCTCACAAGCAGTGTCGGGCTCCGCCCACGCGCCACGTCGCCGCAGACCTTCCGCAGAAGCCGCAGGCTTCTTTCTCTTCCAGGTCAAATCTCCTCCCCGGCCCCTCCCACCTCGGCACAGTACGCTCAGATCTCCGCAACACCAACATCATAGCAGCTCCTCAAATGTTTCCTCTCCTTCCCTGGCGTCACCTCTTTCAATTTTCCCTATTTTCAAGCGCCAGGTGCGCACCCTAGCCTGAGGATGCCTCCGTTAGCTGGACAAACGCCAACGCATTTTCTTCCTCTTCCCCTCTATCCTCATTTCTTTCCCCCTCCACCCGTACCAAGGGCTGACATTTGCGTGAGGATGCCTCCGCAAACTGCCTCAGCACCGGCCCTCCCTCCTTCCAACCCTCTTCTCGCTCGATCTTCCTTCTCTCTCTTTTCAGCCACTCCTCAACCAGCCCCTCCAAACGCCGTTGCCGCAGGACCTCCGCCAGTGACAAAAAGCATCAGAGCTCAAATTCATGCAGGTGCAAATGTAGACTTGGGCTCCCTCCTGTCAATGTTCCCCATGTCAGAATCCAATCGCCAGGTGGACTGCGGCGACATATCCGTCACTCTAAAAGACAGCACGCAGGTTTCACCTCACGCACTGTAGTTGGCCGAATTCTGTATTTCTTTCAACCGCTATACCGAAGTTATATGCTCTGTTTTTCCCCATAGACGGCGCGAACTCAACGATTACCTTTCTATCATAGCGGAGCTCGCGCTGTCTTATGGGGGAAGTCATTTTTACACTTACCACAAATTATTCTCTGCTAAATGCGCCGTCCGTAATTCGCAATGGAATCAGTGTCCTTACTGGGGAGCGTTGGACTCTGATCTCCATTTTTCTCGGGTGCCGAAACATCTCTTGCGCAATGGTCCTTAAACCATGCCACCACGGCATGCCCTCAAATTAATCCCTCGATTCTTCTCGGCCCAGCGCAGATCCCCATCAAATCCACAGGTTACGTTCCACGACCGGCAAGAGAGGATCTTTCTTCCGGCAGGGACCTTTCAAACAGAGCACCATACGTCGCTTCCAACAGGTAAGTCTGCAACAATTTCAACGAGGGTAAATGCCCAAGACAACGCTGTCGCTATCTCCACATCTGCAATTATTGTGGCAGTGCCCACGCCCGCGTGGTATGTCCTGTACAAAAGACCGTAAATAAAAGTGAAAAAAATTATCTCTCGACTCCAGTGAATATTTCCCGTCTGGCTGAGGAATTATTCCATCACCCAGACGTCAACTTTCCAAATTATCTGCTGTCCGCTCTCAGCCAAGGTTTTAAACCCAGCGTAGAATGCCAGCCAACGCAAAACATCACCTGCAATAATCTTCAGTCCTCCCTAGCAGAGCCTGAAGTAGTAGACTATCTAATTAAAAAAAGAAATAGAATCAGGTTTCATGATCGGTCTGTTCGAGGCCCCCCCGTTCGACAAATTTTGCATTAGCCCCATAGGCGTAGCTACAAGGAAATTTTCAGGAAAAAAGCGTTGATAATTGACCTCTCAGCTCCTCATAACTCTCCATATCCAAGCATTAACAGTCTCATCCCCCTCGAAGAGTAGTCCATTAAATACCACGACATCGAACAAGCCATAACCATGATCAAAATAGCAGGTCGCGGCGCATGGTTGGCGAAAGTAGATATCACTTCCGCTATTAAAGTAATGCCAATCCACCCAGATTCATGGCATTTATTCGGCGTGAACTGGCGGGGGAAATTTCATTTTGCGGTGCGCTTAACATTCGATTGCAAAAGCAGCCCCAAAATCTTTGACACTCTATTAGAAGCCATATGTTGGATGCTTTCCAACAATTATGCAATTCCTCACCTTCTCCATCTACTCGATGATGTCTTAATCATTTCACCTCACAACGCCATCCCCGCACCTCACCTCGTCATTGTGCAAAAAGTCTTCGCCGAGCTAGGGATTCCGTTAGCTCAGGGAAAAACAACGGGGCCAACCACATCCATAAAATTTCTGGGCATCAATCTGGACTCAGTTAATTTCCAGGCTTCACTGCCAAAGGAAAAAATAGATTGAATCATTTTAATCCGCCAAGCCGCCAATCTTACAGACTGTCGAAATTGTTCCAATCACGAACTCCTCTCGCTGCTTGGCCACTTAAACTATGCCATGCGCTTTTTCCCGCAAGGCCGCCCTTTCATCGCGCATCTTCCCACCCTCTTGTCATCCGTTCACGGGCTGGAAGACCAAATCATCCTATCTTGCGAGTGCAAAAATGAGCTAATATTATGGATCACTTTTCTTAACAAGTGGAATGGCTTAACTTTTTTTTACGATGACTTCATCTCTCTCCCCCTCGATATCAAACTGTTCACAGACACAGCTCCCTCAGTTGGCTTCAGAGGTTATTACCAAAGTCGCTGGTTCGCGTCTCCCTGGCCCCCCCAGCTGATAGACACTCCCCAGTCTTCAGCCTCCCCAGCCCTTTTCGAGCTCTACCCGATCGTTGTCGCAGCTTCCCCATGTGGGAAAGAGTGGTCATCCAAAAGCATTCAAGTTCATTGCGACAACGAAGCAACCATACAATGCTTTAACAAAGGTCGTTCTCGCTCACCTGCATTATTGCCACTCCTCAGACGCCTCATCTGGATCTCCGCCTGCGATCAGTTCATAAAAAATGCAAAAACGTTCCAGGTGCTCTCAACCAAATCGCTGACTCTCTCTCCGTTTCTCTTTTCAGAGATTCAGGATGCTGGCACCAGAAGCGGACCCCATTCCAACCCCAGTACCTCTTTATTCTCAACTAATCTTCCCATAAACCATCCGCTGAAATCCCTTCTGGACACGTCCATCGATTCCGTCCTACATGCAGTTTCACCCAGAACTCTCCAAACATATTACACCGCATGGAAAAATTTCAAATTATTTCACCTCTCACACAACCTGCCGTTTCCCGAATTCTCTCTTCTAACCGTTACTTCATTCATATCTCACCTTAATCGAGTTAAAGGTCTCCAAGCCGGATCCATAAAAAGCTATTTAAGCGGCATTCAATTCTTTCACAAATTAGTTTATGGTAGGCCCGCCCCCGCCATTATTAACTTCCAAACGTCCCTTCTCATTAAAGGAATTCAAAGAACTCATCCCACTCGCCCGGATACCAGACAACCCATTACAATTGACATACTCGCCAAATGTATTTCATCACTCCGTCTCAAATCCCACTGCACCGACACGGCGCGCACACTAGAAGCAATGTTCATCCTAGCTTTCTTCGGCTTTCTCCGCTGCTCCAAATTGACCATCACATCTAATTTCAATTCAAATATTCACACTACCATTTCAGATTTACAGATCGTAGATAACAAAACTATATATTTTTTCATCAAATCAAAACAGATCGAGCTAAAAAAGGTCACTTTGTTTAAATTTTCAATCTGCCGACTCCCATTCAACCGTTCAATTCTGCTAAATTACCTTCAGTATAAACGTTCTGCGCTCAAATCCCCTGTCGATCCACTCTTCACAGACGACTCCAATCATCCAGCCACGAGATTCTGGTTCCAAAAATATCTCAAAGCAGTCCTCATCAAATCCGGCATCTCAGCAAACAAATTTTCAAGCCATTCTTTTCGCATCGGCGCAGCAACCACAGCCGCACAAAAAGGATATGTGATTCAGAAACATGGCTTTTCCTATCACTGCTACACCGATGACCCACAACTCTACCTCTCATTCCAGGAATCTTGGAGTTATGATTGATGATCAGTTAAGCTTCACAGACCCCATTACTAGCAGATTTGCTTTATACAACATTAATCAGGCCCTTCCTATCAGAGCTACACAACTCTCTTAGCGGGCCTTCCGGCATGTACTATCAAGCCTTTGCAACTGATCCAGAAAGCAGCAGCGAGGGTGGTCCTCAACGAGCCGAGCACACGTCACACCTCTCTTCATCAGTTTGCACTGGCTGCCAATGGATTGGTATTAAATTCCAGGCACTGATGTTTGCCTACAAGACAACCACTGGGTCTGCACCAATATACCTAAACTCGCCAGATGAGACTTATGCGCCCTCCAGAAGCTTGCGATCTGCAAGTGAATGAAGCCTCATGGTGCCATCCCGAAGAGGCACGAAATCCCTCTCACTGACCTTTTCCTGGACTGTTCACAGCTGGGGGAATGACCTGCCTATCTCAATTCCAGCAGCTGAGTCTAGCCATTTTCAAAAAATGTCTCAAGACACATCTTTTTCGTCAGCACCTGACCAATTAATACTAGCACTTACCTTTAATATTCTATACTATTTGTTTTGTTTTTCTGATTTAAGAAAACAACAACCTTGCTATGTGTACTGTGCTAGACTAACTGAGATTAACTGAGATTCTATTGTTCTCTTCATTTGTAAGTCGCTTTGGATAAAAGCGTCTGCTAAATGATTAAATGTAACTGTGAATGTAACTGAGTTGAATAGCAGCACTATTGTCTTCAGCATAGCTGCATATAGCTGAATTGAACTTATTTCATAAAAAATTTACACAGTTGTTGAACTGAATGGAATTCTTACTGAACTGACTTGAGCTGAATAATGACGCTATTGTCTTGCTAGAGCTGCTGAAAGGAACACGCCGACTTTTTGAGACTTAGCTTATTCACCGTATCCCCCACTTAGATAAATCCATACATACCCTTTCATCTCCGTGCGTGCCGTAACTCTATAGTTACAGTGTGTACAAATAACAAGGCACACTCATATGAGGCACAGGCATCTTTTAACTGTATACATACTGGGAACTATATTCTCAGAAGGCGAAGCACTGCAACTTGGGCGGAGTGATAAGCACAACACTCTGAGCGAAACTCTCTGCTCCTCTCCACGGGCTTCTCAGGCGCTGAGAGCAAATCACTCCGCAGAAGTAGCAGTGCTTCGCCTTCTAAGAATATAGTTCCCAGTATGTATACGGTAAAAAGATGCCTGTGTCTCATATGAGCTTGTTATTTGTACACACTGTGACTATACAAATCACAACATATAAATAGGAAAATGTCACTTTTGGGAGCAGTATACTAGCTGGAGCCATTTAATATCATTCTTTGTTCTAAGATAGGCTAGCGGTGGGTGCGTCAGACAGAGTTACGGTCCCAAAAAGTCAGCGTGTTCCTTTAACAGCAGAATCCAAGCTTGTTTAATACTTGATGAAGTTTGCATGATTGAATCTGTTACTTTCTAGTTTATTATTGTGAAGCTGCTTTGAAACAAGTTTTATTGTATTATGTGCTATAAAAATAATGGTTACCTGACTTAACTTGACTCTCTCATCAATGACAATATTTATACCCATGTACACACCCACACACTCTGTCTGGTCAGGTCAATGCACTCCCTCAGACGTCCGCTGAGATATTACAGTTACACGATCCTCTGGTCCAGTGTTTACTCCATGTTCAGCTCCATGGGCTCTACTTCTCCATCTGCTCATTGATCTGTTCATCTTCATGGTCTGTGCAGCAAAACAAAGACTGTATTCACCCAAGCTAAGTGTTTCCTCATGTGTTTGTGTACCTCACCACTTCTTTCCTGCATTGCAAGTTTACTTCATCTAGAAATCAAGACGTTTCATTCATCCTCTCCATCTCTGAATTCATGACACCCTTATGATAATGCACAAAAATGCTTTGCTTTAAAGTAAATGTAAGGTAATTAATGGTTGGAACTTCTACATATATTCCTATTTTTACAACTTAATAATAATGTGTAAGTGTTTGAGTCGTTGATTTCATATGAAATGCTTCATTCATTCATTCATTGTTGGTTAAAGAAGCTTTAAAAAGCCTCACTTTTGTTTCATAATTCCCATGGACCATGAACCATGCACCCATCTACTCATTCTCCAAACCGCTTGTCCTATAGCAGGGGTGCTCAATCCTGCTCCTGCTGATCGACTGTCCTGCACAGTTCATCTCCAACCCTAGTCAAACACATCTGCCTTTAATTTTCAAGTGACCATTAAGACCTTAATTGGTTGCTTCAGGTGTGTTTGATTATGGTTGGAGATGAACTGTGCAGGACCGTCAATCGGCAGGAGCAGGATTGGGCAACCCTGTCCTATAGGGTCGCAGGGATGCTGTTTGGACTTGAACATTAAAGGCATCCAAGTTGTTGTTTAATAAAAGTGGATGTGCCAAATATGCAAAAAAAAGCAGTATGTCAATATGAACAAACTAAATATTACAACACTGCTGTCTTTCCAATAATGGAAGGCAGCGTTTATCATCTGCGGGCCTTCGGACCCCACTCACAGAAAGTCTCACTTATTAAAACACCTGATTCAGCTTCTTAGTGTGTTGAATGTTCAGACATCTGAATCATTCTGGGAGGCATTGGGTCGCCGAGGACTGGAGATGAGCAACGCTGCATTTACCCCCAAACTATCTCAGTATCAAATGAAAATTGAACACAAATTTTATTGGACTAAAATAACCCAAACCATAAGAAAATGAGTTTGAGAAGCCCTGCCTCTGTCTGTGATGTGTGTGTTAACCTGGATCTGGAGGACTGATGCTGCCCTCTGTTGGGTTCTAGACACACACACACACACACACACAGACACAGACACAGACACACACACACACACACACACACACACACACACACACACACACACACACACACACACACACACACACACACACACACACACACACACACACACACACACACACACACACACACACACACACACACAGGCTGTGTACAGACACACCCCATTTCTTGAAACTCAAAAATTAGAGCATTTATAGTTTCATTCCATGAGAAATATCTCACATGTTGTATACTTTTCTATCTCTACAATAATAATGTAAGTAATAATAAACTTACAATTAGTCAGATACCTGTAGAAATAAAACAGTTCTCCACAATCTTGTGAAAAGAAGTAAAGTTTAAAAAAAAATCTACATTTGATTAGGGGGAATGTCTAGACCTGAGAGAAACCCCAAGACTGAAAATATGTGTCAAATATATAATATGTGCAGCAATGAGGGGCTCCAGGAACAGTGTTAGAACCACTGATTAAGAGGAATCATAAGATGAATTTAATGATATATATCTCAGCGTCTGAACCATAAACAAGCCAGCGTTGTGACTCTTAAAACTTTTTTTTTAACTTGAATAAATGATAATGTTTGTGTAGGATCACTATTAATATGACTCAAAGCTTACAAATATATATTTTGAATCATCTTGGTGATGTTGTACAAACACTGCTGATATTAAGGAAGTAAACGCCATTTATACTTGCATTGGAAACATTTTATTATTCATCTCTCTGAAACATAAATGAGGTGTGAACACAAATGTGTTTTAATGACACCATTAAAACAAAGCGTTACAATTCTGAATCATTTTCTGTTTGAATATACTGGTGGTGCTCATACATTTATTTCTCCTCTGACTGAAAACATGGCATTAGTTTTCACTGTTATGTTGACGATACTCAGCTGTATATTTCTACATGCCCTGACGAAACTTACCAATTCACAAAATTAACGGAATGCATAGCTGATTTCCTACTACTTAATTCAGAAAAAAACAGATTCTAATTATTGGACAAAAAACGTCCTCACGTAATAACCTAGAATACTGTCTAACACTTGATGGCTGCTCTGTTAAGTCTTCGTCGTTGGTTAGGAACCTGGGTGTGCTCTTTGATACCAATCTTTTATTTGAAAGCCACGTTTCTAGCATCTGTAAAACCGTGTTCTTCCATTTTAAAAATATATCTAAATTATGACATATGCTTTCAATGTCAAATGCGGAACAGTTAGTTCATGACCTCAAGGCTAGATTATTGTAATGCTCTACTGGGTGGTTGCCCTGCACGCTTAATAAACAAACTATAGCTGGTCCAAAACGCAGCAGCTCGAGTTCTTACTAGAACCAGGAAGTATGACCCCATTAGCCCGGTTCTGTCAACACCACATTGGCTCCTTATTAAACACTGTATAAATTTTTAAAATATTGCTGATTACTTACAAAGCACTAAATGGTTTAGCTCCCAAGTACTTGAGCAAGCTCTTAACGCATTATAGTCCTTCACGTCTATTGCGATCTCAAAATTCCGGCCAGTTAATAATACTTAGAATATCAAAATCGACTGCTGGCGGTAGATCCTTTTCCTATTTAGCACCAAAACTCTGGAACAGTCTTCCTAACATTGTCCGGGAAGCAGACACACTCTGCTAGATTAAAAACAAATTTCAACCTGGCATACACATACATAAAACATTATACATTCCTAGTATTCAAATCAGTTAAATGATTATTAGGCTGCATAAATTAGGTCAGCCGGAACCGGGAACACCTGATGTACTCGCTACATCATAAAAAGAATGACATCTAAGCTAATTTTAGTCTTTCTGTTTATTCCGAGGTTTACTGTAATCAGCCGGACCCAAGTCGTATCCAAATCAGATGGAGGACCTGCACCTAGACACGACCACAATGCATCCCTGAAGTGTCAGCAGAGCTTGTGTCAACTAGACTCTCCCCTGTGAAGGCCCCATCGACACTGATCCTCAACAAACTCGTCTCCATACGCACGTGATGACTCCGATCTTCAACCAGATGAACTGCATAATATAATGTTCTGATCCAATCTGACTTCTGACCTGTAATTCTGCCTGAATCATAATCATACATTGTTTGTTTGCTGGTCAGAGGAGAACTGGCCCCCGACTGAGCCTGGTTTCTCCCAAGTTTTTTTCTCTCTCCATTCTGTCACTGATGGAGATTTGGTTCCTTGCCCCTGTTGCCTTTCTTCTCCTTTGTCGCCATTGGCTTTTGGCTTGCTTAGTTGGGGACTTTTCATTTTATATTTAACAATACTATTACAACACTATTTTCCTGTTATCTCTGTAAAGCTGCTTTGAAACAATCTGTGTTGTAAAAAGCGCTATGTAAATAAAGGTGACTTGACTGCAAAGACATTTGTTTCTTACAACAGTATGAAGGTCTAAACTCAAATTTTCATTGATTTGAGGGTCCACAACACATTAAACTCACTGTTCAACACATAAAACTCACAGACATGTGAGTGTTTCACGAGTTCACACTTACATACAATTAGAGTGGGTAAAGTTTAATGCTTATTTGGCGTGCTGTCCGGGGGGAGGGCTCCGAGCTCGGAGTTTGCCCCAAACCCAGAGTACTCCCCCCATATGTAAAATGGTTAGGACTAGAAGTGAGGAGAAGGGGCGGTGGAGGGATGCTGCTAAACAGTCAATGGACTGAGGTAAGATTGCTGAATCTATATCATCGATTGCTGAGTGCACTCCACTCGTGTTAATTATCTGAACGTGCTCCTCCCGAACTTTGTTAATAAAACATAATTCAGTGCTTCGTATCATGGAAAGAGCAGCAGGGGAACATTGAACACCGTCTGTTCACTCCAATACTTCAGTCTTTCAAAAACAAATGAGCAGCTTTGGATCGTTAAATCTTTATTATAATATGATAAAACGTTCTTTACTAAGTGCTCTAAAGCTTGTCGGCTCTTTCACAGTGACAGCAGGTAAAATGAGTTAGTGCAACAAAAACCATCACAATCATCAATGAGATGAACTATGATAGACAGAGCGTTCTCGATTTACACCATCATCAAGATCAGCGTTTGACTCTAAGGCTCAAACGTGTCGAGCAGCTTCACAATAAGATGGTTCTGCTGATGGCAGCTTCGCATGGTAAGGCTCACGAAACTACAGCCTATGAATACAGATATAGACGAGATCTAAGATCAGAGTATTTGTTGTGCTGTTAGGCTGACAAATCATGCGATTACTACCATGAATTATGAGATTTCAAATGTTCATAACCTGTGAAGACACATTTTACACAACGAATCAACAGCTCATCTAACAGCCTAGCCTAACTTTGCATTAACATCACCTAAATATTTCTAAAAAGGCGCTGGATGAGCCCAGAAGCACTGCAGTAATGAAACATGTAAACTCTTGACAGTGGTCGATTTCAGTGCACGTTTTTAAGGCTATTTTGGCAAAAGCGTCAGAGGTGTTTATGAAGTGCTTATAAACAGTTTAGAAAGAGCTTATCTTCTAGAGATTTGTACTTGGCAGTTAACGACAGCACAGATATGAGGAAAAAAGGGTTTTGGGTAGGATATAAATGAGGGCAACCCTGTGTCCCAAAGAGCTCAACATCCATTCAGTCTGTAATAAAGCACTGCACACGCCTTTCTTAAACAGCATTGTATATGTGGATGGCAGTGAGCACAGTGTTTGTGTGTGTGTGTTCATCATCTTCACAAGCTTGTGGTGGAGCTGCTCAAATGCAGAATTACTTGATGTATTTCTTCTACACAGTGTGTCATGTGAATGACTTTAGGATGTTCAGCAGAAAGGTTGTTTGCCTTCATCATCATGATGAGTGTATGTGTGTGTGTCTTCTAAGCCAGTGTGTTATCAAACTGTCCCTTCTCGAGGCCATTCAGCCCGTCGGCCCATGTGGAGGTGGGCATGCTGCGGTACGGGTCCAGCAGGATTCGGAAGCAGCGCACGATCAGCATGCAGAGGAAGACGAAGAGAAGGATGACGAAGGCGAAGGTGGTCTTCTGCTCCAGGTTCACGCCGGCCACAGGACCCGCCGTCTGCGGGGAGGAGGTGAACGGCTCGGCCTCCATCAGCCAGGAGATCTGCAGCGGCTCGTCCCACAGCAGACGCTCACGCATCCTCACGCGCCCCACATCCTTCACACGGACCTCATCTACATACACACACACACACAGACTCAATCAGAACATCTATGAGGTATGCTTCTTTTACCTTTAAACTTTCTTAAACGGTAGATTAAACAATATAGCCTCAAGTAACTATCAAGCCCAAGCAGATTCGACCCAAAGTGGATACATCACAGTCTTGAGTCATTTGTGAAGTTATTGAGCCACTATTAACAGTTAGTTGATTTGAGTAAAAATTTGTCTGAAGGTAAGCAGAGACAATGTTTTTTACACATCTAAGAACTGGAAAACTTAGCAAGCATCTAAATCTATCTTTATTGCTTTTGTTCACATTCATACTGAACCAGATAGATGTGATGTTCCCAAGCACACAGCAGGTGTCCTGCAACACTTTCTCCTTCGTTTCGGCTATAAGCTATTAGAAAAAACAATCGTCTATGTATTTCAAAATCCACAGATCTGATATTCTCGGGGGAGCTAGGCCCGCCTCCGCACACTGGCAAAAAGTCCTTGGGCTGAGTGAGAGCTCAAAAGGAAGAAGTGTGAATTCATAACATGTGCCTTGATAGGTGAAACGAAGAAACTTCCTGTGTGGTGGATAAATGCTTATGTAGAAAAAAAGCATCTTTCAGATTCCGTTTTATGGCGCGGGCGAGCGAGCCATGAGTTAACATTCTGAAATTGTATTTCCTCAAATGTTTGTTTAACACTCGGAGGTCCAAAATAGGGTGGAGAGAGCCGTCCTTTGGAAGCAGGAAAAAATGAGCTGAATTTATCAGATTGGGGGGCACCAACTTAATCGCTCCCTTGTTTGGTGAATTTAGAGAGAATGCTGTTGAAATACGGGGGTTTTGTTACAAACTGCAGTTTGTAGCCCTGCATTATTGTACGCGTCACCCACTCGGGAGCCGAAACAGTTTGCCAAACTAACTTGTGACTCGCGAGAGTCCCCAAACGAGTTTTACGTGTTTGCCCAGTTGGCTCATTTGTGGTACAATGGCGCCCTCTAGTGGGCGAACTAGGGAAACACAGTGATAGAAGCATATATTAATTGGATGAGGGGAACAAAGCATGTGTGTGGTGACACTGCTTGTACACTTTTACTCACAACAGACCCCTTGAACGTGGGGGGAGAACACACAACGTTCACTGAACACATGGGCTGGGCAGCCTCGGAAGGGGGGTAGCCAAACCCTCAAGGAGAGACCCTCTGTCTTTTGGACAGGGGCTCTGGGGCAGGAAGAGAGTCCGAAGAGCGTGTGGCTCGTGAACGCAGAGATTTTGGGCGACAGTTAGACAAAGGACGGCAGGCAGGCCGTTTGCGTTTCGAGTTGGTGGAGGTAGGGTTTGAGGGTCTTTTTCGGCGGGAGTCGTTTACCCCCAGGGCTTAGCAGAGGGCAGGTAACTCTGCTGTGGAGGGGGTTTGTTGCGGGGATTAGGCAAACACGCATGATCATCCATGCACCTGGCGTGGGGCCGCCTTCCTGGGAAAGCATAACTTGAAGGCCTCGTCCTCCTGGCATCGTTGCTGCATCAATGCGACGGCGGGGCCAAAGAGAGCACCCCGGATGTGCCTCTTCTCAATGTCCTCCTGAAGACATGTAAAACAGCAACTTAATTCTACAGAATTAGTAAATTACAGGCCGATCTTGAATCTACCTTTTCTGTCAAAGATACTAGAAAAGGCAATATCCTCACAACTATGTCCCTCTTTAGAAAGAAATGGTAACTGCAAGGATTTTCAGTCAGGATTTAGACTAGACCATAGTACTGAGACAAATGATTTGCTCTTATTATCCGATTGTGGTTGTATCTCTCTATTAGGCCGTGTGTCCACCAAAGCGTTTTTAGCCAGCTCTGCTGAAAACGCCTAGCTGTAGGCGCTTGAGAGCGTTTTGGCAGCGCAGCGTTTTTTCGGTTGAGACGTTTTCGTTGCTATGATACAGAATATCCGCAGCACAGTTTACTTGTAACTGATTTCACAGATAATTTGTTTCATACTAAAAATCTTTTCATCCATTTTGTTCGGTTCAGAAAGAATGTTGTGACAGTTGGTCGGTGTGGTATTTGTCCCGCCTCTCCACTGTGATTGGACGGCTGGGTAAAAAGTGACAGTGATGAGCGCTGCGTTCTTCAAACATTCTTCAACTCTCGGCAACCAGTAAAAAACGTCCGGGCACTCAGCACATCAGCGTGAAAAAAAAAAACGCTCAGTGCCTCGTAACGCTCATGGCGTTTAAAAAACACGCCACTCCCATTGAAAACAATTGAAAAAATACGCCAGGCGCGTGAAAAAACGCTTTGGTGGACACACAGCCTTAGTGTAACTTGATCTTAGTAATGCATTTGATACCATTGACCACAACATTATTTTATATAGACACGAATATTATGTTGGCATTAGTGGAATTGCATTAGCATGATTTAAAAATTATACTTAACTGTTATCAGTTTGTAGTAGTAAACGAAGAGATGTCTTATCGATCTCAAGTTCAGTATGGAGTACCACAAGGCTCAGTACTAGGACCGTAGCTATTCACTCTGTACATGCTACCATTAGGAGATATAATTAGGAAGCATGGCATTAGTTTTCACTGTTATGCTGATGATACTCAGCTCTATATTTCTTTACGCCCTGACGAAACTTAATTCACAAAATTAACGGAATGCATAGCTGATATAAAAAAACACTGGATGACTAGTACTTTCCTACTACATAATTCTGAAAAAACAGGTTCTAATTATGACAAAAAACTTCTTCCTCACGTAATAACCTAGAATTCTGTCTAACACTTGTTGGCTGCTCTGTCAAATCGTCGTCGTCAGTTAGGAACTTGGGTGTGCTCTTTGATACTAATATTTTATTTGAAAGACACGTGTCTAGTATCTGTAAAACCGCATTCTTATTTTATAAAAATATATCTTAATTACGACATAATTTTTTATGGTTGACTGCAGTCCGCCGGATCTAGGCCGTATCCGGATCTGATGAAGGACCTGCGCCTAGACACAACGACAACACAGTCCTGAAGTGTCAACTAGTCTCTCCCCTGTCAAGGCCTCCTTCCCTTTTCCTCTGTACAGATAAAACATTGTCAAAATGATTCCAGTTCACATGGATACGCGTAAGCGATAAAAAGTTGGATAGGAGGTGAAAGGATGCCAAAACAACTGATGCCAGAGCAAAGTGAGCGGCTGTTTATATGCTCCGGCAGTTAATTGAAAGATTAGATGGGTTCACTCCTCCCGAAATTACGTTGTGAACTTCACATAGACGTTTTCACAGATTTGCGTTTTTGAAATTTTCGCGGAGATGATAATGTTTTCCAAAAAGTTTTACAGCTTGCATCTTGGAACCTATTTCAAGGTTTGCATTCTCGAGCCACCAGGCACTGTTGTTGTGCAAATGAATGGGCCGGAGGGCATTAAGGGTTTTCTGTTAGAACGGTGTCGTGTAAGCAGCCCCTAAGTTAATAAATAATGATCTTCGCAACGGAAGTGAATCAATCAAAGCTAACTTTAGCTGGACAATAACTTTATTCTAGAGCTGCTGTAAAGCCATAACAATCTCTGTTACTTTAATTTCCTATTATCAATGTAAAGCTGCTTTGAAACAATCTATATTGTTAAAAGCGCTATATAAATAAAGGTGACTTGACTTGACTAAAGTGAGCAGCGTTAAATCCGAACCGAGCTGTGTCAGTGCAGAGATCGCGAGAAGCGAATGTCAACTGGAGAACAGCAGCGCATTCAGGCCTTGTACGCCCTCAGGTAAGGGGGTGAGGTGTTAAACAGCAGTACAAAGGGGTGGTCCTTGCCGTCACCTTGCTGGCAACTGGGAGCTGAGAGCTGATCTTGATCGCCATAGCAGATCGCTGTAACCTCCCTCTGGCCAGACATCGTGCTCTGGTCTACTATCACAAGAACTAGAGTTACCGACCGCTACTGTCTCTCATTGGGAAGTGTAATCCAGTGCCATAAGCAATTGGATTGGGTCCCGCTGTTCCCGCGGGAGAGCCGAGGGAATGCAGACCTCTATCCTGGAGGCCCACTGTCCTGAAGATTTCAGCTCCAACCTCAATTAAACACACCTGAACCAGCTAATCAAGGTTTTCCTAAGCGCATATTAAACTTCCAGGCAGGTGTGTTGAGGCAAGTTGGAGCTGAACTCTGCAGGACAGTGACGCTCTAGGACCGAGTTTGGTCACTCCTGAGCTAAAACATTTGTAGAAACTTGTCTTTAGACCAGTGTTTCCCAACCCTGATCCTGTAGTACCCCAGCACTGCATAGTTTAGATGTCTCCCTAATCAAACACACCTGATTCAACTCATCAATTTGTTAGTAAAGAACCGAAAGAGTTATACATGCATTTATAACGTCCCGCCTCGACTACTGTAACTCTTTGTATGTTGGAATTGATCAGTCGTCTCTCCATCGGTTACAGTTAGTCCAAAATGCAGCAGCTAGACTCCTAACAGGCAGTAAAAAGCGTGAGCACATCACCCCTGTCTTAGCATCGCTCCATTGGCTTCCTGTTCGCTTTAGGATTGATTTTAAGATTTTACTGCTTGTTTTTAAAACTTTAAATGGGTTGGCACCTTCTTACTTGTCAGAACTCTTACATGTACACACTCCGGTTAAAGCTTTGAGGTCATCCAATCAGATGCTTCTCGATGTTCCCAAATCCAGGTTAAAGACAAAAGGTGACTGAGCCTTCTCAGTAGCTGCTCCTAATCTTTGGAATACTTTACCTGTTCAAATTAGAAATGCCCAAACTCCTGACATTTTCAAATCCTTGTTAAAGACCTATCTTTATTCATTGGCCTTCGAAAAGAGTTGAGAAGTGACATTTATCTTCTTATTTATTTTATTTTATTTTATTTCACTGTTGTTGTCAGGTATATTTGTTGTCTATCATGGAAAGCACTTTGGTCAACTAGTGTTGTGTTTAAATGTGCTATATAAATAAACTTGAACTTGAACTTGAGTAAAGAGTCCAAGACAGGGCTGTCCAAACTCGAATCTGGAAGCCCCCTGACCTGCAGAGTTGAGCTTTTCAATGGTTCTCCACTTGGGGGATCTCAGTGAATCAGCATGATTCATGGGTTCACAGATTCAAGTGATTTTATTAAAGAATAGCGCAGTGATGAGGTGAGCAGGTAAGGGAGAGTCCAACTGAAGATCTTGGCGGAGACTCAGAGGGAAGGAAGACGCTGGAGACAGGGAGACCTATTTTTTCCCTTTATCCTGATATCTGCTCTTCCCCCACCTTCTATTTCTCTCTCATTTCTGACCTTTGGAACACAAAAATCCAGTTTCTGATTTCTAATAAATATTCACAAGATGAATAGTCTACATTAATCTAATATTTAGTACAAGAGAAATACGTCATACTTAATGGATTAAAGTTTTCCTTGGAAGGGACAAATGAATGCAGATCTTACTGTGGTGAGAGAGAGAGAGAGAGAGAGAGAGAGAGAGAGAGAGAGAGAGAGAGAGAGAGAGAGAGAGAGAGAGAGAGAGAGAGAGAGAGAGAGAGAGAGTGTGTGTGTGTAATTCACTTCAGTACAGAGTAAGACAGAAGTCACTGCAGAACAGCAGAGAACATGTTCATCTGTCCAGATTAATGTTATGTTTGTGTATAGATATTGACTTATTGACAGTTTACATGAAAACAAGTTCACAAGATAATCTGAAAGTGATCGATATAATGTAATCAAGAGTCATTTAGAACACGAACGCACGAACACCGACACACACACACACACACACACACACAGACACACACACACACACACACACACACACATTATTGTGAAATCGTGAAATTCATAATGATGATGTTCAGACTCATAAATGTTAAAGGAAATAAGATGACCTGATTAAATATCCATTAATCTGAATTCTTCTCATATTTTCACGTTTTACGGTGGAGTCCATTTTTCACTATGTTTCACTGCAAGGGGATACCAGGTGAAAGAGCAAATTGCGAGAGACACGAAGTTAAATATGTGCGTGAGCCGACACCCTTTTTACTGCAGTCAGATGGTGTGTGAACATGAACTACTGTGGTTTTATACAGTTCACACAGTGTCATTTCCACCGACAGCGGTTTTATAAGGAAATATGAGCTTTATTGATAAGCAAGAATCACTGAATTAGCGCCGGATGTCAATGCGGTAGGCTATCTGTCATGATCGATCAACAAGTGAAATGTCAAGAGTCGACACAAAAAGCAAACGAATGACATGACGAAAAAAGAGTCATATATTGAATAAATGTGCAGATGACAGCTATGTGCATGATGTTTGATAGTTTGACTCGCACCTTTGTCTCCCAGTGAGAATGTGGGATCCATTTCCACAGTTAGTCAAATCCAGCGGAATTCGCCCATTCTCGCGTCACATCCACACCAGTCAACAACCGGCGGACAGCGACCGACACCTGAGGGTTCACCTTTGTTAGTTTAAAATAATGAGGGAGATAATACTGTTTCCACTTTATTGCAGAAGCGCGAACGCGACGCTACTGGGCATACGGTCGCGTCGCGCGCCTCGTCTCTGTGTGCGATGCGCGCGTGAGTGAAAGTTGACGTATGTTGATCCGAATTGATTCATTTCATTGAATCGTTTGGATTGAATCGGACCAAACCGAACTCTTAAATCTCTTATTTAGGGTAGCAGAAGTCACTAAATTACCAAACCAACTATTTGCTTAATTTATTTGGCTACACTTATCAGCACCTCTCTATTTATTTATCAGTTAAAAATATTTGATTTGTTCAAATCAAATGAAGTGCTATTCCCTGAATAAATTTGAAGCATGGCTAGCTAAAATCCAAATAAAATTATTTGCAAAACATCCCTGCCTACAGCACGATGGGAGAGACTTTGAAAATTTATATCAGGCAGTGTGTAAAGCATTAGGCTACACTCTAAAAATGACATCTGCTGAAGTTTAGGCAAGTCTCATTAACTATGATTGACTAATTATCTTGTCTTGTCTGTTGAAAGCTTGATTGGGATTGGTTGACGACTGTTCTAAGGCAGCGGTCACTGACCCTGCTCCTGGGTTGGGTTGCTCCAGACCATCGTAAGTTAGGCTACTTAAATTGGGATGTAAAGTTCACACTGGTCACTAGTAAAAACGAAATAGTTTGTAACTAACTTTGTACTTTATTCCGTTGCACCATCTGTTCTTAAGGCGAAATGTAGCTAGTCGTAAGCTCTCCGTAAAGTAATGCGCAGTCGCATAATATGACATTTACCCTCGATGATCTACTAGCAGCCTTCAAAAAAACATAAGATACTATTTATTATGACTGATTTTATTTGACTTCCACAATACAGACTGATATACACACTGAGTTGCGTTGTTTAGGACAGGTTTGTGTTGATGAGCCGCTAACAAAGTAATCTACTCACATAATGTTGTCTTCTTAACATATTAGCGAAGTGAAATGTCATCATCATCATATGTGTCTAAAGGATTGAAGTCTGTCGGGTAAAATAAGAGCTCATTGGTGCAGTTCAGCCAGTCTGCTGTTTTAGTCCAATCGTTACTCCTGATCGGAGGCTTCCCTAAATATTTAGTTTATACGCAGAGTTGCACTTCCTCTGAAGGTCCTTTCACACTGGACGCGATTTTGAGGCACGAATAATTCACGCGATGGTTTTATTTTTTGATCAGCTGTTTGTGTAATGAGTGCTTCCACACCGAACACGAATGTGCTGCGGCGAAAAAACAATTTTATTTTATTCGCTTCAATGTCGATTTTTGTTTTTTACGTTTGCGGCGACAGAAAAGGCTTCAGCAAATCACAGCCTAGGAAAAAAAGGTGACGTCACAACAACAATGGCGGATCTGTTGACGAAAATAAGTGCGGAACCGGCCATGATAAAGTTTCAGCTCCTGTACAAGATTAGTATACTCCCCTTCAGACTCTGTTCTTCAAGATTGGGTGCACCCAAAACCTTCTTTTCTGTCTTTAAAAGTGAAATGAAATTAAAAGCTCGTCTTCACTGGAGGATGATGATGTGTCCAACCGTCGGCACAAATGTTTTGGAATGTTGAAGCTCTGAACGTCACAGACGTCGCAAATTCGCATTGCGACTGATGTGAATGGTTTTGACACGAACTATTCGCTTTTTCGTTTAGCTTTTTCATTACGCATCCGGTGTGACAGGGTCTTAAGTCTGGTGCAATTCAAAGATATTTAGCAGTGCGTAAGTTGTAACTTAGTGCTCATTTATGTCAAACTATGTTAAGCTGTAAATTACACACAGCTGGTGCGACCGGTACCTGGAGAGCTACAATCCAGCAGAGCTCATGCTGCATTCACTGCATGTCGTAATTACCTTAAAGAAAGCTCTGCATGCTTTCGAATCGCTCTCATGGTACTCGATCGGTCTGCACAACTCCACTTCCAGTTGAACACACCCTAAATCTGCAGTGGTCCGGTGGTAAAGCGTCTACGTGGGACAAGTCATAGCTCTCATAAAATTAGGAGTTTACACGTTGTAATTACAAGTTCTTAAAGCACGAGAAGGCTTTTTACATTTCAGAATAATTACGGTAATTACGATATGGCATGAGCGGACCAACATCTCCAAACTCATCAAAGGTGTTCATCGTTACCTGAGAATCACATGCAGGTGTTGGAGCAGGTTGAGACTGATGTCTGCAGAAAAGTAGCTAAAGTCTGCAATTATTATCGTCACGTGTTCAGTCGATAGGTATGCGCGTTTGAATGTATGTGTGCAGGCGTGAAGTCTTTCACAAATCAACCCTCAACAAACTACTTAAAAATGTATAATACATACATTTTTGTCACGTCTGCAATGAACCGGAATTATCCTGACAACGTTTTATCTGTACAGAGGTAAAGGGAAGGGAAGGGGGACAAGTTGACACTTCAGGACTGCGTTGTTGTCGCGTCCAGGTGCAGGTCCTTCATCAGATCTGGATCCGGCCTGGATCTGGCGGAAAACCGAGAGACTAATATTAGCGTAGACGCCATTCTTCTTATGATGTAAGTCAAGATTTATGGGAAGTGTTCCTGGTTTTAGGGTTTTGTCATTTATAACTGACTTTGTGTATTAGGGTTAACTATTTTTGGCAAATTGTCTGAAATATCTTCACTATCTGTAAAGCAGTGAAATGGTCTATATGTTTCAAAAAACAATAAAGAGTTCATATATATATAATAACATCAACCTAAAACAGGCAAGACGGCTATTATACCGTCTGCCAGTAATGAACAATATGCAGCTACATAGAAAATATGTATACCCTAAAAGGACTGTCATTTATGCATAAGACACATTTTTTGGCTGAAGGGCCAATGTCATATGATAATACTAAACTGTGTTTTGGTAGAATATTATTATTGTATTTTAAATACAATTTTCTCTGCGTCATTTATAAATGACGATACACCATAAGCCCTATTCGGAAGGGATTAGTTTAATTATTACTAAAGCTTGTCAGTGAATTTAGTCCCGTCCGAATGTGCATCTCAGTAACCATTACGGACAATATCAGTAAAGTTTAGGGCGACTTTTACCTTCTGGAAAAAGGTCTGGAAAAATTACCTAAGGTCATACTAATACTGTGAGAATAGACCTGCTGTAAATATTCCATAATTTCCTGTTTACCACGATTTTCAAGTATGGAGGCGTTCGAAAAAGCATTCAGTTGCGTTCTAGACGGTGGATCAAGTCTGTGCCAAAACTCAAGTGTTTTCTGCAGACCATGCAGATCAAAAAGAAGGTCGAAAGCACTCGTTAGAGGCACAAGCTGTTGTTCCTCTGGCCGATCTGCTGTTCACTGATCGATTGCTCCTGTCTGCCTTCCTGCCTGCTGTGAGTTTGTTTGCGTCGAGGCTGTAAGCTCTACGCCTCGTATTAGCTTTGTATTTCTTTCTGTTTTGAACCATCATTTACTATCATTCCTAGTTGTTTATATTACTAAATATAGTTTACCCACCATCTCAGATTAACCTTACATCGCTAGCTTCCGTTATTGTTAGCACAGAACGCGTGTTTACGCGCCACCCGCGCTCATTTATTTATTATTTATTTTCTCTCGCGCGCCCGCGCCTTTGAGTTAATAAAAGCCCAGGTAAGTAAGAATCAGTCAACACAAACGGTGAGTAATGTCTTGTCCTGTTATTGTCACCTGTGTCACATGTCATATGTTTAGTGTAGCCTTCTCCGATGGCAATATAGGATTTATTTGTGATAAATGCAAGGAGACAGTCAGGCTGACGGAGAAGATTTCAGAGCTAGAGACACCCATCCAAACTTTAATTGAGGATAGTAAGGATAGTACTAGAGCTTTAGATACTATTTTGGATGCGCCTAGCATAGTGAACTCTGTACATGATTCGGTTCCGGCTGAAGTAGAGCCCAGGCAGCAGGGCAGATGGGTGACCGTGAGAGATCGCTCTAGTCGCGGATTAAAAAACCACCCTTCCGTTCCGATTACCATAACAAATCGATTTGCCCCACTCAGTGAAACACCCACTGAGAATTCTGTTGATTGTGCCCTGGTAATTGGTGATTCGATCACACGGAACGTGAAAATAGAGACACCAGCCACCATAGTCACATGTTTGCCGGGAGCCAGAGCGCCTGACATCAAAGCAAATTTAAAAGTGCTGGCTAATGCTAATCGCAAATTCTCTAAGATCATTATTCATGTCGGCACTAATGATGTTCGACTCCGCCAGTCGGAGATCACCAAAATTAATATTAAAGAGGTGTGTAAACTCGCAAGTACGATGTCAGGCACTGTAATTTTCTCTGGCCCCCTTCCTGTTCGCAGGAGTGATGAGATAGTTAGCAGATTGGCCTCACTCAATGGTTGGTTGTCTAAGTGGTGTCCGTTGAATAATATAGAATTCATAGACAATTGGAAAAGTTTTTGGGGCAAGCCTGACCTGTTGAAAAGAGATGGTGTTCATCCCTCCTGGGATGGTGCTGCTCTTCTCTCTAGTAATATGGCACATAGTCTTAGAGCTAAAACATGACAATCTGGGGCTCAGGTCAGGAAGCAGACAGACTGGCTAAACCGACCGTCTGCTAGCGGCCTCGCGTCACCAAGGTCAGATAAATCCCATCACATAGAGCCTCTTTCACCTAGATATCATCATATAGAGACTGTGTCTGTTCCCCGAATTTGGAAATCCAAAAAACGTCAGGTAAAAAATTTAATTGATGTTCAACAAATAAAAAACAGATATAATACAGATGAACAAATGATAAAGCTTGGGTTGCTGAATATTCGATCCCTTACTTCAAAATCGCTCGTAGTTAATGATATGATTTCAAGTTATAATCTAGATGTGCTGTGTTTGACAGAAACCTGGCTAAAACCAAACGATTACATTACTTTAAATGAGTCAACCCCACAAGATTACTGTTATAAACATGAACCTCGTCTAAAACGCAAAGGGGGAGGTGTTGCTGTAATTTATAGTAATATTTTCAAAACCACTAAGAAATCTATTTTTAAATATACTTCTTTTGAAGTGTTGGTGCTTAATGTAAAAATATATAGTGTAAACGATAAATCACGTTTGAGATTTCTGCTGGCTACTGTATACAGGCCACCAGGGCACCATAAAGATTTTATCAAAGAATTTGTGGACTTTCTATCAGAATTAGTATTGGCTAACGATAAAGTACTAATTGTTGGTGATTTTAATATACATGTAGATAATGAAAAAGATGCATTGGGATTGGCACTTAAAGACATTGTAAACTCAATTGGAGTTAGACAACACGTGTCAGGACCCACTCATTGTCGTAATCATACTCTAGATCTAATATTATCACATGGAATAGATGTTGATGCCGTTGAAATTCTGCAGCAGAGCGATGACATCTCAGACCATTATCTAGTCTCATGTAAATTACATTTAGCCAAGGCTGCAAAGCCGACTCCGTGTTATAAATATGTTAGACCTATAACTTCTGCCACTAAAGATTGCTTTATCAATAATCTTCCTAATAAGTTTCATCATCTCAGCATCCCGGATAGCTTAGAAGAACTCGATATTGCAACAGAAACTTTTAACTCTCTCTTTTCCAGCACTTTAGACGCAGTTGCTCCGTTGCGCTTAAAGAAGATTAAAGAAAATAGTCCAACGCCGTGGTACAACGAGCACACTCAGGCCCTTAAGAGAGCAGCCAGAAAAATGGAGCGCAACTGGAAGAATACAAAACTAGAGGTATTTCGGATTTCATGGAAAGAGAGCTCGATTGCTTACAGAGAGGCTTTAAAAGCTGCTAGATCTGCTTATTTTTCAACCCTATTAGAAGAAAATAAACATAATCCTAGGTATTTATTTGAAACAGTGGCTAAACTAACGAAAAAGAAAGCTTTAAGCACAGAAGTTTCCAAGCAACACAGCAGTAATGACTTTATGAACTTCTTCACTTATAAGATTGATAATATCAGGGACAAAATTATAACTATGCAACCGTCTACTACAGTATCGCATCAGGGAGTGCATTGTAGTCTCCCTGAGGAAAAATTGTTTTCATTTGTTGCTATAGGAGAGGAAGATTTCTGCAAACTCGTTAATTCATCTAAATCGACAACTTGTATGTTAGACCCTATACCGACTAAGCTACTGAAAGAGATGCTTCCAGAGATCATAGATCCTCTTCTTAATATCATTAATTCGTCTTTGTCTCTAGGATATGTACCAAAAACCTTTAAGCTGGCTATGATAAAACCGCTTGTTAAAAAACCGCAACTTGATCCTTCAGAATTAGTCAATTACAGGCCGATCTCAAATCTGCCTTTTCTGTCAAAGATATTAGAAAAAGCAGTATCCTCACAACTGTGTTCCTTTCTTGAAAGAAATGATATCTGCGAGGATTTTCAGTCAGGATTTAGACCGCACCATAGTACTGAGACAGCTCTCATTAGAGTTACAAATGATTTACTTTTATCATCCGATCGTGGTTGTATCTCTCTATTAGTGTTACTTGATCTTAGTGCTGCATTTGACACAATTGACCACAACATTCTTTTAAATAGACTGGAAAACTATGTTGGCATTAGTGGAATTGCACTAGCATGGTTTAAATCATACTTATCTGACCGTTATCAGTTTGTAGCAGTAAATGAAGAGATGTCTTATCGATCACAAGTTCAGTATGGCGTACCACAAGGCTCAGTACTAGGACCGCTGCTGTTCACTCTGTACATGCTACCATTAGGACATATCATTAGGAAACATGGAATTAGCTTTCATTGTTATGCCGATGATACTCAGCTGTATATTTCTTCAAAACCTAACGAAACTTACCAATTCACAAAATTAACGGAATGCATAGCTGATATAAAAAATTGGATGACTAGTAATTTCCTACTACTAAACTCTGAAAAAACAGAGATTCTAATTATTGGACAAAAAACTTCCACACGTAATAACCTAGAATACTGTCTAACCCTTGATGGCTGCTCTGTTAAGTCTTCGTCGTCGGTTAGGAACCTGGGTGTGCTCTTTGATAGCAATCTTTAATTTGAAAGTCATGTGTCTAGTATCTGTAAAACCGCATTTTTCCATCTTAAAAATATATCTAAATTACGACATATGCTCTCATTAACAAATGCGGAACAATTAGTTCATGCTTTCATGACAACAAGACTAGATTATTGTAATGCTCTACTGGGTGGTTGCCCTGCACGCTTAATAAATAAACTACAGCTGGTCCAAAACGCAGCCGCTCGAGTTCTTACTAGAACCAGGAAATATGACCATATTAGCCCGGTTCTGTCAACACTGCATTGGCTGCCTATTAAACATCGTATAAATTTTAAAATATTGTTGATTACTTACAAAGCACTAAATGGTTTAGCTCCGCAGTACTTGAGCGAGCTCTTAACGCATTATAGTCCTTCACGTCTATTGCGATCTCAAAATTCGGGCCAGTTGATAATACCTAGAATTTCAAAATCGACTGCGGGCGGTAGATCCTTTTCCTATTTAGCACCAAAACTTTGGAACAGTCTTCCTACCATTGTCCGGGAAGCAGACACACTCTGTCAGTTCAAAGCTAGACTAAAAACACATCTCTTTGACCTAGCATACACATAATATATTATAGACTTCTATAATTCAATGTTAGGCTGCATAGATTAGGTCAGCCGGAACTGGGAACACTTCCCTTACATCCTGATGTACTCGTTACATCATCATAAGAAGAATGGCATCTACGCTAATTTTAGTGTCTTTGTTTATCCCGAGGTTTTCCCGCAGCCGACCGGATCCAGGCCGTATCCAGATCTGACTAGGAGCTTTGCCTGGACCCGATGACAACGCAGTGCTGAAGTGCCAACTAGCCTCTCCCTATGGAGGATCCCTTTCCCACTCTACAGATAAAATGTTGTGATTCCGGTTCGCGTACCCACCCCGAAGTGATAAAATAAAACAAAATTCTGTATCAAATTACAGTTACTGTAAATCCGGCCTCTAGTTCATAAACGCCAGAGGAGAACTGGCCCCCGACTGAGCCTGGGTTCTCCCAAGGTTTTTTTTTCTCCATTAGGTCACCTGATGGAGTTTTAGGACACCAGTAGGTCACTTGATGGAGTTTTTCGGTTCCTTGCCACTGTTGCCTTTGGCTTGTTCAGTTGGGGATATTCAAAATAATTAGCCAAGCATTAATACCATTGATCAGCCCTACCAAACGTGGATGTTTTTTCACTAAGAAACAAACATTATGTTATTTGATTGATATTGTGAAGCTGCTTTGATGCAATTTATATTGTGAAAAGCGCTATATAAATACACTTGACTTGACTTGACTTGACAAAACATCTTTTAGCTGTAGGGAAGTGCCTATTACCCTAGAATCCAATCAGAATTGAATTAATTTAATTAATAAATCGCTGATCGGAGCTAACTAATATATATATATATAAATATATAGATTATATGTGTTTGCGGTTGCACACATGATATCAGGAAGCACAGAATACACACATGACGACAGGAAGGTGAGGGCGGTGTGTAAGTCGAGTTACCCCTCCCACTTCTGCTAGTTTTACTGAGATTTTTCAGTAGTTAATATTACAGACGTCCTGTGGTACAATTACATTACTCCATCTACCCTAATCCTGTCAAAATAGGGCTATAGCGGGTTAAAGGTCATTACAGCCAACAACAGCAAAAGTACCAAACCCCTTAAAGACATTGACCAAGTGCTCTGGGTTCAGGCCAAATTCTGAGCTCAGAGCCCTCTGTTACAAAACTGCTCTGAAGTACAGGTTGAAGATCCAAAGGCAGCTTTGATTTAGGGTAATCCACAGTCGTAATCTATAAACAGGCATGGGGGGTTAAAAACAGGCGCAGAAACAATCCAAACATAAAACAAGGTCCTAGAAACACAGGCAAACAAGGTAATCAAAGGAACAGGCAAAAGATCAAAACCAAGAAACCAGGAAAGAACGCTCAGAATTGCAGTTGTAACACAAACAAGACTTCACAACAAATGAGAGGAAACACAGGTCTTGTAAAGGCAGAGCTAAACAAGGCAATCACCCACAGCTGACAATAATCACACATAATGAGTCAGCCAGAGGGTACTGGGGAATTAAGTTCAAAGGATACAGAAGGAGACGGAAGGAGTGGAAGGAGACGGAAGGAGTGGAAGGAGACGGAAGGAGACAGAAGGAGTGGAAAGAGACGGAAGGAGTGGAAGGAGACGGAAGGAGTGGAAGGAGACGGAAGGAGTGAAAGGAGACGAAAGGAGTGGAAGGAGACGGAAGGAGTGGAAGGAGACGGAAGGAGTGAAAGGACTGGAAGGAGACGGAAGGAGTGGAAGGAGACGGAAGGAGTGGAAGGAGACGGAAGGAGTGAAAGGACTGGAAGGAGTGGAAGGAGACAGAAGGAGTGGAAGGAGTGGAAGGAGACAGAAGGAGTGGAAGGAGATGGAAAGAGTGGAAGGAGAAGGAAAGAGTGGAAGGAGTGGAAGGAGACGGAAGGAGTGGAAGGAGACGGAAGGAGTGAAAGGACTGGAAGGAGTGGAAGGAGATGGAAGGAGATGGAAAGAGTGGAAGGAGTGGAAGGAGACGGAAGGAGTGGAAGGAGACGGAAGGAGCGGAAGGAGACGGAAGGAGTGAAAGGACTGGAAGGAGGCGGAAGGAGTGGAAGGAGATGGAAAGAGTGGAAGGAGACGGAATGAGTGGAAGGAGATGGGAAGAGTGGAAGGAGTGGAAGGAGACGGAAGGAGTGGAAGGAGATGGAAAGAGTGGAAGGAGTGGAAAGAGACGGAAGGAGTGAAAGGACTGGAAGGAGACGGAAGGAGTGGAAGGAGACGGAAGGAGACAGAAGGAGTGGAAGGAGACGGAAGGAGTGGAAGGAGACGGAAGGAGTGGAAGGAGACGGAAGGAGTGAAAGGAGACGAAAGGAGTGGAAGGAGACGGAAGGAGTGGAAGGAGACGGAAGGAGTGGAAGGAGACGGAAGGAGTGAAAGGACTGGAAGGAGACGGAAGGAGTGGAAGGAGACGGAAGGAGTGGAAGGAGACGGAAGGAGTGAAAGGACTGGAAGGAGTGGAAGGAGACAGAAGGAGTGGAAGGAGTGGAAGGAGACGGAAGGAGTGGAAGGAGAAGGAAAGAGTGGAAGGAGAAGGAAAGAGTGGAAGGAGTGGAAGGAGACGGAAGGAGTGGAAGGAGACGGAAGGAGTGAAAGGACTGGAAGGAGTGGAAGGAGATGGAAGGAGATGGAAAGAGTGGAAGGAGTGGAAGGAGACGGAAGGAGTGGAAGGAGACGGAAGGAGTGGAAGGAGACGGAAGGAGTGAAAGGACTGGAAGGAGTGGAAGGAAGCGGAAGGAGTGGAAGGAGATGGAAAGAGTGGAAGGAGACGGAATGAGTGGAAGGAGATGGGAAGAGTGGAAGGAGTGGAAGGAGACGGAAGGAGTGGAAGGAGATGGAAAGAGTGGAAGGAGTGGAAAGAGACGGAAGGAGTGGAAGGAGAGAAAGGAGTGGAAGGAGTGAAAGGACTGGAAGGAGACGGAAGGAGTGGAAGGAGGCGGAAGGAGTGAATGGACTGGAAGGAGTGGAAGGAGGCGGAAGGAGTGAATGGACTGGAAGGAGTGGAAGGAGACGGAAGGAGTGGATGGAGACGGAAGGAGATGGAAAGAGTGGAAGGAGTTGGAAGGAGACGGAAGAAGTGGATGGAGATGGAAAGAGTGGAAGGAGACGCAAGGAGTGGAGGGAGAAGG
Source organism: Meda fulgida (assembly GCA_030578275.1). NCBI lineage: Eukaryota > Metazoa > Chordata > Actinopteri > Cypriniformes > Leuciscidae > Meda > Meda fulgida. The sequence continues at coordinate 211,765 of CM060625.1, read as the reverse complement.
ATGGGGTGGAAGGAGTGGAAGGAGACGGAAAGAGTGGAAGGAGTGGAAGGAGACGGAAGGAGTGGAAGGAGACGGAAGGAGTGGAAGGAGACGGAAGGAGTGAAAGGACTGGAAGGCGACGAAAGGAGTGGAAGGAGACGAAAGGAGTGGAAGGAGACGGGAGGAGTGGAAGGAGATGGAAAGAGTGGAAGGAGACAGAAGGAGTGGAAGGAGATGGAAAGAGTGGAAGGAGACGGAAGGAGTGGAAGGAGATGGAAAGAGTGGAAGGAAACGGAAGGAGTGGAAGGAGACGGAAGGAGTGGAAGGAGACGGAAGGAGTGAAAGGACTGGAAGGAGTGGAAGGAGATCGAAGGAGTGGAAGGAATGGAAGGAGACGGAAAGAGTGGAAGGAGATGGAAAGAGTGGAAGGACATGGAAAGAGTGGAAGGAGTGTAAGGAGACGGAAGGACTGGAAGGAGATGGAAAGAGTGGAAGGAGACGGAAGGAGTGGAAGGAGTGAAAGAGTGGAAGGAGTGGAAGGAGACGGAAGGAGTGGAAGGAGATGGAAAGAGTGGAAGGAGACGGAAGGAGTGGAAGGAGTGAAAGGACTGGAAGGAGACGGAAGGAGTGGAAGGAGACAGAAGGAGTGGAAGGAGACAGAAGGAGTGGAAGGAGATGGAAAGAGTGGAAGGAGTGGAAGGAGACGGAAGGAGTGGAAGGAGATGGAAAGAGTGGACAGAGATGGAAAGAGTGGAAGGAGTGGAAGGACATGGAAGGAGTGAAGGAGACGGAAGGAGACGGAAAGAGTGGAAGGAGAGGAAGGAGACGGAAAGAGTGGAAGGAGTGGAAGGAGACGGAAGGAGTGGAAGGAGACAGAAGGAGTGGAAGGAGACGGAAGGAGTGGAAGGAGACAGAAAGAGTGGAAGGAGTGAAAGGACTGGAAGGAGTGGAAGGAGACGGAAGGAGTGGAAGGAGACCGAAGGAATGGAAGGAGTGATTTATTTGTGTTCATTATGTAGAACTGTGTGCAAACATAGAGCAGGATGCAAGAAGCAGGTCCAAACCATCCGTGTTGATCATGTGGTTAACAGAGGCTGGCAGATCACATGACCTGACCCTCAACTGTCCATTTGATTATACCAAATCAAATATATATACCCAGAGGTACTACGGATGAAAATTTGTCTTTGGCTAAATCCAGTATAATGCATTACATGGAAAAATTTATGTTAAAAATTGTACATGGTCCCTTCATAAATAAATTTAAAAAAATTAAAAAAGGGAGCAACAGTGTCAGCCCAGATCCAGCACACATCTGGATTGTGTGTGTAATCCATGTGTACCTAGGGTGACCAGATGAGATTGGCTAAAATTCGGGACGGATGACGGGGGGTAAGGCTACTATGGATACTTCCCCACCCACTTCTCCCGGTACCTGCAGAGACGTTTTTGCTTTTTAGCGGCGTGTTGGGGTTCCGGTACACCAGCCATGTCAACAAATCAATAAATGAAAATGAGCTTATCAATGCATATCTAAATTCGCACTTATGGTATCTTTGTAGAACTTAAAAAACAGAAACAAAAAAGATGCTGCAGCCAATGAGCAGCTGGCGGGGGCTGGCTGCAGGACGACTCAACCTCCACAGACAGTTTTTAATGTTTTATCATGACTAATTAGTAGTAATAATAACTAGTCAAGATTTTGCTTTAGTATAATTTTCAGGACAATTAGGGCCGGATTCGGCATTCGGGACAACAGCTTAGATTTCGGGACTGTTCCGAATTTCTCGGGACGTCTGGTCACCCTATGTGTACCAGATGTGGGCCGGATCTGGGCCAATGTTGCTGTCTGGGTAAGAACATTTGGCAAGAAAACTGGTATGTTTGCAGTGCAGTAAATAGCATTACTCTGTACTAGTAGCCGACCAATATCATTTTAATGGTAATACATGGCAGGGTAGACAACCTTAAATTTACAAATGTAATAAACTGAACAAGTGTAATTAGCTGAACTGCATAGAGCACTAAACGATGTCACACACGGCATACATGTGCTCAGAGTTGAATGAATAACGTGCATGAAAACACAAACAGTTTCAGACTCAAAAGCATTTCCTTCTGTCTTCAAGCATCTAATGCCAACCCAAACTTTAGTCCTCTTTATATTACAAAACACCTCAATTACATAAGTGATTAATGATGACTCAGTTTGCATCTCAAACAGGTCAAATCTATGATGTGCAGAGAAGTTTGTCTGGAAAGCATCTCCAGATTCGGTCAAAGAGCACAGAAATTCATTCCTTGTTTATTTATAAAGCACATTTAAAAACACCTCAAGGTTAAATTAAGTGCTGTACAGACAGAACAGTATAATCAATAAGGACAAATAGATTAATGTGCATATTGTGAAATAGCATACACAAACTAAAATATTCATGAAGGATTAAAAGCCACATTAAGCAAATGATTTTAAACTTTGATTTGAAGACAGAAAGAGAGAGGTCTGGTCGATACTGGTCGGCCATTCCAAAGTTTCTGTGTTTCAGTCTAGACCTACAGACCGAGAGCAATCCAAGATCCCGGACCGAAGCCATCTCAAAGGACACTAGGCCATTTAATGGTTTAATAACAAAAATTACCATTTTAAAATCTATTCTCAATTAGCAGCCAGTGGAAGGAAGTTAAAAACGGGGGTGATATGTTTAAATTTACGTCTACCCATCAGCATTCTGGACCATTTGTAAACGCTCTGTAGATGAGTGCTTCATTCCATAGCAGAGTGAATTACAGTAGTCTAGGCGAGATGAAATGAAGGTATGAATTACTGTTTCAAAGTTCATCAAAGAGAGGCAAGATTTAACTTTTGCAAGGTGTCTTAAAGGGAAAAAACATGATTTAACCACAGCATTAATTTGTTTGTCAAACTTAAGTCTGAAATCAAATCAAAACGCCTTGGTTTTTTCGTACATGGAGTAACATAAGTTAGGTTTCCGAGATCCAAGTTACAGGTGCATACGAATCACTTGGTCCAAACAGTACCACTTCTGTTTATTCTCATTCAAGGCCTAAAGTTTTGTTAGCCATAGTTTCAGTTCCTCTAAACAAGCTAGCAATGCCCATGTGGAGTGTTTATCATTACGTTTTAGGTACAATGGGATTTGATTAATAAATCAAATAACACCCAATATGTATGAAAATTGAAACCCAAGGACAGCATGTACAAGGAAAATAAAGTTGGGTCAAGGATGGATCCCTGGGGAACACCACAGGAAAGATGTAGAGATGTATGTTGTATGTTGAGAGATGTATGTTGTCCGATACAAACTTAAAACTAAAAAAGGACTGTAATTGAGCGAGCTCCACCTTTTCCAGAATTTTTAAAGGAAACAAAAGATTAGAAATTGGTCTAAAATGACCTATGACAGTAACATCACGTTCAGGTTTCTTCAGTAATGGAGTAACTGAAGCATGTTTTAGGCAGTAAGGGACCGTGCCATAGCTCAAACAGAAGATCAGGCCATGGTGTCAACAATTTGCTTAAGAAAGCGCGGAGGAATAATATGAATATGACTTGAAGTAGACCTAAAATGTTCAATAATAACTTTACAGAAGAGAGGAGAAATTCTGTGCAAATATTTATTTGGAACGCTTGACCTGGTGTGTGTTCAAGCAGGTATTGCTAAACTGACCCATACACACATCTGCATCAGAGTTTCTTGGCGAAGACTCATCCACTGTGCAAGAAATGAGCATGTGTGGGAGTCGCAGCCACTGAGAAAAGTCCATGTCCATGAGATTACAAAACTCCTTTGATAACCGCTTGCCGGTGTTGTGCCGAATTTCGACCACTGCCAAATTTATACCCCCCTAGCATTGTTAGGTTTAGGATTAGTTGTGGGGGAGGGGTTAGGATTAGGCAATCAGGTACTGACTTCAACGACGGGGGTAATAATTTGGCAGGGGATTGGCAAATGTGTTGATTAAGATCAACCAACAGTAAAATTTATCAAGCATTGTTACAACATTCCCCAAAATATCCACAAATTAAAAAAAAAGCAGTATTAAAATGTGAGGGTCAGTAAACAAATGCAAAGAGCCCTGGATTGGCCAAGTCCATTAAAAACACTCACAGTTGTTAGTGATGTATTTCTTTGGGGTATAGTTCGAGTGGCATTGATCATCATGACTGATTTATTTTAAATAGCTCATTCACTCACCAGTCAGTGTTACTGATAATCTGTCACGGTGTGGGTTTTGTGTTTGTGTATCTTGTTCTTGTCTGTCATGTGTTCCCCTGTCCTTTAATATTTCAGCTGTTCCCTGTTTTGTTGATTAGTCTCCCCATGTGTTTCTGATTAGCCACGCCCCCTTGTTATCTTGTTTAGCTTGTTTGCCTGTCTTTTTATACCTCTGTGTTTCAGTTGTGGTTTGTCGGTCGTTGTATTTGCTTCAGTGTTCCTTGTTTCTCCTGTTATTTTTATTAAATTAGCTGCATTTGGATTCTCTCTCTGCTTCGTCCTTCCGGCATCATAACAGAACGACCGACCAAAACTGAATCCAGCAGCATGTTCGCCAGTGTCTCTTCTCCAGCCACCGAGCGGAGGAGAGGCCACTCTTTTGTGGGGACCCGGTTGGTCAAGTTTCGTGGAACACGTGGAGGCCTCAGTAGAGGAGGTGGTCGCAGGGGCGTCGCTAAGGGGGGAAAAGTTAGGACGATTCTAAGGGCCCACACATTTTTAGGGGCCCCAGAGATCGATTTTATTAATTGAACGGGTGCAGTAGTAGGGGCCTTACCTCATATTTTTTCATGGGGCCCAAAATCCCTGGCCGCACCCCTGGGTGGTCGAGAGGAGCCCTGACACCACTCTCCACGCTGGCCATTCTTCGACCCTGGGTTGGTGATGTCCAGCCCAGGGCCCCATTCGCCGCTGGTCCCGTCCAGCCCAGAGCTTCACGTCAGCCACGTCCAGCCAGAGCTTCACGTCAGCCACGTCCAGCCAGAGCTTCACGTCAGCCACGTCCAGCCAGAGCTTCACGTCAGCCACGTCCAGCCAGAGCTTCACGTCAGCCACGTCCAGCCAGAGCTTCACGTCAGCCACGTCCAGCCAGAGCTTCACGTCAGCCACGTCCAGCCAGAGCTTCACGTCAGCCACGTCCAGCCAGAGCTTCACGTCGCGCCTGGCAAGCCAGAGCTTCACGTCGCGCCTGCCGAGCCAGAGCTGGAGCCCTCTTCCCCGCTGGTCCCGGCCAGCCCAGAGCTTCCTTCGCCGCTGGTCCCGGCCAGCCCAGAGCTTCCTTCGCCGCTGGTCCCGGCCAGCCCAGAGCTTCCTTCGCCGCTGGTCCCGGCCAGCCCAGAGCTTCCTTCGCCGCTGGTCCCGGCCAGCCCAGAGCTTCCTTCGCCGCTGGTCCCGGCCAGCCCAGAGCTTCCTTCGCCGCTGGTCCCGGCCAGCCCAGAGCTTCCTTCGCCGCTGGTCCCGGCCAGCCCAGAGCTTCCTTCGCCGCTGGTCCCGGCCAGCCCAGAGCTTCCTTCGCCGCTGGTCCCGGCCAGCCCAGAGCTTCCTTCGCCGCTGGTCCCGTCCAGCCCAGAGCTTCCTTCGCCGCTGGTCCCGTCCAGCCCAGAGCTTCCTTCGCCGCTGGTCCCGTCCAGCCCAGAGTTTCCTTCGCCGCTGGTCCCGTCCAGTCCAGCACCCTCTCGGAGACGGAGGAGGAGGAAGAGGACTTCCTGCATCCTGCAATGCCTGGAGGCCCTTCCTGAGCCTCCGGTCAATCCAGAGACTGTCCACGTCACTTCTGCCGATCCAGAGACTGTCCACGTCTGCCAGAGCTCACACACACTGGCTCGATCCAGAGACTGTCCACGTCACTCCTGCCGATCCAGAGACTGTCCACGTCACTCCTGCCGATCCAGAGACTGTCCACGTCACTCCTGCCGATCCAGAGACTGTCCACGTCACTCCTGCCGATCCAGAGACTGTCCACGTCACTCCTGCCGATCCAGAGACTGTCCACGTCACTCCTGCCGATCCAGAGACTGTCCACGTCACTCCTGCCGATCCAGAGACTGTCCACGTCACTCCTGCCGATCCAGAGACTGTCCACGTCACTCCTGCCGATCCAGAGACTGTCCACGTCACTCCTGCCGATCCAGAGACTGTCCACGTCACTCCTGCCGATCCAGAGACTGTCCACGTCACTCCTGCCGATCCAGAGACTGTCCACGTCACTCCTGCCGATCCAGAGACTGTCCACGTCACTCCTGCCGATCCAGAGACTGTCCACGTCACTCCTGCCGATCCAGAGACTGTCCACGTCACTCCTGCCGATCCAGAGACTGTCCACGTCACTCCTGCCGATCCAGAGACTGTCCACGTCACTCCTGCCGATCCAGAGACTGTCCACGTCACTCCTGCCGATCCAGAGACTGTCCACGTCACTCCTGCCGATCCAGAGACTGTCCACGTCACGTCTGCCGATCCAGAGACTGTCCACGTCACGTCTGCCCAGTCAGACACTGTTCACGTCACTTCTGCCAAGCCAGAGACGCTTCACATCTCTTCTACAGAGCCAGTGTCTACGGACAAGATGGCTGATCCAGAGTCGGTTCAGGTCACTTCCTCCGAGCCAGTGTCTACGGACAAGATGGCCGCCTCCGAGCCAGTGTCTGCGGACAAGATGGCCGCCTCCGAGCCAGTGTCTGCGGACAAGATGGCCGCCTCCGAGCCAGTGTCTGCGGACAAGATGGCCGCCTCCGAGCCAGAGTCTGTTCCTGTTCCGGAGCCAGTGTCTGATATTCCTGAGTCAATGTTTGTTTCTGTGTTTGTGTCTGTCCTTGTGGCCGCTACTGTTCTAGTGGCTGCTGAGCCGGTGTCTGTTCCCGAGCCAGGGTGTGTGTTGTCTGTTCCCGAGCCAGTGTGTGTGTTGTCAGCTCCCGAGCCAGTGTGTGAGTTGTCTGTTTCCGAGCCAGTTCTCAAGCCAGTGCGTGTGTTGTCTGCTCCCGAGCCGGTGCGTGTGTTGTCTGCTCCCGAGCCGGTGCGTGTGTTGTCTGCTCCCGAGCCGGTGCGTGTGTTGTCTGCTCCCGAGCCGGTGCGTGTGTTGTCAGCTCCCGAGCCGGTGCGTGTGTTGTCAGCTCCCGAGCCGGTGCGTGTGTTGTCAGCTCCCGAGCCAGTGCGTGAGTTGTTTGTTCCCGAGCCAGTGTGTTGTCTGCTCCCGAGCCAGTGTGTGTGTTGTCTGCTCCCGAGCCAGTGTGTGTGTTGTCTGCTCCCGAGCCAGTGTGTGTGAGCCAGTGTGGGGCGGCGGCGGCTATGTCACGGTGTGGGTTTTGTGTTTATGTACCTTGTTCTTGTCTGTCATGTGTTCCCGTCCTTTCATGTTTCAGCTGTTCCGTTTTGTTGATTAGTCTCCCCATGTGTTTCTGATTAGCCACGCCCCCTTGTTATCTTGTTTAGATTGTTTGCCTGTCTTTTTATACCTCTGTGTTTCAGTTGTGGTTTGTCGTTATTTGCTTCAGTGTTCCTGTGTTCCTTGTTTCTCCTGTTATTTTTATTAAATTAGCTGCATTTGGATTCTCTCTCTGCTTCGTCCTTCCGGCATCATAACATAATCAAACAACTGAAATACAGGAACGATATGTAATTTCTGCCCCGCTATTGCCATTAAATGTGATTCTGCATATTAAACAGTGATACGATAGATAAAAGTTAGACACCTCACTTTAACAAATTAGCTTTACAATAAAGTGCAAAAAACAAAATTCCATTCATATATGCTTAAAATCTGACTTCTGACCACAGAGAAAAATAGAACATGGCTGATGATATTTCTATAGGCACCAAAAACACAACAGAACAACATGAGGCTTTACAAAAATGTTTTACTCGTCTGCTGGTCAAAGGCACGTTTGTAAAATGGCATAAAACAAAATCATCCACAGTTTTCTGGAGAAATATTACAAACATTTAAAGGCAGTTCTATATTCTCCATCACCACATCAGCGGTCACTCAGAGGTCATGCTCAGGTCAGCGTGTGTGTTCCTGTGTCGCTCTGAGCAAACCTTCCTAATGCATATCAGCGCTAACTTCAGAATATCACAGCACATTGATTTAAGATTGTTTTATGTAACATCTATATTAACTGGTTTATTTATATGTGCAGCAGACTAGAGATTGGATTTCATCAAACCGTAGTAAACACCGACATGGACCAAGTTGTGAAAGAAACGAACATGCAGACAAACACAATATTGTAACAATGTTTGAAGATGATGATTAGGACGAAAAGAAAATGCTTTACAATAAGATCCGAAACCATAACATAAAAATTATATATTCACAATGTTATGAATGGTTCAATTTAAAAACCTCCAAGTCAAAGTATTTGATTACAAATGTAAACACAAGCGTTATGCATCTGGTTGACAGAATCATCTTTTCCTTGTTGAGATTTAATCATTTTAAAAGAAACGGACCCCCTGTAGGACAACAGATGCATTCTGGTCATGATGACACACGTTTTCATTTCCATTGTACAGAAATGACACCGTCATTTATTCATATCAAACTTTAGTATAATCTAGGGCACAATATTCAATTGAATCAATAATTTAAAAGTGAGACATTAGTTTCTCTTCCCTGTTGACGGTTTATTTCAGACCTGATGCAGAAACGCAGCTGATGGAAAGGTTCTCTCTCTCTGGGTGTTGTGAGTCAGCTCAGCCTTGTGATGGGACATGACCGGAGAGCACAGGACACCTACAGATGGAAAGGTGAGTCCTGTGCTGTTCCGGGAATCTGTGGTCCGCGTGACGCGACGGCATCTGATGTTCACACTGTCCTGGAGGGTAAACGCAGCTTGTACATGCCAGCCAGAGCCCTGGCAGCAGAGTAGATCATCTGCCGGCGGGACATCCCGGTGAAGGCCTGGTGCCAGTCTGTGCGGCTCATGTTGGGCACACTTCTCTCCAGAACTTCCCCCACCGTCACTAGCAGACCGGACCAGCGCAGGTTATAGTCAGGAGGAGTCATGGACTGTGCCTGGAGGAGAACCGCGCGCACACACACACACGCACACAGACACACACAGACACACGCACGCACACGCACACGCACACGCACACACACACACACACACACACACACACAGAGATCTGAGTGCATGTCCATGTGACAGCACTAAATATACATCACTTAATGTGAGTTCAGTGCTAAACTAACACTCTGGTTTCCGACATTCTTCAAAACATCTTCTGTGTTCAGCAGATTTTATGAATGCCTATCCATGCAGCAGGAGCAGCATATCTCACATGCTCACAGCGGTGTGAGCTGTCTGTGTATTTATTGGCAGCAGCGGCGTGCGTAGCAGATCTAGTCTGTTAAGACCAAATACTTTAACAGATGTATAATTAATCAGTTAGAGCAGGAATCAAGGTTTTGTCTAGAGTTGTTCCGATTCCGATACTAGCATTGCCGAAATTCTGGCATTGGTATCGGCGAGTACTTTTAGCCATGTGCCGATCCGATACCATTTTCTTAAACAATAACTAGTTATGCACGCTAGCTTTGCTTAACGCTGCAAATCGGAGATCAATTCTTCTTCGCCACTCTAAACAGTGGTTGCTTGTGGCAACACAGGAAGTTGTGCTGTTGCCACAAGCAACCACTGTTTAGATTAGCGAAGAAGAAAACGTGCATGCTAGCAGTGTGTCCGCTGTTTTGGCAGTATTTCAGACTGGACCAGCCAGTAAAACGGCGACATGTCTCATACGCCATACTGCAATTTCGAGGGGTGGAACAAGTATTAGCAACTTCAACACGAGTAACTTAGAGCATTTGAAGACGCGTCACCGCAGAACACGAGGGTTACACAAAGGCAAGGGCAGAGAAGGATGAGCCGCGCCAGAATCAACAATCTCTGGAAGATCATTCAAACAAAGAGAACATTTTTCAAAAGACGACCAATAAGAATTAATTATTAGAACAGAATTATCGAGTTTATTGTTCTGGATGACCAGCCACTGTCAAAACTGAAATGCCGTTTATTTAACTAAAATGTTTCTGGACTTAAAGTTATAAAGATATTATTTTCTTACATTATTCATATATCATTTTTTAGATTCCTAGATTTATTTGTTGCACTTTTTTTAAACAGTTATTTTGTAAAACTAAAATACCTTTTCCAGTTTACATTACTAGATGTGTCTGCATTTGAAGATCTTTTTCACTTAAGAAAAATAAATAATATATTGCTGTGAAATGTATGTCAAGTAATACAAATACTCTAGTTCACTATGTATTTGTTCATGTTTAATTAAGGTATAAGTCTGAAGCACACCATCAAATAATGATATCAATTCATGCAGGGCTAGTATGAATTGCAGCTGTATAGACACACACCCAGGTATCGGATCAGTACTCGGTATCGGCCCATACCCTGAGTCCAGGTATCAGATCAATACTCAGTATCGGCCCATACCCTGAGTCCAGGTATCAGATCAATACTCAGTATCGGCCCATACCCTGAGTCCAGGTATCAGATCAGTACTCGGTATCGGCCCAATACCCTGAGTCCAGGTATCAGATAAGAACTCGGTATCGGCCCATACCCTGAGTCCAGGTATCAGACCAGTTCTCGGTATCGGCCCATATCCTGAGTCCAGGTATCAGATCAGTACTCGTATTGGCCCATACGCTGAGTCCAGGTATCAGATCAGTACTCGTATCGGCCCATACCCTGAGTCCAGGTATCAGATCAGTACTCGGTATCGGCCCTTACCCTGAGTCCAGGTATCAGATCAGTACTCGGTATCAGCCCATACCGTGAGTCCAGGTATCGGATCAGTACTCTGTATCGGCCCATACCCTGAGTCCAGGTATCAGATCAGTACTCGGTATCGGCCCATACCCTGAGTCCAGGTATCAGATCACTACTCGGTATCGGCCCATACCCTGAGTCCAGGTATCAGATCAGTACTCGGTATCAGCCCATACCTTGAGTCCAGGTATCGGATCAGTACTCGGTATCGGCCCATACCCCGAGTCCAGGTATCAGATCAGTACTCGGTATCGGCCCATACCCTGAGTCCAGGTATCAGATCAGTACTCAGTATCGGCCCATACCCTGAGTCCAGGTATCAGATTAGTAGTCGTATCGGCCCATACCCTGAGTCCAGGTATCAGATCAGTACTCGTATCGGCCCATACCCCGAGTCCAGGTATCGGATCAGTACTCGTATCGGCCCATACCCTGAGTCCAGGTATCGGATCAGGTCAGTCTGTGCTATAGGTTGGAGAGTGGAGGACCAACTGAAGTGAGGGTCTGTGATCTAAAGGGCTCTGATGTGATCTCTATCACTGAGATTGAATCGCTCATGTGGTCGTTTAACGTCCAAAGATCCATTTACAATGTGACCTGTGTAATTTAAACGCCTGTGTTCTAAATATGCCCTATGTTTACAGGGCTTTAATGAATTTACTTAATTTGATAATTTCTGGATTAGGAGAGGACGCTGGCGCTGATTGTTCGCCGCTTCCCCTGGTCTTTTTGCCGGTTTTTGCCGCTTTTCCCGGTTATTAATTTTAATTGAGCGCTTTTTACATACTGGATGTGTCCACTACAGTAATAAATGGATGCCTACCTGCCGCCCTGCTATGGCAAGGTTATAATGGTGGTGGGGCTTTCTCGAGCTTCTTGGTTCCTGCAATACCTCCGCCTTTAAACTGATATCTGCAAAGAAATAATTTTTCTCCTGACGCCGTGGATTATGCTGTGGACTATCCTGGTTGTGTGGGTGACTATTATACCTTTTTGCCCTCCTGGATTTTGGCTAACCGCGAGTAGCGGTGCCCAACCCAGGACTGTGTTGACGACCAAAATCCTAATGGAACAACATAGGATTTCCAGCGGTACTGAAATCCATTCGCAACATGATCTTTTACCACGCCGAGCCCGGTATACCCATAGAGGGTCGGGTCGCCGGTTTGTTGTGTCCAAACACGGTGACCACATCAACATCGCATCTCTCTGGACGGCCTTACGCCACGCCGCACCTGGATCAATCTGGTGTTATCACCTGTGGCCATTCCCAATATGGACACATTTGAAAGTCTTGTTTTTAATTGTAACCATCCGTTTTCTGCAACAATAGCTCTTATTTATCGCCCGCCTAAACCACATTTAACATTCATCTCTGACATACATAGTTTTCTTATTCCCCTTTGTACAATATACTCCAACATTTTAGTTATTGGTGACTTTAATGTACATATGGACTCCCAGACTTGCCGACTGACATCTGACTTCAAATACACATTAGACTGCATTAATTTCCACATACTAAAGGCCATATACTGGATTTAGTGATTACTGACTCTCTTACAGTTACTGGTGTATGATGTTGGTGTCTCTGACCATCTGGCAACATTATTCAAAATTCCATTTTCATTTTCTTTTCATAAACCAAAACGTCAGATGATTTTTCGAAATATCAAAAACATCGACTTCATCTCTTTTAGTCAGGATTTACATCTTCTTTCCCCTTCCCCAGATTTGTCAATGGAAGAACTTGTGAATTTTTACAACACCAGCCTTAGCTCCATTCTGGATAGTCATGCCCCAGTTAAAAGCCGGACTGTCACTTTCTCTAGGTCCGCACCCTGGTTCACAGGAGAACTTAGAGAGATGAAACAGTTTGGTCGTGTCCTGGAGCGGACCTATAAAAAATCTGGCTTGATGGTGCATAAATTGGCCTATCGAGAGCATCGTAGGGCCTATGCTAGAGCTCTTTCAAAGGCTAGGTCAAAGCATTACTCCATGCTGATTAACAACAATGCAGGTGACTCTAAAAAATTGTTCTCCACAATTCACCACATTCTCAAACCACAGACTCCATTTTTCAGCCATACCGACTGAAATTGTAATAAATTTATGACCTTTTTCACTTCCAAAATAGACTGTATCCGCTCAGCTCTCTCTACTCCCACTTGTTCCACTTCTCACACCCCTACAGTACTGATCACGCAAAAACTGTCACATTTTTCATCTACAATGCAGCAGGAGGTCGAGAATATTATCCGTAAATCTAAATCATCCACTTGTTCTCTTGATCCCCTTCCCACCGCTCTGCTCAAAACCCACCATTTTTCCATTAGCCCTCTTATAACTAAACTGATAAATCTTTCACTGCAAACAGGAAATGTTCCAATAGCTCTAAAAACAGCTATTATTAAACCTCTTGTTAAAAAACCAACCCTAGATCCTGAACCTCTGTCAAATTACAGACCCATCTCTAACATCTCATTCATCTCAAAAGTGTTAGAAAAAGTGGTTTCCTCCCAGCTTCAAACTCATCTTAGTTCGAAAGGTTTGTACGATAAATATCAATCTGGTTTTCGCTCTCATTACAGCACAGAGACAGCCCTCCTCAGAGTGACTAGTGACCTCCTCATGGCCTCTGACTCGGATTCCACTTCTCTCCTCCTCGACCTCTCTGCTGCGTTTGATACTGTTGATCATCGTATCCTCCTTCACAGACTTCAGCACTATATTGGTCTCTCCGACACTTCCCTAAAATGGTTTCGCTCCTATCTTACAGAGGACTGTGTAGCCTTGGGGGAGGCAAAATCCTCACCTCACATTGTTACCTGTGGGGTCCCCCTGGGCTCCGTACTCGGTCCAACCCTTTTTACTATTTACACGCTTCCCCTTGGTCGTGTCGTCAGCAGGCATGGAATTCACTACCATTGCTATGCTGACGACACACAACTTTATCTTCATATCACTACCTCCGGTTCCCCCTCTGCCATCATTTCCCGCCTCACCTCCTGCCTGGAGGAGATCGGGGCATGGATGAATCGAAATTTTCTGCAGCTGAATGGCTCTAAAACAGAAGTCATCCAAATCGGAACGCCTCACCAACTACGTTCGTCTCCTTTCACACTTGTTTCTTTTCTTGGCAATACTATTTCTCTCTCTCCCTCCGTTACTAACCTTGGGGTCAAGTTTGACCCCTACCTTTCTTTTGACAATCATGTCACCTCAATCTCTAAAACCTTGTTTTTTCACCTCCGTAATATTTCCAAACTGCGTTCCTCTCTTTCATTCTCAGCTGCAGAGAAGCTCGTCCATGCCTTTGTCTCCTCCAGGCTGGATTATTGTAACGCACTGCTGTGGGGAATCCCTAGTAGGAGCCTCCAAAAGCTCCAGTTTGTGCAGAATAGTGCTGCCAGGGTCCTAATGAGGGTGCGGAAACATGAGCACATTACTCCTATCCAAAAATCCCTTCACTGGCGTCCTGTTCACTTCTGCATGGAATATAAGATCCTCTTGCACACTCACTATTGTATGCATGGTGCGGCCCCCACATACCTCACTGATCTCCTTCCTCGAAACACCTCCACCCGGAACAGAGCAGGAAAACGGCAACTCCTGGTTATACCTAGGACACGGCTCAAGACTAAGGGCGATAGGGATTTTAAAGCATCCGCTCCTCGTCTGTGGAATGCTCTTCCAGAACAACTCAGAGCTCCCAAGACTACGGATGTTTTTAAAAAAGAACTGAAAACTTATCTTTTTAGAAAAGCATATTTTTAAGTATTTTTAAGTACTTTTAAGTGTCTGCGTATTTTTTTTTTTTGTGTGAGCACTTTGAGATTTGATGTCAAATGTATAGTGCATTATAAATAAAATTCATCATCATCATCATCAGAACTCGTATCGGCCCATACCCTGAGTCCAGGTATCAGATCAGTACTTGTCAGATTAGTGACGACTAATATTTGCCACTAATTCAATTGAATTTCCGTTTAGGAAAAGAGATCTAGATTCTAGAGATCTAGATTTAGGCAATCTAACCTAAATTCGAGGTTGTAGCAATGTTCAGGGAAGGAGGAGGCGGGAACCGGCGAACCATCAAAATATAGTTTATTTAAATAAAACAAACAAACGAAAATACCGCCAGCAGCCCCTCGCGGACAACTGCTGGCTACCGAAAATAAATATAACTGCCAGCAGCCCCTCGCGGACGACTGCTGGCTAAAGTAAAATACAAAAACAAAACAACTAAAATACAGGCCTGTTCCTCTCTCGATCATCAACGTCGTCGCTCCTCCTTTATGCTTCCGCTCCTCCGTGAGAGATGCGAGACCGGTGTGCTTCACAGGTGTTGCTCATTAGCAATCGCACCACCGGCCTCGCGCCGTTCTCTCACGTCCCTCGGCCGTCCTGTTCGCCACATACCCCCATCGCCCCTCACAGGCCGGGGGGTACCCACGAGCCTGTGCCTACTCCCCCCCCCGCCGGCGGCGATCCCTGGGGAGTATGGACAGACAAACCGAGGGAAACGGAGACGGAAGCATGAGGAGCGACAGATCGAGAGAGGGGAGAGAGGAAAAAAAAAAAAAACTTGGTCCGGTTCCCACAAAGCGCTGCCATCTGGTCCCCCACCAGCTAGGCGATCTCCTCCACGGTGCCTGGCGGTGACGCTGGGTAGCCCTCGGTGGACGGCTCGACGCTCCTCCGCCGCCCGGTGGACGGCGACAGCTCCTCGGGTGCCTTGGGCAGACAGGAGGAGTCCCCCACTCCCTGCTCCTCCCCTTCACTGGTGGACGGCAGCAGGCTCCGGCCCACGGCGAGCGGCGGCGACTCCTCCTCTCCCTCCCGGATGGCAGCCGCCCCTCCATTACCCAGGCGGCCGGCAGCGAGCTCGACCGTCCCACCGGCAACTCACTCCAGCGCACCGCCTCGAGCGTCCGTGGCCGCGAGTCCCCCGCTCCCTGCTCCTCCCCTCGCTCGGCGGATGGCAGCAGGCTCCGGCCCACGGCGAGCGGCGGCGACTCGCGCACCATGCTCGATGGCACCACGGATTCCCCACATCGGCGAGGACTCTCTGACAGCGCGTTCCTCCCTCTTCCCGGGTTTCGGCACCAGTGCAGCAATGTTCAGGGAAGAAGGAGGCGGGAACCGGCGAACAATCAAAATATAGTTTATTTAAAATAAAACAAACAAACGAAAATACCGCCAGCAGCCCCTCGCGGACGACTGCTGGCTAAAGTAAAATACAAAAACAAAACAACTAAAATACAGGCCTGTTCCTCTCTCTTCCCGGGTTTCGGCACCAGTGTAGCAATGTTCAGGGAAGAAGGAGGCGGGAGCCGGCGAACCATCAAAATATAGTTTATTTAAATAAAACAAACAAACGAAAATACCGCCAGCAGCCCCTCGCGGACGACTGCTGGCTAAAGTAAAATACAAAAACAAAAGAACTAAAATACAGGCCTGTTCCTCTCTCGATCATCAACGTCGTCGCTCCTCCTTTATGCTTCCGCTCCTCCGTGAGAGATGCGAGACCGGTGTGCTTCACAGGTGTTGCTCATTAGCAATCGCACCACCGGCCTCGCGCCGTTCTCTCACGTCCCTCGGTCGTCCTGTTCGCCACATACCCCCATCGCCCCTCACAGGCCGGGGGGTACCCACGAGCCTGTGCCTACTCCCCCCCCCGGCGGCGGCGATCCCTGGGGAGTATGGACAGACAAACCGAGGGAAATGGAGACGGAAGCATGAGGAGCGACAGATCGAGAGAGGGGAGAGAGGAGAAAAAAAAAAACTTGGTCCGGTTCCCACAACGCGCTGCCATCTGGTCCCCCACCAGCTAGGCGATCTCCTCCACGGTGCCTGGCGGTGACGCTGGGTAGCCCTCGGTGGACGGCTCGACGCTCCTCCGCCGCCCGGTGGACGGCGACGGCTCCTCGGGTGCCTTGGGCAGACAGGAGGAGTCCCCCACTCCCTGCTCCTCCCCTTCACTGGTGGACGGCAGCAGGCTCCGGCCCACGGCGAGCGGCGGCGACTCCTCCTCTCCCTCCTGGATGGCAGCCGCCCCTCCATTACCCAGGCGGCCGGCAGCGAGCTCGACCGTCCCACCGGCAACTCACTCCAGCGCACCGCCTCGAGCGTCCGTGGCCGCGAGTCCCCCGCTCCCTGCTCCTCCCCTCGCTCGGCGGATGGCAGCAGGCTCCGGCCCACGGCGAGCGGCGGCGACTCGCGCACCATGCTCGATGGCACCGCGGATTCCCCACATCGGCGAGGACTCTCTGACAGCGCGTTCCTCCCTCTTCCCGGGTTTCGGCACCAGTGCAGCAATGTTCAGGGAAGAAGGAGGCGGGAACCGGCGAACAATCAAAATATAGTTTATTTAAAATAAAACAAACAAACGAAAATACCGCCAGCAGCCCCTCGCGGACGACTGCTGGCTAAAGTAAAATACAAAAACAAAACAACTAAAATACAGGCCTGTTCCTCTCTCTTCCCGGGTTTCGGCACCAGTGTAGCAATGTTCAGGGAAGAAGGAGGCGGGAACCGGCGAACCATCAAAATATAGTTTATTTAAATAAAACAAACAAACGAAAATACCGCCAGCAGCCCCTCGCGGACGACTGCTGGCTAAAGTAAAATACAAAAACAAAACAACTAAAATACAGGCCTGTTCCTCTCTCGATCATCAACGTTGTCGCTCCTCCTTTATGCTTCCGCTCCTCCGTGAGAGATGCGAGACCGGTGTGCTTCACAGGTGTTGCTCATTAGCAATCGCACCACCGGCCTCGCGCCGTTCTCTCACGTCCCTCGGTCGTCCTGTTCGCCACATACCCCCATCGCCCCTCACAGGCCGGGGGGTACCCACGAGCCTGTGCCTACTCCCCCCCCCGGCGGCGGCGATCCCTGGGGAGTATGGACAGACAAACCGAGGGAAACGGAGACGGAAGCATGAGGAGCGACAGATCGAGAGAGGGGAGAGAGGAAAAAAAAAAAAACTTGGTCCGGTTCCCACAACGCGCTGCCATCTGGTCCCCCACCAGCTAGGCGATCTCCTCCACGGTGCCTGGCGGTGACGCTGGGTAGCCCTCGGTGGACGGCTCGACGCTCCTCCGCCGCCCGGTGGACGGCGACGGCTCCTCGGGTGCCTTGGGCAGACAGGAGGAGTCCCCCACTCCCTGCTCCTCCCCTTCACCGGTGGACGGCAGCAGGCTCCGGCCCACGGCGAGCGGCGGCGACTACTCCTCTCCCTCCCGGATGGCAGCCGCCCCTCCATTACCCAGGCGGCCGGCAGCGAGCTCGACCGTCCCACCGGCAACTCACTCCAGCGCACCGCCTCGAGCGTCCGTGGCCGCGAGTCCCCCGCTCCCTGCTCCTCCCCTCGCTCAGTGGATGGCAGCAGGCTCCGGCCCACGGCGAGCGGCGGCGACTCGCGCACCATGCTCGATGGCACCGCGGATTCCCCACATCGGCGAGGACTCTCTGACAGCGCGTTCCTCCCTCTTCCCGGGTTTCGGCACCAGTGCAGCAATGTTCAGGGAAGAAGGAGGCGGGAACCGGCGAACAATCAAAATATAGTTTATTTAAAATAAAACAAACAAACGAAAATACCGCCAGCAGCCCCTCGCGGACGACTGCTGGCTAAAGTAAAATACAAAAACAAAACAACTAAAATACAGGCCTGTTCCTCTCTCTTCCCGGGTTTCGGCACCAGTGTAGCAATGTTCAGGGAAGAAGGAGGCGGGAACCGGCGAACCATCAAAATATAGTTTATTTAAATAAAACAAACAAACGAAAATACCGCCAGCAGCCCCTCGCGGACGACTGCTGGCTACCGAAAATAAATATAACTGCCAGCAGCCCCTCGCGGACGACTGCTGGCTAAAGTAAAATACAGGCCTGTTCCTCTCTCGATCATCAACGTCGTCGCTCCTCCTTTATGCTTCCGCTCCTCCGTGAGAGATGCGAGACCGGTGTGCTTCACAGGTGTTGCTCATTAGCAATCGCACCACCGGCCTCGCGCCGTTCTCTCACGTCCCTCTGCCGTCCTGTTCGCCACAGAGGTCTTGATCAAATGGAGTCAGATATAAAATTGAGTCAGATAAAAGCTTAAATGGAATTAAATTAGTTTGCCACGCGGAACGACAGTAACGCGCAGAGACCTTTACTTTCTCTATCGAATGCCGCCTTCGGACCGATCTAGACGGGCTTACAAGATGATGAGGGGTTATTTGTTTTTTTAAGCTGCTTTTTATGAAAAGCATTTCCTTTTATGAATTATGATACAGCTTGTTACGTTGGTCAGTTGGGTTGCTCCAAAGTTTGTTTTCAATCACGCTGATTGGTCCTCACCTGCATTATTCAGCATATGGCTGAATAAAACGAACTAAGAGAGAAATTGTGCCAATCTCCCGAAACAAGCGCTCTGAATAAGTCAGGTGTGAAGAACAGCCTCAGACCCCAGTGACTGGCATCCCTCTGAACAGCAGAAATGGTGTTACCTGCTGTACGTATTGCAGGGCCACCGGTGTAGCCTGAGTGAACGTCTCAATGTGAATCCCATTCCCAGGATCATCCAAGATCAGACAGCCGATGTCAAACCACCTGATGGAGACAGTACGAACACAGACGCTCAGTTTCTCCTGTCATTATGAATGTCTTTTGTCATGACACATGTGATAGATGAAAAGGAAGCAAAACTGAAGCTTTTGCTTCCTTTTCCAGGTACATTTGGAAAAATGTCAGTAAAACTGGTCCAATCAACGTGCTTCTTAGCAAAACAAAGCATCACAATATGAGGCAGTCTCAAGGCTGAATTCACGAGGAATTCTGTCATCATAAAGTCTAGATACGAAATCTCATCACACCCCTAGACATCACATACTGTTTTTGGTTCATATAGATGTCTTTGATTCATGTTGTGTTCATATCGAAGTCAAACAGTCGAACCGCACCAGAGTTTGTTTGGATGCATGGAGACCCCATGAAAAGAGTTCACTTTAATGCAACCAAACTTTAATGCTAAGTGTGAACGCTTCATTTCCAAAGTAGACACCAGACACTGTGAGGGGTTTGCCAGAGTGCATGTTGCATTACTTGCGGTAGACTAAAGATGGGGAATGTTCTTTGTTTGCCTTCTCTATAAAAATCTATTCCCAGTTCGAATAATTGTTTTGTTTCTCATGCTAGGCAACCAGTGTGAAGTCTTGTTTTTTTAATACATAAAAGTAAATTAATTCATGAATGGTTCTTAGCTTGATTTTGTCGGTGTAGCCACAATGTGACATGCCGTTACCCCAAATACAATTCATCAACATTACTCATCATTATAACAAATTTTTTTTGCCATTATTTTCCTGTTATCTCTGTAAAGTTGCTTTGAAACAATCTTTGTTGTAAAAAGGGCTATATAAATAAATGTGACTTGACAATATCAGGAGCAACAATTGAAAATAATAATTTTTGTCATACCATTTCAGCCCTACCATTTAGTGAGATTTTGTTTAAGCAGGCTGTTTACATCATGCAATTGTTGTGTTAATACTAGGGCTGGGCAAGTTAACGCATTATTATAGCGTTAACGCATTAATTAATTAACGCCGACAATTATTTTATCTCGCATTAACGCAGTTTTTATTATTTATTATTTTTTATTTATTATTATTATTATATTGAAAGTCCGTTGCTCAGTGGCCCTGAATACACATACAGACAAAAGGGGTAGGATGTTGATCACTACTGGCTTGGATGGACGTCCTCACGCGTCTCAAAAAATGAGAGCATTTGGGGTCGCCTAAAGGAGCTCGCACACCAAATGAGAAGCGTAGCGGCGCGTCTTGGAAAACTCAAGGTATCGCACACCGGACCCGCACATTCTCAGTTTATGGCCAGCAATATTGTTATGTTTAAGGTCATTATGAAATTAAGATAATGCCTATACTATGTTATGATTGTACTGTACAATTAAATACAATCGTTGCTGAGTCTGAAGTCTGAACACTTTACCTCAGAGCGTCCTCAGGGTACCCCCAGGATCCTCCAACTTAAATTCAAGGCTTTTTAAGACCTTTTTAATACCATTTCAAATGAAATTCAATGCCAACTTCGTACCCATTCCGACAGAAGTATGAGGGGAAAATGTCAAATCTGTATACATTTTAAACCCTAGAAAATAATTATGTACAAGGAGGTTACTTGAATTAAATATATATTGAATTATATATCAGTCATATTTAATACATTCGCAACAGCATTGTAGCGCGCACGTGTGTGTAGGCCAGTGTTAATTTTGGCAGCCATTTTTGATTTAGTCTTAGTCTTCAGACGAAAATGCTTATTGGTCTTAATCACATTTGAGTCATCCTGTTTTTTATAGTTGTAGTTGACGAAAAGTCTTTGCATTTTTTGTCAACTTTTAGTAAAACTGCAGTTACTTTACTTTTGGTAAAAACTAAATAAGACCTTTGTAATGAAATCCAAGACTTTGTATACTAAATTCAAGGCTTTTAAGGCCTTAATTTGAGATGATCAAATTCAAGACTTTTTCAAGGCTTTTAAGACCCGCGGGTACCCTGGTCCTTGGAGCACAGGTTGAAGTCAGAAGGCTACATTAATGACAATTTGAGACAAATAAAATGTAAATTTAATTTTTTTTTTAAAAGAACTATGTAAATGGCGCAGCAGGATTTTGAACCGAGTAGCTGGGCGCCGGAGACAGAATGGCGCTGCCGGTGTGTGTACACTGTATGAAAATAATGTGCTCGAATTTTAAAGACGTGGCGCTGCCCTGCGCCTCTCGTCTGGTGTGTGACCCCCTCAACATTGACATTTTCATATAAAATATCTTCCTAACGGCGGAGTTGATAGAACCAAAGTTATTTTTAACCACTACAAAGTTGACTTCACGGACTGAGATTTACAATAAATATTTCAACTGCAGTTTCAGGATGAACTGTTCTTACTTGTCTGGAAAGAGTTCAGCTATGAAGTTCTCCACCGAGACTACGGGCTGCTTCTCATGAATGACAGCCGCGCGACGCAGACTGTCAATGCGCTCCTGAGCTCCCTACACACACACACACACACACACACACACAGACACACACACACACAACCTTCAGGTCAGTTCAGAAGTCAGCTGATTTTCTGTTTCCTGTGAAATGGTCTATTTTCATGACTGTAAACTGGACGCAGTCAGAGGCTGAGGGGAACATGAAGCAGAGGCGTGTTCACCTTGACCCCTGCGGCGTATCCCACCGGCTGCGGGGCGATGTTGGACTGAACCGCCTCTCCCGTCACCATGGCCAAACCAAACACCTCCTGGAAAGCGTCGCGCACCGCGGCCACCTTCACTTCCTTATCTGACGTCACAACGATGTCCACGTCTCCTCCAGACTCTGAGACACACGCCATTCAACATTGACATAATCACATGAAGTGCTTTTCCTCCATCAAGCCGAGCATTTCTGAGGAAACCAAGTATCGGTTCCAAAGGGATTTCCATTAGAGTGTGGTTCGGTACACATTTATTATAAAAATTATAAAGTATACTTGAGACTATAGACTATATAGATCTGGCTATGTGAGACTATAGTTTGAATTAATTCTGCAATATACTGAACATCAGCTTCCAGTTCATGTGTCCCTGAACAGAAGAGAGGCTCTCAGGAGCTTAAACGTCACATCCTTTAGATTTTCCTGGCGAGTCCTTCACATAATAATCAGTCTACAGACTTTCATACACAACCAAGGAAGCCGGGGAAGGTCTCGATTTTTTAAGTTTCATTACAAACGGTTCACACATTGGCAATACAAAAAGCAATGAATACATGAAAATTCTTACATATAACCCCTTTAATTAACTGAAAAACTAAAACTAAGCAAAATACAATGTATTGTTCTGCAGTGCTGGACACACGGTACTCACTGATGTAAGGTGCCATCCCAGGGTCCAATGTGGTTATCATGGACTCCACAGAGTGTTTGGTTTTATCCAGGACAGTCTTGACCATCGGGTTCCCAGCTACACCCTGCGATTACGACACAACTGCATCAGGACGCACAGAGAAGCGACAGCACGGTATTATGGCCTCACTGTGTGTCCAGTACCTTGATGAATCCCCATAATCCACCAGGTGCGTTGCCGTCTGGAGTCACTCGGGGATCTTCAGTGTCCTCAGGAAACGTGATGGGCGAGCTCACGTCTAATCCTCCAGACACCGGCTGCTGCATCATAGGATTGGTAACAATCCC
This sequence comes from Meda fulgida, assembly GCA_030578275.1. Classification (NCBI taxonomy): domain Eukaryota; kingdom Metazoa; phylum Chordata; class Actinopteri; order Cypriniformes; family Leuciscidae; genus Meda; species Meda fulgida. The sequence goes on along the minus strand of CM060625.1, from coordinate 188,736 downwards.
TACAAAACACAACAACATCAGCACTATATGATCTGCTGGGAGTATGATATTTATTCATAAATGTATATTAAGTATGATATTATCACTCTTTTCTCATGACAGTGTAAAGTGAACAAGGAGAAGGGTCACTCTCAGATGCAGCCTGACCTGCTGTCAATACAATAGTTTTTACAGCTGTGTGTCAATCATTTGGTTTCATTCACAAATAATTTTGTGGATTATTCATATTCAGTGACTTCTTAAGAAATTCCACCTAATTCAAGCATATTGCGTACGCACATGAATTTGTTCTATTGTTAATGAATTTCGAGTATTCTAAATTACTGACATCTTTAGATTAGTCAGTTGCATAGAACAAAAATCCTAAAATCTTCATATAAGTGCTTTCAGCACAACCTTTCCTTTACATCCTTTCATCATTCTTAGCAAACATATAACTCTCTCTAAAAACATGCACAAGCATGAAAGCAAGATCCTCGAGCAATGCCAACACATTTATAAGGGCACCTTTATTTGTATACGATTTTTGTGTACTTGTGGTTTCAGCTGTTCTGACATTTTCGCATAAATTTAGAATAAATTTCACAAAAATGTTTGATGAATCAAGATTTCACGCACAAATTCATGCATACGCACTGATGCCGAAGGAGACTCAGTGAACATGTGAGATGCTTAGGCAGGTGTAAATGGGGTCAGGCAGGTTGAGATTGTTGAGTGATACCTGGCATGGGTGCAGCACTGGAGAAACTGGGCATCAGCGGCGTCTGGGGGGTGCGGCCAGCGTGGCCCCGGGTGATGTCATATCCTGCACTCACAGAGAAGCCGGTGGTGGGCGGGCCCATGGGGGGGGCGGAGAGGACGGGGCCCATATGGGCAGCAGGGCCGGCAGACGGGGGGGTGAAGGGGGCCCCGTGGTCGGCATACGGGCCGCTCAGACCCAGAGGAGACGACACCGAGCCGAGAGAGAGAGGCGGGGGGGGCAGCGAGGAGGGAACAGGAAACCCCCCCGGGGCAAGCGCTGAAATGCTGGAGGGAACAGGGCTGGAGAACCCCCCCGGAGTAAATGCTGAGATGCTGGAGGGAACAGGGCTGGAGAACCCCCCCGGGGCAAACGCTAAGATGCTGGAGGGGCTTGAAATGGTCGGAGGGCCGGAAACACCTGAACACAAGAAGAGACACGCTCAGATACATGCATGAACTATCGATAGATGATGAAAAGCAGTGACATCATGATGATGATCAGTGAGGGTGGGGTAAATGAGAGTGCAGTGACATCATGATGATCAGTGAGGGTGGGGTTAATTAGAGCGCAGTGACATCATGATGATTATCAGTGAGGGTGGGGTAAATGAGAGTGCAGTGACATCATGATGATTATCAGTGAGGGTGGGGTAAATGAGAGTGCAGTGACATCATGATGATTATCAGTGAGGGTGGGGTAAATGAGAGTGCAGTGACATCATGATGATCAGTGAGGGTGGGGTTAATGAGAGTGCAGTGACATCATCATGATGATCAGTGAGGGTGGGGTTAATGAGAGTGCAATGACATCATCATCGGTGGGGTTACCGCTGGAGAGTGGCGGGGGGCTGGCGGCCGCTGTCGGGGGGGGTGGAGGGGTGGCCGGCGGGGTGCTCTCTATGCCGCTCTCTTCCATCATCTTCACTCTGTCCTGCACACAAAACATGACAAACTGTAAACTTCTACTTATTTAAGACTTAAATATGACAAGCAGAAAATGATAATAAACATTTGACATTAGATACTAGGGGTGTAACAATATATCGTGTCACAATATATCGCAATACAAAAACACAAAAATATGTATTGTGGATAGTGACGATATGTATTGTGTATAGTTTCACACAAAATGATATGACAATTCTCGAGTGCACTCGTTGAATCCTAAAATGCACCGTAATAAGTAGTGTACAACCAATAAATACTGCACTGTTAAGATCTGGTTAGGGTTAGTGTTAGTGTTCCCCTACTTCAGTGTCTGAATTCATTAACTATTTTTTGTTCACTCTTTTCTCACGACTATATGACAGAGAAAATTGAACAAGTAGAAGTTTACAGAGTTTTTGTGTCAGCACAACATTAAACTACTATAAAGTTGAATATAATAATAATGCAATGGGGGAATATTTGTGGGTCCTGATAATGCCAAATGTCTGATGTTACCAGAAAAAGGTGGACTACATTATTATAAATATATCTAGTCAGTGAAAGAGTGCAAGCATGTTCATCTAAAATAATTCTGTATTTTCAGCTTCAGAATCATGAATATTGTTATTCTGGTGTCTCTATTAGTGTCAGCCAGCCGGAACTGGGAACACTTCCCTTAAATCCTGATGTACTCGTTACATCATAAGAAGAATGGCATCTACGCTAATATTAGTCGCTGTTTATCCCGAGGTTTTCCCGCAGCCGACCGGATCCAGGCCGTATCCAGATCTGACTAGGAGCTTTGCCTGGACCCGATGACAACGCAGTGCTGAAGTGCCAACTAGCCTCTCCCTATGGAGGATCCCTTTCCCACTCTACAGATAAAACGTTGTGGGGATTTCGGTTTGCGTACCAAACCCAAAGTGCTAAAATAAAATAAAATTCTGTATCGAATGTATAGGCAAGACAAGTAGTTTGTTTAGGCATGGTTTGTAGCGAATTACAAACCTGTGCACATATATTCAAACGCACATGACTATAGAATAAATTCTTAATGCGCATGTGAACACCATCAGCGTTTATCACAGGTTCAGTTTAAAGTCTGTTTAGAGAGAACGGTGTCGTCTTAGCGGCCCCTAATTTAATAACAAATGATCGTTTCAATGGAAGTGAATCAATCAAAACTAACTTTAGCTGGAAAATAACATTATTCAAGAATCGATATGAAGCGAAAACAATCTCTGTTACCTTAAATTATGTTTATCTCTGTAAAGCTGCTTTGAAACAATCAACATTGTTAAAAGCGCTATATAAATGAAGATGACTTGACTATTGTCCTGTGCTTTGGTTTTCCAGCACCAAGTCTAAGCTTATTCATTTACACACACAATGTAATATCAAATTTAGCATTTTAATCAACAGTTTATTTTTTTGTTAACCTTTTATCATGTCTTGTCATATGTATCGCAATAATCATTACACTGCTATAAGAGACATGCTGACAGGCTAAAACCATCATTTGATTAACAGGAATAATCTGGACTGATTGCACTACAAAAAATGTTATTCTTGCTTAATACTTTTGTCTGGTTTCTTAAATTCAGATACATTTACTTGAGAAGCCTTGTTTTTCAAAAAGAAGTGCATTTGTTTATGTATAAAATAAGAAAAATATATCTGCCAGTGGGGTGAGAAAAAATAAAAGGGAAAACAAGATTTTCTGACCCCGCTCCGCTGTAAGTTATTTTTTTCTTGTTTTAAGCTCTTAATTTTGAAGACTTGATATCTTATATAATTTTGCTTCTCAAGTAAATTTATCTTGATTTAAAAATGTTTAGATACTTTACTGGAAAACATGACAAAAACAAACATTTTTTGTCAAACACTGTCTTCATCTGTGTGTCTGCTGTCTCATGAGGACAGGTCAGTCAGAAGTAGTCAAACACTGTCTTCATCTGTGTGTCTGCTGTCTCATGAGGACAGGTCAGTCAGAAGTAGTCAAACACTGTCTTCATCTGTGTGTCTGCTGTCTCATGAGGACAGGTCAGTCAGAAGTAGTCAAACACTGTCTTCATCTGTGTGTCTGCTGTCTCATGAGGACAGGTCAGTCAGAAGTAGTCAAACACTGTCTTCATCTGTGTGTCTGCTGTCTCATGAGGACAGGTCAGTCAGAAGTAGTCAAACACTGTCTTCATCTGTGTGTCTGCTGTCTCATGAGGACAGGTCAGTCAGAAGTAGTCAAACACTGTCTTCATCTGTGTGTCTGCTGTCTCATGAGGACAGGTCAGTCAGAAGTAGTCAAACACTGTCTTCATCTGTGTGTCTGCTGTCTCATGAGGACAGGTCAGTCAGAAGTAGTCAAACACTGTCTTCATCTGTGTGTCTGCTGTCTCATGAGGACAGGTCAGTCAGAAGTAGTCAAACACTGTCTTCATCTGTGTGTCTGCTGTCTCATGAGGACAGGTCAGTCGGAAGTAGTCAAACACTGTCTTCATCTGTGTGTCTGCTGTCTCATGAGGACAGGTCAGTCAGAAGTAGTCAAACACTGTCTTCATCTGTGTGTCTGCTGTCTCATGAGGACAGGTCAGTCAGAAGTAGTCAAACACTGTCTTCATCTGTGTGTCTGCTGTCTCATGAGGACAGGTCAGTCAGAAGTAGTCAAACACTGTCTTCATCTGTGTGTCTGCTGTCTCATGAGGACAGGTCAGTCAGAAGTAGTCAAACACTGTCTTCATCTGTGTGTCTGCTGTCTCATGAGGACAGGTCAGTCAGAAGTAGTCAAACACTGTCTTCATCTGTGTGTCTGCTGTCTCATGAGGACAGGTCAGTCAGAAGTAGTCAAACACTGTCTTCATCTGTGTGTCTGCTGTCTCATGAGGACAGGTCAGTCAGAAGTAGTCAAACACTGTCTTCATCTGTGTGTCTGCTGTCTCATGAGGACAGGTCAGTCAGAAGTAGTCAAACACTGTCTTCATCTGTGTGTCTGCTGTCTCATGAGGACAGGTCAGTCAGAAGTAGTCAAACACTGTCTTCATCTGTGTGTCTGCTGTCTCATGAGGACAGGTCAGTCAGAAGTAGTCAAACACTGTCTTCATCTGTGTGTCTGCTGTCTCATGAGGACAGGTCAGTCAGAAGTAGTCAAACACTGTCTTCATCTGTGTGTCTGCTGTCTCATGAGGACAGGTCAGTCAGAAGTAGTCAAACACTGTCTTCATCTGTGTGTCTGCTGTCTCATGAGGACAGGTCAGTCAGAAGTAGTCAAACACTGTCTTCATCTGTGTGTCTGCTGTCTCATGAGGACAGGTCAGTCAGAAGTAGTCAAACACTGTCTTCATCTGTGTGTCTGCTGTCTCATGATTGGCATCCGGATCAGGACTTTCATCACAAATGACTGAGCATGCGCGGACAACATATTCAAATTAATATATTATGAACATTGATGAAATATTGACATCCATAATATAAATAATATAATTAATTCAACTATAAACATTATTTAGAAAGCTGTAGTAATGTTCTTATGTGAATGAATCTTTGTAATATCACGTATAATATTTGTAATGGACCAAACGGTATGATGGCATTGATCCTCAGGTCAGGAGTATCGTATGTGATGTGATGATATGTGATGTGATGGAAAAACTCACAGCTCGATTCATAGTAATATATCGATTATTACTGCGAACACACATTTTCTCTCACACACATACAATAGGCAAATTACACTACACAAATCCCGTTTTACTTCGATTACACTCATTACGTCCCTGATGTCTCATTCATGATGAAATATCAAGATCTGATAGTGATACGCACTAATAGTGATAATGATAGTGATAATGTCTCTGTGAATTTTGCTTCAGGGTAACGTTAACAGCATTTTCCAACAGACGGGGCTAATTACGTGTTTTTATGCACAATATTCACTAAACAATAAATTAAAAATCACAATTCTTACCTGACGCGATTAAACGGAGTGTCAGTTTTGAAACGGGAGCAGAAGAAGTGCGAAAAAACAACAGTGGAACACGGCCGCGAGCTGATGACGTCGCTCAGTGCCACGTCTGAAGCTGAGACGTGCGATTCAACAAAACAGTTTAGAGTGATGTCACTTTTCATTAAACAATTTGAAAGTTATTTAGACATTGTAGAAATACACAAGACAAATATTAGCTAGAAAATCAAAGCCAAAATTAAGTTACTTTGTGTTATTGTTCAGTTGCGAAGGGTGACTCGTTTTAGCGAATCGGCTCTCTTGAATCATTCGTTTCAGAATATTCCCGTGCACATAAGCAATTCCCTTTCATTTTATTATATCCGATGTATTAATGTTTCTAATGGCTACAGGGGCGGTAGTGGCTCAGTGGTTCATGACTTTCTTTTACTGTCTATGGTTCATGTAGGTTGTCTACAAACTGGAGGGTTGGTGGTTCAATCCCCGGTTTCACCTGACCAAGTGTCGAGGTGTCTATGAGCAAGACACCTCCCGAAGAGCTGTATGGCTGCATGGCTGATACCGCCGTCGTTGTGTGAATGAGTGAGTGAGTGAATGGGTGAATGTGAGGCAATATGTAAAGCGCTTTGGTGGCAAGTGGGTCTTTGAACGCGCTATATTAATGCAGTCCATTTACCATAAAGTACGCTTAATTGTTTGGGTCTCACGCATTTTGTACTGAACATTCCAAATGGGATAAGGTTAGGGTGATTAAAAAAATGTATTATAGGTTCACTTTCACATGGTATTCCTCATTAATAAATGGTTCGCAGGTTTCCAATTTACATTAATGTTCACTTTCACAGGTTATTCATGTTTCTATCTCATGAATAAATCGTTCACAGGTTTCCAATTTACATTAAGCTTCAAATTCGCAGGTTATTAATGTTTCTAACTTGTGAATAAATGGTTCACAGGTGTCCATTAAGGTTCACTTTCACAGGTTATTAATGTTTATAACTCATGAACAAACGGTTCAAAATGCCCACTTTACATTGCGGTTCACCTTCACAGCTAGGTTCACATGTATCCATTCTACATTAAGTTTTACAGAAATACTGGAATTACATTTTTAATGATTAAATATCTCACATAAAGTGGTTGTGCTCTTGTGATTTTTTAATAGTTTAATCATTTCATCGTGATAAACAAGAAATCAGTTTTTATACGTTGCTGTTGATATAGGCATCATGACCTTTTTGCTAAGTGTCATTGGTAAGACTGAGTAACTTCTTGTAAGCAACATAGTAATAAAAGTAACAGTCATGAAATATTAATGAGAAAACCACAAATTCACCCTTCTTTCCTGACTCTCTGTGGTCATAAAAAATCCTATGGCACTCCTTGTGAAGAGTATGGGTGTTGTCTGGGTGTCCTGGCCAAACTCCATCCATTGCCCCCTGCAAATCATGGCCTCCAAATAATTCCTATCCATTGAATTGTCTCTTTCACTCTATCTCCTCTCCACCTAAGCTGGTGTGTGGTGAGAGAACTGAGTCCACATAGCTGAGTCTCCACCTCATTGTGTAAATAGCTTTTCTCAAATGTTCTCTGATAAATTGAAGTCAATCACTACATCCATCACCAAAAACAATCCTCATACAAGTGACTCAAATGTTCATTTAAGGTTAGCTGGTTCCACATCCTGCCGGCTTGATCCTATCCCTACTGTTTTGCTTAAGTTGTGTGTGCCCGAGGTTGGTCCCTTCATAACACATATGATAAACTACACATATGATAAACAACGTCTGGCGTTGTTCCAGCCGAATTAAAAATGGCTGCGGTGACCCCGATTCTTAAAAAACCAGGCCTTGACCACCTAAATATGGATAACTACAGACCAATATCCAATTTAACATTCATGAGCAAATTCCTTGAAAGGGTTGTTGCTTCACATTTACGAACACATTTGGATGCGAATGGACTTTTTGAACCTTTTCAATCTGGATTTCACCCATCACATAGCACTGAAACTGCCCTTCTTCGGGTCAGCGATATTCTTTTGTCCATGGATTCAGGGCTGATAAACATTTTGATGCTCCTTGATTTAAGCGCTGCTTTTGATACAGTTTGCCATGAAATATTGATCTCTAGGCTTTTTGATATTGGCATCACTGGCTCTGCTCTTTCCTGGCTCATTTCATACATCAGTGTCAGAAAGTATTATATCACTATACAAGGGTTTAAATCTGCCTCTGCCTCACTTACACAGGGTGTTCCTCAAGGTTCGGTTCTTGGCCCACTATTGTTCATCATTTACATCTATCCACTCGGTGACATCATACGTAGGCCTGGACTTAAATTCCACTGCTATGCTGATGATATTCAAATATATCTCACCACCAGCTGTGATAGGCCATCTCTGCCTGACTCACTCACTGCATGTATCAGGGACATCAAGCATTGGATGTCACTGAATTTCCTCAAATTAAATGATAAGAAAACCGAGATATTAGTGATTGGCTCTATTGCCTCAGTCAAAAGGATGGACCAGTCCTTTGATATTGATGGAATTCACATTAAGCCTTCGCCATCGATTCGTAACCTTGGTGTCTTATTTGATCAAACTTTATCCTTTGGCTCTCATATTTCTTCTCTTGTTAAAAACTCTTTTTTCCATCTTCGCAGTATTGCTCGCTTACGATCTTCTCTCACCTTAGCTGATGCTGAAACCTTAATTCATGCATTAATCACATCACGCCTCGACTATTGCAATGCCTTATTTCTTGGTCTTCCCAAAAAACGTATTGCAAGATTACAGCATGTTCAAAACTCTGCAGCGAGAGTTCTCACCTCTACTAGGCGTTCTGCTCACACTATTCCTCTGCTTTATGAACTTCCCTGGCTACCTGTGGCATCACTTATCCACTTTAAGGTACTGCTTCTAACGTTCAAATCATTAAATGGTCTTGCTCCACAATATCTGTCTGACCTACTCCACCCTTACCGTCCTAAACGGTCTCACAGATCAGCTGAACTTGGTTTACTGTCCGTCCCTCGTTTCCGGTTGTCTAATGTAGGAGGAAGGTCTTTCAGTACTAATGCTCCTCAATTATGGAATTCGCTACCTCTTACACTACGCAATTCCTCTTCTGGGGCTACATTCAAGACCCAGTTAAAAACATATCTTTTTAACATGCATTTTGGATAATGTGATTATGTATCCTATGTGACTGTAATATATATGTGGGTGTTTAAATGTATTGTATGTACAATGTAAAGCGACCTTGAGCTTCTGGAAAGGCGCCATATAAATGAAACTTCTTATAGCTGGTGTGTGGTGAGAGCACTGTCTCCACCTTTAGCTGGTGTGTGCTGAGCGCACTGTCTCCACCTATAGCTGGTGTGTGGTGAGCGCACTGTCTCCACCTATAGCTTGTGTGTGGTGAGAGCACTGTCTCCACCTATAGCTGGTGGGTGGCGAGAGCACTGTCTCCACCTATAGCTGGTGTGTGGTGAGAGCACTGTTTCCACCTATAGCTGGTGTTTGGTGAGCGCACTGTCTGTAACTATAGCTGGTGTGTGGTAAGAGCACTGAATCCACCTATAGCTGGTGTTTGGTGAGCGCACTGTCTCCAACAATAGCTGGTGTGTGGTGAGCGCACTGCCTCCACATAGCTGGTGTGTGGTGAGAGCCCTGGCTCTACCTATAGCTGGTGTGTGGTGAGAGAACTGTCTCTGTGTGGTGAGAGCACTGTCTCCACCTATAGCTGGTGTGTGGTGAGAGCACTGTCTCCACCTTTAGCTGGTGTGTGCTGAGCGCACTGTCTCCACCTATAGCTGGTGTGTGGTGAGCGCACTGTCTCCACCTATAGCTTGTGTGTGGTGAGAGCACTGTCTCCACCTATAGCTGGTGGGTGGCGAGAGCACTGTCTCCACCTATAGCTGGTGTGTGGTGAGAGCACTGTTTCCACCTATAGCTGGTGTTTGGTGAGCGCACTGTCTGTAACTATAGCTGGTGTGTGGTAAGAGCACTGAATCCACCTATAGCTGGTGTTTGGTGAGCGCACTGTCTCCAACAATAGCTGGTGTGTGGTGAGCGCACTGCCTCCACATAGCTGGTGTGTGGTGAGAGCCCTGGCTCTACCTATAGCTGGTGTGTGGTGAGAGCACTGTCTCTGTGTGGTGAGAGCACTGTCTCCACCTATAGCTGGTGTGTGGTGAGAGCACTGTCTCCACCTATATCTGGTGTGTGGTGAGAGCACTGTCTCTGTGTGGTGAGAGCACTGTCTCCACCTATAGCTGGTGGTGAGAGCACTGTCTCCACCTATAGCTGGTGTGTGGTGAGAGCACTGTCTCCACCTATAGCTGGTGTGTGGTGAGAGCCCTGTCTCTGTGTGGTGAGAGCACTGTCTCCACCTGTAGCTGGTGTGTGGTGAGAGCACTGTCTCCACCTATAGCTGGTGTGTGGTGAGAGCACTGTCTCCACCTATAGCTGGTGTATGGTGAGAGCACTGTCTCCACCTATAGCTGGTGTGTGGTGAGAACACTGTCTCCACCTATAGCTGGTGTGTGGTGAGTGCACTGTCTCCACCTATAGGTGGTGTGTGGTGAAAGCCCTGTCTCCACCTATAGTGTGAGCTCACTGTCTCCACCTATATCAGGTGTGTGCTGAGAGCACTGTCTCTACCTATAGATACCTATACTTGGCGCATGCGCACGCAGCGACTGGCAGTGAATGAGTGTTCGGCGTCCTTGTGTATGTTTGATGACGTTTCTTTTGTTTTAATGTCTAAAGTTTTTTTTATTTGTTTTGTTGTTTTTATGTTTCTACTGAAGGAGTGTTCTTAAAATTTTAAACTTAGTCGAAATGGATTCTTTTTATCCTTTTGCGTTATGGCTTGTGATGTACTGGATGGCCGCTGGTAAAACTTTCTGGGCTTTATGCCAAATGAGGACAACATACATGAGAGAGACATTGTTGAAGCTCAAGAACAGTAACCCAGCTCGGGAAAATCTAATGTTGGATGTACCAAATTCTATCCGAAGGGGTTACCAGTAAGCAAGGGGCACAGTAAAGAAAAGGAAAAGGGGCAAACGAGGCGGCGTAAAAACTCGCCTAAAGAAACAGCGTTTCAACCGGGTTCCTTTGCCTTCGATGATTATGGGAAATGTACAATCACTGAGGAACAAAGTGGATGAGCTTCAAGGAAATGTCCGCTACCAAAAGAATTTCATGAACTGCTGTATTATGGCATTTACTGAAACATGGTTCACAGAGTGTGACCGGGACGTCGATTTGTGTATGGATGGATTCAGAGCACCTTTTCGCTTGGATCGACTATCAAAGGTGACGGGGAAAACCCAAGGAGGAGGGGTATGTTTGTATGTCAACAAGCAATATTGCTCATGTGTTACTGTCAGAGAGCGTATTTGTACACCTAATTTAGAACTTTTATCGGTGTCCTTGAGACCGTTTTATATACCTCGAGAGTTCCCTCAGATTTTTATTACAACGGTTTACATTCATCCGAAGGCGAACACCGCATTGCCTACTAGTACAGTTTTTGATGTTGTACAGAGGTTACAGTCAATCTCACCAGAGGCACCGAATTTCATTCTTGGTGATTTTAATCATGTCTCCCTAAAACAGACTCTTAAAACTTTCCATCAGTATGTCTCCTGTCCGACCAGATGGGGCAAGACTTTAGATCTGTGTTAGGGATCGGTGAGAGGTGCATACAAATCTATCCCCCTGGCCCCCTTGGGCCATCAGATCACAATTGTGTACATTTGCTGCCTACATATAAGACTTTAAAAGGGAGAAAACAGAGACTAAGGACATCAGAGTGTGGTCAAAAGATGCTGTGTCCTGTCTACAAGACTGTTACAGCTCTACAGACTGGGACATTTTTAAACAGGCCTGTGGTGATGATTTAGACTCAATGGAGGATGTTACATGCTCATATATGGCTTTTTGCAGGGAAATGATAATTCCATGTAAAAAGGTCAAAATCTATTCTAACAATAAGCCCTGGGTTACTAAATCAGTAAAGTCCTGTTTACAAAGGAAAAAAATAGCATTTAAACATGGAACAACTATGGTGTAACAACATTTAGTTTTACATTAAATTAGCTCAAATTATATATAGGGAATTTTAATAATTAATCATGAATATGATTAATATATTGCATATTACAGTTAAATTATCGAAGTTGAAAATAGATTGATTGTACACACGAATGATCAATCACAACGAATTATAATTCCTCATTCATATGTCAATGGTCCATTTTCAGATCGATTATATGAGATAACCTTTAATGGAGTTAATTTAGCTATCGAACTGTTTGTCCAGCAAACGGCCGTAAGATTAACTTATCACTTCTCAACAAAGTTATCCCTTCTTATAAACTCCAAGAAATATCAATTTTCTGGCCGTGAACATTAATTTTCCTGTGTTTATAAAATTAGACTACGCAACGTAGTCAATAATGAAAGCTTTGTAGCTATGATCGAAATTTCATTGACTCTGTAAAATGAGCATTTTAGACAGACGGCAATCAAGAATATAATGGTTTTAATAGTTGGACTAATGATACATCGAACTACAATTCACACAGAATATATGTATATACACCCGAAACAAACAAAACGAAAAACATTACAAACACGAATTAAAATAGGATGAGAAAGAAAGATAAAAATGAGAGGGAGAGAGAGTTGGGAAGAGAGAGAGAGATCCGTAGGATCACAGCTTGGCAAAATTCACCTGGACATTTAAACCTTTAAGAGACAACACGGAAAAACAGTCTTAATGCTCTAAAATCTTGGTAACTCAAATATACTTGCATATAGTTCTCAGGTGTCTGAGCCCTGCGGCGTGTGTGAGCAGCTGGTCTTTGTGTGTTCCGTTGGAGCGTCACGTGGTTTGCTGCGGTCTGGAGCGCGCAGTTTCAAAGAAGGCTTAAAGGTCTTTGACGTAAATTACCAAATAAATAATTCAGACTAAGTTCATTTCTGGTGAAATGAACAAAGGAAAAACAAACTTAAACAAAAGAAAAGAAGAGGAAAGATCCCCCAGGGCGGGGATCACGAGTATGATGGTTACATCGGATCGAAGGAGAGGGAAGAGTCCAGTCAAAAGTTCCCTCGAAGAAGGGAGTTCCCCCAAAGATGCAGTTCTTTCTCCCCCCTCCTTACTCTTCCAAAACTAAAACCAAAAACCAAAACAAAACTAAAGATGAGGTGCTTGGTGGTCTTCTTTAAAGACACTTCTGTTTACGCCTCCTCTGGCGTGAATGCACCAATCAGCTGGGAGGAAAGTGTGCGGATAAGTGTTCCTTTGTTCCCTCGAGATCGACTTTGCATGTTTCATGACCATGATGTAAAAATGCGTTCAATTTTACTCCAGAGATGATAAAACATAGTAACATACATTTTACGGTTTGCACCTATATATATATGGTTTGGTCAGATCAAGAGGATTCTAAAGGTGTGAAGAACGACATACAAACATTATAGGAAAACACAGTTACATTAAAAATGCATCTAAAAACACCTCTGTTCATTTAGAATTATAATACGATCACATCTAACCCCAATGGAACATGGGCAAACATAAAAACATATCGAATATATCATAGTACAAGTCTCTCAATTGAGGAGATTGGAGAAAAAGTCCTTGTGTGTGTGTGTGTGTGTGTGTGTACTGTGAACGTGGCTGGGTCATTCGTTGGTGAAGATGTGGTGAACTTTTGCTCACCCCCCTCCCGGGCAATGATATGTGTGTGCGTATTCTTTGAATTGATGAGTTTTAAGTCTGGTTACAATGACCAGTGTGGTTCATCACACAAGGTTGTCTGTGTTTGTGAGGTGTCCTGAAGAGGGGACACCACGGGATCTCCGGCCAGAGAGGCGCTCCTGTTGGGTCACATGTGGTAAGACAGAGGACCCTGTGATTACTTATCAGCGAAAAACGCCACGGGGGCACTTCTGGCATCGGTCATTTAATTAAGTCCCATCGCCATTTGCTTGTGTGTGAATCAGTAACTTAAAAAGTCTCATGACATCTCCATTCTTCAGATTGTGAAAGAAACAGGAGTGTTTACTTAATTGGAGACTTAGTTGATTAAAACCACATGATTGCGCTGATCATCTGATTATTGCTACAGTCCCCCCTTGATGGTTCGGCAGGACCCGTGTGGGTGGGCCTCGTTGAACCATCACGACCGCATTGGTCAGGTGGCAGGTAAATCATGGAGGTTGGATGCTGCAGATGATGGTTAGGGCTGAGGGCTCAGCTCTATGAGGTTTTCCGCGTTCTCTAGCGGGGAGTCTTCTTTCCGAGGGCCCCTACGGAACCCTCCGGACATGGCTTGGGTGAGCCTGGCTGTTGAGGCTCTCATCTCGTTGAGTCGTCGGTACAGGACGTAGGCCAAACCCAGGGTTAGGGTGTGGCTGATGATTGTCGAAATGCAAAGTGCCGTGTCAGCGGCGGTCCATGCTTGAACAACAGGTGAAATGTTCAGGATGGGCAATCTGGACAATGCTTGGAGGGCTGTGTCAAGGGCAGCGATGTCGATGATCTGTGACCCCCCCCCCCCCCTTCCTCAATCCATTTTTCCAGTTCGGATTGGTATTCTTCACTCGGAAGGTGGTACAGGGCTAGGTCGTCCAGGTGAAGGATGGTGCAGTGAGTGCAGCTGTGCGCACAGGAGTGTTAGCGAGCCACCTGTCACCTACAATCTCTGCTTGGGTCTCGATGCCTTGAGTGCGAGGCTTTGCTTCGGCAGGGCAGCGGGTGTCGCTGATCTGCAGCCTGCAGATTCCGTCAGTGTTGTCTCTGAGGAAGGGTCTGTTAAGGCAGAGATAGTGAATGTCTTTGGTCAATGTGCACATGTGCAGGTTCGGGGCCAGGTACAGCTGTGGGTTGCTGTCGTGGTAGGCCACCACGTCTGGAGTGCGAATCTTGATGTGAGTGTCACTTTTCAAAAATCCGACCTTGACAATGTCTTTTACTTGGTAGAGTCGGCTTGACTCTATGATGGGTAGGTTCAGGAGAAAACCTACTTTCCTCTGCTCAGAGTCGACGCGGAGTGGGATGGCGCTACCCAGAGAGTAGGTAAGGTGTGCTTGTAGAGGGTCAGTTGGCGTGGTGATGGCAGGAGCCAGCATGGTTTGCACCAGGCTTAAGGGTATCAGGTACGGTGGAATTCTACCCATGGCTAGGCTGTCAATGGAGGAGCTCACCTCCCGCAGCAGGTCTGTCATCCGGGCTGTGACCAGCTGAGTTTGAGCAAAGTCATTCTGGGAGACAGTAAATAGCTGTTTCATGGAGTTCACTGTCTGGTTCAGCAGAACGCTGTGAGTGTTGAGAATTACCACTGTTCCCTTAAATGTCTTGTGGGTGATTGCAGGGAGGCACTCTGTGTCGTAAGTTGCTCTTTTAGCAGTGGGATCTCAGTTTGAATTTCAGTCACATGCCGTCTCACGGTGGCTAGGTTCACTGCATTGACACTGGATATGTCAACGTTAAACAGAGTTCCGACAGCAGCGGCGGCTCTGAGCAAAGCTCCTAGGATCCGTTTGGCACGGCGGTTGTGTCCACTTAAGTCCGCTTGTGTGACAGTCGTTTTATCAAGTTGGTTGAGCATGTGCTCAACATTGGCCTCAGCGTGAGCGAGGGAGTCCTCTGTCCATCGGGCACTGGCCCAGCTGAATTGGGCTACTGTGCTGGGGTAAGGTTTTAGGTACACGTTGCGGGGGTCCACTTGAACATACACTTTCTGGGTGTGTGTGCGGCAGTTGGTTATCAGGAATCCCATTTGTTCTTTTAGGACGATGCCTGATGCCGGACCCGGTGAGATGCTGTCCGTTTGCGGCTGCCCTCTGGTTGGCTGAAGGCTCAGAATGGCAAACCACGGCAGCATCCTGGTAAAGGCAAAAAGAAGAGAGAGAAAGGTAGGAAAATTTTCAGCGAGTGTCGTCCTTGGTTGGCTAGGACAGTCTTTTCGTTTCAAGGACGACGGTGTGTCACTTGCTTCGGTGTCTTGTAAGTGGTTCTGGTGCTGCAGTGTGCAGCACGTGATGCGTCATGGGCATACATTGGCATGACCCCCCTTCTGCATTGTGGCACCACAAGCCTTGGCGCTGTGATGGCATCAGGTGCATAACGTAGAATGTTGTCCTGTGCACGCATCATGTGTTTGGTGAGCTGCAGTTGTCTGGGGCACCGGTTATCGGTGGTTGCAGATGGCGTGCTTGGGTGGTTGGAGGGGTCTGAGAGGTGGTTTCTCATATTGTCCATTGTTTTGTCATAGTCTTTGGTTAGCTGGAAGGTTAAGGTCAGGTGAAGCAGGAGCTCTGTGACATTTTGTCATACTTGTGGTGAGAGACGCATGCATGACCTTAAAAGTTCAGAACCACGGTTTAACTGGTTCGCTAGGTCTGTAGCATAAAGCTAGGTGTTTCACGTGTAACTAGCTAGTGAAATGTGTCTTGTATCTTATCTTAGCTGTGGATCTTAGGAGGCTAAGATGTATGTGGTTCCGAGAGTATTTCCTGGAAGGGGCATAGCCAAGATGAAATAAATGACTTAAGATGGTTCTTATGACTAAATTATTTCTCTGGACTGAACTAGTGGTTCACTACGGCTTGACGAAGTGAATGATAGGGGGAAAAGGACAGCTTTCCTATTTGAATTGTGCTTATTATCAATCCTCTGGACCATAGTTGTGCCCTAGTAAATTGTTGAAATTACTTGTGTTGCAGGGTCACAAAATGAGTACACTGGTTGAAACTACGCCAAAATAACAAATAAGGGTGTCTCTGTTTCCTTTCTGGGCCCTATGGGGAATGGAACCACATTTGAACAAGAGAGGAAATGAAATTAAATCATATAGATGACTGAATAGCCAAGGGAATAGCTGACTGCTATTATTATCAAAGTCAAAGAAATTAAAGAGTTAACAAAGAACAAAAACAAATTAAAATTAAAAGCAAAAGGGAATAAAATGATCAAAACAACGGGAATGATCTGAAGGCGAGAATAATCAGTGGCATTAGTGATGAAAATTCCTATTGCTATATGAATTCTTCTCTAGCTACACAGTTTACATGTAGTCAAACTTAAGTTTAATTAACAGGGCATCTGCAAAGTTAGCCTTCGACGGTTAGCAAGGACTATGCCTAAACTAGTGAAGGTGAACTTTAGCTAAGAAGAGTTGCAAACACGGAAAGTGAATTAGAAATCCTAACTGGTGTTAAGGAAAGTATTCTAGAATACTTTGCACTGTGAACACACAACGGTGATTAAGGGTTCAAGTAAATGATGCTAACTTCTAACTGTGGAAGTTATTATTTAGCTTAGCCTACGCTGGATGGATGCTATGTTAGGTTAGCTTAGCCTAAGTTGGATGGATGCTAGGTTAGGCTAACTTAGCTTAAGGCTGGAAGGATGCTAGGTTAAGTTAGCTTAGCCTAAAGTAGATGGATACTAGGTTAGGGTAGCTTAGCCACCTAGGCTGGTTTGTTTACAAAGTGACGTCACAAGTTAGCACTTCCTGTGACAAGTTGTTGTCATGGGAACTAGAGTATGTCAGAACAATTCAACAGTCCCTGAAAAGTGTCTGCACCTTTTAACGGGTTAAAAGGGGGCGCCTATACTTTAAGTCTTTCGAGAACTTGATGTTATATTAAGTAAAATGCGACTGTTTTTGCATTTGCTAATTTTACTCATGTAACTCTTCTCTTTACTTTACACAACTTATTCTATTTGTTTACCGAGTAAGAAAATAGATTTGCTGTAAGTCAAAGGTTGTCTAAGCATCTATAGTTACGTTCCTCTCATGTATAAATGCTGACTTTTCAGCGAGTAAACAGTTTTGATCGCTAGGTAGCTCTCTGCTTGTAGATGCAGCTAAAATTTAGGTGAATTACATCAATCTAACAATAATTTGTAAGGCCTTTACATTGTAGAAAGGGGAGCATCACCCAGGTCTACATATATATATAATTCTGTCCTGAGCTTTCTTTTTCAGACACAGGTTTATTCGTACTGCAATTTGGCTTTCTTTTTAACCAAAGCAGAATAGATATCGGTACAGATTAGAGGCTGCTGAAATGAGATCCCTTTGTCACACAGACTTACGCTTTACGGCTGAACTTACTGATATTAGTTGGAAATCTAAGACTTTTTCACTTAAAGTAGAGATGTCAATTCCAGCTATCGTTTTATCTGCATTTAGACAAGCCAGCGATCAAAAATGCGTATTGCACGTTGTGTTCTAGTTGGATCGCAAAGATCCAATGCACGCCTGTAGGTTAACAGTAGTTTAAGGCTGAGGTGGTTTTCCTACACTCTGGCGGTAAGGTGACGTATGCCCTATTTGGAGCTAGTGTTTCTTGTAACCCTTCATTGTCAGGAAACCTAATGTTTAGCAGTGCCAATTCAACCAGCATCTAGAAACTGTTTGTTTCAAAAGAATTGTGCATAGTCTGTTGGCCGTTGAGATTTACACGTCCATTTAAGATTCTTTTAACTCAGTAAAATTCTAATTTTACGAATGCAGAGTCTTGCAACTCTTTGAACACACATTTTCATCTACTTTTAAAAGTTCTATGTCCTATGCTGATCAGGGACCCTTTTAGCAGAGTCTTGCACTGTGTTCTTGCAGTGTCTTTTGGTTTTGCAGTTCAAAATCAGTGGGGTTTTAGGACTTCTTTCAGAAGAGGCCTTCTGGATTAGGTCACGCATCGTTGAGTGGGCATTGCGTGGTCTTTGGCGAGCTGGAAGGTGCAGGGTAGCGGACTTGAACCTTGACTTGGTGCTGAGGCTGTGTCTTCATGGCTGGCTGCGGGAGTTCCGGGGAACTCTGTGATTTTGGAGTCTGGCTTTGTTGTAGTTCTCGTGACCTCTGTGACCGGAGGGGGCGGGGTTCTTGAACTTGGGCCCAGACGGTCAGGTGTTTATAAGTCTAATAAAAGCTCAGAGCAGTCTAGCAGGTCTTTGCCAATCAGAAAGGGGTACGTGTCCATTTGTGAGATGTACACCGGGTGGGTAGTACTCAAAGGACCAATTGTCAGGTGAATGGGAGCTACCTGTTCGAGCCGGATGTCGTTCTGGCTGTACGACTGCACATTGAGCTCACACGATTCGGATGTAAGAGTTCGATCTTGTCTCATAGCTTTAGCTCTGAGTTTTCCAAAAAGTTCAGCTGATATCAAAGTAAGGTCTGCGCCGGTGTCTACCAGTGCTTCAAGTCTCACGTCATTTTCCAAAGTGATGGCTAGGTAGGGTTTCCGGGCCACCCCCTTTTCGATCAGGTTCCCCAGGAGCTTTGGCGTCCGGGTTGGTGTGGTGATCGATGGGCGGTTAGGGCCGGTCTCGTGTTGTTCGCTGTGGAGGCAGGTAGACAAAGCAGCATTTCCTGGGTCTTTGTGATGTTGGACCCAGTCGTGGGAAACTGTGCTGTCATGCTTAGGCTGTGCAGCTGTCAGCTGTGGTGGCTGGGTGATGCTGTCACTTTGTGGTGTGACAGTAAGCTCTGTGGTCTGATGCTCATGAGCAGTGTTCTGGGTGCCTGTTTCAGGCCTTACGCTTAGACGTAGGATGTCTGGGTTTGAGTCTCTTGGTGATGGGGGTTGGCTATTTCTGGGTCGCCGGCTGGCTTCCCATAATCTTTCAGAGCGCTCGCTCTGGTGCCTTGGATGAGCACCGTCACGGCCGTGGTGCCTTCTGCTGGCCTGGAACGGTCTTGACTCTCCGTAAGAAGGGCTGTGGTGTTGTGGGGCGCCCTCTAGAGGCAGCTCTGAGTAGTGTTCAGAGACAGAGTAGATTGTGGGGTCTTTAAAAGTCTTTTCGTACACAGATTTTGCTTAATGTGAGCTTTGTGGGCCAAGTCTCGTAGCTGTTGGGTAGACATGCTACGGGGACAGGCCAGGATGCCTAAGTAATGACTCACTGTGGGATGCAGATTTCGAAGGAACAGAGTTCTGAAATTGACATCCTCTTCCATACCTGGCTGGTTCCGTGCTCCGAAGTAGGCTTGTCCGAGTCGGCTGTAGTAGGTCTGTGGGGTTTCAAGTCGGGCCTGCTTGAGGTCCATGGCGGTGAATAACCCTTGGTCTGATTCTGGATCAGAGAATTCACGGATCAAAGCTTGTTGCAGCTGCTGGTAGTCCGTTTTGATAGTCTCTGGTTGACGGTCCATGAAGCTGCGCACCTCACAACTGGAATTAATTCTTAGCAGGTACAATCTGTTCCATGCGGTCGCGTTGGTAACAGTTTGTAAGTGAAAGTCAATGTCTTTCAGGTATGCGTGCACATTGTGGCCTCCTGCAGGGTTCGGAGTGAACGTCGGGATGCTTCTGGCCAGCTTGTCAAGTTCTTTGGGAGCCATGCCGTGGTTAGTGGCAGGGGTTCTTTGGAAAGGCTCTCCCCCCCTCGCTGCTGACGGGGATTCTTGTTGGCTGGCTGGTGGTGTTCTGAACAGCGGGCTTTCGCCCTTCTTTTCAGCTCTGGGTTGTTGGCTGAAAGGTGCGGACGGGTTGGTCAGGAGAAACTTTGTGGTGTGTGTTTCCCCTTCCCGGTCACTCTGCAGTCTATATGAGTGTTTCAGCTTTCTGTGAACAATGTCAAGTTCGTCTTTGAGATCGTGTCTCTGCTGAACAAGCTCGTGGATTTTAGCTTGGGCCGCTTGCAAGTGTTTTTCGCAGGCCTTGGCTTTATTGTCTCTTTCTTTTAGTTCAGTCTCTGCTCTTGCAAGGAGAGCTTCACCTTTTCGGAGTTTCTTGTTGAGTTCCTCTCTGGTTCCTTTCTCTGACTGCTCTTTTCGGTCTGTGTGTATACGAAGATCAGACAGGGCAGTTTGAAGTCTTTCCACTTCCTTCTGTAGCTCGGGGTCGGTGTCATCCTCTTCCTTGGTTTCGAGGAGTAGTTGTTCTAGACGACTGTGGATCTGGGCCTCCTCCGCTTGCATCTTTAGCGTTGCTACTTCATGCTCCAGGGCGATGCGGCTCCTTTCGTGGAGGCGTGCTTGTGCAATGAGCTTGTGAGCGAGGTTTCCGACGTGTCGGGACCAGTCTTTGTCGTTGTAGCTTTGACTCGGTTCGTGAGCCGTCAGCTTGTCCAAGTCGGCGTCCAGCTGCTTTTGGCTCGAGGGCTCTGAGTCACTGGCGACCTTGGGCAGGAAGGTAGTCATCATGGCTTTCAGCCATGTCTCGAGGTTGCCCCAGTGGACTGCGGGGCTGGAAGACCGGAACATACTGGCTCACTGTGGGCGAGAGGAACACAGCACACACAAAGAGACCAATGCAAGTTCTTTTACGAGCTATAATACTAATACGGGCGATGCCGTCTACCAGAATTTCGGCTAACTGATGCAGGCAGTTAGAGTTATGTGGGGACAATTTGCATAGGTCAGCGTGGGGCCTAAATAAAGATTTTGACAGGGCGGTAGCCTAGTGGGTCATCTGTTGATGCTAACGGCTTGGTTGTCAACCTGTTATTTAGCTTTCCTTGGTGTCTCTCGTAGGTTCAGTCTCTAGGTGAACTGAAAGGAACAGATCACAACAGAACAGAAAAATAGCAAGATGGGAAAGATTGAAGTAAAATGAAACAATAAAAGTGAATAGGTCTGTAATGAAATGGAGTGAAAAATAACACAGGAAGTGTTACAGGGGATAAGGAGGCCTGAGCCTGCTATGTGTGGCTTGGAGAAAAGGGGATGGGCCAAACACTTAAATGACCGGGGGAATATCTAATATTCTGTGGCCTATACTAAGTGGATGGGTTTTACCTTATGTTAGCTTACCTGGGGTGATTTGAGGTCCTCCCTGGTCGGAGCCAGCGTCGCGGTCAATCTTTCCGTCGTCCCTAAACACTCGACCGCAGTGTCCCCGGGCCCCTCCGTTCATCTGTACCAAGGTGCGCCCTCTCAAACAACTTGACTTTAAACACAACCGGCAATGCCAAGGTGTCAACCTGCCAGACGGCACAGCAAAGTGGATTTTCCCCAGAACCCTCAAAAAGAGTGGCCCCTCTTCGGGCCTTGGTTTGAGTAATTATTCCAAAATTGCCTTGTGTGTCGACTAGTGTGGTTGACTTCCCTTTGGAGTGCCAAATTGCTGAGTCTTATTGCGTGCCGCACCAATGGAAAGAAACAGAATGGGTCCGAGACTCACGCACGGCAGGCGTCGGTAACGCCGGTCAGACGACCCCGCTCGCTGGAAACCAACCAGGGATGACTGTCAAATCACCACAGCATAAGAGAGTGTTCTACCTATGAATACAAAACAGGATGAAGAACAAGTGAAACTTAAAGTGAATTAAGGCTTTCTTTGTCTAAACCAAATTGAGTACTTATGTAGAAAATAAAAAGTAAAGGCTTTACTAAATAATGGTAAAAACAAAAGGGAATTATGACAATGTTAATTATCAGAATCACCTAATCCCCAAACGAAGAGATATCAATAAGTAAAGCAGGTATGTCACAGGAGGCAAGCTGTAGTAGCGGGTTTGTGCCACAAGGGGGCGTACTTCCTCTCAGTGGTCAACCTGGTTGAAAAGACAGCTTAATTTAAATTGCAATTCAAACTGGTTTGAACTCAATTTAAATAAGTGTATAAAGAGATGTTAAGTAACATCTAATCTAGTAAGGATACAGTTGTGATGAAGTATCAATACGAAGAATAAATAAAAAAATAAAAAAAATAAAAAAAAATTGAACTGAGAAAGTTAATTCAAATTTAAATTTGAAATTTGTTTGTTTCAAACCAAATTTGAATAAGTGTAAGAAAAGTAAAGATCAAAATTATATCTGATGATGATCACGATTACTGTAAGGTATCAGTGATAAATAAAATAAAGCCAATGAAAAACTGGAAATATACCACTTCAAAACAGAATGAAAGGAGGAAAAGTGATACACCGTCTTAGCAGGGGATGCCACAAGGGTGCGTGTCCCTCTAAGTGGGTATCAGTGACTGACAGGCAAACACGATGTAAATTTAAATTCAAAATGGTTTAAAACCAAATTTAATTAAGCGTGTAAGGGAATTGAAAAATCAGGATAATATTTTATAATAATTAACGATAACAGCAAAGTATCATCAATAACTCTAAAACAATCAAAAGAGAAAAGTAGAGATACGCAATTCAAAATAGAATTTGAAAAGAGAGAAAAGGAGAGTTGAGTGAGCCGACTTAGAAGGTGGCCACTAGGTGGTGGACTTTTAGCAGTAAGAGAGCATTATCTGAAACGGCCCTCGCGTAATAGCACTCATGCATGCCGAAGTTAGAAGGCGGGGCGTAATTTGAGACTTCTAAACTCCCTCTAGTGTTTAGTAAGCGGAATTACAACCACTTTTTAATGTGATTCAAAAGCTAAGAGCTTTCAGCTAGCGTCACGCACTGATTTTCTGGAATAAATCACAAGTATACAATTAAGATCTCTGCGGATCTTTTTGGTGCTATACTGCACAAGAGTATATGGCGGGATTTCTTCGCCGCACATACACAAATGTGGACAACAGGAATTTTCGTCTGTTGGTTCGAACTCCAATAAACATTTTTCACAATAGCACTTATGATTTAAATGTATTAGATCTTCAATTGGGTAGCTACGCCAATTTTTTGACCAGGAGTTTATCGTTTTTGTTGAATATCACTGGGTTAACCCCGAATTCAATAACGATATATTGCATGCAAGGCCTATGTTTAAAAGGAGTCTCGCTTAAAAACATATTTATTCAAACCGGTAATACGCACGTGAGAATTCTTCATTCACAGCGATTTAAAACAAATATTAGAAATGTATCAACTGCAGAGGTATTTATTCATCTCTTAACAGGACATTTGTAATATTAAAGTACTGCAGTCTTAGCATTTAACAGTGCTAACAATTGTCTAGGCATATTTTTAGCAACTTGTTAAAAATGTAACGTTACTGACTTCGGCTTTTTGCCTCTGTCGGTTAGGAGTGAGTTCGCGTTGCGAATTATCTCACAATTTCATAATTTCATAGCGCGCACAAAAAAAAAAAAATTAATAACCATATACACAGATTGAAACTGGATTGCTCATAAAACAAAGTTTGAAATTGCCAGCGTCCTCCACCAAAACTGTAACAACATTTAGTTTTACATTAAATTAGCTCAAATTATATATAGGGAATTTTAATAATTAATCATGAATATGATTAATATATTGCATATTACAGTTAAATTATCGAAGTTGAAAATAGATTGATTGTACACACGAATGATCAATCACAACGAATTATAATTCCTCATTCATATGTCAATGGTCCATTTTCAGATCGATTATATGAGATAACCTTTAATGGAGTTAATTTAGCTATCGAACTGTTTGTCCAGCAAACGGCCGTAAGATTAACTTATCACTTCTCAACAAAGTTATCCCTTCTTATAAACTCCAAGAAATATCAATTTTCTGGCCGTGAACATTAATTTTCCTGTGTTTATAAAATTAGACTACGCAACGTAGTCAATAATGAAAGCTTTGTAGCTATGATCGAAATTTCATTGACTCTGTAAAATGAGCATTTTAGACAGACGGCAATCAAGAATATAATGGTTTTAATAGTTGGACTAATGATACATCGAACTACAATTCACACAGAATATATGTATATACACCCGAAACAAACAAAACGAAAAACATTACAAACACGAATTAAAATAGGATGAGAAAGAAAGATAAAAATGAGAGGGAGAGAGAGTTGGGAAGAGAGAGAGAGATCCGTAGGATCACAGCTTGGCAAAATTCACCTGGACATTTAAACCTTTAAGAGACAACACGGAAAAACAGTCTTAATGCTCTAAAATCTTGGTAACTCAAATATACTTGCATATAGTTCTCAGGTGTCTGAGCCCTGCGGCGTGTGTGAGCAGCTGGTCTTTGTGTGTTCCGTTGGAGCGTCACGTGGTTTGCTGCGGTCTGGAGCGCGCAGTTTCAAAGAAGGCTTAAAGGTCTTTGACGTAAATTACCAAATAAATAATTCAGACTAAGTTCATTTCTGGTGAAATGAACAAAGGAAAAACAAACTTAAACAAAAGAAAAGAAGAGGAAAGATCCCCCAGGGCGGGGATCACGAGTATGATGGTTACATCGGATCGAAGGAGAGGGAAGAGTCCAGTCAAAAGTTCCCTCGAAGAAGGGAGTTCCCCCAAAGATGCAGTTCTTTCTCCCCCCTCCTTACTCTTCCAAAACTAAAACCAAAAACCAAAACAAAACTAAAGATGAGGTGCTTGGTGGTCTTCTTTAAAGACACTTCTGTTTACGCCTCCTCTGGCGTGAATGCACCAATCAGCTGGGAGGAAAGTGTGCGGATAAGTGTTCCTTTGTTCCCTCGAGATCGACTTTGCATGTTTCATGACCATGATGTAAAAATGCGTTCAATTTTACTCCAGAGATGATAAAACATAGTAACATACATTTTACGGTTTGCACCTATATATATATGGTTTGGTCAGATCAAGAGGATTCTAAAGGTGTGAAGAACGACATACAAACATTATAGGAAAACACAGTTACATTAAAAATGCATCTAAAAACACCTCTGTTCATTTAGAATTATAATACGATCACATCTAACCCCAATGGAACATGGGCAAACATAAAAACATATCGAATATATCATAGTACAAGTCTCTCAATTGAGGAGATTGGAGAAAAAGTCCTTGTGTGTGTGTGTGTGTGTGTGTGTACTGTGAACGTGGCTGGGTCATTCGTTGGTGAAGATGTGGTGAACTTTTGCTCACCCCCCTCCCGGGCAATGATATGTGTGTGCGTATTCTTTGAATTGATGAGTTTTAAGTCTGGTTACAATGACCAGTGTGGTTCATCACACAAGGTTGTCTGTGTTTGTGAGGTGTCCTGAAGAGGGGACACCACGGGATCTCCGGCCAGAGAGGCGCTCCTGTTGGGTCACATGTGGTAAGACAGAGGACCCTGTGATTACTTATCAGCGAAAAACGCCACGGGGGCACTTCTGGCATCGGTCATTTAATTAAGTCCCATCGCCATTTGCTTGTGTGTGAATCAGTAACTTAAAAAGTCTCATGACATCTCCATTCTTCAGATTGTGAAAGAAACAGGAGTGTTTACTTAATTGGAGACTTAGTTGATTAAAACCACATGATTGCGCTGATCATCTGATTATTGCTACAATGGACTTACATGTGGCTATCAAGGATTTGAAGAAATCCTTAAAGCTAAACAAAGCTATAAGGAAAATTTTGAAAATAGGATGGCATCCAAAAATCCTGGCTCAGCATGGGCAAATATGAAAACCATAGTAGGCCTTCATAACTCAAACTGCAGTAATCAAAATGGTTTTAATTCTGATTTTGAACAGCGCTTGCTTTAGTTGGGCTCTTGACCCTTGATGATTGAGGACAAGTTTTTCTGTGGCTGTTGTAATTGAGTGTTTATGAAACATTTGATATGGCACAAGTCAAGGAAAAGATTGACCGGGAATGGTGGTCAAGGTTTGATGACGACAATCATCATTTAATGACTTGATTCACTGATCTCATTCTCTGTCTCTGGTTAAAAGGGTAACATATTATTAGTTTTATTTGAAACTGAGTTTCTACAGCATAAGAACTAGCAATATTGGCACTATCAGATAATATGAAGGATTTTAGAGAAAATGTAATTCATTACAAAAACTAACACAGATATCATGAATCAGCATATGAATCTCAACAATGGTGACCATTAAAAAACTATTCATACTGCAAAGCATGCTGGGTACAACCATAATACAAACCTTATCCATGGCTCCTAGCATGCGTTGCAGCATGAATCGCTTTTTTAATGGTCACCATTGTTGAGATTCATATGCTGATTCTTGATATCTGTGTAAGTCAGCATGATAGCATAGAGGTTTTTAAAATCTGATTGTAACAACAATGGGCCTTAAAGCAGAATCACAGTTCTTTTATAATGAATAATACAAGTTATTTATTACCTATTTAATCAGAGATTATTCTCTAGAAAAGATCAGAGAAACAAAACACCAAATGATGACTCATCTTTCCATAAATCATCATCAAAACACAACCACATGCTCATATTTTCTTTTAGCTTTTGTGCCATAACAAATGTGTTTAATAAAGACTCAGTTACAGCATCCAGAGGAAAAACTGGTGTTGTAAAGTCAAGGGTCAAGAGCCCAACTAAAGCAAACACTGACCACTATCGTGGTGTTTTTAAATGAAAAACAAATCATCTTCATCTAAACCTCTGTTCATTCACAATAACGACTTCTGTAGACGCATGACTCAAATAACTCAATAACTCATAACTCCAACTGGTTAATAAGTGAAGCTGGTAATGCTGTTTGTGAAGTTGCTCAATCCTCCTCTGAGATCTTCAGAGATTTAAACACATTTTATCTCAGTGATTTCATCTAATGTTGTGGTTGGAAGTCAGTTGTAGTTTTTGTGTTTCTCTTTCCTTCAGTGATCCTGCATGTTAACAGCAGGTGTTCGTCACTAATGCTCATTAATCACTTAATTAATCACTTAATTTCTTGACTGCAATATCTAGTTTTAGTGAACTCAAATGAAATAATTTCAGAGTACTCATAACTATTGTTTTTTTATGAATTTAAATGAATTGAAGTAATACGTTTCCTCAAATGTAATGAGTTAGCTTAATTTGTTGGGTTTTACAGTGTATTTTATCTTCAGTGATTTCATCTAATGTTGTGGTTGGAAGTCAGTTTTAGTTCTTGTGTTTCTCTTTCCTTCAGTAATCCTGCTTGTTAACAGCAGGTGTTCATCACTAATGCTCAACAATCACTTCATTAATCACTTAATTAATCACTTAATTTATTGACTGCAATATCTACTTTTAGTGAACTCAACTGAAATAATTTCAGAGTACTCATAACTATTGTTTGTTATAAACTTAAATGAATTGAGGTAATAAGTTTCCTCAAATGTAATGAGTTATCTTAACTCATTGGATTGGACTTTGTGTGTGATATTGTGAGCTAGCAGTAACTGCAAGTGCTCTGAGTTCATTTAAAGTTTGTCATTTCACTGTTTTTACTCAATAAAGTGAAGTTTCAGCTATATACAGTATTAAATGCAGTGTAAAGTTTAATTTTGCATTAAGAAATATTATTGTTTTAGTAAACTCAAATAAAATAAGTTCAGAGTACTCATAACTATTGTTTTTATAAACTTAAATGAATTGAGGTAATCTGTTTCCTCAAATGAAATGAGTTAGCTTAACTTGTTGGGTTTTACAGTGATAGGTTTTACAGTGTAGGATTATGTTTATTTTCTTCTAATAGGGTTGAAAAATAAGCAGATCTAGCAGCTTTTAAAGCCTCTCCGTAAGCAATCGAGCTCTCTTTCCATGAAATCCGAAATACCTCTAGTTTTGTTTTCTTCCAGTTTCGCTCCATTTTTTTGGCTGTTCTCTTAAGGGCCTGAGTGTGCTCGTTGTACCACGGCGTTGGACTATTTTCTTTAATCTTCTTTAAGCGCAACGGAGCAACTGCGTTTAAAGTGCTGGAAAAGAGAGAGTTAAAAGTTTCTGTTGCAATATCAAGTTCTTCTAAGCTATCCGGGATGCTGAGATGATGAAACTGATTAGGAAGATTATTGATAAAGCAATCTTTAGTGGCAGAAGTTATAGGTCTAACATATTTATAACACGGAGTCGGCTTTGCAGCCTTGGCTAAATGTAATTTAGATGAGACTAGATAATGGTCTGAGATGTCATCGCTCTGCTGCAGAATTTCAACGGCATCAACATCTATTCCATGTGATAATATTAGATCTAGAGTATGATTACGACAATGAGTGGGTCCTGACACGTGTTGTCTAACTCCAATTGAGTTTACAATGTCTTTAAGTGCCAATCCCAATGCATCTTTTTCATTATCTACATGTATATTAAAATCACCAACAATTAGAACTTTATCGTTAGCCAATACTAATTCTGATAGAAAGTCCGCAAATTCTTTGATAAAATCTTTATGGTGCCCTGGTGGCCTGTATACAGTAGCCAGCAGAAATCTCAAACGTGATTTATCGTTTACACTATATATTTTTACATTAAGCACCAACACTTCAAAAGAAGTATATTTAAAAATAGATTTCTTAGTGGTTTTGAAAATATTACTATAAATTACAGCAACACCTCCCCCTTTGTGTTTTAGACGAGGTTCATGTTTATAACAGTAATCTTGTGGGGTGGACTCATTTAAAGTAATGTAATCGTTTGGTTTTAGCCAGGTTTCTGTCAAACACAGCACATCTAGATTATAATCTGAAATCATATCATTAACTATGAGCGATTTTGAAGTAAGGGATCAAATATTCAGCAACCCAAGCTTTATCATTTGCTCATCTGTATTATATATGTTTTTTATTTGTTGAACATCATTACATTTTTTACCTGACGTTTTTTGGATTTCCAAATTCGGGGAACAGACACAGTCTCTATATGATGATATCTAGGTGAAAGAGGCTCTATGTGATGGGATTTATCTGACCTCGTCCTGCACAACATCGCTACCAGGCGCAATGTCCCTCTCTGTGATGATGTTTATGGTGCACCTGAGCCCGTTGAAGAACCAGACCAACCTCTGGTGGTCTGTCAGAATCAGGGACTGACTGGACGTATAGTAAGGGATGCATTTGTTAGACATTATTTTTGACAGGCTCATCTCTGATGATTGTTTCTTTGAAATTAATTTACGGTGATGAATGACCGAAAAATATTTTACTTTTACTTCACTATACTGAATAGCTTAATTGTTAGCCCATGTCTACTTTATCACTGTTACTACGGTTACACAAGTCAAGTGCAAAATATAAATAAAAGTATATCCACTAAATGATACAAATTGTGGCGGGAGAAAAGAGGGCCAGATTCAATGCGTGGTGAAATTACCCCTATGGGGCCTTTATTGAGTGGCAAACAAAAGGTGGGAGTTAGTGCAAGAGCTCCAAAGTTCAGGAAAGCTGAGGCTTCAGTGAGGTGGTGAAAGCGTGACAACTTGCTGGTGAACTGCAGCCTGGGTTCCTTAAAGATCACTGGAGCCTACAGGAGAAAAGTACCAGAGAAAACGTTAGTCTGGTCTTGGGATATCTCGTCTCCCCCTAAGCTTCTTTCTGTTGCGCTTATATCCTCTTCTCCTGATGGCTCTCAGGTGGCTCTCATTCCCTGACTCCGCCTCCTGGCAATTGGATCCACTACGTCTCCATGATAATGCTAACAAGTGCTCGGGGAGCTTGCCACAAAATGTATTATTTGACCAATTTTAAAGTTTTACTACATTTTCTTCCTGAAATCCACCTTGAAATCCTACCCCCTGTTGGGATCAGGATAATCCAGTTTTTTTTTTGGATCAAAGTAATCCAAATCCCACTGACAAGTTTTAAACAACAAAAAATGAAGGTTTGATCCAGATTAAAACTAGGATTGGATTCCATGATCTAATCTGATTTCAGATTCCTTCTTTCCTTTTGAACAACCCATTTTCAAGATTTGATCCAATCCGATAACCAAAATCCTATCAGTTTACCTGTGAACAACTGGCCCTAGGATTTGGATAACTTTGATCCCAAAAAAAAAACAGGATAATCCTGGTCCCAACAGTAGGATTTCAAGGTGAATTCCAGGAAGAAAATCTAGTAAAACTTTAAAATTGGTCAAATAATACATCTGTATCATTTATAGTGTATATACTTTTATTTATATTTTGCACTTGACTTGTATAACCGTTGTAACAGTGATGAAGTAGATAAAGTAGATATAGGCTACCAATTAAAATATTCAGTAAAGTAAAAAATAAAATAAAAATAAAAAGGATCTTGTCCCCATGAAATAATCAGAGGAGGGATTTCAGATTACAGAAACAGATTTCAATAACAAACAAAAATAATATATATATATATATATATATCCTCCTCAGGTGAAGAAGAACCCTAAACATTCTTTATTTTGTTAACTATTGGACATTTAGCCTTTTTTTTAAGACGTTTTCAAAATATCCACAATGTATTTTTTAATGTATATTTGTTTTTTATATGTTGTGGCTCAGATGAGGGATCATAAAATAAATTATGAATGGAAGTGGATGTTTATGTAATTTTTATGTTTTGTCTCAAAATAAGAACCACTTACAGTGACCCCATGTTGGCTCTTCTACCTGGTTTTTTACTGATAGCCCACATTGTGATATGTTTTCCCATTTAGAGCACTGGTAATCCAGATTTTGTCATCTTGAAAACTGTGTATCTGGATCAGGGTGATCCAGGCCAATGTTGCTTTGAAAAATTGGCATAAAAGTAAGACGGATTATATCCTGAATGGGAAAAAATGGGATTTCCAAATTCGGATTATTTTGATCCAGATTAAATGTTTTGAACAACTGGCCCAATATGTTTTACAAAAGTGGGAAAAGTTAAAGGCAAACATCTCTAATCAACAATCACGAGTTCAAGAGATGGAACAAAAACAAAAAGAGCTGAAACAAACTCAAGAAGCTCTGGAGCAGAACAAGAAAGATGTAGAAGAAAATAGAAACTTTGAGTATGAAGTTGAAGTGACATATAAAGAGAAGGTTGATATTGATCCCTCTGCAGCCTGTAAGGAATAAGCCTGAACCGTCTGTGAGGAGAACTGTCATTATCCAGGATGCTGCGGGTTGAAACCTCTGCAGGAAAGAGGACCTCCTGGGCTGAAGTTGAGAACCCCTGTAGTAAACACAGAAAAACTAGGCTGCGTCCAAAAGCTTATAGATGCTAGCTTCGGAGGACTCGCTCCAAGGGAGAGACTGAGAGACCGATATCTGAAGGCAGCATAGATGTATCCTTCACTGTCTTTGATGTCCCACAATCCTGTGCTTTTCATTCTGTGAAAGTTGAGCAAGAAAAAGGATGGCCTCTGAACGTTGTTTTCCACTTCTTTATTGTATAATCATTATATACATAATCATTATTTGACCTGAATCTCTGATTTAGGTTAACTTCATTTATTATAGCAGCACTGTCCTTGTTCAGCATAATATTTTTAGCATTTTTAATGTAATCCAAAGGATTTCTTTAACTTTCTTCTGATACAAAACCTTTGAAAAAAACTTTTTTATTTAGACACAGAGACAATTGACACCAATGGTGACAATTATAAAGCATGCAGTGTCCACAAATCAAAACTCATTCATGGCTCCCATCATGCACTGCAGTAGGAATAAATTAGGATCTGATTTGTCATAGTAATTTCCTTTATTCTTAATATTTTCTTTCATTTCTGCTGTTTTAATGTGACTTTTAAGTCGCTTGTTTTCTAATATTCAGAGGTGATCTGTTTATCTGAATATGCTGTTCGTCACCATTGCTTAGATTCATACGCTGAATCTTGATGTCATGTTGATGTGTGCCAACAAGAATGGTTCCATTCTTTCAGAATAACTTTTAAAAAATCTTTTATATTATTTTTAAAAACCTTGATTTTATGCTGTAGAATCTCAATCCTGCTATAGTCAAGAAAGTAAACCTAATTCAGAAATTAGGCTCTGTATGATTTTCGTGATTCAGATAATGATAACGTATATCAAAACACACCAAATCACCTTTTCCCTTTGTTCATCTGGCTGTCATAATTCAGTTTCAGCAGTCTAATTTTAATAACTGAAGGGTCATGACCCCAACTAAAGCAAACACTGATCTCCATCATGGTGACGTCAACGTTTCGATTTTCTCCTTCAGTGAGCTTGTTAACATCAGGTGTCTTCAATAACGCTCAATCATCACTCAATTAATCACTCAATTATCTTTTTAAATGCTTAGTGTTAATTTAACACTCATATTTGACCACTTTTACATTCTTGAGCCAAATACACTCCCAGGAGTGTTTAACCCTGGAGTTTTTGCTGTGTGTATTCAGTGATTGATTGAAATGTGTTTGTCTGAAACGTGTTCACTCTGATTCACTGTGCCCTTTCTGAAATCAATCATAGAAACAATAACTAAGAATTATTTATAACTATAAGCTCGCCTAAATATGTTAACTTGACAATTCATCATTTTATTGTATCACATTTGCATATACAGGATATTTCAGCTACATTTTTTAGAAAGAACATGCTTTTATAGAGGATATATTCTCATATAAAGGATATGCTCTTTGGGAAGGGAAATATCACACAATGTGCAGCTTTGTGCATTTATTTAAAAAAAATCAGGAGAAATGCAAAACAAAGATACAGTTGTAAGATACATACAGCACACACCCATACACATCAGTTGTTTCTGGAAGCAGTATTATTAATCATTTCATTGTATGGCATATTTAGTAAAGTGGAATTAAAAAAAATCTATTGAAAACAGTATACTGAGGTCTTCACTGCATGTCCAGGTTTGAACAATATTGGTCATGTTATAAAGGAATTTAGGAATATGTTACATTTTTATAGCAAATAAATGCAATTCATAGACGAAATGGTACTATGTACAGTTTTATGCAGTTAAAGTTCAGGCTCAGAGTGCTTTAAGACTCATTACACAAATGAATGTTTGTCCTAAATACTCCAAAGATTTATTCATATCAAACTCACCCCATCACATCATCTTTAAGATTTGTCTTTCTTCGCAAAAGTCCAGCTTTAGCTTTACTTTAAAAACTATAAAGTACTAAACACTATAAAGTATTTGTTCTTCATTTCAGTGATCATGATTTATAGAACTAGAATTAAAAGCAAGCTAAAATAATGATGTTAATGTTGAAACTTGTGACTGTAAACTATATTTAATGGGCAGCTGTCAATATAAATACAACATGCTTTATCAGTGCTTAATCAGGGCACGTCAACCTTTGGTAAACCTGAAATACTTTCGGACAAAAAAAAACAAAACAATTATCAACAGAAACATTGAGCCAACAGTCTGGTCTCAATAAACAGTATTAATATACTAAATACCATAATGAAAGAAACAGAAAACTGTCATTGGGGGTCACTTGATGGAGTTTTTCGGTTCCTTGCCACTGTTGCGTTTGGCTTGCTCAGTTGGGGATATTCAAAATAATTAACCAAGCATTAATACCATTGATCAGCTCTACCAAACGTGGATGTTTTTTCACTAAGAAACAAACATTGTTATGTTATTTGATTGATACTGTGAAGCTGCTTTAATACAATCTATATTGTGAAAAGCGCTATATAAATACACTTGACTTGACTTGATTGGGAAAAATCTGACATCTTCTTTCAGAAACATTGAGAATTGTCTTGTATTTCGGTGATATGTTGTTATTAATGAATGGAATGAGTCGTTTATTTCGAGCTGAATATCGGGAATGTTTGCTGAAACACTCGCCCTCTTGTTCTCCACAGGACAGGTACTTGAAAACCCGTTTTGACGAGAACTATTGAAATGTGTAAGCCAGAAGAGCTTGTATAATGATGAATGATGCAGAGACCGTGGAGCGCAGTGAGGACGCGGTTTCTGATCCGTCCCTGAGGTCTGTGAGCGTTATTTGCGCTCTGTGTCCTCGTGGGGCGACGGGCTGCTGTCTCTCGTGGGCAGGAGGTCATAGTGGCACGGGATGTGGCTGTTCTTTGGGAGGTCGTATGGATCTTGACAAAACGGCCCGTTGCAGTTGTTGTTAGAGAGCGTGAGAACAGAACTGATGGTCGGCTCTGGAAATGGAAGAATACAGGTTCAAACTGTTAGCAATAATGAGCAGTCATATGTCTTATGTGCATGGTACTTGAGGTTATATATTTTTATCTGACTAATTATCAATCAATACCAAGAATCAGTTGTGCTAAAAACTGTTCCGCAGGAAAGCCGAGTCCCACTGTGGGAAACCAGTGGCTTCAAACACGGTACAAAAAAACTGTTATGATGTTTTAAAAACTATTAAAGTATTGAAAAGATGATAAAACAATAATATAATAGTGCTACATTTAATATCACTTAATATGAGGGGGGCTCAGCCACCAGAGATGCAGAAGGGATATGGAAGACTACTAGAATACTGTATCATGATTCATATGTTTCCTATGGGTTTGCTGCACTGGATGAACACGCAGTGCCACGGGTCAGCTGAAGACTGCTGCCACGTGTCTGTGCACAGGATTCACTGCTCTCGTTCACATCAAGACAAAATACTGATGCAAATCAGAAAATAACAGTGTAGATGAGATATACGCAGTTTCAATAATTAAAGACTTTAACATGCCTAGGACAATGATGGGCCCAAACAATGTGACAGTTCATGTTATTTTTTCATTAACAATAAAACTGACTAAATAGTAGAATGTATTTTTATTCTTTAAAAACATATACACTGCCTGGCCAAAAAAAAGTCACTGTTTGGATTTGCATTGTCAATACAGGATCTTTGAATTTTGAAAATGTATGTTATTTCCATCAAGAGGTGCATCAATGTTTGCTCAAGATCTGTATTGCCAGTGCAAGAGTCCAGCACTCTGTAAAGTGTCCTCCAGCACATCCCAAATACTCTCAGTGGAGTTAAGCTCTGGATTCATGAGTGGAAATGAGTCTTCATGCTCCTCTCAACCATTCTCTCACACTCTGAGCCTGGTGGTGAATCTTGACATTGTCATCCTGGAATATGGCCATGATGTGTTTCCTACATGGTTTAAGAAATGAACAGCTACACGTTTAAGGAACGAAAATATATTTCCATATATTTATGATCAATATATATGATGTAAATATACTGAAAAATAATGGAATTTTATATATATCAAAATATATCAATAATATATTGCGTTATTATATTACAATATATTAAATAATACATAAGGAATTGCCACTTTGGAAATACATTTACAATATACTTACACTGTAAAATGTAGTTAGTAAAAGAGCATAATTAGAAAACATGGAAAAGGATTGCCTTAAAATGGATGTTTTACTCAAAGTCATGTGTTTCTACTATAAAAACATACAAAAGAGTGTCAGGACAATGATAGATGGTGTGCAGTAAATAGTATTTATTGTTGATGTCATAATCATCATAAAAAATTTTAAGCCACATCATCAATAAATGCCCATCAGATCATACCCAGCACTTCTATTGACTTTTTTTTTAGCCTCAACAACAGTGTCTTAAAACCTAGTTAGGCAGCCAGAGAAAAATTAATGTTATACAGTCATGAGCCCAACCAAAGCAAACACTGATCTCCATAATGGTGACTGAAACTTTTTATTATTTTCAATAAATCATCGACATGTAAACCTCTGTTAATTCTCAATAAGAACTTCTGTAGATGTCTGACAGAAATAAAGTCAAACTGTTAGTAATAAGTGAAGCTGGTAATGCTGTATTTGTTGTTTAACCCTCCTCTGCTGAGATCTGACAGTGTTTAATGTTCTGTGGGGATTTAAAGTGTTTCTGTTGTCTGAATTGTGTGTCACCATTGTGAAGAGTAGAGCCTGTGCTTCAGTCCAGCAGAAGACCAACACACAGATGATTTGTTGTTTTACTTAAAATGCAGTAATATATTGCAGTGTTTTTTTATTCTTCTTTAGTCTTTGCAGTTTAAAAAATACAAATAAATGTTCAGTCCATATCATTGTCCCAACATTATAATGTCTTTGTTTAGCAGCTTACAATTGAGTAAAATCTCATTTTCCTACATGTTGTTCAAGTATGCTCATTTAGATATAGTGTAAATATATTTTCAATACATGAAAAGCTGCAATTCCTTATGTTTTATTCAATATGTTGTAATATATATCACAATATATTAATGAAATATATTATTTCATATAATTTTCAGTATATTTACGCCATATAATATATTGATCATAAATAAATGGACATATATTTTCATTCCTTATAGTGTATTAGTTGTATAGTACATTATAGTTGTTGATCGGTATGATCTCGGGGCCTGTGGAGTGATTTACTAAGCATAAGCTGGAGCATTACGCAGTTGTGTCTACGCAAGCAGCAAATGGTCTATTGTTCGTATCTCTGCGATTATGCGCTATACACTATGATGAAAGGTTAAAGTTAAAGGTCACATGTTTAGCTGCATAAAAATAATGGCACGTTCTTTCATTTCAAGGGTAATGTTACAATAGCTATGCTTAACATGTGTATGCCGTGTCAGAGCATGCTCCTGTCTTTCATCATCACTCCTATGGCTTTTCATTTTTCAAATAAGAGTATAAGGGTGTCTTGCATGTCTTACGTGCTCACAGCAATGTCTGTGAATGTATTGGCAGTAGGAAGTTAAGCTGTAGCAAAACCAATACATTAACATTGCCATGTTCATTACCATGCCAATCTCTATTACCATACCAATCTCCTGAGAGTTTTCATGACAGATCTGCAATAATGATCCAATCATAGACTCTTAAGAATTTACGGTAACACTTTATTTTGATGGTCCCTTTTGAACATTCTGGTGACTATAAGTAACTTTGCAACTACATGTCAACTAACTCTCATTAGAGTATTAGTGTACTGTCTGCTTAATATCTGATAACTCTTTATTGTGATGGTCCTCCAACAGACTGACTACTGACTATAAGTAACTATGCAACTACATGTCAATTTACTCTAACCCTAACCCTACCAGTCTACTAATACTCTACTAACACTCTAATGAGAGTTAGTAGACATGTAGGTGCAACGTTACTTATAGTCAACAGAATGTGTTAAAGGGACCATCCAAATGAAGTGAAACCGAATTTGCCTATTTAAATCCAAACAGCGACTCTTTTTTGTTTTTGGGCCGGGCAGTGTAGTTTGCCAACATTAAGTTCCTATAGTAAACAGCTTCATTCTGTCGTGTAAGTCTAAGAACCTATCATTATTAGCAATAAAGAAGATTCATTAAAGATTTTTTCTTCTTTGAAAACATTGTTCTTGGATAGTTTTTATCTTGCATTGTTGTCATAGCTTTTTTAATCAGAATCGTTTAATTAGACTAAAACAAAAACTGTTTAAAAACTAACACTGAATTGGTGGCTTCACAAGCATTTTACCATACAACAGCCAACAACATTGGTAGTTCCTCTATGCCATGTTTGTTTGTAAGCTTTTACAGCCACTGGAGCAGAAGAAAGAAAGAGTGCAGGGATTCGAGCTGTGGTGCGAGTGCTAATGGAAGAGTCTTCAGCTGCTTCTCGAGCGGTTAGTGGAAGAGAGACGTGGTGACGGAGAGATGTGTGGACAGGCGATTCTTCCATGATAGGCTAACAGTCTTTAGCTCAGATCTTTCAGCTGCAAGTGTCATTATTAAACCGGTTTCCTCATCTGGATGCAGGGCTGATAGGAGATTATAATGTATGTACACGTTTCCCAGCCGCCGACATGAACACGACAGCTGACTCATGTGGAGCAGGTTCACTCAACACAGCAGAAGCACAGGAGTCACTCCTGATAGCTTTGGACGTACATTACACCTGTGCACAATTACTCGAGACTCTTACAGAGTGGATTCCCATGTGTAGCACCATCAAGGAAAGACTGTTCTCCCATGGAGCAACATCGCAGCGAGTACAAAATAAGAACTTTTAAATATTGAAACATATTTGAGAAAATATTAATAGTCGGGTTCATTTCTATTACAGTGATTATGTCAGCTTTGAATAACACAAACAGTGAGCAGGTCCCTGCTATTGCTGGATTTATTATCCTCTTACCAACTTCGTAGACGTTTTTGCTGGCAGGACTGGAGGCATTTATCTCAGCATAGGGTGAATCTCTGTGACCAGGAGACTTCATCTCCACATACCCACACTCAGAGCTCTTGGCCAGCAGCAGAGGAGGGTCTTTGATGGTGGCGTACGGGTTCTCTGAACTATTGAGAGAGCAGGAACTGGCATGATAGGGCACACTCTTTACAAGATCTACAGAGAGAGAGAGAGAGAGATCTGTTCACATCGTCATACTGTTTATAGTTATTACAATTATTAGCATTTTAATATTATTAAAAAAAACTCCACCCACATTTCCTCTCATCATTTACTCACCCTCATGTTGTTCCTAACCTGTATGACTTGCTTTCTGCATATGGAACACAATAGAAGATATTTTGGAGCATGCGATCGGACCCCATTAACTTTCATTGTATGCAGTATGGACCAAAAAAGCCTGAGACATTTTTCTAAATATCATCTTTTGTGTGCCACAGAAGAAAGATATGCATACAGGTTTGGAACAACATGAGCAAATGCTGCCATTTTTCCTCTCTTGCTTGCTAAGCGATCACTTAAATTTTATCAAATTGAAAAATTCGCTTAAAAATGCTTTTTGCATTTATGAAATACTATGGGGTTGCAGTTCTTGTATTTGTTTTTTGTTTTTTTTTATATGCTCTACTTAACTGTATGTGTACTTTTGATGTATCTGTGAAGCACTTTGGTCAACATTTGTGTTGTTAAAAGGTGCTATAGAAATAAACTTTGACCTTGACCTTTGACCTTACCTCGAAGTGATTTTCCCATGTAACGCCTGTCAACTCCATAAGCTCCTAATGAGAGAATCAAGATAAGACAGAAGAAGTTAAATTCATGTGGTCCTCTTGTTGACAAAGCTCACAGCAGCTATGAATAGAGCTAAAGATGCTGATGCAGTGTGTTAGAAGACGTTGAAATGACACATTAAAGCTGCCATTGGCGCTCAGGAAACACACATGGATGAAAACTCATCAGTTCGAAGACCATGTTGGACATGTTATTGTAAAGCAGTTTGAAAATAAAAACGTCGTATTAGTTAGTAAATGCTGGGCTGCCGGGCATTATACATTTCTGTAGGTTATTGGAGGTCCCACCGAGCTCATTGAAGGACCCGCCCTGCTTCCAGTCGGCCGGTAGAGTTCCCGTGTGATCGAGCAGGGAAAGCCGTTTCCTCGGCTCAGCGTTCTTCAGGTTCACAAACAACTGGTTGATCTTCGGTTGTCAGGAAAAACAAAAATCAACAATTATAGCAAGAGTTTTCTACAACATTCCTCATAATTCCTCAATCCTAGAAATCTACAGTACAGAGCTGGTCAGTTTGTGCTCTCAAACCATGTTAGCTCAGGTATTTACAATGTTTGTTTTAATTAGAAAGGCGATTTTGGATTTATGAGTAAAATAAGTGCCTGTGCTCAACATTCTTTGAACAGACATTTCCTACATATTTAGTACAAAAATACACACCTAATTTACTCAAATCAAAAACTGCTTCTAACAACACATAGGCAAGGTGATGGTGAATTAGCATTCTGGGATGGCCCAAAAAGTGGCTTCATGACTGAAAAGCTCTATTTAGCATAGCATTATCTTTTGAACAAGTTCCCTACCAGGATAAGCAGCCCAATTTTTTTGTCCTTCATTTCAAGAGCTGTTGAACAATTACAGCGTCAGTTAGTAGAGTAAAGCAATGAGACTTCTTAAAAACACCTTTCCGTAGGGCAGGTTATTGGTGTGCGGCGGGCTGCTGCACTGGGTCAGCGTGTGGTAGCTGGGGTTGGAGAAATAGTTGCTGTTGGGAAGAACATCAGTCTGCGGGAGCGACTCTGGAAACAGGAGCAGCAGCACAAACAGACACAGTTACCACACTGCCAATGCCCACTAGCACAGTCCTTCCACTTTCTACCTCCTCTGTGTTCTCTGTGTTGACATCAATAACACTGAACCTGCTGAAGCGTTCCTGAAATATCTTTTTTCTCTCCAAATGTGCTTTCTGAATAATGAATAAATATATTTCCCTATAACCTGCAGCAGTCCAGTGCTCAGCTTCTCATAAACAGTGTTTTTCACTTATGCTTTATATTACATAACACTTATTAATAAATTTGACTAAACATGAATTTGCTTCTGTGTGTTGGTGCTTATTCCAACATTCCAGTCTTATAAAAAAGTTAAATGCATATTTTAATGCAAACATTGTTGCCAGCAATTTACTGTTAATTGTACAGTTCTTTACTGTAATCTACATTATCTTACTGTAAAAATTTGCTAAATTAAAACTTAAGTAGGCTAATTTCACTTGCAGAAACCAACTGTCTCGAAGTGACCAATGTTTTAACTGAAATGTATAAAGTATTAATTATGTGAGCAAAGTGTTACTGTGAAACACTTTACTATTAACATTACTGACCACTAAATAACTACTGTACATAAAAATATTTATACTGGACCAGCAACTACACAGTTGCTGCCTGTTAAATAAAGCAACATTCAGTATATCATAAATGTTTCTTGATCTTCTCCTGGACTGAAGCACAGGCTCTACTCTTCAGCACAACGGTGACCCAAAAAACTAAATTTTACCGTAAACTACTGGCAACACTGTTGGTCCTAGTATATACCTGTTTTATAACTTACAGTCTATTACTGTTAAAATACTTTTTGTGGGTATGTCTTTTTATCTTACATTGTTAACCCTTTTCAACCCCACAGGAAAATCCACACCAGAAAGAGTAATAAGTATCATTGACGCAGTGTTGCAGTGAGATATTAAGTGAATATGTAAGTGACTGTTGAGCATTAGTGATGAACACCTGCTGTTAACAAGCAGAATCACAGAAGGAAAGAGAAACACACGAACAGAAAATAGAGAAACACAAGAACTACAACTGACTTCCAGCCATTACACATTATTACACTTATTATGAACCAATATGACTTTATTTCTGTCATACATCTACAGAAGTTGTTATTGGGATGTTTAATTGAAAATGTTTGGTTTGAAGTTACCATGATGCAGATCAGTGTTTGCTTTAGGTGGGATGCTGACCCTTAACTTTTTAACAATAGCTTCTCTATTGCTGTTCAAATTGTGTTTTTGCAAGCCTCGCGGTTTGCGAATGATTGCGTTTATGATGATTGTGATGACATAATCATTATGTAGCTTGTTTATTCACTGATCTCATTCAAAGTTTAATGTCTATTGAAAGTGTATCATTACCACCACTGTGAAATTACAGTAATGAGCTATAATGATGATTTTTTTTAACACATCATGCACAACCAAAAAAAAAAGAGCTGCACTGTACTGTAGAAACACAGAGATATCAAGAATTAGCACATGAATCTCAACAATGGTGACAATATTTTTTTTATTCATGCAGCAGTGCATGCTGGGAGTTTTATACTATCCTGCATACATTGCGACATGAAACTTTTGTTTGTCACCATTGTTGAGATTCATACGCATATTATGGATATTTGAAAATATTTACAGATGGCTCTAAAAAATCCAAGGATCATTGTGGTATTGGAATTTATATTCCAGAATTTTGAAAAAGTTATGGGTATAGAGTGAGTAACCATTTATCAGTATATTCAATAGAGATGACTGCAATAATTACTGCCCTTAGGTAGGCTGAAGAGATTAACCTCTGAGATCTGTTATATGTACTGACTCTTTGGCAGTATTACGAAGTATTATAACAGATAATGCAATGCGTGAAGATTTGGTATTAGAAGTAAAACATCTTCTTTTAAATCTTATAAGCCTTGGATTAGTGGCACAGTTCTGTTGGATTCCAGGACATTATGGAATTGATGGCAATGAAATTGCTGATAAGTTAGCTAAAAAAGCTCTGAAATTAGACCAGGTACAAATTCACATTCCATTGGGTAAAGGAGATGCTAAAGCTTTAATAAAATCACAGATTATACTAAAGTGGCAAGATGAATGGGAGTTAGAGAATAATGCCAGACATTATCATAGGAACCAGAACTGTGTTGGAGGGAAAAGAATCACCTCATTGGGTCTTAATAGGCATGAAGAAGGTATGATAACCAGATTGAGGTTGGGCCACACAGGCCTTAATTCCACTTTATCCTTAATAGGTAAAAGTAATGGCATATGCTCTGAATGTAAAGTATTGGAGGATGTCACCCATGTTTTATTTAAATGTAAGAAATGTGATAAATTCAGACAGAAATGGAAAGACGCTGATGCAGAAAATGATATTCATAATATTTTACAGGAGCAAGGAATGCAGGGCCAAAGAAGCAAGTATTTAATTATATATCTTAATGATACTGGTTTAAGTAGAAGATTTTTTTTTTTATGATTTGATGTATCATTTGCCAACGTCCTTTTTACACACTCCTGTGTAGTAGTCCAGTAGGTGGCGGTATATATTGTAAAGATATGATCTGCCATTAATCAATCAGAAGAAGAAGAAGAGATTCATACGCTGATTGTTGATGTCTGTGTGTGTTTGAATCGAGCAGGATTTCAAAATATTTTAATGCACTATATGATTTCAATATCCTTCAGAATAACTGGTTACAGAAACATTGCTGTATTTCATGTTGTATGATAACAGATATATGATAAATGTTAAATAACCATAAATTCAAAGCTTATATAAAGGACGAGATCAGAGAATAAGACATGTCCAGAATAATTATGGCATCATCACAATACCCCAAACCACCTGATAAACTTTCTCTTGGCTTTAACTTGCCATAACTAATGTGCTTTATAAACTCACAGTTACATCAGCAGAAGAATTAATATTATAAAGTCAAGGGGTCAAGAATTCGGTTCGCGTACCTAACCCGAAGTGATAAAATAAAATTCTGTATCGAATGTATAGGCAAGAGAAGTAGTTTGTTTAGGCATGGTTTGTAGGGAATTACAAACCTGCGCACATATATTCAAACACACATAACTATAGAATCAATTCTTAATGCGCATGTGAACACCATCAGCGTTTATCACAGGTTCAGTTTAAAGTCTGTTTAGAGAGAACGGCGTCGTCTTAGCAGCCCCTAATTTAATAGCAAATGATCATTTCGATGGAAGTGAATCAATCAAAACTAACTTTAGCTGGAAAATAGCATTATTCAAGAACCACTATAAAGCCAAAATCTCTTTTACCTACATTTATAATAGTCTTTGGAACAGTCTTCCTAAAATTGTCCGGGAAGCAGACACACGTCAGTTCAAAGCTAGACTAAAAACACATGTCTTTGACCTAGCATACACATAACACTTCTATAATACAATATTAGGCTGCATAGATTAGGTCAGCCGGAACCAGGAACACTTCCCCTAAATCCTGATGTACTCGTTACATCATAAGAAGAATGGTGTCTATGCTCATTTTAGTGTCTTTGTTTATCCTGAGGTTTACCGCAGTCCGCCGTATCCAGATCTGATGACCTGCGCCTGGACGCGACGACAACTCTATTCAATCTCAACTCCATTCTGCCACTGATGGAGTTCTGGTTCCTTGCCACTGTCGCCTTGGCTTTTGGCTTGCTTAGTTGGGGACATTTAATATTCAACAATATTATTGATCTGCCTTACTTAAGATGGACAATGATGCAATTTTCTTCTAGAAACAAACTTTGTTGTATTATTTTCATGTTATCTTTCTGAAGCTGCTTTGATACAATCTGTGTTGTAAAAAGTGTTATATAAATAAAGGTGGCTTGACTTGACAAGAGAAAAACTACTGTTAAGAAGTCAAGGGTCAGTATCCCACCTAAAGCAAACACTGATCTCCATCATGGTAACTTCAAACCAAATATTTTCAATTAAACAGCTCAATAACAACTTCTGTAGATGTATGACAGAAATAAAGTCATACTGGTTCATAATAAGTGTAATAATGTGTAATGGCTGGAAGTCAGTTGTAGTTCTTGTGTTTCTCTA
This sequence comes from Meda fulgida, assembly GCA_030578275.1. NCBI lineage: Eukaryota > Metazoa > Chordata > Actinopteri > Cypriniformes > Leuciscidae > Meda > Meda fulgida. Next base: position 144,483 of record CM060625.1, on the reverse strand, counting down.
TTTTCTGTTCGTGTGTTTCTCTTTCCTTCTGTGATTCTGCTTGTTAACAGCAGGTGTTCATCACTAATGCTCAACAGTCACTTACATATTCACTTAATATCTCACTGCAACACTGCGTCAATGATACTTATTACTCTTTCTGGTGTGGATTTTCCTGTGGGGTTGAAAAGGGTTAACAATGTAAGATAAAAAGACACACCCACAAAAAGTATTTTAACAGTAATAGACTGTAAGTTATAAAACAGGTATATACTAGGACCAACAGTGTTGCCAGTAGTTTACTGTAAAATTTAGTTTTTCTGGTCACCGTTGTGCTGAAGAGTAGAGCCTGTGCTTCAGTTCAGGAGAAGATATAGAAACATTGATGATATACTGTGTGTTGCTTTATTTAACAGGCGGCAACTGTGTAGCTGCTGGTTCAGTGGAAATCTCTTTATTTACAATAGTTTTTTAGTGGTCTCAAATGAAAGTTAATGGTAATCCTTTGCTCACATTATTAGTGCATTATAAATTTTAGTTAATACATTTAGAATGACAGTTGGTCATTTTAAAGCAGTCGGTTTCTGCAAGTGAAATTAGTTAACTCGAGTTTTAATTTAGTGCATTTTTACAGTACCATACTGTAGATTTCAGTAAAGAACTGTATTCATAAAATGATGTGACAACTAGGGATGCACCAATATGAAATTTTTGGCTGATACCGATAATTATTTTTATTTGAAAGCCAATAACCAATAAATTGGCCGATGAATCTAAATCCGAGTTTTTTTTTAATTTTTGAAAAACTGATTACAAAAACAACAGTCTCACCATTAAAATTCATGTCTCAAAGTCCCAAACACACAATTATAATATTCTCATGATAATTTTATGTAGCCTATATGACAGACTTGGGCTGCACGTTAACTATACTTATACAGTTAAATACCTTACTGTATTTTCCTTTTTTGAAGTGATTCCAATCATATTTCAAGCGATTCAAAACCATCATGTTGAACAGTGCACATCTGAAGTGTCTTTAATATATCTGCCAGATTTTTTTATTGGGCAGATAACTGTAAAACTTCCTGAGCAGATGGATCATTACAGTCATCATCGTGCACTGACCTGTGACGGCGTAATCGGTGTTGGCCCTCATGGTGGGTGTGTACGTGACCGCAGGCATCGTGGATTCTTTGCCTTTCTGTTTCTTACGGTAAATGATGAAGAGGAGGAGGAGGATGAGCACGAGGAGTACCAGGACGGTGATTCCTGCAATGGCACCGATCTGATACGAGTCCACGGGCACAGCGGCACTCGTCAAACTGTTGAGATTCCCTACAATGATCACGCCAGCTGAGAAAGACAGAAACATTCAGTTTGTGCGTTCAGACGAAGCTTCATTGAGTGTGTGATCATGTGTGACGTCTGTGGCTGTGAAATCATCTACACTGGTGCATCTGTATCAGAGGAGGAGGCAAGGGAGGCAGTGCATTCGCAAAAAATTGGATGAGAAATATTACAAAAATAAAATACTAATATTACAAAATGTGACATCGTAATGCTGTTACACATGCTGTTAATGGGACGACTAATTAAAAGGCAAGTAAACAACTCAGACACTTAAATATTATCAAATTAAACTTGAAATGGCCTGAAAACATGATGACTGAGGGTTTTTTAGTGAGCGATCAGCTTGGAGAAGTTAAAGATACATCTTCGTGTCTAGTGAGCTTGATGACTGATGAAAATAAGTTGACTAATAAAAAGAACAGCTGAACATCAGCTCACAAATTATATTTTCTATATCTCATATTCATCTCATATTCATCAAGTATTCATTACTTCAACGACCTTATTGTTCTGCCTTAAATAAATACATTATTAGCTAACTGTGTGATCTGTGTGATGTGCAATTCTGAGATATATTGGACAGTTTCCTCTGATAACAGATCACTCTAAATTTTATGGAATACATTTTTATGGAATTTTGGAATAAATGTAAAAATGCTTTAAAAACACTAAAATAATGAGATTTATACTTGGTTTTAATAAATATAACATTACATAGTTATTGCAAAAATACAAAACAGAATTGTAAATGTGACAACATTTATTGTAACTGTGACATAAATTTACATTTGTATTACAAGGTTACACTTTATTTTAAGGTGTCAGTAATACACTGTAATTATAAATGTAAGCGCAGAGTAATAATAATGAACTACATAGGGTTAGGATGAGGGTTTGGTTTGGGGTTGATTGCATTTACTTATGCATAATAGTTATTAGTATATAATATAATAGTTATTACTACAGTAACTACATGAAACGTGTAACAAGGACAATGTAAAATAAAGTGTTACCAAAACAAACTTTTCCTCATCAATTCATCACACCACTGATCTGTATCTATTACTGCAGTTGAACTTATTTTGATCTTCTAAAAAGTAGGAAACAATGAGATTTACCCAATTTATCCTTTGCTGATTGTAAGTGAGCTTTCTGAAGTGTAAAAGGCAGCGGTCGTGAGTGCTACTGTAACGTTACCCTGGTCACAGCGAGTGCCCTTCCACCCGGGATTACAGTAGCAGGTGCCGGTCATGTGATCACAGGTGGAGTTATTGAGGCATTCACACACCTGCCGGCAGCCGTATCCATACGTTCCTGGGGGACACTCTGGAAGCCAGTGGGATAACGCTGGATCAGATGTAGACTCGTGCGTGTGTTTATCAAAGTGTGCTTATAAATATGTAAGTGTTTACTCACTCTGTTGACAGTGGCGTCCCATGAAGCCCGTGCGGCAGGTGCAGTGACCGGAGATGTGATCGCAGTCTGCGCCGTTCTCACACTGACACACCAGCACACAGTCCTTCCCGTAGAAGCCCAGCGGACAGCCTGCAGGAGAGGCACATGTGAGCGCACAGGTTCAGTGTCACACCCGTGCAGAGAGAGAGAGAGAGAGAGAGAGAGAGAGAGAGAGAGAGAGAGAGAGAGAGAGAGAACTCACGCTGTGTGCAGTAGAGCCCCGTCCAGCCGGCCGTACACTTGCACTCGCCGTCGTAAGCGCTGCAGAACGCCCCGTTGTGGCAGTTACAGGTGTGGATGCAGTTAGGACCCCACTGACCTGGAGGACAGGCTACGGGCACACACACACACACACACACACAGATCACACCCCTGCAGCAGTGCTGTCCAAACACACACACACTCCTGCAGCTGTGTCAGCAGATCACAGTGAACAGTTACTTTAAGTCCTGGAGGACAGGTTTACTCTTCAGTGGACCCACTTTATATTAGGTGTCTTTAGCTACTAACATCTAAATTAATCATTTGATACAATCATTTATTCATTAAATTGTTAATTATAATTATAAAACATTAATCATTTGATGCACTTATTGTGTACATGTTTTTATATTGTTTTACACTACCAGTCAAAAGTTTTGGATCGATACGATTTTGGTTTCACTTCATTTGGATGGTCCCTTTAACACATTCTGTTGACTATAAGTAACGTTGCACCTACATGTCTACTAACTCTCATTAGAGTGTTAGTAGAGTATTAGTAGACTGGTAGGGTTAGGGTTAGAATAAGTTAACATGTAGTTGCATAGTTACTTATAGTCAGTAGTCAGTCTGTTGGAGGACCATCACAATAAAGAGTTATCAGATATTAAGCAGACAGTACACTAATACTCTAATGAGAGTTAGTTGACATGTAGTTGCAAAGTTACTTATAGTCACCAGAATGTTCAAAAGGGACCATCAAAATAAAGTGTTACCAAGATTTTTTGTTTTTAAAGTCTCTTCTGCTCACCAAGGCTGCATTTATTTGATTAAAAATACAAAACAAACCAGTAATATTGTGAAAAAAATATTACAATTTAAAACAGCTGTTTTCTATGTGAATATATAGTAAAGTGTAATGTATTCATGTGTTAAAAGCTGAATGTTCAGCATCATTACTCCAGTCTTCAGTGTCACATGATCCTTCAGAAATCACTCTAATATGATGATTTGATGCTCAAGAAACATTTATGATTATTATCGATGTTGAAAACATTTGAGCTGCTTCATATTTCTGTGGAAACCGTAATGCACTACGATTCAAAAGCTTTAGTTAAGATTCAAAAAAGAAAAGAAAAAGAAATGAATACATTTATTTAGCAAGGGCACATTAAATTAATCAATAGTGACAGTAAAGATATTGTTACAAAAGAAGAAAAAATCTTAAATAAATTCTGTTCATTTAACTTTCTATCTATCAAAGAATCCTGAAAAGAAATGTATCATGGTTTCCACAAAAATAGTAAAGTTAAAAATTGGCATCAAATCATTATATTAGAGTGATTTCTGAAGGATCCTGTGACACTGAAGACTGGAGTAATGATGCTGAACATTCAGCTTTGATCACAGGAATAAACATTAAAATACATTAAAATAGAAGACAGCTCTTTTAATAGATTACAAAAAATTACTGTTTTTACTGTATTTTGATCAAATAAATGTGTCCTTGGCGAGCATTTAAAAATTGTAATTGGTCTAAAACTTTTTGACCACTACCGGTGTATATAACATCATCAGATCATGTGTATTTCATTACTGCTTCTCTGTATGATCAGCAGGGGGCGCAAGAGACCACAGACTCTCAATGTTTCTGACGCTCCTCAGAGATAAATCAGCCAAACTAGTGCCTAGCGTCACTGAGCATATAGTCTTTATCTGGACGATACACCGACAGATGAGACTTAAGTGTTCAGATACTTCAGCTGAGCAAATTAAAAGAAACTGAGTGTAATTGTTCTGTCTAGATGTGAAAAGTTTTCTACATTACAACAACAACAACAACAACAAAAAACGAACAAAAAAACAGTTGATAAAAATACACAACTACTTCAGGGTCAAAATCAGATCAGATCAGTCCTGGAGACACAACAGCTGCTACAAATCCCAGATGAAGTTGTTTGAAGACGGGAAACAGCCTAGACATCAGGCTTTCCTCCCAAGCTCACCTGACCCCGAGACTCAAGCCTGACAGCTGCAGAACGGTGCTTGATATGAGAGAAAGTGCCACACACACACATCAACACTCTCCTCCTTTTATTGCAGGCCGACATAAGGTTTCTGATCAGTAGGGGACTTAAAGAAATAGTTTAGTAGTCTGATCAGTTGAGCTGAAGCTGTTGAAAAGGATGCAAATCAAACAGCCCAGCATCACTACGCTGAACTCTGAAGATCCACGTTTAGTCAGGCAGGATGTATTTTGGGAGATTCCCCAAAAACACAACAAAAACTATTAATGGCGAGACACACCAAGCTGACAGTCGGTCATCACCCAACATCAGGCTGTCCTCACTGTCTGACAGCTCAGCTTTTGCATGTTCCAGGTTGTATATCCACAGTCCTAGTGTCGGTTTCCCATTTTTAAAGATGAATATAGACAAATGCCACCTGCAGGTATAGAGAGTTATTTTCTCTAGCTGTGTCATGGTGAGTTCAAGCGCAACTTATTAGCCCAGACTTACACAACACGAGGCGACAACACAGTCGGCTTTCATTGCCACTAGTTCTTCGGTGTCATGGCCTTAAAAAAGTAGTTCACGTCAGAATTAAAATTTCCTGATAATTTACTCTCTCCCACGTCATCCAAGATGTTCATGTCTGTCTTTCTTCATTCGAAAAGAAATGAAGGTTTTTGAGGAAATTATTCCAGGATTTTCTCCATATAGTGACTTTAATGGGGTCCAACAGGTTGAAGGTCCAAATGTGAGTTTCAGTGCAGCTTCAAAGTCTCAACACGATCCAGCCGGGGAATAAGAGTCTCATCTAGACAAACCATCGGCCATTTTATAACAAAAATAAACATTTATATACTTTTAACCACAAATTATCATCTTGCTCTGCGATGCGCCACACATTACATAATCACGTTGAAAGGTCCCGAAGTCAAACGCCATTTACAAAAAAAATACCAAAATAAAAGGTAAAACCATGATGTCGGACGATTTTGAAGTTGGAGGAGAAAATTTGATTTTTCGAGTTTGCGAGAATTTTGAGTTTTTCGTCCTGCCCCAGATATACTGTTTATGTGTGACCTTTCAACGTGATTACGTAATGTGTGGCGCATCACAGCTAGTGCAAGATGAGCATTTGTGGTTAAAAGTATATAAATGTTAATTTTTGTTATAAAATGGCAGATGGTTTGTCTAGATGAGACTCTTATTCCTTGGCTGGATCGTGTCGAGACTTTGAAGCTGCACTGAAACTCACATTTGGACCTTCAACCCGTTGGACCCCATTAAAGTCACTAAATGGAGAAAAATTTCAAAAACCTTAATTTCTTTTATACTGAAGAAAGAAAGACATGAATATCTTGGATGACATGGGGGTGAGCAAATTATCAGGAAATTTTATTTCTGAAGTGAACTAATCCTTTAAAGAAGTGATTCTATATTCTACAATGAGCCTCAATCTGATAGAGCAAGAGCTTTAAGAGTTGATCAAGAGCATTTAGTGAGATTGCACAGAATACTGACGCTGTGAACAGTCACTGCCGATCCAGCCGGGGTAACACTGACACGAGCCGTCAAAGGGGTTACAGGTGCCGTTATGAGTGCAGGTGCAGCTCCAGGCGCAGTTCTTGCCAAACCGGCCACTGGGACACACTGCAGACAGACAGACAGACAGAGCAGGACATCAGTACCACGGTCCAATGAGAGGACTATAAGAACACATACTGGAAAATGTGAATGGAAAACAAAAAGAACTGAAAGAATAAATGGCGTGCTGAAGACCCCCCCCCCGACTAATACTGCATGTGACGGTATTTGTCAGCTTGGTCCCACTATCTACTAACATTGAAATTAATAATTTGATACAATATACTTATTGTGTACATGCATGTTTTTAAATTGTACAATTTAATAATTACACTGTTGACCCTTCCTCTACACCTTAGCCCACCCTTAAATCAACCCATACCACCAAACCTGTCCTTACCTTACCCGTATCACACCTCAATAGCAGCAAAAGTGTTTTACAGTACAACATGAACATAATAAGTACATAGAACTTAAAGCCACTTAGTATAAAGTGGGACCGATAGCTGTACTGTAGCAGTGAGTGAGAGGGGCTTTTCTTGCCTTCGTTGCAGAGCGCCCCTTTAAAGCCAGGCTGACAGTCACACTGGCCGGTCACATGGTGACAGGGGCCCTTGCTGTGGACGCAGTGCGGACAGGCCTGGCTACAGCGGTGGCCGAAGAAACCCGGAGAACAGACTGGGAAACACCAGGAGAACAGAGCGGATGAGATAACAGACATGTTGTCATGGGACAGACACAGGTGGTGTGTGTGAGCACTCACTGCGCTGGCAGGTGGTTCCTCTGAATCCAGGCGCGCACTCGCACGCGCCCTCGTCCGGGGAGCAGGACGCCCCGTTCTTACAGTTACAGGACAGGGAGCAGTTCGGCCCCCAGCGGCCCTCAGCACACATGCTGTCGCAGTGAATGCCTGTGAGAAACACACACACACGCTGACTGGATGATCCCACAACACATACTCACAAAAACACAACATTACTGTTATAATCCCAGATAACCATTTAGAAAACTTCTTTTACAGCATTTAAGGCTGTAATTTTGTACTGAGAACTATGACATGTTCACGAGTTCACCTGCCCATCCAATCCTAATGAAAGATGGTAAACAGTTTGGCTTGCTGTCCTGATTTCTAGCTCTGAGCTAATTAAGGGTCCGGACTACGGGATTGAATAGAAAGAGGTTGCTTGGAATAGAGGAAGGTGGTTGGAGACATTGCCAGAAAAGGTAGTGATGGGAGAATCATAACTTTTTGAAGCCCTGAATCAGTTGAACCAATAGCTTTGTTAAATGATTTTGTGATTTTGACATAATCACTGTCTGACAGCTCAGCTTTTGCATGTTCCAGGTTGTATATCCACAGTCCTAGTGTCGGTTTCCCTTTTTTAAAGATGAATATAGACAACTGCCACCTGCAGGTATAGAGAGTTATTTTCTCTAGCTGTGTCACGGTGAGTTCAAGCACAACTTACGTATTAGCCCAGACGCACACAACACGAGGCGACAACACAGTCGGCTTTCATTGCCACTAGTTCTTCGGTGTCATGGCCTTAAAGAAGTAGTTCACTTCAGAATTAAAATTTCCTGATAAATTACTCTCCCCCACGTCATCCAAGATGTTCATGTCTGTCTTTCTTCAGTCGAAAAGAAATGAAGGTTTTTGAGGAAATTATTCCAGGATTTTCTCCATATAGTGACTTTAATGGGGTCCAACAGGTTGAAGGTCCAAATGTGAGTTTCAGTGCAGCTTCAAAGTCTCGACACGATCCAGCGAGGAATAAGAGTCTTATCTAGACAAACCATCAGCCATTTTCACACAAAAAAACCAATTATATACTTTTAACCACAAATTATCATCTTGCTCTGCGATGCGCCACACATTACGTAATCACGTAGAAAGGTCCCGAAGTCAAACGGCATTTAAAAAAAATAAAAATAATAAAAGGTAAAACCATGATGTCGGACGATTTTGAAGTAGGAGGAGAAAATTTGACTTTGTGATTTTGACTTAACGCAATCTGTGTCTGACAAAAGCAATGCAATATGGTTTGTCCGGCTCACAAAGTATTGCGAGAGCGAGACGAGACCAGCCGCCTGGATCATACTTTGCAGTTTCACGATTGTTCAGATTCACCGAAGACAACGATCACATGCTTTTCTTGTTCTCTTTCAAAAGGGAACTCGCGCTGCACCCCCTTGGGGTTGCTATGGGGGAATGCCTTTGGCGTGACCAGTGTCTGAAGTGGAAATCTAAACACGACAATGAACTTGACATTGGCAGGCAGCAGCCCATGAAGTCACTACATGTGAGACCGGGAATATAAATGGGCTCCTGTACAATACATCATCCACTTATTGTCTTCAGGATACCGTGTGTTTGAACATGCAATCTGAAAAGGCAAGTTTATAATATGTCCAGCACTAGCACTGCAAATTTTAGAATGTGTGTTCATCCGTGTCAGCGTTTTTTGATACCTGATAATAGACACGATATGTGCATTTTCACGAGTTCACACTTACATACAATTAAAGGGAATAAAGTATAATGCATATTTGGCATGCTGTCCAGGGGGAGGGCTCTGAGCTCGGAATTCGGCCCGAACCCAGAGTACTCCCCCCCCCCTGTTTGTAAAGTGGTTTAGGACTAGAAGAGTGGAGAAGGGGTGGTGGAGGGACGCTGCTAAACTGTCAGAGAAATGAGGTGAGACTGCTGAGTCTATATATATGCGTTTTAATCATGATTGCTGAGTGCTCTCCACCCGTGTTAATTATCTGAACGTGCTTCTCCCGAACTTTGTTAATAAAACATCATATGTGTAAGGGTGAGGAGCATTCATTTCCTCTAAGGAAACTTCGCTCTCGTCTGTCCCTTTTCTTGAGGGAATCGGGACAGCCATCTGTGCCCTGTGGTTCAGGACCCGCTGCAGCCGAGGTGTCGCCAATCGTGGGGCTCGCAGATGGAGCTCACTGATGAGCTTGAAAGGGGTTTGAATATCTCTCAAGAGCTGCGGGATGATGAGGTGATCTCTCTCGCAGCATCTGATTCAGCAGCAAGCGCGGCCCTCGCCCCAGGCCAAGCTGATGAGGATGAAGCTGATGAGGATGTTTTTGAGCGCTCTCAGCCCACCTATATGACGGGTTGTTGGACGTTTTGCCGCATGCCGTGGATAGGTTAGATCTGCCGTGGAAACCAGAAGGACCTAGACCAGAGCCAGGGGCTCCCCCTTGAGGTGGTAGAGGAGCTTCGCTGCACTGTAGATTTGGTTCTCCGTGCCACCAAACAGTCTCGATCGGTCTATGGAAGCCATGGTGGAGACGGAGGGACATCTCTGGGTGAACCTGGCATTCCTCCAGAAACCCTTCCTCCTTGATGCGCCGGTTCCGCCTTTCCGACCTTTTTGGCTCATCCGTTGATATGGTGGTCGAGAAGTTTCGGGAGGCGAAGGCGCGCTCGGCAGCTCTTAAGTCCTTCATGCAGCGCCGGTCCAGGCCCATGCCTCAAGCCACGAAGGGGGCTGGCTCATCCCGGTCTGAGGATCGGAGACAAGACCAGAAAGCGAGAGCCGCCTCTCGTGCTCCCCCTCTCTCGAGGTGAGAGGTGAAAAAGGCGAGGTAACATCAGGGAAGTGTTCCAGAACAATCGCCCTGAACAGCGTTCTGGGGCACCAGAGGCTAACTAACATGCCCTCCCCCCCTCCATCCCCTAACTTAGGTCAGATAGGGCTCTGATGCGCATTACAACTAGCCCTAAAGCTGAACCCATGATGTGTTTTTGAAGTGCATTAATCATCTGCCATACTGAGCTCCCTAGAGCTCCGCCCGGATAGCAATATCAAGTAGTTAGGCCCTTATTAGCCTCCTTTGGTAGCTGTCCTGGGTGTAGGACGTACTCAGGCCTTCTCTCACTTCAGAGAGTTGTTATGCTGAGACCTCAGTCCTCAAAGCCAGGCAGTAGTACAGACTCTCTCTGAGCCTACTTGGTTACTGCTTTCAGATGGATTTACGCTTCTGGTTTAAGCCTCCGTTCTTGAGAAGCTCCAGTCAATGACTGCTGGTGTTGTCCATTGGGATGAGGACACCTTTGACTTAGCTCAGCCAATAGAGCACTCATTTCTTCAGCATGGCAGCGTGGGTATTCTTTTCCCCATAGCGACCCCAAAGGGATGCAGCGCGAGTTCTCTTTTGAAAGGGAACATCTCAGGTTACGCATATAACCATGGTTCCCTGAGAATAGGGAACGAGACACTGTGTCCCTTTGCCATGCTTTCGGCATTACTGCAGACAAGAAGTAGATGATGTATTGTGCAGGAGCCCATTTATACTCCCGGTCTCACCTGTAGTGACTTCATGGGCTGCCAATGTCAAGTTCATTGTAGTGTTTAGATTTCTACTTCAGACACCGGTCACGCCAAAGGCATTCCCCCATAGCAACCCCAAGGGGATGCAACACAAGTTCCCTATTCTCAGGGAACCATGGTTACATCCGTAACCTGAGACGTTTATTCATTCAGCTCAGCTGGTGCTCACAAATCAGTTATTTAATGACAGTAAAAACTAATTTCATGGAACCCTAATGTTACATTGTGTTTTAGGATTTAGGAACCTAGTTAACAATGTGCAGGTTCAGTGTTTGTGAAGTGTCACATGACTTCAGTCTAAAGGCATGTTCACACCAAGGATGATAACTATACAATTTTTACAATCATTCTAATTATGAAAATAGAGAAGTCTTCATCACAACAATAACGATAATGACACAGAGGAACAATATTGTTGGAATGACTTTCAGAAAAATTTTCCTCTTAACCGATAAAAACATTGACAGCCAATCAGAATCCGTCCTGCATTAAAGAGCTCAAACTTTTAAAGCGACAGAGGACCAAACTGCAGGGCTAATGATAAACAGAACGTTGGAGTGGATGCTAATATAGTTATGGTTACAGTTATCTTTCTTGTTGTGAACGGCCCTGAGCCCACTGACCGCCAGGCTGTGTTTAACAAGCTCTGCTGTCAAAGACAAATGATTAAGCATGTCATTCTATGTGTCTGAAACTCAGTGGGTGAAGCAGCTCTGTGGGAGAGAGTCATGACAAAACACGGACAAAAGCTCTTTGAGAGTGAGTGTGTGTTGCTAGGCGATGAGAGGACGCTGGAGATCATTCTAGTGCAGCAGGCCTGAGGAAACACTGCTGACAGCATCAGTATGCCATCGGTGTCGGGATCAACCCAGAGGAATGTGTGGGAGAGGGGGTATCCACCTTCATGTGCCTGTTCATCAGTCCTCAGCCTTACAATCAAACAGACCAAAACCTTCTTAAGAAAAAAATTAAGATGTACTTCTGAAGAACTTTCTTACAAACTTATTTTAAGAACTTATCTTAAGAATTTTCTTTCTTAAGAAGATTTTTGTCAATCCGGCCCCAGGGACGTTTGACCAGAGGTGGGAAGGAATTTTTAAATCAGTAATCTTTTAAAAAGCAAATGATAAAAATATAAGTTATCCTGAAAGTTTAGCACACATTCATCACCTGTCCAGCCGGCCAAACAGCGGCAGTGTCCCGTTGAGGGCTGACACCCGTCCGCATGACTGCAGTCACAGCGCTCACGACAGTCCAATCCATACGTCCCGTCCTGCACACACCATCAGGCCATTGAGGGACACTTCTTTCAACTAAAATAGTGATTTTGCACATGAATTTGACGATAAAAATTAGAATGAATTGTATATGAGAATGCACTTTAAAATAACTGTTCATCAACTAATTTTCCACGCTGGAAACCTCCACACAAGACTGTTTGAGTAAAGGGCGAATTACCCAGTTATATAATATACTGGTACAGAATCATAAAGAAAATTCTGAAAATAAAAGACGAGCATGGATGCAGCATTTAAATAAAGACATTTCATTAGATGAGTGGGGTACAATCTGTTTAAAAGCACAAACTCAAACTATAAATACTCCTTTGAGACTGTTACAATATTATTGGATAATGAGAACTTATATTACACCTGTGAGATAAAATAAATTTAACCCTAGAATTCCTGACTTATGTTTTAAATGCAATAATTTCCAAGGCACATTTTTTCATTGTGTGTGGGAATGTGGTGAGGTACAAACGTTTTGGAGAAAAGTGACTCAGTATATATCTCAATTTACTACTACTCCTATCTCTTTAAGTCCGGTAATATGTGTATTGGGTGTCTATGTGGACAATTGCTTTCTGCCCATCAAAGAGAAAAAAATGGTGGATTTGGACTACAAGCCAGGCGTTCAATTGCCCTTTGCTGGAAGAATACAAGTTGTCCTTCCCTTGGACTGAAAAACTTTATCCAGTTTGGGCCTTGAGAAGCTTACATATATGATTAAGGGGAAGTCCTCTGAATTTTATGAAATTTGGGAGACGTTCTTGAGATTTGTTAAAGAAGGAAATATTCAAGAGGCTATAGATGTGTGAAGTTGTAGTATATGTTTAATGCTGAACAGGAGTAAGTGATGCTCTTGTGTTAAATAAAATTCAATAAAAATATGTTCACAAAAAAAAAAAAACTTCATCAGACAGAAGGAATAATGCCTTATGGGTGAAGGCCAAAAATATTGAAAATAATTGAGAGGTAATATATAACACCGGTTCAGTATTATTGTAATGAATGCAGCAGAATATAAGAAGGTGACATAAAAGGCATGTGTAACTGAACATTAAGACAGTTTGATATTTCTCTGTGAATGCAGCTGTGATCGCAGACCTGACAGTGCTGATCACATCGGTCTCCTCTCCAGCCTGGAGTACAGGTGCACCTCCCGTCCAGAGCGTCGCACGCGCCTCCGTTACTGCAGGCACACGTCAGGTTACAGCCCAGACCCCACGAGCCACTGGGGCAGTTAATGGAGCAGTCCACCCCATGCCACCCTGAAACAACAGCGTTGAAAATCATAAAAGCACTTAGAACACTGCAAGAGCTAAGACACGTGAATGAAACATACACATACGCTATTCACTGTCAGGGCCGAAACATGACATTGTTTACCATGTGATCAGATTACCTGAAAGTAAGGTAAACTAGTTCCTAGTGCTTCTCTATGTATACAGTGAGGATACAGGAGGATTGCTCCTGTCTGCCTTCCTGCCTGCTGTGAGTTTGTTTGCGTCGAGGCTGTAAGCTCTAAGCCTCGTATTAGCTTTGTATTTCTTTCTGTTTTGAACCATCATTTACTATCATTCCTAGTTGTTTATATTACTAAATACAGTTTACCCACCATCTCAGATTAACCTTACATCGCTAGCTTCCGTTATTGTTAGCAGAGCACGCTAGTGTTAACGCGCCACCCGCGCTCATTTATTTATTATTTATTTTCTCTCGGGCGCCAGCGCCTTTTAGTTCATAAAAGCCCAGGTAATTAAGAATCAGTCAACACAAACCGTGAGTAATGTCTTGTCCTGTTATTGTCACCTGTGTCACATGTCATATGTTTAGTATAGCCTTTTCCGATGGCAATATAGGATTTATTTGTGATAAATGCAAGGAGACAGTCAGGCTGACGGAGAAGATTTCAGAGCTAGAGACACGCATCCAAACTTTAATTGAGGATAGTAAGGATAGTACTAGAGCTTTAGATACTTTTTTGGATGCGCCTAGCATAGTGAACTCTGTACATGATTCGGTTCCGGCTGAAGTAGAGCCCACGCAGCAGGGCAGATGGGTGACCGCGAGAGATCGCTCTAGTCGCGGATTAAAAAACCACTCTTCCGTTCCAATTACCATAGCAAATCGATTTGCCCCACTCAGTGAAACACCCACTGAGAATTCTGTTGATTGTGCCCTGGTAATTGGTGATTCGATCACACGGAACGTGAAAATAGAGACACCAGCCACCATAGTCACATGTTTGCCGGGAGCCAGAGCGCCTGACATCAAAGCAAATTTAAAAGTGCTGGCTAATGCTAATCGTAAATTCTTCATCATTATTCATGTCGGCACTAATGATGTTCGACTCCGCCAGTCGGAGATCACCAAAATTAATATTAAAGAGGTGTGTGAATGTGCCAGTACGATGTCAGGCACTGTAATTTGTGTAATTTGCTCTGGCCCCCTTCCTGTTCGCAGGAGTGATGAGATAGTTAGCAGATTGGCCTCACTCAATGGTTGGCTGTCTAAGTGGTATCTGTTGAATAATATAGAATTCATAGACAATTGGAAGTTTTTGGGGCAAGCCTGACCTGTTGAAAAGAGATGGTATTCATCCCTCCTGGGATGGTGCTGCTCTTCTCTCTAGTAATATGGCACATAGTCTTAGAGCTAAAACATGACAATCTGGGGCTCAGGTCAGGAAGCAGACAGACTGGCTAAACCGACCGTCTGCTAGCGGCCTCACGTCACCAAGGTCAGATACATCCCATCACATAGAGCCTCTTTCACCTAGATATCATCATATAGAGACTGTGTCTGTTCCCCGAATTTGGAAATCCAAAAAACGTCAGGTAAAAAATTGAATTGATGTTCAACAAATAAAAAACAGATATAATACAGATGAGCAAATAATTAAAGCTGATGATTTCAGATTATAATCTAGATGTGCTGTGTTTGACAGAAACCTGGCTACCCCACAATATTACTGTTATAAACATGAACCTCGTCTAAAACGCAAAGGGGGAGGTGTTGCTGTAATTTATAGTAATATTTTCAAAACCACTAAGAAATCTATTTTGAAATATACTTCTTTTGAAGTGTTGGTGCTTAATGTTAATTCTGACTTCTAGAAGAATTCTGACTTTCTATCAGAATTGTAGTATTGGCTGCCGATAAAGTACTAATTGTTGGTGATTTTAATATACACTAAAGACATTGTAAACTCAATTGGAGTTAGACAATAAGTGTCAGGACCCACTCATTGTCGTAATCATACTCTAGATCTAATACTATCACATGGAATAGATGTTGATGCCGTTGAAATTCTGCAGCAGAGCGATGACATCTCAGACCATTATCTAGTCTCATGTAAATTACATTTAGCCAAGGCTGCAAAGCCGACTCAGTGTTATAAATATGTTAGACCTATAACTTCTGCCACTAAAGATTGCTTTATCAATAATCTTCCTAATCAGTTTCATCATCTCAGCATCCCGGATAGCTTAGAAGAACTTGATATTGCAACAGAAACTTTTAACTCTCTCTTTTCCAGCACTTTAGACGCAGTTGCTCCATTGCGCTTAAAGAAGATTAAAAATAATAGGCCAACGCCGTGGTACAACGAGCACACTCAGGCCCTTAAGAGAGCAGCCAGAAAAATGGAGCGCAACTGGAAGAAAACAAAACTAGAGGTATTTTGGATTTCATGGAATGAGAGCTCAATTGCTTACAGAGATCTGCTTATTTTTCAAACCGATTAGAAGAAAATAAACATAATCCTAGATACTTATTTGAAACAGTGGTGGCTAAACTAATGAAAAAGAAAGCTTCAAGCACAGAAGTTTCCGGGCAACACAGTAATGACTTCATGAACTTCTTCACTTATAAGATTGATAATATCAGGGACAAAATTATAACTAGGCGACCGTCTACTACAGTATCGCATCAGGGAGTGCATTGTAGTCTCCCTGAGGAAAAATTTTATTCATTTGTTCCTATAGGAGAGGAAGAATTCTGCAAACTCGTTAATTCATCTAAATCGACAACTTGTATGTTAGACCCTATACCGACTAAGCTACTGAAAGAGATGCTTCCAGAGATCATAAATCCTCTTCTTAATATCATTAATTCGTCTTTGTCTCTAGGATACGTACCAAAAACCTTTAAGCTGGCTATGATAAAACCGCTTGTTAAAAAAACGCAACTTGATCCTTCAGAATTAGTCAATTACAGGCCGATCTCAAATCTGCCTTTTCTGTCAAAGATATTAGAAAAAGCAGTATCCTCACAACTGTGTTCCTTTCTTGAAAGAAATGATATCTGCGAGGATTTTCAGTCAGGATTTAGACCGTACCATAGAACTGAGACAGCTCTCATTAGAGTTACAAATGATTTACTTTTATCATCCGATCGTGGTTGTATCTCTCTATTAGTGTTACTTGATCTTAGTGCTGCATTTTACACAACTGACCACAACATTCTTTTAAATAGACAAGAAAACTATGTTGGCATTGGTGGAATTGCACTAACATGGTTTAAATCATACTTATCTGACCGTTATCAGTTTGTAGCAGTAAATGAAGAGATGTCTTATCGATCACAAGTTCAGTATGGCGTACCACAAGGCTCAGTACTAGGACCGCTGCTGTTCACTCTGTACATGCTATCATTAGGAGATATCATTAGGAAACATGGAATTAGCTTTCACTGTTATGCCGATGATACTCAGCTGTATATTTCTTCAAAACCTAACGAAACTTACCAATTCACAAAATAAACGGAATGCATAGCTGATATAAAAAATTGGATGACTAGTAATTTCCTACTACTAAACTCTGAAAAAACAGAGATTCTAATTATTGGACAAAAGACTTCCACACGTAATAACCTAGAATACTGTCTAACACTTGATGGCTGCTCTATTAAGTCTTCGTCGTCGGTTAGGAATCTGGGTGTGCTCTTTGATAGCAATCTTTCATTTGAAAGTCACGTGTCTAGTATCTGTGGAACCGCATTTTTCCATCTTAAAAATATATTTAAATTACGACATATGTTCTCATTAACAAATGTGGAAACAATTAGTTCATTGCTCTACTGGGTGGTTGCCCTGCATGCTTAATAAATAAACTACAGCTAGTTCAAAACGCAGCAGCTCGAGTTCTTACTAGAACCAGGAAATATGACCATATTAGCCCGGTTCTGTCAACACTGCATTGGCTGCCTATTAAACATCATATAAATTTTAAAATATTGTTGATTACTTACAAAGCACTAAATGGTTCAGCTCTGCAGTACTTGAGCGAGCTCTTAACACATTATAGTCCTTCACGTCTATTGCGATCTCAAAATGCGGGCCAGTTGATAATACCTAGAATATCAAAATCGACTGCTGGCGGTAGATCCTTTTCCTATTTAGCACCAAAACTTTGGAACAGTCTTCCTACCATTGTCTGGGAAGCAGACACACTCTGTTAGTTCAAAGCTAGACTAAAAACACATCTCTTTGACCTAGCATACACATAATACATTATAGACTTCTATAATTCAATGTTAGGCAGCATAGATTAGGTCAGCCGGAACTGGGAACACTTCCCTTAAATCCTGATGTACTCGTTACATCATAAGAAGAATGGCATCTACGCTAATTTTAGTGTCTTTGTTTATCCCGAGGTTTTCCCGTAGCCTGCCGGATCCAGGTCATATCCAGATCTGACTAGGAGCTTTGCCTGGACCTGATGACAACGCAGTACTGAAGTGCCAACTAGCCTCTCCCTATGGAGGATCCCTTTCCCACTCTACAGATAAAACGTTGTGATTCCGGTTCGCGTACCCACCCCAAAGTGATAAAATAAAACAAAATTCTGTATCAAATTAAAGTTACTGTAAATCCGGCCTCTAGTTCATGAACGCCAGAGGAGAACTGGCCCCCGACTGAGCCTGGGTTCTCCCAAGGTTTTTTTCTCTCCATTAGGTCACCTGATGGAGTTTTAGGACACCAGTAGGTCACTTGATGGAGTTTTTCAGTTCCTTGCTACTGTTGCCTTTGGCTTGCTCATTTGGGGATATTCAAATTAATTAACCAAGCGTTAATACCATTGATCAGCCCTACCAAACGTGGATGTTTTTTTCCACTAAGAAACAACATTGTTATGTTATTTGATTGATACTGTGAAGCTGCTTTGATGCTATTTATATTGTGAAAAGCGCTATATAAATACACTTGACTTGACTTGACTATACATAGCCCTCATTTCCAGTTGCTCTTTGTCAGATCTCGCCATTATTTTAGTGCATGTACTGTTTAATGTGCTTGTTTCCTATGAAGTTTGCACCTAAATTTATTTTGATTAATGTTACAAGGGCTGCCCTCTAATAGTAGACCAAAGGCTAGTCTATGAGAAGCCTGTAGCCAGTTGGTCAAAGGAAAAAAAAAGTCACGCAGTCTGTGAAGGACAGATTGTGACACAGCTAATTCATGTGGTACACTGTTAAACCTTGCTGTAAAAAGGTCAAATTCTGACAGTATCATACAATTTTCCATTAAAACAGTAATATACCATAGAAAACAATCAGTTATTATGAAGAATATTAAAATCATATAATACATTAAAACATTTTAAACTCCTGTTCGACACAGACAGAGATCAACAATCAGCGTATGAATCTCAACAATGGTGACAATCAAAAGTTTCATGTCGCAATGCATGCTGGGTTCCAGGATAGTTTAAAAGTCACAGCATAAATACGTTTTTTTATTGCCACCATTGTTGAGATTCATGTGTTGATTTTTGATATCTCTGCATTTCTACAAGACAACGCAGCTCTGTTTGTTTTGCTGTTCATGATGTGTTTTTTTTTAAAGTGTCATTGTAATTCATTGAAGTGAAGCTTTAAGCTTCACAGTGGTGGTAATGTAATACTTTTAAAAGTCAAGTCATCTTCATTTATACAGCACTTTTAACATGTAGAATTTTCCAAAGCGGCTTTACAGTGATAATAGGAAATGAAAGTAACAGAGATTGTTTTGGCTTCACAGCAGCTCTAGAATAAAGTTATTTTCCAGCTAAGGTTAGTATTGATTGATTCACTTCCGTCGCAATGATCATTCGTTATTAACTTAGCGGCTGCTAACACAATACCGTTTTAACAGAAAACTCTTAAGTTCTCTCTACGCAGGCTTTAAAAACGCGAACCTGTGAGAACGCTGATGGCGTGCACATGCGTATTAAGAGTTCTTTCTATAGGTATGCGCGTTTGAATATATGTGTGCAGGCATGTAGTCCTTCCCTAAAAAAGAACCCTCAACAAACTACTTGTCTGGCCAAGTTTTTATCAATTATAAAATTAATAATACAGATTTTTTATTGCCTTGCCGTAGCCACACGAACTGGAATTATCCCAACAATTATTATCTGTAGAGAGGTAAAGGGAGGGAGGCTTACACAGAGAAGAGACTAGTTGACACTTCAGGACTGACACTAATACAGAATCAAACTCTGATTAAGATTAGTGAATGACCAGGTTATATGGTAGTTTTGTTGTCGTCGTCGTCATCATCATCAATATCAATATCAATATCAATACCAATACCAATATCAATATCAATATAACAAAATGCATTCACAAACCAAGTGTGTCTTGCAAGAACAGTTCAAGCAGAATGAGAAACTCTAATGTTATAAAGTCAAGGATCAGGAGCCAAACTAAAGCAAACACTGATCTCCATCATGGTAAATACAAACCAAACATTTTCAATTAAACATCTCAATAACAACTTCTGTAGATGTATGACAGAAATAAAGTCATACTGGTTAACAATAAGTGTAAAAATGTGTAATGGCTGGAAGTCATTTGTAGTTCTTGTGTTTCTCTATTTTCTGTTTGTGTGTTCCTCTTTCCTTCAGTGATTCTGCTTCTTAACAGCAGGTGTTCATCACTAATGCTCAACAATCACTTACATCAGTGGTTCCTAAACCTGTTCTGGTGGGCGTACCCCCAACATTGCACTTTTTTTTTTGTCTCCCTAATCAAACACACCTGATTCAACTCATTCGCTCATTATCACATGAGTTAATGAGCTAATGAGTTGAATCAGGTGTGTTTGATTAGGGAGACAAAGAAAAACGTGCAGTGTTGGGGGTACGCCAGGACAGGTTTGGGAGCTACTGACTTACATATTCAATTAATATCTCACTGCAACACTGCGTCAATGATACTTTTACTCTTTGTGGTGTGGATTTTCCTGTGGGGTTGAAAGGGTTAACAGAGTAAGATAAAAAAGACACACCCACAAAATGTATTTTAATAAACTGTAAGTTAAAAACAGGTATATACTAGGACCAAAACTGGTGGCAGTAGTTTACTGTAAAATTTAGTTTTTTTGGGTCACCATTGTGCTGAAGAGTAGAGCCTGTGCTTCAGTCCAGGCAGAGACTGTGTTGTTGCTGGTACTGTGGAAATTTCTCTTTATTTAAACTATTTGTTTAGTGGTCTCAAATGAAAAGTTCACAGTTATACTTTTCTCACATTATTAGCTAATACATTAAGGCAGTTGGTTCCTGCAAATGAAATTAGTTAACTTGAGTTTCAATTTAGTGCACAGCAGGGACGTGCGGGCAGGGTAGGCAGTGCCTCACCAAAGGAAATATTGACATTACATTTATTAATTCCAAGAGCTTTATCAATTCACCACATTATTAATTGCATTAATTTTATTCCAAATATAAATTTTTGTAACAAAAATGTTCAGGAATACACATAATATACTCCTTTTGCCATTGTTTGCTTCTAAAATCAAGGCCATGGCCATTGAGGCAGAGGTTATCAGTGCCTCTTTGGTCCATAGACCGTAGTTTACGTAGATTTGCGCATGCGCAGTCAGTTCTCATGCTGTCTTGAATTATCAACATTGAGGCAGAGACTGAGCTTGCTTCATGTCACGTGATCCACTCGCTCTCACTCACTCCGCGCTTCCCGATGCTTACTTAGCATCTAGCCGTCACCTCTGCCACATTTGTACTGTATGTCTATCTGCGATTATGGTGCATTTCTTAAGGGTTAAAATCAGTGCCGTAACTTTGTTTTAAAAAGTGGGTGGGATAGGTGTGTGTGTATAAATGAATGAATCACGTGAGTAAATACATATATCCGACTTTTTGACGTGTGTTCTTTAATGGTCCAGTGGTAGAACTTTTGCCGAGCATGTCAGATGTTCTGGGTTTCTGGTTCGAATCCGCACTCGTATAGTTTTTATTTTTTAAATCAAAACCGAATAAGTTCATCAGTGGTTGTATTATATCAAGCAGGGACACGTTTGTGTGCATTTTTGTTTTGTGATTTCACCGGAACAAACAAAGAGTCTCCGAAATGGATTGAAGCGGGCGTGCATTTGAAGACTGTGCGTGAGCCACAAGATTACACTGTAACCGCGCCACCGATCGCCACTTTGATCACTTGATTTTAAAAATGACGTATTTCAGCGCTAGATCGCCTCTTATTTAACAAACAAACGAAATGAATGCTCTGCCAGCTGGAGATGTTTTATTTATTTCTATTGGTACATCCGTGCCGCCGTGAGAGGTTTTAAAAAGTGGTGGGGACAATATCGACCCTGGCAAAAAGTGATAGATGTGTCTATTAATTTGATTATTAGATTTGATTGTGGATTCTTCACATATGACTGACTTTGCTGTATGCAGGCAGCGATGTGATGATGCCTGATATGAACTTGGGTTGCTACATTAACTGAATGAATATATATATAGCCTATGCCACATTGATAGGTCATTCCAGTAAATTTGACTGTACTGTACTCTACTGTACTGTAAAAAAGCCTGGTAAGATCTGGTGTAATTATTACACCAAAGACAACTGAACAAGCCTACTGAGTTCTTCAGGATTACTAGAAAGTTGGTCAGTGTTGGAGTTGGAGTTTAACTCTGCAGGACATTGAGTTGAAGAAAATCACCTGCTTGACAGGAACAGGATCCATCGATGGGAGAGCAGACGGCTGCGTTCTTACAGGAGCAGAGAGAGGAGCAGTTGATGCCGTATGTGCCCGCGGGGCAGACCAAGGAGCAATCTGAGCCCTGTAAACATGACCACACATCAGTGACTGGTTCCAGCACACACACACTCAAGTCTGTTTAAGATAAAATGAAGCACCTTATATCCCGGTGCGCAGACACATTCTCCGCTCACGCTGTGGCAGTCCGCGCCATTCTGACAGTGACAGACCTCCTGACACGCCTCCCCAAAGAAACCAGGAGTGCACGTTTCGTTACAGTACAACCCTGACCACCCCGACTGGCACGAACACTCACCCGACATGGGGTGACAGCTGAGAGAGACGACACATTCAGTGACCATCGACTGGAGTCTAAAGCACAAATACCCCTACAGGTCACCAAACTGTAGTTTTGGGTCTGAGAACTTATCCTAGTGCAACGATTCCCAAACATTTTTGACGTCAAATAATGGACCCGTAAAACCTAACAGTAATATGTACTAAATAAATATGAGGTAATTGCACTCAAATTTTACCAAAAGTTATGTAAACTGATAATGAGAAAGTAAGTGTGACTGATGAGACAGTAATAAGACTGTAATGAGACACTAATAAGACTGTAATGAGACAGTAATGAGAATGAGACTGTAATGAGACAGTAATGAGACTGTAATGAGAGTGTAATGAGACAGTAATGTGACTCTAATGAGACTGTAATGAGACTGTAATGAGAGTGTAATGAGACAGTAATGTGACTCTAATGAGACTGTAATGAGACAGTAATGAGACTATAATGAGACAGTAATGTGGCTGTAATGAGACTGTAATGTTACTGTGATGAGACAGTAATGAGACTGTAATGAGACAGTAATGAGACAGTAATGTGACTGTAATGAGACTGTAATGACACTGTAATGAGAAAGTGTGACTGTGATGAGACAGTAATGAGACAGTAATGTAACTGTAATGAGACTGTAATGAGAAAGTAAGTGTGACTGATGAGACAGTAATAAGACTGTAATGAGACACTAATAAGACTGTAATGAGACAGTAATGAGAATGAGACTGTAATGAGACAGTAATGAGACTGTAATGAGAGTGTAATGAGACAGTAATGTGACTCTAATGAGACTGTAATGAGACTGTAATGAGAGTGTAATGAGACAGTAATGTGACTCTAATGAGACTGTAATGAGACAGTAATGAGACTATAATGAGACAGTAATGTGGCTGTAATGAGACTGTAATGTTACTGTGATGAGACAGTAATGAGACTGTAATGAGACAGTAATGAGACAGTAACGTGACTGTAATGAGACTCTAATGAGACTGTAATGAGACAGTAATGAGACTATAATGAAATAGTAATGTGGCTGTAATGAGACTGTAATGTTACTGTGATGAGACAGTATTGAGACTGTAATGAGACAGTATTGAGACAGTTATGTGACTGTAATGAGACTGTAATGAGACTGTAATGAGAAAGTGTGACTGTGATGAGACAGTAATAAGACTGTAATGAGACAGTAATGTGACTGTGATGAGACAGTAAAGTGACTGTAATGAGACAGTAATGTGACTGTGATGAGACAGTAATGAGATAGTAATGTGACTGTGATGAGACAGTAATGAGACTGTAATGAGACAGTAATAAGACAGTAATGAGACTGTAATGAGACTGTAATGAGAAAGTAAGTGTGACTCTGATGAGACAGTAATGAGACTGTAATGAGACAGTGATAAGACTGTAATGAGAAAGTGTGACTGTGATGAGACAGTAATAAGACTGTAATGAGACAGTAATATGACTGTGATGAGACTGTAATGAGACAGTAATGTGACTGTGATGAGACAGTAAAGTGACTGTAATGAGACAGTAGTGTGACTGTGATGAGACAGTAATGAGAGTGTAATGAGACAGTAATGTGACTGTGATGAAACTGTAATGAGACTGTAATGAGACAGTAATGAGAGTTTAATGAGAGTGTAATGAGACAGTAATGTGACTGTGATGAGACAGTAATGAGACAGTAATAAGACAGTAATGAGACTGTAATGAGACTGTAATGAGAAAGTAATGAGAAAGTAAAGAAACAGTAATGAGACTGTAGTGAGACTGTAATGAGACTGTAATGAGAAAGTAAGTGTGACTGTGATGAGACAGTAATGAGACAGTAATGTGACTGTAATGAGACTGTAATGAGAAAGTGTGACTGGGATGAGACAGTAATAAGACTGTAATGAGACAGTAATGTGACTGTGATGAGACTGTAATGAGACAGTAATGTGACTGTGATGAGACTGTAATGAGACTGTAATGAGAAAGTGTGACTGTGATGAGACAGTAATGAGAATGAGACTGTAATGAGACAGTAATGAGACTGTAATGAGAGTGTAATGAGACCGTAATGTGACTCTAATGAGACTGTAATGAGACAGTAATGAGACTATAATGAGACAGTAATGTGGCTGTAATGAGACTGTAATGTTACTGTGATGAGACAGTAATGAGACTGTAATGAGACAGTAATGAGACAGTAATGTGATTGTAATGAGACTGTAATGAGACTGTAATGAGACAGTAGTGTGACTGTGATGAGACAGTAATGAGAGTGTAATGAGACAGTAATGTGACTGTGATGAGACTGTAATGAGACTGTAATGAGACAGTAATGAGAGTTTAATGAGAGTGTAATGAGACAGTAATGTGACTGTGATGAGACAGTAATGAGACAGTAATAAGACAGTAATGAGACTGTAATGAGACTGTAATGAGAAAGTAATGAGAAAGTAAAGAAACAGTAATGAGACTGTAGTGAGACTGTAATGAGACTGTAATGAGAAAGTGTGACTGTGATGAGACAGTAATGAGACAGTAATGTGACTGTAATGAGACTGTAATGAGAAAGTGTGACTGTGATGAGACAGTAATAAGACTGTAATGAGACAGTAATGTGACTGTGATGAGACTGTAATGAGACAGTAATGTGACTGTGATGAGACAGTAAAGTGACAGTAATGAGACAGTAATGAGATAGTAATGAGAGTGTAATGAGAGTGTAATGAGACAGTAATGTGACTGTGATGAGACTGTAATGAGACTGTAATGAGACAGTAATGAGATAGTAATGAGAGTGTAATGAGACAGTAATGTGACTGTGATGAGACAGTAATGAGACAGTAATGAGACAGTAATGAGACAGTAATAAGACAGTAATTAGACTGTAATGAGACTGTAATGAGACAGTAATAAGACTGTAATGAGACAGTAATAAGACTGTAATGAGACAGTAATGAGAATGAGACTGTAATGAGACAGTAATGTGACTGTGATGAGACAGTAATGAGAGTGTAATGAGACAGTAATGTGACTGTGATGGGACAGTAATGAGATAGTAATGTGACTGTGATGAGACAGTAATGAGACTGTAATGAGACAGTAATAAGATAGTAATGAGACTGTAATGAGACTGTAATGAGAAAGTAAGTGTGACTGTGATGAGACAGTAATGAGACTGTAATGAGACAGTAATACGACTGTAATGAGAAAGTGTGACTGTGATGAGACAGTAATAAGACTGTAATGAGACAGTAATGTGACTGTGATGAGACTGTAATGAGACAGTAATGTGACTGTGATGAGACAGTAAAGTGACTGTAATGAGACAGTAGTGTGACTGTGATGAGACAGTAATGAGAGTGTAATGAGACAGTAATGTGACTGTGATGAGACTGTAATGAGACTGTAATGAGACAGTAATGAGAGTTTAATGAGAGTGTAATGAGACAGTAATGTGACTGTGATGAGACAGTAATGAGACAGTAATAAGACAGTAATGAGACTGTAATGAGACTGAAATGAGAAAGTAAGTGTGACTGTGACGAGACAGTAATAAGACTGTAATGAGACAGTAATAAGACTGTAATGAGACAGTAATGAGATTGAGACTGTATTGAGACAGTAATGAGACTGTAATGAGAGTGTAATGAGACAGTAATGTGACTGTGATTAGAGGGTAATGAGAAAGTAATGTGACTGTGATGAGACAGTAATGAGACTGTAATGAGACTGTAATGAGACTGTAATGAGAAAGTAAGTGTGACTGTGATGAGACAGTAATGAGACAGTAATGTGACTATAATGAGACTGTAATGAGAAAGTAAGTGTGACTGTGATGAGACAGTAATAAGACTGTAATGAGACAGTAATAAGACTGTAATGAGACAGTAATGAGAATGAGACTGTAATGAGACAGTAATGAGACTGTAATGAGAGTGTAATGAGACAGTAATGTGACTGTAATGAGACTGTTATGAGACCGTAATGAGACTATAATGAGACAGTAATGTGGCTGTAATGAGACTGCAATGTTACTGTGATGAGACAGTAATGAGACTGTAATGAGACAGTAATGAGACAGTAATGTGACTGTAATGAGACTGTAAATAGACTATAATTAAAACAGTAATGTGGCTGTAATGAGACTGTAATGTTACTGTGATGAGACAGTAATGAGACTGTAATGAGACAGTAATGAGACAGTAATGTGACTATAATGAGACTGTAATGAGACTGTAATGAGAAAGTAAGTGTGACTGTGATGAGACAGTAATAAGACTGTAATGAGACAGTAATGTGACTGCGATGAGACTGTAATGAGACTGTAATGAGACAGTAATGTGACTGTGATGAGACAGTAAAGTGACTGTAATGAGAGTAATGTGACTGTGATGAGACAGTAATGAGAGTGTAATGAGACAGTAATGTGACTGTGATGGGACAGTAATGAGATAGTAATGTGACTGTGATGAGACAGTAATGAGACTGTAATGAGACAGTAATGAGACTATAATGAGACAGTAATGCGACTGTAATGAGAAAGTAAGTGTGACTGTGATGAGACAGTAATGAGACCGTAATGAGACAGTAATAAGACTGTAATGAGACAGTAATGAGAATGAGACTGTAATGAGACAGTAATGAGACTGTAATGAGAGTGTAATGAGACAGTAATGTGACTGTAATGAGAATGTAATGAGACTGTAATGAGACAGTAATGAGACTATAATGAGACAGTAATGTGGCTGTAATGAGACTGTAATGTGACTGTGATGAGACAGTAATGAGACCGTAATGAGACTGTAATGAGACAGTAATGAGACAGTAATGTGACTGTAATGAGACTGTAATGAGACTGTAATGAGAAAGTAAGTGTGACTGTGATGAGACAGTAATAAGACTGTAATGAGACAGTAATGTGACTGTGATGATACAGTAATGAGACTGTAATGAGACAGTAATTAGAATGAGACTGTAATGAGACTGTAATGAGACAGTAATGAGATAGTAATGAGACAGTAATGAGACAGTAATGAGACTGATGAGACAGTTATCTCACCTGTGTGTGTTATTGGCATGACAGGGTGTGTGTCTCACCTGTGTGTGTTATTGGCGTGACAGGGAGTGTGTCTGAACTGTGTGTGTTATTGGCGTGACAGGGTGTGTGTCTCACCTGTGTGTGTTATTGGCGTGACAGGGTGTATGTCTGACCTGCGCGTGTTATTGGCGTGACAGAGTGTGTGTCTCACCTGTGTGTGTTATTGGCGTGACAGGGTGTGTGTCTCACCTGTGTGTGTTATTGGCATGACAGGGTGTGTGTCTCACCTGTGTGTGTTATTGGTTTGACAGGGTGTGTGTCTCATCTGCGAGTGTTATTGGCGTGACATGGTGTGTGTCTCACCTGCGAGTGTTATTGGCGTGACAGGGTGTGTGTCTCACCTACGAGTGTTATTGGCGTGACAAGGTGTGTGTCTCACCTGCGAGTGTTATTGGCGTGACAGGGTGTATGTCTCACCTGCGAGTGTTTATTGGCGTGACAGGGTGTGTGTCTCACCTACGAGTGTTATTGGCGTGACAAGGTGTGTGTCTCACCTGCGAGTGTTATTGGCGTGACAGGGTGTGTGTCTCACCTACGAGTGTTATTGGCGTGACAGGGTGTGTGTCTCACCTGTGTGTGTTATTGGCGTGACAGGGTGTGTGTCTCACCTGTGTGTGTTATTGGCGTGACAGGGGCACTTCCTGTCACACCTGAGGCCGTAGAGACCGTCGGCACAGACTCGCTCCTCACAGCTCTCACCGGTGTATCCCTGCTCACACACACAGGCTCCGCTTACGTGATAGCACTGCGCACCGTTCACACACACACACGTCTGACTGCAGCCCACGCCATACGTGCCGACCGGGCACTGGTCCTGACACCTGCCAACACACACACACACACACACACACACACACACACACACACACACACACACACACACACACACACACACACACACACACACACTTCAGTCACAGCAGCTCGACGCTGAACACTGACAGACTGACAAATCATGCAACAACCCTGTTCAAAAGGATTCTTGTGTGAATGTTGAAAAAGTTAAAGATCAGTGATAAATATGGCTACCGAATAATGGCCTTATACCTAGCAAATATCTTAGCACACAGCACAAGAACATTTCTTCTGTTTGTTTCTGAAGGTCACATGTTAGGTACCTATATGTAAGAATTTGTATTAATTGCATTTTTATAGCCAATGTGTGAACAGTTTGTGAAGGTTTGAAAAGACTTCTTGAAAAAAGCTAAGGAATCAATCAATGCAAAATAACACATGGTAACACTTTATAATAAGTATAGTGTAATAAAGTATTTACGAACCTTTTGCAAATAGTTAATTAATAAATTATAAACTGAAGTTAATAAATGAATAGACTGTATACAAATAGTGAGTTCTTCTTCCATTGTCACCATAATTAACAAAGTGTTATTGTTTAATGAGCTCATTTGTAAAGAGTTAAATAATACTTCGTTAACAACTTATTAACATCGCTGCGAGATCTAGTGAGATGCATTCACATTTCTCCGTTATTAACGGATCAAACAGCGCTGAAGTGGAAACCAGGAAGAAACATTGTGCCATGAATGAACTATCCAGTGTCCACAAATAAGCAACATTCACTATGGGTTTACTGTAGTAACACTCACTGTAACCATAGAAGTTTGGCAGGAATGGTAAGTTAGGCTACAATGCTTTCAAGTAACGTCGGTTTTATTTCGACATTATGAATAAAATTGCTGCCCTCAAATGTTAATCTGAAATAAAAATAAACCTTTGTTTATAACAACAATATTACATTTAATTTTTGTTTTCAAGGAGCAAGGAGCTGCTGTTTTATTTGCTCCTGAGAAGAGTCAAGTATAGCTCAACATTGCTCAAAGTAAAAAATGATCATACTTTATGATGTTAGTTTTAATAAAAAAAATTAAAAAAAATTAAAATCAAGGAAATTTCTCTGGCATTTTTCTTTTTGCTGTATCGAAAACGTACCGAACTGTTAATTTTGTGAACCGTTACACCCCTAATATTATTAAGAGTTTATTCAAATGTTTACAAATACATTAAGCCTATCCCTAAAGCAAAACATAACCACCTAAAATAATTCAATAAATAATGTTGTCAAAATGAATTACATACAAATACTCCTAAAATCAAGTTAAAATACATTGGTAGAATTAGGGGTAGGTTTAGAGAAAGAATATACAGTTTGTAAAGTATAAAATTCATTATTTCTCTGCAAAGTCCCCATTAAGCATGGAAACCCAGTGTGTGTGTGTGTGTGTGTGTGTGTGTGTGTGTGTGTGTGTTTGTGTGTGTGTGTGTGTGTGTGTGTGTGTGTGTGTGTGTACTTGTCTACCTATCTAAGAGGGGACCTTGGTGTCGTTACACACTCACCAACAGGGGACCGCCGAGCCAAGTGGGGACATTTTTCAAGTCCCCTGTTGGTCATGCCTTAAAACATGTTAAAATCATCTAAAATACGCTCTGGTGAATTTTTTACATTTTTTACCAAGTGGGGACCTGCAAGTGTGTGTGTGTTTAAGCCCATACTCAGCAGCGCTCCTGTAGGCTGGAGCAGGAACTGCAGTGGCCCATTAACACACGTCGTTCACACTTCTCTATTGTTTGAATGGCTTGCTGTCCCAGAGAGGCTCTGAAACTGTAGAGCTGCTGTTTAACTGCTGCTTAGTTAAAGAACTTACGGTAACTTTATAATAACCCCACGCTATGTATCATTAGTTAAGCATTAGTAAACAGTTAATTCAATATTTATAAAGCATTAATAGACATTAATAAGCAGTATATAAATACAGCTATAAAAGCTTTATTCTTGCTTTAAAAGCATATCTATAATGTGTTTAATTGTTGTATTTTCATACTTTATTAATGATCAATTTATAATTTTTAAATGAAGTATAACATTATATACAAACCAGTTATTTAGGAGTTGTCAGTGGTTCATAAGATCACTTAGAAAGTGTGAGTAAAATGATTAATAAACTATTTCAAATGTACATTCATACATTATACCGACATTTTGTAATAGGTACTTAGTGTGTTAATAAATGCTTTATTAACATGTATTTCTACTGTAATTCAGGTAGTTATAAAGCATTTGGTAGTGGTGAGTATAAGTATTTTATAAAGTGAGGACTAGTTATGCCTTGTAAAGCTTTTATAAAGGAGATTTAAAGGTTCAGTTATATATTTCTATGTTCTGTATCACAGTGTTGTGTTTGTTTCATTTTTCTGTTTAGAAGATAACTGAGTCTTTAAATCTCCTTTATAAATGCTTTATATTTTGTGATGAGCTCACAAAAATAGTTAACTGACCAGTACTAAATGCTTTATAACTACCTGAATTTACTGCATTTACTTACACTTAAGTGATCTTATGAATCACTGACAAATCCCAAATAACTTGTTTGTAAATAATGCTATATTTCATTTAGAAATTATAAATTGATCATTAATAAAGTATGAAAATACAATTATTAAACAAAATATAGATATGCTTCTAAATAAAGAATAAAGCATTCATACAAGAACAAAGCATGTATAGCTGTAATTATAAACTGCTCATTAATGCATATTAATGCTTTACAAATTATGAAGTAACTCTTTACTAATGCTTAACTAATTATTAATAGTGTGCAGTTATTATAAAGTGTTACCGAACTTTCAAGTATTTTCAAAAATGCCCAAACATACATATATACGTAATTATATAATGTTCACACAGGCATCAGAGATCACAATATGCATAGATAAACATAAACAACTAAAAAAAGAATGACCAAACCATCAGTTATCAATAATGTACAAATTTGAATTGCTTGAGGAAAGACCATTTAAATCTACAACGGGGTAAAAAATACAGACGGCAACAGTTCAAAAGCAGAGGCGAGAAGACGCCTCTTATCATTCATATTAATATTATTTTTCTTATTTAACTCTCTTTCTTCATAGATACTTTCTATTCTTAGTTATGCAGTCCCTAACACTTTATTTGCAATTATTATGTGCCATTGTACACACACACATGCATGTAATATATATGAACAGAGCAGTGTCGCTCTACACTGGCCAAGAGGGGACCTGACCTTCATCTCTGAACGATCTCTAACCATCCAAGTGGGGACTCTCATAGCCTGCAATGAAACTGTGTGTGTGTGAACAATGAAGTCTGTCATCATTATGTAACACATATAAACATTATTTATATATATATATATATATATATATATATATATATATATATATATATATATATATATATGTGTGTGTGTGTATTTTCACACTGGCATCAGAGATCACAATATGCATAGATAAACATATACAATATACAATTAAAAAATAATGACCAAACCATCAGTTATCAAAAATGTAAAAAAAAAAATTTCAGGAAAGACCATTTGAATCTGTATTTCAACGGAGTAAAAAATATCGGTGGCAACAGTTCAAAAGCAGAGGCCTTAAGATATTCATATCAATCCTAATATTATTTTTCTTCTTTAACGCTCTCTCTTCATAGATCCTTTCTATTCTTGGTTATGCAGTCCCTAACAATTTTTTTGCCATTGTTATGTGCCATTGTACAAACACACACATTTCTATATTACTAACAGAGCACTGTCGCTCTACACTGGCCAAGTGGGGACCTGAACGATGTTTACCTATCGAACAGGGGACTCCCATAGCCTACAATGGAACTGTGTGTGTGTGTGTGTGTGTGTGAACAGTGAAGTCTGTCTTCATTATGTAACTTTTATATATATATATATAATATATATATATATAATGTTTATATATGTAATATGTAATATGTAATTATATAATGTTTACACAGGCATCAGACACACACAAACACACACATTTCTATATTACTAACAGAGCACTGTCGCTCTACACTGGCCAAGTGGGGACCTGAACGATGTTTACCTATCGAACAGGGGACTCCCATAGCCTACAATGGAACTGTGTGTGTGTGTGTGAACAGTGAAGTCTGTCTTCATTATGTAACTTTTATATATATATATATAATATATATATAATGTTTATATATTATATATGTAATATGTAATTATATAATGTTTACACAGGCATCAGACACACACAAACACACACATTTCTATATTACTAACAGAGCACTGTCGCTCTACACTGGCCAAGTGGGGACCTGAACGATGTTTACCTATCGAACAGGGGACTCCCATAGCCTACAATGGAACTATGTAACTTGTGTGTATATGTATATATATATATGTATATGTATATGTATATGTGTGTGTGTGTGTGTTCATACAGGCATCAGAGATCACAATATGCATAGATAAACATATACAATATACAATTAAAACAGAATGACCAAACCATCAGTTATCAAAAATTAAAAAAATTAGAATTTTTTGAGGAAAGACCATTTGAATCTGTTTTTTAACGGGGTAAAAAATACCGATGGCAACAGTTCAAAAGCAGAGGCTCTTATCATTCATATTATTATTTTTCTTCTTTAACGGTCTCTCTTCATAGATACTTTCTATGCTTGGTTATGCAGTCCGTTTAGGGTTCATGGGATAAATCAAACAGAAATAGCTCTTTAAGGTAACAATTTCAGGTCACTACTTTATACAGTCAATAATGATTATATTAATCAAAATGAACTTCGCGTCCCCAGTTGGATGGTAAAGAACGACACCAGTTCTTCTGCTTTCTACATTTCTTGCCATCACAAAAACACGGTAAAGATTTTGGAGGTCAATCTCAAAATGTTCTGTTGACTTGCTGCACTGAACAATTTTACTTCATTCAGTTGAAATATATGAAGTAGGGATGTTCATTTAACATTTTGTTTTCTGACTGACAGCTGATGCTTGTTAACCAGTCATCAGCAGTTAACTGACATTATTTTAAGGTTAGATTAGAATTAAATGTAATTAGAAAAGATAAGTGTCTGTGACCCATTCAAATACCTCAAAAATGTAGATTTACATGTGCAAATAGCAGCATAAACAACAGAACATGAGGATTCACACACACCGTCACATCGAGCACCCGCAGTGCTTCTGTGAACACAGTAAACCAGAATAAAAGTGTATATATAACTGTATATATATATATATATATATATTAGTGCTGTCAGTTTAACGCGTTATTAACGGCCTTAACGCAAACACATTTTAACGGCGTCAATTTTTTTAACGCGAGATTAACGCTCTTTTTGGCCTAGCAAACATTGTAGTTTTTTCACATGCTGTTGCAACAACTGGTAAGGTTAGAAAAACTACAACATCACACCGGATAGCTAGACCGGAAACAAAACAAAACGCGGGACTAGATTTGATGGCCGAGTGCGAGCGCGGGCGGTAATGCACTCACTCTGTGTGTGCGGGTACGGGAGAATAAAACGATTCGGGACTCCCACAAACTAGAAAAATCTATGAATAAAACATAAAAACTAATACATTTTTATTCTTATGTTGCAGAAAAGCAACAAGAACAACTAAAACAAAATAGAAACGATTTACAGGCCAGAGTTACTTTTTATGACATGTTTGCAGCGTTGAGCGATGTAGCCAATCACAGACATGTGTTGATTTCTTAAACGCAATGGCCAATCAGATGCATTTAAAATAGACTCCCCTCACTGCTCAAAACTGACTTTTTGTTCAGTGCTGAATTCTGTATATTGGCAAATCCTCTAATTAAAACAAACACAGTGTATATATTATGAAAGATTCATTGTGCAGTCAGCTTCATTGACAATAACTGAGATGTGTGAGATTGCGATGAACTGATGTCAGCTTTTTAGGAATTTTTAAAGGATTGCACTTTGTGCGCATTCAGTCATCCCAAACCATGCACTCAGTAGCCTGCTTGCTTTTATATTATAACAGTGGTTTGTGTGTTAATGCTTTAATCACAAATAATTTATCAGGAGCATTTATGCTGATGTGTATGGTGGCGACACGTAGGCGAAGTAGCCTACAAATAAAGTCTATTTGCGGGCGGGAGCGGGACAAAAATGTTGCGGGCGGGAGAAAGTAACATAGAAAGTAGTTGAGAACGTCAGTTATAACGCCCCACGTATTAAAAAGAAATGGACGGTTTTAAATCGGGCTCGGGACGGGCTCATAATTACAGTAAATGTGTCGGGCCGGGCTCGGACACAATGCGCACGGGCTCGGGTCGGGCTTGATTTTTTGGGCCCGATCTAAGCTCTACAATGGATGACTTCAGACAGAAGCACATGGATACCACAGCTAAGAACAAACTTATTGCTGATCCACTTTTCCTTGTTCATAAGAGCATTCAAATTAGAAAAAATGATGGGACAAATAGAAATCAAGGGACATTTAGAATAGATAAAAATGTGTGATTAATCGCGAGTTAACTATGGCATTAATGCGATTAATCGCGATTAAATATTTGAATCGTTTGACAGCACTAATATATATATATATTTACACAACATTATTTTCAACTGAAAATTGCAAGCTTTTCATGTGTTTTGGCCGCTCATTTACACGAAAATGCCATTTTGGAGGCCTGACAATGCAAACTTTCCAACCCGATCACACTAAATGCGTCTCTGCTTAGAAATCTTGGCTTGCTCAAAACTTTTTGTCTTTAAATGAAGTCAAAACTGAGGTGATAGTTTTCGGCCCCACTGATAATTTTAATACCACCAGCATCGATTTGAGGAGCTTCTCTGCATTCAGATCTACGCATGACAAACAAATATCTTCGGTAATTGGATCTAGTTTCTATCAACTCCGTCTTTTGTATCAAATTAAACACTTCCTATCTGACAAAACTCTAGAGATGTCTGTTCATGCTTTTATTACTTCCCGTTTAGACTACTGCAACTCATTGTATTGCGGTATTTCCAAGTCACAAATCGCTCGCCTTCAACTGGTCCAAAATGCTGCAGCAAGATTTATTCGCAAAAGTCCTAAATATGATCACATGATGATAATGATACATTTTATTTATATTGCGCTTTTCTCCAACCCAAAACGATACAAAAACAATATACAGTACCTATATAAAGAGATTAAAAATTGTAACATTACAAAATTTAATGACAGTACATTTCAAATACCTAAAAATGGTACATTAAGTGGTTTTGTTCAAGTCAAAATATTACTTAACATTAATGAACCAACCTACATACAATAAAACTACATTTTTTGGGGGGTTAAATCAAGCAGAAATATCACTTCAAGGTAACAATTGCAGGTCACTACACAAGTTAAACTGTACATGATCTAGACTCTAGATAAATGAAAT
This sequence comes from Meda fulgida, assembly GCA_030578275.1. NCBI lineage: Eukaryota > Metazoa > Chordata > Actinopteri > Cypriniformes > Leuciscidae > Meda > Meda fulgida. The sequence goes on along the minus strand of CM060625.1, from coordinate 108,582 downwards.
GCAATCGCAGCAGTAAGTCAGGGAAATGCTTATATTTATTTCTTTGGTTTCAATTTTGAACATGTTGCAGTTCTTTTTAAAAAGGTATACATTTTGACATAATTATAAAATGATATAACATGATTTGATACTGTATATTAGCAGAAATGACACATTTTTCACTTCAGCAACAAAGTGGAGACCCTCTTTTCTGTAATGAAAGACCAATCTTATGGGTTGTGGTCTCTCAGACATTGGCCAATATCAGTAAAAAAAAAACATTGTTTCCCTTAGGGCTTAAATGAACCAGATTTTTTTTACATCCTTACACTTTTAGACAGGTGATGCTTGCAACCCGACCATAATCCATTAGCCGACAAGATTAGAATGTTATATTCTAATTAAATTAGAATGTATGTATTTCTCAATACTTATCACTGTTTTAAAAGCTCTTCACTCCGTTGTCTTAACCAACTTTCAGCTTCACTGCAGTAAATTTCACATTCAAAACGCATTAAAACTACCAAAACACATCATTCATGTCTCAAAATAAGTCATTCTTTCAGAACACTAGTAAAGGTTTCACCCAACAAACAAAATTAAAAATACAAATCAAAAAACACAAACAACAGGCAGTAATATGCACTATTTTCTGCTGTTCAGAATTCAAGGCAGTTTATTTTACATGGTTCATGTTTACATTAATGTACAAAATTATTTCCTTTTGTATAGATGGCGATGAAAATGAAAGACTAAGACTAGTGTAGGTGTTTAGTTACATCTTAATTGTTCTGATAGGTTTTTTTTAGATTCAGAATATATTTCAATGTGGTATACGGTATAAAAATATTGCAAATTTCAGTCTTATTCATTTTTGTTTGAGTTGAAATGTTTTTAACTTAAATATAACAGTCTTGGAAATAATATGTAAGCATGTGCAAATTGGCCTGTACAGTAAATCAAGTTCTGCTGGTCTTTGTGTTTAAGTGAGAAATGAATTCATGTAAATTGAAAGATCTCAGTTTAGCTGGACACTGATCTTGTGATCACTGTGTGAAGAGTTTCATGGTATTAATTAATCTTGAGAAGGTATTAATCTTTCAGTTTAAACACAAATGTGTACTGTAATGTAAACATTGACCATGTAACATAAAATGCTGTGAATTCGGAACAACAGAAAACAGCAGAAATATTTTATAATGCTCCAGTTATTTGTGTTTTTTGTATTTTATGAGTGACAAAGTGTGTTTGTTGGGTGAGCTTTACTAGTGTTCTGGAAAAACTGTATTAGCAGCTGTAAATGGATATTCTGACATAGGTAGTTTCATGTGTATGTAGACTCTTGTGTGTGGATTGAGTCGCTGCACATCCCCCCACACGCAATTTACATCTCAATACTTGAAGGTGTGTGTGTGTGTGTGTCATGGAGAAACCGGCCTAAAGATCTCACAACTCTAACAATACAGTTACCAATGTCCAAGAATCTGTGGAACTTCTCAAATAAACCACAATAAACTAGAGAAAACGCTGGGATTTACTCTGACAAATTAAATTACAGGTTTTTACAGTCGCTAGGACACATTTCTCAATATTTAGGTACATTTTCAAAACTCTTCACTCAGTTCTTCATTTCACATTCAAAATGCACTGACACTTCCTTCATGTCTCAAATCCCAACTCAATCTTCCAGAACACTAGTAAAGGTTTCACCCAACAAACACACTTTGGCACTCATAAAACAGAAAAAACACAAACAACAGGAGCATTACACAATATTTTCTTTTGCAAATTGCTTTTACAAAACAAGAATGGCACTACTCTACTGTTTTTAATTCACTGCAGTTTAATATTAGATTTTAGAATCAGAATATTTATTTCAATATGATATTACTGTGGAAATGTTGCAAATCTCGGTCTTATCATTTTTTGTTGTTAGGTTTTGAAAATAAGTTTAACAGTTTTAAAAAGAGTATGTAAACGTGCAAATTATCCTGTATAGCACATAAAATTCTGTAAGTGTTTGTGTTTAAGAGAGAAAATAATTCAAGTAAATGGAACAAAATCCATCCGATGACATTGTTCAAAGCACTGATCCACAGTTTAGCTCATATAGACGGATGGTGTGATCACTGTGAAGAGAGTTTACAAAAAAAGAGAATTTTATGTTCTATACAGGATAATTTGCACGTTTACATACTCTTTTGAAAACTGTTAAACTTATTTTCAAAACCTAACAACAAAAAATGATAAGACCGAGATTTGCAACATTCCCACAGTAATATCATATTGAAATAAATATTCTGATTCTAAAATCTAATATTAAACTGCAGTGAATTAAAAACAGTAGAGTAGTGCCATTCTTGTTTTGTAAAAGCAATTTGCAAAAGAAAATATTGTGTAATGCTCCTGTTGTTTGTGTTTTTTCTGTTTTATGAGTGACAAAGTGTGTTTGTTGGGTGAAACCTTTACTAGTGTTCTGGAAGATTGAGTTGGGATTTGAGACATGAAGGAAGTGTCAGTGCATTTTGAATGTGAAATGAAGAACTGAGTGAAGAGTTTTGAAAATGTACCTAAATATTGAGAAATGTGTCCTAGCGACTGTAAAAACCTGTAATTTAATTTGTCAGAGTAAATCCCAGCGTTTTCTCTAGTTTATTGTGGTTTATTTGAGAAGTTCCACAGATTCTTGGACATTGGTAACTGTATTGATAGAGTTGTGAGATCTTTAGGCCGGTTTCTCCATGACACACACACACACACACCTTCAAGTATTGAGATGTAAATTGCGTGTGGGGGGATGTGCAGCGACTCAATCCACACACAAGAGTCTACATACACATGAAACTACCTATGTCAGAGTATCCATTTACAGCTGCTAATACAGTTCTTCCAGAACACTAGTAAAGCTCACCCAACAAACACACTTTGTCACTCATAAAATACAAAAAACACAAATAACTGGAGAATTATAAAATATTTCTGCTGTTTTCTGTTTTTCTGAATTCACAGCATTTTATGTTACATGGTCAATGTTTACATTACAGTACACATTTGTGTTTAAACTGAAAGATTAATACCTTCTCAAGATTAATTAATACCATGAAACTCTTCACACAGTGATCACAAGATCAGTGTCCGGCTAAACTGAGATCTTTCAATTTACATGAATTCATTTCTCACTTAAACACAAAGACCAGCAGAACTTGATTTACTGTACAGGCCAATTTGCACATGCTTACATATTATTTCCAAGACTGTTATATTTAAGTTAAAAACATTTCAACTCAAACAAAAATGAATAAGACTGAAATTTGCAATATTTTTATACCGTATACCACATTGAAATATATTCTGAATCTAAAAAAACCTATCAGAACAATTAAGATGTAACTAAACACCTACACTAGTCTTAGTCTTTCATTTTCATCGCCATCTATACAAAAGGAAATAATTTTGTACATTAATGTAAACATGAACCATGTAAAATAAACTGCCTTGAATTCTGAACAGCAGAAAATAGTGCATATTACTGCCTGTTGTTTGTGTTTTTTGATTTGTATTTTTAATTTTGTTTGTTGGGTGAAACCTTTACTAGTGTTCTGAAAGAATGACTTATTTTGAGACATGAATGATGTGTTTTGGTAGTTTTAATGCGTTTTGAATGTGAAATTTACTGCAGTGAAGCTGAAAGTTGGTTAAGACAACGGAGTGAAGAGCTTTTAAAACAGTGATAAGTATTGAGAAATACATACATTCTAATTTAATTAGAATATAACATTCTAATCTTGTCGGCTAATGGATTATGGTCGGGTTGCAAGCATCACCTGTCTAAAAGTGTAAGGATGTAAAAAAAATCTGGTTCATTTAAGCCCTAAGGGAAACAATGTTTTTTTTTTTTTTTACTGATATTGGCCAATGTCTGAGAGACCACAACCCATAAGATTGGTCTTTCATTACAGAAAAGAGGGTCTCCACTTTGTTGCTGAAGTGAAAAATGTGTCATTTCTGCTAATATACAGTATCAAATCATGTTATATCATTTTATAATTATGTCAAAATGTATACCTTTTTAAAAAGAACTGCAACATGTTCAAAATTGAAACCAAAGAAATAAATATAAGCATTTCCCTGACTTACTGCTGCGATTGCATTTCATTTATCTAGAGTCTAGATCATGTACAGTTTAACTTGTGTAGTGACCTGCAATTGTTACATTGAAGTGATATTTCTGCTTGATTTAACCCCCCAAAAATGTAGTTTTATTGTATGTAGGTTGGTTCATTAATGTTAAGTAATATTTTGACTTGAACAAAACCACTTAATGTACCATTTTTAGGTATTTGAAATGTACTGTCATTAAATTTTGTAATGTTACAATTTTTAATCTCTTTATATAGGTACTGTATATTGTTTTTGTATCGTTTTGGGTTGGAGAAAAGCGCAATATAAATAAAATGTATCATTATCATCATGTGATCATATTTAGGACTTTTGCGAATAAATCTTGCTGCAGCATTTTGGACCAGTTGAAGGCGAGCGATTTGTGACTTGGAAATACCGCAATACAATGAGTTGCAGTAGTCTAAACGGGAAGTAATAAAAGCATGAACAGACATCTCTAGAGTTTTGTCAGATAGGAAGTGTTTAATTTGATACAAAAGACGGAGTTGATAGAAACTAGATCCAATTACCGAAGATATTTGTTTGTCATGCGTAGATCTGAATGCAGAGAAGCTCCTCAAATCGATGCTGGTGGTATTAAAATTATCAGTGGGGCCGAAAACTATCACCTCAGTTTTGACTTCATTTAAAGACAAAAAGTTTTGAGCAAGCCAAGATTTCTAAGCAGAGACGCATTTAGTGTGATCGGGTTGGAAAGTTTGCATTGTCAGGCCTCCAAAATGGCATTTTCGTGTAAATGAGCGGCCAAAACACATGAAAAGCTTGCAATTTTCAGTTGAAAATAATGTTGTGTAAATATATATATATATTAGTGCTGTCAAACGATTCAAATATTTAATCGCGATTAATCGCATTAATGCCATAGTTAACTCGCGATTAATCGCACATTTTTATCTATTCTAAATGTCCCTTGATTTCTATTTGTCCCATCATTTTTTCTAATTTGAATGCTCTTATGAACAAGGAAAAGTGGATCAGCAATAAGTTTGTTCTTAGCTGTGGTATCCATGTGCTTCTGTCGGAAGTCATCCATTGTAGAGCTTAGATCGGGCCCAAAAAATCAAGCCCGACCCGAGCCCGTGCGCATTGTGTCCGAGCCCGGCCCGACACATTTACTGTAATTATGAGCCCGTCCCGAGCCCGATTTAAAACCGTCCATTTCTTTTTAATACGTGGGTCGTTATAACTGACGTTCTCAACTACTTTCTATGTTACTTTCTCCCGCCCGCAACATTTTTGTCCCGCTCCCGCCCGCAAATAGACTTTATTTGTAGGCTACTTCGCCTACGTGTCGCCACCATACACATCAGCATAAATGCTCCTGATAAATTATTTGTGATTAAAGCATTAACACACAAACCACTGTTATAATATAAAAGCAAGCAGGCTACTGAGTGCATGGTTTGGGATGACTGAATGCGCACAAAGTGCAATCCTTTAAAAATTCCTAAAAAGCTGACATCAGTTCATCGCAATCTCACACATCTCTGTTATTATCAATGAAGCTGACTGCACAATGAATCTTTCAGAATATATACACTGTGTTTGTTTTAATTAGAGGATTTGCCAATATCCAGAATTCAGCACTGAACAAAAAGTCAGTTTTGAGCAGTGAGGGGAGTCTATTTTAAATGCATCTGATTGGCCATTGCGTTTAAGAAATCAACACATGTCTGTGATTGGCTACATCGCTCAACGCTGCAAACATGTCATAAAAAGTAACTCTGGCCTGTAAATCGTTTCTATTTTGTTTTAGTTGTTCTTGTTGCTTTTCTGCAACATAAGAATAAAAATGTATTAGTTTTTATGTTTTATTCATAGATTTTTCTAGTTTGTGGGAGTCCCGAATCGTTTTACACAGAGTGAGTGCATTACCGCCCGCGCTCGCACTCGGCCATCAAATCTAGTCCCGCGTTTTGTTTTGTTTCCGGTCTAGCTATCCGGTGTGATGTTGTAGTGTTTCTAACGTTACCAGTTGTTGCAACAGCATGTGAAAAAACTACAATGTTTGCTAGGCCAAAAAGAGCGTTAATCTCGCGCTAAAAAAATTGACGCCGTTAAAATGTGTTTGCGGTAACGCCGTTAATAACGCGTTAAACTGACAGCACTAATATATATATATATATATATATATATATATACAGTTATATATACACTTTTATTCTGGTTTACTGTGTTCACAGAAGCACTGCGGGTGCTCGATGTGACGGTGTGTGTGAATCCTCATGTTCTGTTGTTTATGCTGCTATTTGCACATGTAAATCTACATTTTTGAGGTATTTGAATGGGTCACAGACACTTATCTTTTCTAATTACATTTAATTCTAATCTAACCTTAAAATAATGTCAGTTAACTGCTGATGACTGGTTAACAAGCATCAGCTGTCAGTCAGAAAACAAAATGTTAAATGAACATCCCTACTTCATATATTTCAACTGAATGAAGTAAAATTGTTCAGTGCAGCAAGTCAACAGAACATTTTGAGATTGACCTCCAAAATCGTTACCGTGTTTTTGTGATGGCAAGAAATGTACAAAGCAGAAGAACTGGTGTCGCTCTTTACCATCCAACTGGGGACGTGACGTTCATTTTGATTAATATAATCATTATTGACTGTATAAAGTAGTGACCTGAAATTGTTACCTTAAAGAGCTATTTCTGTTTGATTTATCCCATGAACCCTAAACGGACTGCATAACCAAGCATAGAAAGTATCTATGAAGAGAGACCGTTAAAGAAGAAAAGTAATAATATGAATGATAAGAGCCTCTGCTTTTGAACTGTTGCCATCGGTATTTTTTACCCCGTTAAAAAACAGATTCAAATGGTCTTTCCTCAAAAAATTCTAATTTTTTTAATTTTTGATAACTGATGGTTTGGTCATTCTTTTTTAATTGTATATTGTATATGTTTATCTTTGCATATTGTGATCTCTGATGCCTGTATGAACACACACACACACACATATACATATACATATACATATATATATATACATATACATATATATATATATATATATATATATATATATATATATACACACACAAGTTACATAGTTCCATTGTAGGCTATGGGAGTCCCCTGTTCGATAGGTAAACATCGTTCAGGTCCCCACTTGGCCAGTGTAGAGCGACAGTGCTCTGTTAGTAATATAGAAATGTGTGTGTTTGTGTGTGTCTGATGCCTGTGTAAACATTATATAATTACATATTACATATTACATATATAAACATTATATATATATATATATTATATATATATATATAAAAGTTACATAATGAAGACAGACTTCACTGTTCACACACACACACACACACACAGTTCCATTGTAGGCTATGGGAGTCCCCTGTTCGATAGGTAAACATCGTTCAGGTCCCCACTTGGCCAGTGTAGAGCGACAGTGCTCTGTTAGTAATATAGAAATGTGTGTGTGTGTACAATGGCACATAACAATGGCAAAAAAATTGTTAGGGACTGCATAACCAAGAATATAAAGTATCTATGAAGAGAGAGCATTAAATAAGAGAAATAATATTATGAATGATAAGAAGCATCTTCTCGCCTCTGCTTTTGAACTGTTGCCGTCGGTATTTTTTACCCCGTTGAATGAAAAACAGATTCAAATGGTCTTTCCTCAAAAATTGCAATTTTTTTAATTTTTGATAACTGATGGTTTGGTCATTCTTTTTTTAATTGTATATTGAATATGTTTATCTGTGCATATTGTGATCTCTGATGCCTGTATTAACACATACAGGCATATATATATGTATGTTCACACAGTCATCAGAGATTACAATATGCATATCACAATATGCAATATTACACAATGAAGACAGAGTTCACTGTTCACACACACACGGTTCCATTGTAGGCTATGAAAGTCCCCACTTGGCCAGTGTAGAGCGACAGTGCTCTTTTAGTAATATAGAAATGTGTGTGTTTGTGTGTGTCTGATGCCTGTGTAAACATTATATAATTACAGATTACATATCTAATATATAAACATTATATATATATAATATATATATATATAAAGTTACATAATGAAGACAGACTTCACTCTTCACACACACACACACACACACACACACACACACACAGTTCCATTGCAGTCTATGGGAGTCCCCTGTTGGTAAGGTAGACATCGTTCAGGTCCCCACTTGGCATGTTTTTTTAAAAATAAAAAAATGCATATTTAAAGTTATATTATGAAAAAAGACCTTAAAAGAAAATTTTGTATGTCATTTTTGTTTCTTCAAAATGACTAGAAACACTAGTCCCCTCTTGGCCAGTGTAGAGCGATAGTCCCCTGTTAGTAATATAGACGTGTATGTGTGTGTGTGTGTGTGTGTGTGTGTGTGTGTGTGTGTGTGTGTGCTCATGTTTATTTTACATTGACTCTTAATAATAATGCAATTAATGTCTAACAAAGGTTGGTTTAAAGCACTTAATGTCGTTTTCCGTGATCTAATCTAAAGTGAGAACTATTTACAGTTAATACGTCGTTAACAAAGCATTATTTAACTCTACATATGAGCTCATTAAACAATAACACTTTGTTAACTACAGTGACAATGAAATAACTCACTATTTGCAGGGACGGACTGGGACAACAAAACGGCCCTGGACTTTGACTAGGCCCGGCCCAAAGCAATCGGCGTGCGGAAACTCGTCAACAACAACAATAACGCCTGCCGCCTGGCATGAGTGACACAAGACTTTAATTGTGGCTCATGATACTATACCATCCAAATGCTGTCTTAAAATTAATTTATTACTTAATAATCTTAATTTATGCAGTAATTAATCTTAGCTACTGCACAAATAATAATACCACATCTAAATGAAAATAGGCTACACCATTACAAATGTAACTTCTGTATTCAAAGTCTTCAAAGTTTGTAAGCATTAACTGTAACGTTACCAACATTTTTAAAGGTAAAAGCACAACACATTTCTTAATATTAGCTACTGCATGTGGCGTTTTACAGCTAAAATGTTGAAGTTTAGCTGTTTTAACTACTGTAATCATTAAAAATGTAGCAAGCTGAATATCACTTCCTAACATCATCCCTAGCAAGTAACTTGCAAAGTGATTTCTGATTAATTCGGTTCGGGCGTAGTAGAGATAAAGCCCGCCCGCACTGACAATTATTTGGTTGGGTCTTTACATGCGCTTTGTGAGGCACACGCGCACAATAGCACACATACGCAAGGTCTCTAGCTCTCTCCCTCTCTCTGCCGTGGGCGAGCTACGCATGCACGCTCTTACTCGCTCTAGATTCCGGGAGATTTTAACTAATTCGCGGGCATCAGGGAGGCGCTATCAATATGCGGGAGACTCCCGGGAGACTTAGGATGTCTGTGACTGCGTGTGTGGCGGGTGGTGGGACGGCCCGCCGGCCGTAACTGGAGTACCGGCCGTTCTGTGATTCTCCAGATCACACAGATGGCCAGTCCGCCCCTGACTATTTGTATATAGTCTATTCATGTATTAACTACAGTTTATAATTCATTAATTACCATATAATTCATTAATTACCATAAACTAATAGTTTGCAAATGATTTGTACGTACTTTATTACACTATACTTATTATAAAGTGTTACCAAACATTTCTATTGATCTATTCTTGTAGAAATGCAACTCACGTGACAGGTGAGTTTCACATTCAACTTTCACTTCACAAATGTGATTAGAGAAGTTAAAAACGATATAAGTATATAAAAACTATGGGTTTCACTTCATTTGGATGGTCCCTTTAACACATTCTGTTGACTATAAGTAATGTTGCACCTACATGTCTACTAACTCTCATTAGAGTGTTAGTAGAGTATTAGTAGACTGGTAGGGTTAGGGTTAGAATAAGTTAACATGTAGTTGCATAGTTACTTATAGTCAGTAGTCAGTCTGTTGGAGGACCATCACAATAAAGAGTTATCAGATATTAAGCAGACAGTACACTAATACTCTAATGAGAGTTAGTTGACATGTAGTTGCAAAGTTACTTATAGTCACCAGAATGTTCAAAAGGGACCATCAAAATTGTGTTACCAAACTATGCAAAGAATATAACAGCTGTTTTGTGTTGTTTGTGTCTTTATCATATGGTCTTTGCTCGTAATTAAGCTTCTATCAGTCCCTATAGAGAAGAATCTAGTGATAGAGGGATGAGGACACGCTTATCTCAACCATTCTGACCATTTGAAAACAGCCAGACTATCTTTCTGTTCAGCATCCCACAAATAACCTTCTTCATACAGAGACTCGCACTCTCTTTGACTCTTAACCACTTACTTAAACACACAAACACACACACACACACACACACACGCACACACACACACACACACACACACTCTCACACACACGCACGCACACACACACACACACACACACACACTCACACACACACACACACACACACACACACACACACACACACACACACACACACACACACACACACACACACACACAAACACACACACACACACACACACACACACTGGTGGGCTCCTCCCTGCGGCTGTTAAGCGATTATTCTGCAGCCGGTAGGGTGTGGTGAAATCAGGGTAAACCGGAGGTAACAGTGACATCTGGTAAAGCCAAAGCTCTTATTAAGTCATAAAAATTCACTTGCGTTTCTATTTCTGCTGTTAAATACATGCTGCACACTCACTCATACTGTAATTACAGCTGCACTGCTGCTGCCGCTGGACGCAACGCCAGCAGAATCTGATTCTACATGCACTGATTAACTGCTGTTCTGACACTGAAGGGATCAACTCTCTCCTGTGTTTCTGAACTCACCCAGCCTGCATCATTGTACTGTAATCTTACAGCCCTCCACCTCTGATCATCTTCATGCATAATGCACAACACTTGGTCAGTAAAATCAACCCCTGAATTTTCATATCACAGAAAATATATAAATATAAAATGTTCTCAAGCATCTATTGGAGTAAACAAGGTTTCACAAAGACTATTGAAAGAAAGATAACCATAACTAAACCAGACCATGCGTTAATGACAACCGACAAACAGAACTGAAAACACAGGAACCAAATACTCAGGCAGACGAGGTTAATTAATGACAAACAGCTGATCAGGATGGTAAATGGTAAATGGACTGCATTTATATAGCGCTTTCACAGACCCAATGGCCACCAAACCGCTTCACAGATTGCCTCACACTCACATTCAGGATGATTAATCATATCAGTGACCATAAGAAACTAAAGACTGGTGGCAACTAGAACAAAGGATACTGAACAGAAACAAACTAGAGTCCATGAAAGAGAAACTAACAATGACAGAATATGTGTTACACAAGGAAACAATCTGTAATAAAGTAAGAAGAAGCAATTTACAACCAATAGGACTAATAGGACATAAATCTAATACAGAAAACAAATGAACAAAACTAGAACAGAACTAATAGGACTTAGAACAAAAGCACAAATAAAACAATGTTACAGTTTTTAAGGGAGATCAATTCAAATAATAAATACTACAGAAATTATATAGTCATGAAATATAAAATAAAAAGCAGCAGTCTTCATGAATGTGCTACAAATGTTATTCAGCTTTTTGTTGTTTATCATTATTGACAGAGAGCAGCAGGTTTATTACTCAATCGACTGTGTTTACGTGAATGCTCACCAAGACTGGCGTTTTCACACACAAGTGTGTGCATTTGACCATTCAAGCACAGTATCGCTCTAACTTGTCAATAACTTCAAGCGGTCCTGCACTGCATGGATACATTTACACACCATGATATAAACCATATAGCATAATCTCAATTGATTGACACCTGTCAGTGGGATATAAAGCCCTAATCTGTGCCTCTCCTGACAGCCTCTCACACCCCACAGTTTGAGAAAACCCTGATCTATACCAAGGGTTTTCAAACTGTTCCTGAAGCCTCTCCAGCAAATAAAGGAAACACCCATAGTGTGCAGTGCCGAGCGGCTCCAGGGACGGTTCGATCACCCCTGTCTATATAAACCTGGGACTCACTGTCCTGTCCTATTCTCCATCCTGCTTCAGCACACCTGTGTTGTTTAGCTGGTAGTTTGATGAGCACTGGAGCTGAACTCTGCAGGACAGCATTCTTCTTTCCACCTTAACCGATAGAGTCCAGGCCAATCCGAATGACTGCACCAGCTTTCCTGACCAGCTTCTCCAGCTTTAAATCCCAGCATCCAGCACACAACAAGACTGGCCGTTTTTCTACCCAGCAACAATATAACCTGCAACTGCAGGATTCTCTGAGAACTTCTGCATGACTTTGTGCTGTAATTGAAGTGTAGAAACAGTCCAAACCATGGGTCAGTAAACTAGCTACTCCATGGTCTTGATCATGTGAGAAGTCAATGCTGCTGGTCTACAACCAGACATGATGTTTTCCAGAGCCCTGAGACTGAAACTCATCTGATCGGCACATACCCTCTTCACTCTTCACATGCCCAGGACGTGTGCCAGCATCAGATCCTGCAGTTTCACCTCTTTAGTTTCCTCATAACCTGATATGCTGAGTCTACAGCAGTGCCAACGCTGATCCAGGAGCTGTTATTCAGTGACAGCATCCTCTGATGACATGTTTCAGCTTGACTCTGTTCCTCACACTACGCTATCATGTGATTTAAAAAGGACTGAATATAGCGCAAGAGTCACACAGACCTTAGTCAGGAGTGAAACCGAGGCTGTAAGGGACAGGAGGATTATAGTGTGTTCAGTGGATTGTACTGGTGTTTGACAAACGGCAATTGTTAAGCAAAACTTTTGAAAGTTGTGAGTTTTGAAAATTGCATGTGATGCAATAATGTCATTGTATAGGCTGTAAGTTTAGGCTGTAAGTTTATCCCTTGCAGCCTTGTTTTCATCCATGTGAAATTCAATCATTTAATGTCTGTTGGCTCTTTTCAGGAGCTTGTAAATTCCTAGCATGGTGTTGCTCTCCTCTCCAGTGGTAAAGCTTGATGTTGCGGTGCATTACTGACCTCTCTCCTGTGTATCCCGCGCTACACACACACTGTCCCGTGGATGGAGCACAGCTTCCTCCGTTATGACACTGACACTCCTGCGAGCAGTTCTTCCCGAAGCGTCCTGCCGGACACGGCTGTCCACACACTGCTCCCTGAAAACGACATCAACACATCACTGCCAACACAGTGTGCTGAAACAAACAGTGTGCAACAATTACAGTAGACAGGAAGCTTTAAAACAAATTTTCAAATGACATTAAAACAGAGAACATAATTTAATCGAATGAATAATATAATAGTTCTGTCAAAGTCCAAACATAATGGGCACTATCATACACCCGGTGCAATGCAGCGGCAGACGCAAGTGTGTTTTGCTAGTTTCAGCCCGACGCAGTTTTCATTTTCACCTCCTGCGCCAAATTGTTTAAATAGAGAATGCATCTGTGCGCCCATGGGCTGCTGGTCTGAGAACGAGTGTGCTATTTTGAGGAACTGAAATAGACTGAGCCATTGACCGCCTGAAACCTGGTCTAAAGTCAATGGCGCAGTATTTTATTTGTTATTTAAAGAGCACGTTAGTAATGTGCGCCTATAGTACACTTTGTCCTGTAGATGGTCTGCTTGCGCGCTTTAACCGCGCGCACAAGCAGATCAATTTCCTCGCTAGAGAAGCATTCAGTTTTTCCGCTTGCAAATTCTGCCATGTAAATAGTGAATGCGCCATGGCGCGAACACAACTGGCTTTTAAAGGGAATGGGAGTGAAACTCTAATCGGTTTATTGCACGTAATGCCCAAAACACACCCATTACTCATTAAGAGAATAGGGACAACCCTTTTAGACCATGCGCCAGGAGCGCCGACCATTTTTCCTGTCGTTAAACTAACAAAAGGGGATTCGGCCAATCCCTAACTACATTTGCGCTTTAGACCATGCGCTTTGATCCTTAAAATAGGGCCTTATGAATCACAAATATTTATCTTTACTTCTAGATGTCAGTTAATATTGAGTGTTGCAGGCGTACCATCCAGCCGGCCGGGCAGGAACACTCTCCGGTCACATGATGACACACGCCACCGTTCTGACAGGGGCAGCGCTCCTCGCACTGCCGCCCATGCTTCCCTGGAGGGCACAAGTCCTCGCAGCTGCACACACACACACACACCAAACACATTTACATTCATGCATTCGGCAGACACTTTTATCCAAGTTCTTGCACTCCCTGGGATTTGAACCCATGAGCTTGGTGTTGCTAGCGCCACAATCATCTGTCTGAGCTACAGGAGTACAAACACAATACAGTTGTCGCAGGTGAACTCACAATGCTCCAGTGTATCCTGGGCTGCACACACACTCTCCAGTGATGTGGTGGCATGTGGCGTTGTTCTGGCAGAGGCACTTCTGCTGGCAGCCGTTGCCGTAGGTGTGGCGCTCACAGAGGTCCTCACAGCGCCAGCCGCGGTATCCTGGCGCACAGAGGCAGGCTCCGCTGATGGGGTTACACAGCGCCTCGTTCTGGCACTGACAGCGGCTCCGGCAGTGCGGACCCCAGTGCTCGCCATCACATGCTGCACATACACACAGAGCTTCACTTCTGACACAGAAAACACCTATACATGTGGAAAATACAGCATCGGCCAGCAGAGATTTTATAAATTATATATGAGCTATGTGCAGTCACTGAAGGAAAAATCAGCAGCATAGTTGTCTGAGGGAAGTTCAACATCAGTCTTGGGTTGTGTGTGAATGAAATGCTGCATCAGAGCTGCTTTAGTGTCTGTGTATGAGTTAAGCACACAACACAACACTGTCTTTACACTGTAACAGCAGCTATACATGGATAAAGAAAGAGGACAAGCACTGCGACAAGACATCAGTGTTCAGTAAATGTGTTTTTTAATAAGCAGTTCATCTGTTAAATAATGCAAATCATTAGTGTGACTAGTTATTTCTCTAAGTCAATCATGCAGAATCTAGAAATTTAAAAGATGTAGAAATACAGTGTTCTTGAATTAACTAAATTAAATACATTTTTAACTAATAACTTACCGACTATAAATGTATTTGTACAATTTACAGGGCCCATGAGGTACATAAGCTGTCAAACATTTCATCCATCTTTCCCCACACATTTTTATTATCCGAGTGTGGCGAGGGGGGCGTGGTTCCGCGAAGTCTGTAGCGGGAGAGAAGTCAGCGAGCCGCGCGGTGAGTAAGTGGGTCAAGTGCAGATGACGAACACCTGTGTTTGATTGCCGCCGCCATGCAGACCCCGCCGGGAACGCCATTTGCGGACCTCATCCAGACGCTCGCGGGTCTTCACCGGGAGCAACACCACGCCCTGCTGGCCGTAAAAGAGGAGCAGGACCAGCGGTTCCAGTTACTGCTCCAAGGCCAGCAAGAAGACCGCGAGCTGTTCCGGAGCTGGCTCGACCGGGAGGTTCGGGCCGTCCCCGCTCCAGCTACGGCCTCGGCCCCGCCCCTGCCTCTCAACAAGATGGGTCCCCAGGACGATCCGGAGGCGTTCCTGGACTTATTTGAGAGGTCGGCCGAGGCCCGGGGATGGCCCCAGTCGGACTGGCCCATGCGGCTCATCCCATTACTTTCGGGGGAGTCCCAGATCGCCGCCCACCAGCTGCCAGTCCAGAACCTCCTGGACTACGAAGACCTAAGGCGCGCCATTTTGCAGCGGGTCGGCCGGACCCCCGAGCAACATCGTCAGCGGTTCAGGTCCTTGAGCCTGGAGGAGTCTGGCCGACCCTTCGTGCTGGCGCAACAGCTCCGGGACTCCTGCCGCAGATGGCTGATGGCCGACGGAGGCGACGTCGAGGATATCGTCAGCAAGGTGGTACTGGAGCAATTCATCACCAAGCTGCCCAAGAAAACCGCTCAGTGGGTCCAGTGCCACCGCCCGACGTCGCTGGACCAGGCCATCCACCTGGCGGAAGATCATATGGTGGCGTGCTCAGGGGTCGGCGAACCCCTTCCATCAGCTTCTCTCTCTACCCCTTCTCTCCCCAAACCTGTGCCCCTTCCCAGGTCTCGCGGGGGGCTGGTGCCCCGGCCGGCGCCAAGGTGGAGGACAGCGACTCCGGCGGAGCCCGTTCCTGTGACCCGGGCCCCACCCAGGGGGCCCGCCACG
Organism: Meda fulgida; assembly: GCA_030578275.1. NCBI lineage: Eukaryota > Metazoa > Chordata > Actinopteri > Cypriniformes > Leuciscidae > Meda > Meda fulgida. Next base: position 92,280 of record CM060625.1, on the reverse strand, counting down.
TCCGACCACCCCGTCCCGAGTCCGGCAGCCCTGCACTCTCCACGCCAATTCCTTGACCCGCTTCCGGCCACTGGAGCGGCGGGGAGGCCTGGGCCGGCCTGCTGGCGCTGCGGGGACCCGGGACACTTTGTAGATCGGTGTCCGGTCATGGAGGTGGGGACGCTGATCCGGGTTCCCGACGCGCCGCAGGCTGCCCCCGATCAAACTGGCCTGTACCAGATACCAGTGAGTATCAAGGGGGGTACTTATCAGGCTTTGGTGGATTCAGGCTGTAACCAAACCTTTATACATCAAAGTCTGATACAACCGGGGGCATTGGATAACAGCCGCATGGTTAAGGTGCGGTGTGTGCACGGGGTGGTGGTGAGATACACCCTCCGCTACTACCTCCTGGGGCGGGAGTTCACCCTCTGTTCGGACTACGCTCCCCTGCAGTGGCTCCACCGCATGAAAGATACCAACGCGCGGATCACTCGTTGGTATCTAGCTTTACAGCCTTTTAAGTTCCAGGTGATCCACAGGCCGGGTGCACAGATGGTTGTGGCTGACTTCCTCTCCAGGAGGGGGGGGGGGGGGGAGGCTGCAGGCCGGACGGCTCCCCGGCCTGAGACGGGCGGTGGGGGTATGTGGCGAGGGGGGCGTGGTTCCGCGAAGTCTGTAGCGGGAGAGAAGTCAGCGAGCCGCGCGGTGAGTAAGTGGGTCAAGTGCAGATGACGAACACCTGTGTTTGATTGCAGTAATTGGCGTGGAGACTGCATATAAACTGCCGGCTGAGAGAGAGAAGGGAGAGAGACCTGGGACTCGCACGAGACACGGAGAAAGCCCTGCCGAGAATTGTGTGTGTCAAGTTATATGTTAGTTTTATTTTGCTGTGTGATACAGCGGCCGCGCCCGAGCGCACCTCTTTGTTTTCTGTTTATTATTTGTGAATAAAGTGCGAGTCCCAATTTCGCCGACCCCGTCTTCTTCTTCCACCACCCACTCTGAAGCTCACGAATTGTTACACCGAGCTAACAGGATTTAATTTCAGAACGTTTTGCAAGGTTCTCTTAGTTATGAACAATCGAATTTCCAGGAACGTTAATAGAACATTTGTTCAGAGCTATCTGGTTTTAAATAGTGTTCTCTAAATTTTAGCATAAAAACTTTATTTATACATTGTTCATGGAATGTTTTTTTTATGTTTTCTTGGGACATTTGTCTAATGTTTTTTAAATGTTATGTTTCAGAACATTCAAAATGAACATTTACATAATGTTAGCAAAACATATTTTTGAAATAGGATGTGATGTACGCTTTGAGGAATGCCTCTGCGTGAACCGGTGTCTGAAACGCTTATCCAATCAGGGCAATCATATTGAAAGACGACAGTCTATGACGTCACTACTAGTGCGACCCAGAAGTATAAAAGGGGCGCCTAGAGAACATGTCATTCTCTTTTAGTGATCTGATCTGCTGTTCACTGATCGATTGCTCCTGTCTGCCTTCCTGCCTGCTGTGAGTTTGTTTGCGTCGAGGCTGTAAGCTCTACGCCTCGTATTAGCTTCGTATTTCTTTCTGTTTTGAACCATCATTTACTATCATTTCTAGTTGTTTATATTACTAAATATAGTTTACCCACCATCTCAGATTAACCTTACATCGCTAGCTTCCGTTATTGTTAGCACCGCACGCTAGTGTTTACGCGCCCCCCGCGCTCATTTATTTATTATTTATTTTCTCTCGCGCGCCCGCGCCTTTGAGTTCATAAAAGCCCAGGTAAGTAAGAACCAGTCAACACAAACGGTGAGTAATGTCTTGTCCTGTTATTGTCACCTGTGTCACATGTCATATGTTTAGTATAGCATTCTCCGATGGCAATATAGGATTTATTTGTGATAAATGCAAGGAGACAGTCAGGCTGACGGAGAAGATTTCAGAGCTAGAGACACGCATCCAAACTTTAATTGAGGATAGTAAGGATAGTACTAGAGCTTTAGATACTTTTTTGGATGCGCCTAGCATAGTGAACTCTGTACATGATTCGGTTCCGGCTGAAGTAGAGCCCACGCAGCAGGGCAGATGGGTGACCGTGAGAGATCGCTCTAGTCGCGGATTAAAAAACCACTCTTCCGTTCCGATTACCAGAACAAATCGATTTACCCCACTCAGTGAAACACCCACTGAGAATTCTGTTGATTGTGCCCTGGTAATTGGTGATTCGATCACACGGAACGTGAAAATAGAGACACCAGCCACCATAGTCACATGTTTGCCGGGAGCCAGAGCCCCTGACATCAAAGCAAATTTAAAAGTGCTGGCTAATGCTAATCGTAAATTCTCTAAGATCATTATTCATGTCGGCACTAATGATGTTCGACTCCGCCAGTCGGAGATCACCAAAATTCATATTAAAGAGGTGTGTAAACTCGCAAGTACGATGTCAGGCACTGTAATTTTCTCTGGCCCCCTTTCTGTTCGCAGGAGTGATGAGATAGTTAGCAGATTGGGCTCACTCAATGGTTGGTTGTCTAAGTGGTGTCCGTTGAAAAATATAGAATTCATAGACAATTGGAAAAGTTTTTGGGGCAAGCCTGACCTGTTGAAAAGAGATGGTGTTCATCCCTCCTGGGATGGTGCTGCTCTTCTCTCTAGTAATATGGCACATAGTCTTAGAGCTAAAACATGACAATCTGGGGCCCAGGTCAGGAAGCAGACAGACTGGCTAAACCGACCGCCTGCTAGCGGCCTCGCGTCACCAAGGTCAGATAAATCCCATCACATAGAGCCTCTTTCACCTAGATATCATCATATAGAGACTGTGTCTGTTCCCCGAATTTGGAAATCCAAAAATCGTCAGGTAAAAAATTGAATTGATGTTCAACAAATAAAAAACAGATATAATACAGATGAACAAATGATAAAGCTTGGGTTGCTGAATATTCGATCCCTTACTTCAAAATCGCTCATAGTTAATGATATGATTTCAGATTATAATCTAGATGTGCTGTGTTTGACAGAAACCTGGCTAAAACCAAACGATTACATTACTTTAAATGAGTCAACCCCACAAGATTACTGTTATAAACATGAACCTCGTCTAAAACGCAAAGGGGGAGGTGTTGCTGTAATTTATAGTAATATTTTCAAAACCACTAAGAAATCTATTTTTAAATATACTTCTTTTGAAGTGTTGGTGCTTAATGTAAAAATATATAGTGGAAACGATAAATCACGTTTGAGATTTCTGCTAGCTACTGTATACAGGCCACCAGGGCACCATAAAGATTTTATCAAAGAATTTGCGGACTTTCTATCAGAATTAGTATTGGCTAACGATAAAGTACTAATTGTTGGTGATTTTAATATACATGTAGATAATGAAAAAGATGTATTGGGATTGGCACTTAAAGACATTGTAAACTCAATTGGAGTTAGACAACACGTGTCATGACCCACTCATTGTCGTGTTCATACTCTAGATCTAATATTATCACATGGAATAGATGTTGATGCCGTTGAAATTCTGCAGCAGAGCGATGACATCTCAGACCATTATCTAGTCTCATGTAAATTACATTTAGCCAAGGCTGCAAAGCCGACTCCGTGTTATAAATATGTTAGACCTATAACTTCTGCCACTAAAGATTGCTTTATCAATAATCTTCCTAATCAGTTTCATCATCTCAGCATCCCGGATAGCTTAGAAGAACTTGATATTGCAACAGAAACTTTTAACTCTCTCTTTTCCAGCACTTTAGACGCAGTTGCTCCGTTGCGCTTAAAGAAGATTAAAGAAAATAGTCCAACGCCGTGGTACAACGAGCACACTCAGGCCCTTAAGAGAGCAGCCAGAAAAATGGAGCGCAACTGGAAGAAAACAAAACTAGAGGTATTTCGGATTTCATGGAAAGAGAGCTCGATTGCTTACAGAGAGGCTTTAAAAGCTGCTAGATCTGCTTATTTTTCAACCCTATTAGAAGAAAATAAACATAATCCTAGCTATTTATTTGAAACAGTGGCTAAACTAACGAAAAAGAAAGCTTCAAGCACAGAAGTTTCCAAGCAACACAGCAGTAATGACTTTATGAACTTCTTCACTTATAAGATTGATAATATCAGGGACAAAATTATAACTATGCAACCATCTACTACAGTATCGCATCAGGGAGTGCATTGTAGTCTCCCTGAGGAAAAATTTTATTCATTTGTTGCTATAGGAGAGGAAGAATTGTGCAAACTCGTTAATTCATCTAAATCGACAACTTGCATGTTAGACCCTATACCGACTAAGCTATTGAAAGAGATGCTTCCAGAGATCATAGATCCTCTTCTTAATATCATTAATTCGTCTTTGTCTCTAGGATACGTACCAAAAACTTTTAAGCTGGCTATGATAAAACCGCTTGTTAAAAAAACGCAACTTGATCCTTCAGAATTAGTCAATTACAGGCCGATCTCAAATCTGCCTTTTCTGTCAAAGATATTAGAAAAAGCAGTATCCTCACAACTGTGTTATTTTCTTGAAAGAAATGATATCTGCGAGGATTTTCAGTCAGGATTTAGACCGCACCATAGTACTGAGACAGCTCTCATTAGAGTTACAAATGATTTACTTTTATCATCCGATCGTGGTTGTATCTCTCTATTAGTGTTACTTGATCTTAGTGCTGCATTTGACACAATTGACCACAACATTCTTTTAAATAGACTAGAAAACTATGTTGGCATTAGTGGAATTGCACTAGCATGGTTTAAATCATACTTATCTGACCGTTATCAGTTTGTAGCAGTAAATGAAGAGATGTCTTATCGATCACAAGTTCAGTATGGCGTACCACAAGGCTCAGTGCTAGGACCGCTGCTGTTCACTCTGTACATGCTACCATTAGGACATATCATTAGGAAACATGGAATTAGCTTTCATTGTTATGCCGATGATACTCAGCTGTATATTTCTTCAAAACCTAACGAAACTTACCAATTCACAAAATTAACGGAATGCATAGCTGATTTAAAAAATTGGATGACTAGTAATTTCCTACTACTAAACTCTGAAAAAACAGAGATTCTAATTATTGGACAAAAAACTTCCACACGTAATAACCTAGAATACTGTCTAACACTTGATGGCTGCTCTGTTAAGTCTTCGTCGTCGGTTAGGAACCTGGGTGTGCTTTTTGATAGCAATCTTTCATTTGAAAGTCACGTATCTAGTATCTGTAAAACCGCATTTTTCCATCTTAAAAATATATCTAAATTACGACATATGCTCTCATTAACAAATGCGGAACAATTAGTTCATGCTTTCATGACATTAAGACTAGATTATTGTAATGCTCTACTGGGTGGTTGCCCTGCACGCTTAATAAATAAACTACAGCTGGTCCAAAACGCTGCAGCTCGAGTTCTTACTAGAACCAGGAAATATGACCATATTAGTCTGGTTCTGTCAACACTGCATTGGCTGCCTATTAAACATCGTATACATTTTTAAATATTGTTGATTACTTACAAAGCACTAAATGGTTTAGCTCCGCAGTACTTGAGCAAGCTCTCAACGCATTATAGTCCTTCACGTCTATTGCGATCTCAAAATTCGGGATGTTGATAATACCTAGAATATCAAAATCCACTGCTGGCGGTAGATCCTTTTCCTATTTAGGACCAAAACTTTGGAACAGTCTTCCTACCATTGTCCGGGAAGCAGACACACTCTGTCAGTTCAAAGCTAGACTAAAAACACATCTCTTTGACCTAGCATACACATAATATATTATAGACTTCTATAATTCAATGTTAGGCTGCATAGATTAGGTCAGCCGGAACTGGGAACACTTCCCTTAAATCCTGATGTACTCGTTACATCATCATAAGAAGAATGGCATCTACGCTAATTTTAGTGTCTTTGTTTATCCCGAGGTTTTCCCGCAGCCTACCGGATCCAGGCCGTATCCAGATCTGACTAGGAGCTTTGCCTGGACCCGATGACAACGCAGTGCTGAAGTGCCAACTAGCCTCTCCCTATGGAGGATCCCTTTCCCACTCTACAGATAAAACGTTGTGATTCCGGTTCGCGTACCCACCCCGAAGTGATAAAATAAAACAAAATTCTGTATCAAATTACAGTTACTGTAAATCCGGCCTCTAGTTCATAAACGCCAGAGGAGAACTGGCCCCCGACTGAGCCTGGGTTCTCCCAAGGTTTTTTTTCTCCATTAGGTCACCTGATGGAGTTTTAGGACACCAGTAGGTCACTTGATGGAGTTTTTCGGTTCCTTGCCACTGTTGCCTTTGGCTTGCTCAGTTGGGGATATTCAAATTAATTAACCAAGCATTAATACCATTGATCAGCCCTACCAAACGTGGATGTTTTTTCACTAAGAAACAAACATTGTTATGTTATTTGATTGATATTGTGAAGCTGCTTTGATGCAATTTATATTGTGAAAAGCGCTATATAAATACACTTGACTTGACTTGACTTGACTTAGTCTTCAGGGACTGTCTTGATTGAATCGCGATCACTTGGAAAACATTCAAGATAAAGAAATTATGGCTGACAAACATTTCAAGAAGTGTGTGGATCTGTTTTTGACACCTGATGACACACACAACTTGTGCGTTTACTGTTTGGGCGAAGAGCACACATGATCAGCTCTTGGGGGAGTTGCTTGTGCAGATTGGGAGAGTTTTCCCTTAAGAAAACTCCGCTCTCGTCTGGTCCTCTTCTTGAGGGAAGAGATACAGGCATCTAGACCCAGCATCCGGGTCCCGCTCGTGCTGAGGCACTGCGGAGACTTGGATCATGGGGTTCCCAGATGGAGCTCACTGATGAGTTTGAGAGAGGTGTCTCTCTCTCAAGCCCGTCAGAAGCTCACGAGAGTGCACTGCTGGAAGAGGATGAGTTGTCACTTACATCCTCTGATCCAGCAGCAAGTGCTCTGCTGACACCCAGCCCAAGAGAGAAGGAGATGGTTGATGAGGGTGAAGACGATGTACCACCTGAACCCTTGCAGCCTCCCTGCCCAACATATGTAGAGCTGTTGGGTGTTATGGAGAGCGCTTCGGCAAGGCTTCAGCTGCCGTGGGAGCATGTGAGGGAAGGTAACGTTCGCGGCAGGCTTGGCGAACGGTTCCTATCTGACCAAATATCTGACCAAATTCCCCAGATTCCTGGCCGATCTTTCTTCTCGATGCATCAGTTTCGCCTTCTGAACTTTTCAGCACCTCCATTGCCACAGTGGTGGATAAGAGGCAAAGGCACGCTCAACTGTATTTAAATTGAGCCTTCTGCTGCGCTCTGAATCTGTACCCAGACATCCCTGGTTGGCCCATCTCGGTTTGAGGATTGGAGCCCCTCCTCCCCCTAGGAGCAGGTCGCAGAGAAGGCAAGACTCTAGGAAGAAGAAGGATTTGAGGGAGCTGCTCAGTGTCAGTGAAGGATCCTCTTCCTATGAGGGTGAATATTCGCCCAATTCTTTCAGCCCAGGCGCTTCTCTGCAGGCCTGAGGCTGGACATATGATGATTTATTCCTTTAATATGGAACCCTTCTGAAGTAAACTCTGTGAAATAAAATAAACTCTGTGTAGCGTGAGATGGCTTCCTTCCATTCAGGGGTTATTCTACTGAGGCACCACTCCGTATAAGCTCCAGATAGACCACAACACCAAGCGTTGGCCCTCATCGGTTGTAATCCCCTTGCTTTAAAGGGTCGATAGCACTTCTGCTGAGTACACTGCCTGTTGGCAATGTTAACTAAGTATAACCAGGCCAACAGAAATGTCTGTGAGATCACCTGGCGTCTGAGGCTAGCTCTGCTAACAGTATTGCTATCCATTAGTTAGCCCTTAACAGGCCTCCTTGAAGGTGGCTCCGCAACGAGTTGGATACTTAGCATTTAAAAGGCAAGTATCACGTTGCAGGCTCCCATGGATTCTAGCCCAATACTTATCAGGTTCAGCATAGTGTTCCAGACTCTATCTGAGGTTCGCTCTATATGAATCTAAGTCTGGTCGGGAGGTAGAAGGACCTAGAGCTGGAGGCGCTCCCCTTATTAGGGTCCCTTTAGAGTGCCCAGCCTCCACAGGGCCTCGAAGCACTGTGTAGATCCAAGATCGAGTAGAGTTACTCACCTTGTGTGCAGAGGGTTATAAAGCGCTATAGTGAGTTCTACTCTCCAGGATGCCTGTCTCTATGATCCAGTCTGTGAGCAATTACTGCCACTATGTGCAGTCCTCCCTATCGGATGCCTCCACAAGTGAGGCAAATAATGTTAGAGACTCTGTTTAGGAAACAGACAGGTTGTTGGCAAGACAAGGTCAGTAAAATAGACTAGGTCAGCCTGCCTGGTGGCATGTGGGGTTGACTTTATGTCCCCCTCAGAAAGTGACAGGACTGAACTCCTTTCAGACCTCCTGGCCATATTCCCTTAAACGAACCCCTTCCATGGAGGCTGTTGGTTCCAGGCCATTGAGCGGCCTTCATTGTATCCGCTTATAGTTTGGGCAGTGGGGGTAGGGAATACTGTCACTGACCCGAAGGGGGAGTGTATGGCATATCAGTAAAACTGCCATTTCTGACGTTTTCTGTCACAACCATAATTGGCATGCACTCCCCTCAGCATGGTGGCGTTAGTATATCGTTCCCCATCGACGCAGTTCGAGTTCCCTTTCGAAAGGGAACGTCTCGGGTTAAACAGGGAACAAGACACTGCGTCTTTAACCATGCCTTGGGGATCCCTGTCCCTTCAGAAGATAAGTGGATGACCTGTTCTCTAGTTGCCCCTTTTATACTTCCGGGTCGCACTATATATACTTATACTTCATAGGCTGTCACCAGTCAATACGATTGCCGTAATTGGATAAGCGTCAGACACCTGTTCACACGGAGGCGTTCCCCAGAGCGACAGTGATGCAGTGCTACAGTCGTAACCTGAGATGTTTTAATATGCTGTCAGAAATGTCTAATGTATTCCATCTGAACAGAAGCAGGGATGAAACAAATTCCTTCCAGGGTTATAAAATTAACAAATCCCCAAAAAATCACACCCTGAATGTTGCCAATCATAAACCAGCAAAAATCAAATCTAAATGACATCACTCTGTATGATGATTAGACTGACGGTTTCAGTTCCATCATTAAACACTGAGACACGACAGCCACACCATCATCTGCAGTCCGGCGACCCCGTCTCTCTGGCCACAGCGTTAGGAAAATATGAGGCAGGAAGTTCATAATCAAACAGCTGTGTATTAATGCTCAGAGAAACAAACACACAATCTACTGCAAATGAACCAACTCATATACACAAGAACAACATGTGATGATGTAATGAGCTTCCACTGTTCACACAAACTGAACTCACTGACGGACGCTTAAGACCGAGACACTTAAGACACTTCTTGTGTTCGCTGAGTTAGTTTAAGCATGAAACAGCTGTCCACTTCTGGATATAGGAATGAATAATCTGACTCATGCATGATTGGATGTAGCAAATGTGTCAAAAAGACAAGAATGATGTTATTTTAGAATAAGATGCTAGAAAAGTTGCATTAAGGCACATTTGAGCTTGTTTGTACACACATTGTGTCAGGTGTATGATGGTATATATTATCAGGGATCCACAAAGTACAGGACTTGTGTACTTCATACATCACTGCTCTGAAAGGAGAAAGCTATGAACTCACTATTACTAAGACGTTTAAGATTGTATTTATCCACAGGCCGGGAAAAATCGCTGCTACTTCCAGGCTTTCCATGAATCCTATGTTAATATTCTGAGGGTAACCCGAGACATTTGTACTTTTAACATTTACTGTGATCAGAGCTTAGGTGTCCCAGATTACCCTAATTCACCCCGCTTGAGTTCAAATCTGACTTTCACATGAAAATATTAGTGTTTTATTTTCTATATGACTGGCCTGTGATGTCTTCCACACGACCTCATTGAAACCTCCATATTGTTTCTTCAGGCAAATCCCCCAAAAAATCTTCAGTTTCTCCAGTTCAACATCAAGGTTGTCCACATCGACTCTATTCAACATCCTCTCATCCATTACAAACTCACGCTGCACACCAGTTAAATGTCCAAGAGACATTCCTTTCATTTGCTCAAATAGAAAAACTTCAATGCATGAACTGAACATGTCACAATATCACAAACCCTTTTGTGTCAAAGCTTCACTCACAAAGTGTTTCAACCATGCATCCAGGAGACCAGCACTGCTTTAGCTAACTGACGATGAGTAAATGAGAACATTGCAATCTAGATCTGGAAGCATGAAACTGTGTGTCTCTCGCACAGACACACTTCACTGAGACGCTCAAACCACTGCAGAGATATACTGTAATGCAGCAGTGAAACAGCACAACACCAACAGTGAAACAGCACAACACCACCAAGTAAACAGCACAACACAACCAGTGAAACAGCACAACACCACCAGGTAAACAGCACAACACCACCAGTGAAACAGCACAACACCACCAGTGTCGCTACTGTCGGCTTCATCAGAGACTGAAACTCAAGCCACCGCAGCAGCTGCTCTGAGCACCAGCAGTACACATCAGCACAGTACTCAACACATCAGTTCCCTTCTCACAAAGAAACTGGGTCACATTTATTTATATAGCACAATACATCTTTTCAGTATGATCCGTGTGGTCAATATTTCTGCTAAAGAACAACTGCAGAGGTACAGATGTTTTAAAGCAGTAGGGCTTGGGATAGACACAAATTTCACCATTCGATGCGATTTCAGTTCACAAGCTTGAGATTTGATTCAACTCCGATCTCGATTCCATTCACTATCAATTCATTTGGATATACAGTATATATGTATTATGATGTAAATAAAAAGTAATTTGTAGTATTTAAAAGAAGTGCATGTTCATATGAATTGAAAGTTTAACGACATTTGTCAGCATTTCAATTTACATTAATAATGATCTTCATTAGTGTTTACTTAATAACAAGGATATCTGATATTTCTAGCTATATGAATATATATTAACAAAGGTTCTGTTAAGCATTATAAAATGTTTGTTATTGATTTTTTCATGAAAGTTGACCCGAATGAAGGATTTGAGGCAAATTAATCTATTTGGAGTATGTTGGGTTATTGTGCCGGCCCCGGCCCTACATCTGACATCACATGAGCTCAGCCCTGAGGTCATTTCCTGTGATTCTGGCCAATCACTGCCTTCTCTTTGTTTTGCTCTTTGCTCTTGAAGAAAAGCCCTTTTTCCTTCAGCTTCAATTCAGGGCAGTGTTTTGTTGGCGTCTTGTGGCCCGGAAAGGCCAGATACAATGAGTCTTCAGAAGGAATTAAAGTCATCTCACAGCTGACTGCAACCATGCTGCCAAATCCCTCTTCATGTGTCACTGTAACAAAGCCCAGCAGTGGTTAACTGATCCAGGTCCTGAGGGACACTGAGACCCAGACACAACAAGAAAAGTTGAAGCTCAGGACTGCTGATGGTGTGTCTGCACATGACAACATGCCCAGGTCATTCTCCAGCAAACATGGGTTTCAATCAGCTCCCTGGAGTCAGCGCACTGATCAGGGAGTCTCAGTCTCAATTAGCTCCCTCGTTCTGGAGTCAGGCTTCACTGATCAGGGAGTCTCAGTCTCAATTAGCTCCCTCGTTCAGGAGTCAGGCTTCACTGATCAGGGAGTCTCAGTCTCAATCAGCTCCCTCGTTCTGGAGTCAGCGCACTGATCAGGGAGTCACTGAGGGTCTCTAGCACAGATTCACTTCACTGAGACGCTCAAACCACTGCAGAGATATACTGTAATACAGCAGTGAAACACAGCACAACACCACCAGATAAACATCACAACAACACCAGTGAAACAGCACAACACCACCAGTGTCACTACTGTCGGCTTCATCAGAGACTGAAACTCAAGCCACCGCATCATAAAAGAGTTCATAAAAAGCCCAGGTGAGAAAGAATCAGTCAACAAACACGGTGAGTAATGTCTTGTCCTGTTATTGTCAACTGCACTTCATGTCACATGTTTAGTATAGCCTTCTCCGTTGGCAATATAGGATTTATATGTTATAAATGTAAGGAGACAGTCAGGCTGACGGAGAAGATTTCAGAACTAAAGACACGCATCCAAACTCTAATTGAGGATAGAAAGAGTTCTAGAGCTTTAGATATCATTTTGGATGCGCCTAGCATAGTGAATTCTTTACATGATTCGGTTCCGGCTGAAGTAGAGCCCATACAGCAGGGCAGATGGGTGACAGTGAGAGATCGCTCTAGTCGCAGATCAAAAACACACTCTTCTGTTCCGATTACCATAACAAATCGATTTGCCCCACTCAGTGAAACACCCACTGAGAATTCTGTTGATTGTGCCCTGGTAATTGGTGAGTCGATCACATGGAACGTGAAAATAGAGACACCAGCCACCATAGTCACATGTTTTTCGGGAGCCAGAGCGCCTGACATCAAAGCAAATTTAAAAGTGCTGGCTAATGCTAATCGTAAATTCTCTAAGATCATTATTCATGTCGGCACTAATGATGTTCGACTCCGCCAGTCGGAGATCACCAAAACTAATATTAAAGAGGTGTGTGAACTCGCAAGTACGATGTCAGGCACTGTAATTTGCTCTGGCCCCCTTCCTGATCGCAGGAGTGATGAGATAGCAGATTATGTTCACCCAATCGCTGGTTATCTGAGTGGTGTCCGCATAACAATGTAGAATTCATAAACAATTGGAAAAGTTTTTGGGGCAAGCCTGACTTGTTGAAAAGAGATGGTATTCATCCCTCCTGGGATGGTGCTACTCTCTAGTAATTTGGCTCATAGTCTTAGAGCTAAAACATGACAATCTGGGGCCCAAGTCAGGAAGCAGACAGACTGGCTAAACCGACTGTCTGCCAGCGGCCTCGCGTCACCAAGGTCAGATAAATCCCATCACATAAAGCCTCTTTCACCTAGATATCATCATATAGAGACTGTGTCTGTTCCCCGAATTTGGAAATCCAAAAAACGTCCAAACCCATCTAGGTTAAAAATTTAATTGATGTTCAACAAATAAAAAACAGATATAATACAGATGAGCAAATGATAATGCTTGGGTTGCTGAATATTCAATCCCTTACTTCCCAAAATCACTCATACTTAATGATATGATTTCAGATTATAACCTAGATGTGCTGTGTTTGACAGAAACCTGGCTAAAACCAAACGATTACATTACTTTAAATGAGTCAACCCTACAAGATTACAGTTATAAACATGAACCTCGTCCGAAACGTCCGAGTTACTGTAATTTATAGTCATATTTTCAAAACCACTAAGAAATCTAGTTTTAAAGATACTTCTTTTGAAGTGTTGGTGCTTAATGTAAAAATATATAGTGTAAACGATAAATCACGTATGAGAATTCTGCTGGCTACTGTATACAGGCCACCAGGGCACCATAAAGATTTTATCAAAGAATTTGCGGACTTTCTATTAGAATGGTAGAACAACGGCATCAGCGTTTATCACAGGTTCGCGTTTAATGTCGGTTAAGAAAGAACGGCGTCGTCTTAGCGGCCCCTAATTTAATAACAAATGATAATTTCAACGGAAGTGAATCAATCAAAACTAACTTTAGCTGGAAAATAACATTATTCAAGAACCGCTATAAAGCCAAAACAATCTGTTACCTTAAATTATGTTTACCTCTGTAAAGCTGCTTTGAAACAATCTACATTGTTAAAAGCGCTATATAAATGAAGATGACTTGACTTTACTTGACTTGAAGCATGAATGAAACTAAGCCAATCGTGATTAGTGTTGCGCCATGACGTAACGTGTACCTGGCACACAACAGAGTTAGCTTTCTGTTCTTCAGCAAGCGCTCTCTGTCGTTGTATGTCATATTTGATGTTGTCTGTCCACTATATCACATATAAACATCAACACAATAAAACATCACTGAACTTACTTAAGCTGGACTGTGATGCTATTTTCTTCTGGAAACAAACTTTGTTGCATTATTTTCCCTTTATCTCTGTAAAGCTGCTTTGAAACAATCTGTACTGTAAAAAGCGCTATATAAATAAAGGTGACTTGACTTGACTTGACTTGACTTCAGTGACGATGGTCAGGCTCGCGCTCCTCATGGTGCAGGTCCCGTGTCCGCAGAGGTGGCACAGCAGCTCACATAATGGGGTTCGCAAATGGGTCTGACAGGAGACCCTGAGACTGCTGAGGCACTTTCTCAGGATTCCTCTGCCAGTTATGATGTTCTCCCTCCTTGAGCGGAAGCCTGCCCAGCTGCTTCTTCCTCACAGACCCGGTGCTGCCCACCAAACCCTGCCGCGATACATCTTCTTTGGTGGACAGGGCTTATATGGCTATATGGGTCGGGCTATGCCAGTCTACACACGATGGCAGTACTCCAGGCGTACTAGACTGACCTTCTGAAAGATATCTATGAGGGCGAGGGGCCAACACCTGAAGATGTTGGAGAGTTGAGTAAGGCTACAGACTTGTCTCTCCGTTTCACCAAAGAAACGGCCCGCACCATCTATGGCGGCTATGGTGGTCATGGAGAGACACCTCTGGCTCAATCTATCAGGCATCAAGGAGAAAGACATGGCTTTCTTCCTTGATGCCCCAATTTTGCCTTCTTGCCTGTTCGGCGACGCCATTAACACAAGCGTTAACAGGTTTCAGGAGGGGAAGAAACAGTCTGCGGCCTTCAAGCAATATCTCAAAGTAGAAGAAGTCTGCCCCCAGTGGGCAGCCGCAGCCATCCACCAGCTCCTCAGCCTACAGGCAGACACAGAAAGAGAGGCGCTTTCAACCGAAGCCTTCTCAGAAGCAGGATAACCTGAGGGCCGTCCTGCAGACTAAGAACGCTTCGGGAAAGAGGTCCTAGTGACTGTAGGACCTCTTTGGGCTGTCCCACCCAGGAAGGAGCGATCGAGGTCGCCTCCTACATGGAGCCCACAGGAAATCAATGTCTGTATCCCGCCATCAAGTGCGCTTTCGGTGCACATTGGTTTCCAGCGAACGCACGCTGCACTATCTGCCCCACAGGCTTGCGGCCAGGCAGCGCTCACGTCCGCACACTAAACCCTGCCGGAGAGCCGCTTCAGGCAGTCGGGAATGAAACTCAAATGATACCCGAAACCAGCCTTCGTCAACCCAGAGCAGGGTTGGGTATTGGAACAGGAAGTCTGGGTTTTACAGCCGCTACTTCATAGTTCCCAAGAAGGATGGGGGGTTGCATCCAATTTTAGATCTAAGGCACTTGAATCAGTCTCTGAGGAGATTCAGGTTCAAGATGCTCACTATTCCCACCACCATGAGTCAGAGGATTGGTTTGTCACGATAGATCTGAAGGACGCATACTTTCACATTTCCATCCTTCCATCTCATAGGAGGTTCCTTAGGTTCGCTTTCACACACTACATGGATGCAGCTCTAGCTCTGCTGAGGCATCAGGGCATCCGGGTGTTAAATTACATCACAAACTGGCTTATTTGGGCCCAGTCGCAGGAGCTGGCAGTTCGGCATCGAGATCCTTGGCCACATCCTTGTGTCCTTGGCCACATCCAGAGCTTGGGGTTGAGACTCAACACAAAGAAAAGCGTGTTGGCACCCGCCCAGAGGACTACGTTCCTGGGGGTGGTGTGGGACTCGATGACGATGCTGGCACAATTGTCTCCTGCACAGATCGAGTCCATCCTGGCCACGGTGACCAGGATAAAGCTAGGCCAGGCCATCACTGTAAAACATTTTCAGAGAGTGTTAGGGCTCATGGCAGCAGCGTCCAACCTCATTCGATTTGGCCTGTTCCATAACCAAGGGGTTTTCCCATTCCGCATTCCAAGGGGGAACCCATTCCGCATGACCAGGTTTACGCGCATATGCCTTCATTCCCTATCTACGTGGAAGAAACTTTGGTTCCTGTCCCAAGGTCCTGTGCTGGGAGCGTCATGTCACCAGAAAGCTGTTTCGACAGACGCCTCCCTCACAGGCTGGGGCGCGGTCATGGACGGCCGCTTTACGAGAGTTCTATAGCAGGACCATCATTCCTCCTGGCAAATAAATAGCCTGGAACTACTGGCGGTCTTTCGAGCTCTGAGGAGTTTTCTGCCAGACCTCAAGGGTCACCCCATTCTTGTGAGATCAGAAAATATGTCAGTGGTGTCCTATCTAAATCATCAGGGGGGTATGAGATCACGCCCTATATGCAGACTGGTGCATCAGATCCTCCTGTGGTCCCAGGGGAGACTTTTGTCTCTCAGAGCTACATACATCCCAGGGGACCGGAATCAGGGAACAGACATCCTGTCGAGGCAGGGGCTGAGGCCCAGGGAATGGAGACTCCACCCCAAGTTGGTGGAGTCGATATGCGAGAGGTTCGGCCCAGTGTAAGTGGATTTGTTCGAATCTTGAGAGACGACACACTGTCCACTGTGGTTTTCTCTCACGCGTCCAGCCCCACTGGGCACCTGTAAGCATTTCTGGAGAGGGTCTGTCGCGACGGGGTCAGTCTACTCCTAGTAGCCCCATTGTGGCTGGCCCGAGTATGGTTTTCAGACATAATATCGCTCCTGGACGTTTCACGAAGGGCTGGTCGAGGCCCCCTTCAAACCTCTAGAGTCGGCTGAGGCCAAGAACCTTTCCCTCAAGGTAACTTTTCAATTACCCATCACGTCTCTAAAACAAGTAGGAGATCTTCAGGCCCTCTCTATATCTTCAGAGTGCCTGGAGTTTGCTCCCGGGAATATTAATCTTACATCCCAGGCCTAAGTGCCTTAGGTGCCTTCTAACACGGCACTGCCTACGGTTCTGCAGGCATTCCATCCACCACCTCACACGACGGCGGATGACGAGAGACTTCATTGTCAGCAGCCATATCACCCTGTAGCCCAAGACTGGTTGCCCACTGAAGCTAAGCCGGGCTGAGCATGTAGTACCTGGATGGGAGATCTCCTGAGAAAACCAAGCTGCTGCTGGAAGAGGTGTTAGTGAGTCCAGCAGGGGGGGCTCACCCTGTGGTCTGTGTGGGTCCTGACGTCCCAGTATAGTGACGGGAACACCATAATGTCAAAGAGCACCGTCATACGGATAAGACGTTAAACCGGAAGTCGGACCAGTTGCTGGTGTGTTTCGGGTCTCCCAAGAAGGGGCTCCCGGCCTCCAAACAGATCATCAGCAACTGGATAGTTAAAAGCTATTTCCTTGGCCTATCAGGTGCGCTGCTTGCCTTCACCTTTGGCCGTGAGGGCTAACCAGAGGCATGGCCTCCTCTCAGGGGCTCTTATCCAAG